>JAGQAX010000010.1:32182689-33382689 GCA_019142605.1 Cephalopholis sonnerati
CTTCCCTGAATAAATAAACAATACCAGAAGAACAATCTGAGAAGACGCTCAATGTAGATCACATTTCATTCTATAAGATTACACACACACACACACAAGTACACACACAGAACATTTTAATAAAAACAGGAACAGTTTAAAGAGAAAAAGGAGCTCATTCACACAGAGGGCTTGGTTTTCAGAGACATGTTACACATGCAGTGATCGATGAATAAACAAATCGATGACGGAATGAATCAATGAGCATATTGATGATGAGAAGCAGCAGCAGGAGCCTAAATCACAGTAAGAGTAAACATAAATCACCATGCTCTAAACCTGATTGACATTCAGTAGACATATTTTGCATTTTCACACAAAATCCCCAAAACACAAATTTAATTTTGAATGAACCCTCCTCCTCTGACCTTGTGAAAAATAACAACCTGCCAGACAAATTAAACCAAATTCACCATACAATTGTTCCCAAATCACAAACAAATTTTGCAGGAACACTGACCAGCGCTGCTTTATCTGCTGGGAGAAGTTGCCAAAGTCGATTAAACTGTACTTCAACAAGGAAGAGTAAACACGCCGCTCTGTAAAAATGATGCAGTCCACACCTGAGCTAATCACTACAAATATCATCATCCTGTTTGGACTTGTAATCATGGCATGAAGCCTCAGGACTAATGGTTTCATTTGGAAAATGGCAGAGCAGATTTATATGCAACCTCGTCTCCCAACCAGTGATACTGAGGCTTTTTCCTAACATAGTCCACAGATTTTTACCTTAGACCTTCAACAGCTAAACTGTGCACACCTAAAGTACGCATCAATATAGTTAAAGCATCCTTCCTTTCCTCTCTTTGTTATCTTTGTTACAGACTGTTGCATTGATCCTAACGATCAACATTTGAGGTAAACAGGCCGACTTTTCAGGTGAACAATTGAAAAATGAGGCAGGTTTATTTATCAAACAGGCAAGCATCAGTATCTAGCATGTGATGGATGTTCCATGTGTGAACAAGACATAATTTACTGCTCATTTTCTCCCCAGCATTGGACAGAGCCAGGCTAGCTGTCTGCAGTTTTTGTGATAGGCATTGCCGCAACAAATTTAATTGATTTACATTAAGGGCTTGTAGTGAGTATTTCGAATAAAGATTCAAATGTCTCTCGTCGTATTTTCTCGTCATTACCCTAAAAAAAATATATATAAAAACGTCTCAAACAATATCCTGAATTTGAAAAAAGAGAATCATGAGATTAAATCAGATGATTTCAGGTCCTGTCTTTTATGAGTAAACATAATTTATGGTGCTGCTAGACTGCACCATTAAAACAGATGGGTGGCTCCTGTTGTGTGGGAGAGCAAACCATTTTTTACCACAGTGAAAATGTTGTTTTTGAAAGGCTGAACGCCAACAAATATGGGTTGAAGCAGAATATTTTGTTGGATAAAGACATGCTGAGCATTTTGGAAATTACTACATCAATCTTTTTTCAATCAATTTTGATTTTGGACATTACAACGCTCTGGAGTTATTGGAAATGTTTAGTTCACACTAATTGGAAACAATTCTACACAGCTACCACTGGACCCTGATTCTACAAATGGTATAATACTAATAACATTAGTGTAGGCTAAAGTGAATAAGTGTATATCTCCCGAAATGTCTATCAATTCCTTTAACTGTCAAATTAAGGCAAGAATAGGCCCTAAACCATTTTATAAAATAGACAAGATGACATTTTGCATCAGAAAGTATGTTAGCTGATACCTGCGTGGTCGAACATGTCCTGGCAACGCTGTTTTTTGAGGTGCCAGAAGCCGAAATTTGGGGAAGCGTGGGGAGTTAAGTTGGCAAGATTTTGAACACACAATTCATCAACATCTGTTTGGTGACATCCAAACAAACAAGCAGGCTTGCAGCATGTTGCGAGTGCGGCTGGTGATACAGGCTGCTGCAGTGTGCTGCCGTGGAGGTGGTGGTTGTTATTATTTGGGGCCTGTCTCTTCTCATTAGAGTCTACATGTTGTGTGCAGCCGCCGGCTGCCTGACGTTGTAACTGATGACATTTTCAGCATGAGAGAAGCGAGGAAAATCAGATCTGTCGGTAACACACACCGCCTGTTTCTCTCTCACTGTTGTTCTCTTCTTAAATTATTCTTTGTTGTTTTCTCTTATCGGTGTTCTTTTTTTTCATTCTCTCTTGTCCACATGTTCTCTTTTTTTGATGTCTGTTTTTTTCTTGCCCCTATGACCTCTGTATTTTATTCTCAGTCTTGTTCTCTGGCTTCTGTGCTTTTGTTTCCTCACTTACTTTCCTCTCCTGTCTTGCTCACTTTTGTTGGCACAAATGCAACATGAACAGTGCCGCTAAAGCAGCTGCCATCACCTACTGGCATCAGACTTTCCTTTTTGCTTTATTAACTGCTTTTTCATCTCCAGTCCCTCCAAGCCCCTTTCCATCTTGAATCATGAGTCCTCTGACAGAAACTTGAAATCCACACAGACAGTTTTGCTGTTATGATAAATGAAAATGTGAAACGTAAACCGCAGCATAAACTGCAGGCCAAAGAACTGATAAGAAATGATCCCAAAAAATGACACAAAATGAGGAGTGTGACTGGGAATAAACCACAGTGGTGTAAAACATGAAGTGATCCGAAGGACACATTACATGTATATATGTGTGTGTGTGACAATAATGATGATGATGATGATGAAAACCAGCAGCCCCCCTCTCACACACACCTTTCTTGCCTGGTCATTGTCTTCGATCTGACCCAGATCCCTGCCGCTGGCCTGAGCGATCCTCTTCCCTGACACCAGATTCCCGACCATGACAGACGCAGGACCGATCTCTGTGGCAGAGGAGGAAGAAAGCACGAGGATGGGGAGGAAGGACAGGAAACAAAGTATGTGAGATAAAAGGAAACAGCATCTCACCATACACCATCACATATCGTTTCATACTGTACCTGGTTGTTTCTGCCGGGGTTTGGGCAGGTTGGTGACGCAGGTGTGCGGACACATGAGCACGTTGCAGGGATGCAGCGCCCCCTCCAAGAAGAGCTGCTTGGTCTCTGACAGGTGGATGCCACCCAGGGGAGTCTTGGGCAAAGTGTTGGAGGGCACCAGAGCCAAGCAGTACACCCCTACCTGATGGATACCGTCTATCGCCTGGAAAGTTGATATGGGTTTACTTTTAAAGACAAATCTAGCTTAATCTAGTTCCTGTAGACAAAGGAGGTTGAGGTAGGACATTACACAGTACAGGATAACAGAGTACAAGGTCTGGACTACTTAAATACTAATATTAATTAAATATTTTATCGGTTAGATTTGATATTCACACCTACCAGAGCAGGATAAGGTCACCATTTAAGATTTACTGTTCTCCAGGATGTTAAAATGTGCATTTCATTCTGCTGAGGCTCTTTAAATGTTTCATATAGAAATAAATGACCAAAATACTTCACTCCAAAATAAAAGGAAATTACTATTTTGAGAAAAATAAATCAAACTTTCAGTGCTTTCACTTCTGAAATCAAAACATTTATGAAATCTTTGTTTACAAATGGAGTAACATGTAAAAATAGGGAGTAACTTTCTGTTAGTTACTTCAGGCAACTGCATTTTTACCGTAAACAAACTGATGGATGATAAAATTACATTTTCATTACTACTTACAACTGGAATTACGGTATATTATACTTAAATAGGATTATATTAACATCTGACACCTGATATAGCAAGCCCTAACTTAAACACCTTAAACACCAGATATAATTGTAGTCAAGGACATTTATTTTCCCATATTTTGAAACATTTACAAATTACCTACTTCTTTATCTTTTATACTTTTGACCAATATTAAATGCTAAACAGCAGCCCTCGATCAGAAACCTTGAGTATGTGAAGAATCAAAGGAGCTGAATGGAAAAACAGCCAGGAAGTATCTCTGATGGTAAAGGAATAAAGAGATTTGGTTTTTACTGCAGCTGTAAAAATGCAGACAGCTTTTATAGTTTCACCACAGTCTCCACGCCGGCTTATAGAGATCTGGAGCTGGAGCTCGGACTGAGATTTTATCTGTTCATGCACAGTATGAATGTACAGCACACTATCATATACTGTGTGTGTGTGAGGCAGGCAGAGCCAAAGAGACAGAAATGTGGTGTGAAAGAATGTGTGTGAGCTGTTTTGTCTCTTTAAGAGGTGGCCTGTTAAAATGTGTCTGTCTGGTGTGTATCCTGAGTGTTGACAGTCGTCCTGAGCTGGTTTGTGTTAAAGGATAAGTCTGGTATTATTCAATAGTTTTCTTATTGTCAACAAATCCCATGAAAAGACCAAAAACTACAATGTGTTAGTCCGTCTCTCAGTGCTTTCCAACTTCTCTGCCCTGTCTGTGGCATTAAACCCTGACTGCACTGGTTCCTACTGAAGATGTCAATCTTAAAAAAAAGGAAATTAACAAACATATAGTTAATTTCCTAAAACAGCTGGTCAATGTTGTTTTTATTAAACAATCAGCATTTGTTGGGGACTATTTTCAGCAGTGGATGGAGCTCTGTGTCACAGAGGAAGAAGATATATCAAGCATCATATCTATTCATATTCAGGATATGATGTTTATGTCATAAACTGCATATATAATGCACATTAAATGTGTGTGCTTGTACCTGCAGAACTCGGCTCATCCACTGAAAGCTGTCTTCCTCGGTGGAGTCGGGCCGCTGCTCTGCCACGACCACGATCCTCTCATCATGAAGCACTGTGATCGAGAACACTGCTATCCTGAAACACAAATGCAGACAGCGTCAGCATGCTGCTTAGCCACGTACAATTATGAACTAGGAATAACTCAGCCAGCTGTTTATCAGTGTCACAAAATGAGCACAGTTCTAGTGCATACAAGCTAACGAAAAAGGCTCTGCTATCACCCTCACAGTCTAAATTACTCTGACTGATGTTCGCCAGTTTAATTTTCAGCTGACGCTGAGGCTAGCCAGTCTATATTTAGCATAATTAAAGAAAGATCCTGTTCATACAAAGATAATTTATTAGTTATAAAGCATGACAAGGCATTCTGACCCAGGAAAATAACAGGAAAAGCTGAATTTAGCATTTCGAAAAGACCAAAAAAGACTTCTTCCAACAATTGTAATGTTTTGTTTTATAAGGACACCTCAGAGAACATCAGCTGTTACTAGTAACAGATAGATTAAACTATCCATGAGTAGATTAAGGAGTTAAAAAGTAGCTTTACCTCATCCTACTACATTAAAATGCTGCTTACACTGGATCAGCAATAATAGTCCATTAAAATGTTACAACACTGATCACAGATCCGCAGACATACAAACTAAAAACAGTCAGTATCTGGAGGATTAGTGCTGCATCAAACACTTACCTGCCCCTGTAGACAAACTTCATAGGCTCCACAGCGAGCGCCGTGGCGACGATGTCGTCGGCGTTGTGCTGACGGCCCCCGACCACCATCAGACCATCCATCTTCCCTGCCACAAAGATCAGACCCGCAGGTCCAATGAATCCCAGCAGGCCGGTCCTGGTGAAAGGAAACTCACCGATAGGAGCCCCGGTGTTGGTCACCGGGAAGACCTGGGGAGATTAGTGGGGCAGAAGGTGAGATAAAGTGTGTTATTTACACTGTAAAAAATGCAGGACATGAAAAGGAAGACTAATAAAATCCTTCACACACTCACCTCGAAGGTGTTCTTGGTCATGCCAGCCAGACCGTAGTAGGAGGTTCCCGTGGCAACAGTGCAAACGCACAACTCTCCAATCTCATCTGTTTTGCAGAGCTGAGGAACACCTTCAGGCTTCACCACACACATCATACCTACAGACAGAGAGAAGACATGTTGTGATTTTATGAATGAGGTCATTTTTCAGTAAAAGTATCAATAACAAAGAGAAAAAATATAATCTTACAAATACAAGTACTGCATTAATGTAACAACTGATATCAGGAAAATGGAAATATTCATGCTTTCAGATCAGTTAGGGGACAGAAAGAAGATTTCATTATGACAGAAGGGAGGACAGAATAACTGATTAATAGAAAAAAGAACAAAAGAAAGTAGAGGGGAATTAAGGAAACCAACGCAATTTTTTAAAAATTTAAGAAGTAAATGAGAGAAAAAAATCAGTGTAAATGAAAGAAAGACGAGAGAAAGTCAAACAAGTGTGGTACAAGTTTGTGCCTTCATGTAAAAACAGCTGTTTTCAGCTGACGCATCACCATCTTTAGTCAGCACTCCTCCGAGGATCTGTACCCCACTGCAGTCTCATTTATCTTAAGTAAAATGTAAAATATGAATTTACAAACTAACAAGTAATTCCAGTAATCGGGAAAAGCAGAAAATGTAATACTCAAGCCAAACAGCAGGACCTTCAACTGTACTTCTGTGCAACACTTGAGTATCAGGTTCAGTACCTGACACCACTTTTCTCACCTCCGGGCATGACGGAGCCGACATCCTGCAGCGTGAGGACTGACAGCTTCTCTTCTGAGTCGACCCGGATCACGCCGTGACTCAGACCTTGCATGGACAACACACCGCGACCAGGAGGGGTGCTGCCCTCCTCTAAGGGCCTACAGGAGGGGTGGAGACAGCCAGTCAGATGACATGGAGGTTGATAGAGCACTGTCTATCTTTGTGATTCTTTTCTAGTCATCACTGGGATGTTTGAGGGAGATTTAGGTTTAATGTTTGAATTAAATTGAGGTTATAGTTAGGATTAGGAGCCAGGGATGCTGGATGTTAATGAGTGCCCTCACAACTCACAAATACAGTTGTGTTTGTGTGTGTCCTGTGTTGTGATTTTTTTTAATGAGTTCTGAAGCAGCTCTTCTGAAAATAAAGTGGGTTCATTACTACCACACCCGCTGAGGCCAAGTGCTATTTATTAGACTGGCACACACACACACACACACACACACACACACACACACACACACACACACACACACACACACACACACACACACACGACTTTTACAGTGTTGTAATTAAGAGTTTGAAGCATAAATTACAGCCAACACGTGAATGAAAGCCGCCCTGGTTGACTGTAATGTGGTTAAACTACAGTGTGGATGATGAAAGAGGTGGAAAGGTTGCAAGTTTAGTGTTTCAAAAGCCACAAAACTGTAAAGTCGGAGGTTTGAATGAGCTAAAATAAGAGCTGGTTGTAGAGGAAGGAGGGCAAAGCCACAAAAAAGCTACTTATTTACTGTGGAGAGTGAATGAATATATGGATCTATATAAGTGAAAAGTGTTTGCAGGGCCTGTGGCAATAAAATAGGTGTTTTTATAACTTTATATTTCATGATTTCTGTTTCAGCCAGAGGATTAGAGTCATTATGATGTCAACATGATTATGTTTAAAATAAGTACGTTTGGAGCAGTACATTGAAAATCTCCACAGTGAAGAACACCAATATTTTTGGTATTTATCTTTTTTTCCATTAAAATTAACTCTAATAAAACACTAATAAAGACTAAAGACATGTGTGTGAGTGTGTGTGCGTGTGTACCTCCTTAAAGCTACAGTCAGGGCCTCAGGGGAGCTGGCACAGGGACATATGACCTCCGGCTTCAAACCTTTAGTCTGGAAGACGTTGAGGAAGGCGTCACAGGATGAGATCGACCCTGAGAGACACAATTCAAAAGTCAGTGCTTCTTTTTAAGTGTGTTACAGCAGAAGGCAAAGTGGAAGCTGCTCATTACAGCTTTTCTTGATGCTATAATTGTACTTTGAATGACACTTTTTGATGAGCAAATTTTGTGTCTTTATTCTGAATCTTTAGAAATTGTTCATAAAATCTTCAGATGTAAAGTTTAGCTACTTAAAACACTATTGGACAGTTGACTCTATTATAATGCAGCATATTTATTAAGCTGATCATGTTTTGTATTTAAAATCTGTGTAATGCATAATTAGGATCCCCTAAACATTCAGATAAAACCCTTTTGTTTTGAATTACTTATGACCTTTATTCTTTGCACCATCCACAGTGCAAACATTACATTTTTAGAGAGTGTGTTCTTACAGGGATTTGATCCATCAGCCACCACCAGCATGCGCAGGGAGCTCAGGTTGATGTCTCGCTGCTCCCGGTGAGCCACCAGAGCCCAGTGCATGTCCCGCGACTTCACACACGCCACCTTAGCTACACACAAAACATCACACACATATTTATACACATTTAATAAATGGCTGCTTCATTTCTGTTCAATAGTTACTTCATATTTTAGTCCAGGTGCTCAGAATAATACAACGTAATGAAATCCAACAATTGACTGGGTGTCAGAGACCAATAAGTGCAACTCTGAGCCAATTTTGAGGGCAGCAGTTTTGGGGTGCTTCTGTATTAGATCTGGGCTACATTTTATTACATTGGATTATACAGAGAGATGTTTCCAATATTTTGTTCCCCACTGTTTGCAATCAAAGGCTAACACAACAACAATAAAATACAGTCAGTACAATTGAACACAACCAGTGGCATCTTTCTATTTTGTGCTGTAAAACTATCCAGCAGGTTTCTCCTCACAATATAATCTGCTGGATCACAGTATGAAATGTACAACAACAGAAAAAAGAAGCTTCCAGCTAACACCCTGATTAGTTTACGGCAGGCTAAGTAACATGTACGTACATGATTTATTGATGTTGAACTGGGACATTCATTCCTTAGCATTACTTTATTTTTGAATAGTATTTGTACTGAGTGTAGGTTGATTAGATTACCTTTGTACTGGCAGCATTTTTGGATCCAGGACAGAGGGTTGACCTTCATGAGGGCGTAGGGAATACTGATGACGTGCATCATATTCATTACACTCTGACAGAGACAGAGAGGGAGGAAATAATACAGTGTGAGGGATGTTTTAAAAGAACTTGTTCTTGTAAAGTATGAAGGTAAAATCGGAATATGTATATGTATAGTTCAAGGTGTGTTTTTCTTACAGTCAGGACGGCGTGCCACAGTCCTACATCCTTCTTGAAGTCTAATACATTCACTATGGTCTCAGCTGGAAGACGAGAGAGAGAGACACCACATTTAGGGAGGAACCACACAGGATTTTAGCTAAAGTGAAAGTGTATGTGTGTGTGTGTTACCTTCTGTGTATGAGCAGGACTGCGTGAGGGACTGGCAGTGTGTGAGCATGGCTATCCTCATCACCGTCACACCGAGGACACTGCCGTCCTTACAGGTCTTATACTGGACAAACAGAGACAGAGAGTGAGTATAATATTTCCAGAAAGGAACATGTACGACATGTAAGACGACACAGCTGTTGGTTTGTTTTAATAAATACCTGAAAAAAACTATTGTACTGGTCAAGCTGCCATTAAATTTGGGGTTGGATATTCATGGCCCACAGAGGATGAACCCTTTCATTTTGAATGACTTAATGAGCTTTACTTTCGCACAAAACATTTTTAGAGAATGTGCTCTGACAGGGATTTGAACCGTCAGCCACCACCAGCATACACAAGGAGCTCAGGTTGATGTCTTGCTGCTGACTGCAGTGTAAAGTAAGTGAGGTCCTCTTGTGATTAGGACAGCTCAGAATATTCTCCTGGTATTACATGCCAGCATTATCTATGACGTTGTAATAAAAGCTAAGTCAAATAGTTTAGACTGCAAAATGAGTTTTTAAAACCTAATTTAAATTTCTGTATTATTGCTCTTTTAAATCTAATTTGAAAAAAGTTACACTGGAAATTAACATGAATAAATCTGCAGATTTTTTAATGAAATTTAAAACAATTTAAAAAATTGCATGAATGAAATGCAACCTTGTAATACCAAGCCAGGAAAATGTCACTGTACTGTTTTCAAATCATTATCTGGCATTATTTTAACCATAGGGCAAGTAGACTTCTTTTCATAATATTTCATTTTCTACACCAAATGTAACAGTCCACTTACACCCAAAACATCCAGAATGCCTCTGTTTTGTATGTAGATAGCATTAATAGCTTAATAACTTCACTTCATGCAGCTTTATATGTCGACACCACTACTCAGAGGGAAATATTGTACGTTTTACTCCACTAGGTTTATTTGATAACTTTTGTAACTTTACAGATTTAAATGAATAATACAAAATATTACCAATTAATAAATTATGGTGAATTATTAAAGGTTAGAGCTACAGTTGGAAACTTTTATTCAAAATAACTTTTTGTCATGTTTGCCGAAACTGCCACTAAAATCGAAAAGTACATGAGACAGATAATCTGTGGGAAAATGTATGTCCCTCCTCCTCTCTCTACTGCTGCTAATGGCACTCGCTAGAACCTACTGTGGCGCACAGACAACAATCAAAGCCAAGGAGTCTCTAACACAGCTGTCAATCATGTGTATTGCTCTTCGTGAGCAGTCAGACTGTTAAACTAGGCAGTGCTGATCAAAAATGAACAATATTTTGTTTCTGCATAGCCTATTTCTCACCTAAAATGTTTTCAGAAACATATTTTAGTGTACTGTTTAGCTGTAATATGAGAAAGTGTATGACCTGGCAGCCATGTTGGATGCAGCTGGCCTAAGTACCAGGCACCATCCACCAGCCAGACCAACGTTCTCATTTTACCGCTAAACAGTACACTTAAATATGTTTCTGAAACATTTGAGGTGAGAAACAGACAATGCAGAAACAGAATCTTGATTTATTTTTGATCAGCACTGCCTAGTTTGACAGTTTGACCACAGTTCATGAGAGCAGTGACTGACATGATTGAAAGCTGCTTTAGAGACTCCATGGCGTTGACTGATTGTTTTCGTTAACGTGCAGTAATGCCATTAGAAGTGCTACAAGGCAATAGAGTAGGAAGAGGAATATGATTTTTTTTCCCACATATTATTTGTCCCATTTAGTGCTGTGTGAATAAAGCAACTGTTTCAGCTGCAACATTAAAGTGATACATACATTGTGCATCAGTTATTATTATTTGATGATGTAATATACTGAAAGGGGCCGTTCTACACACTGAGACCTCTTGGTACTTTTAGTATTAAGTACATTTTGATGTCTATACTTTTGTATTTTTCCTTAGTGCTGTCAGAGTCAAAATATTGTGTATGTGAAAAGATACCTCAGCCGTCAGTCAACGGTGAGACTAGAAAAACATCTTGGAACATTGCGATAAAAATATTTATATATTTCTTAAGGCCTAAATCAGATGTAAAAATGTTGATTGATGAATCTGAGTTTCTTTTTTCTTGAGTTCCCAAAAGCAAAATAATGTCTGAGTGCTGTGGAGTCGACAGTAATGGATGAGATTCTTTCCAAAATAAGATCTCTGTCTGAAAAGTCTGGCACATTTCTGACAAATGACCACTGGAATGAAAACGAAGCACATTATAGGCTGCTATTAAAGTTATGAATCATGCTGAGACATTAACACAAAAACGTTAGTCTTACTGAAAAAAAAAAAGAAAAAGACAAATTTCCTTGAGTCACGGTAATTTCATCTGTCTCGGCTGTCTGGGACGCCGCCTCTGTTAAAAACAAAAGGTCGATCGTTTTTCAATCATCCCTCTACTTTCATCATTTTCCTTTCGGCCTTTTTCAATCCCCGCTGTAATCAGGGAGACATTTCACCTTGCTGCCGGTGCAATTACTGCCCAGCTGCTTAAAGGTGTGTCAGGTAAATTTAAATCAATCAGACAAGATGATAACATTGATCAGCAGCCGGCAGAGAAACAGTGAAACATCCACTCAGCTGCAGTGTGATTCAATCCAAAAGACATGTAGCGCCATCGATTCCCATTCACTAGATAGTAATGACTGGAACTACAGGAGTGGAAATGTTTGGTGCCCCAGAGCAGACACGCTTCAGTGTTTGTACCAGTGTGTGTGTGTGTGTGTGTGTGTGTGTGTGTGTGTGTGTGTGTGTTACCTCGATGTAGGCAGTGTCCTGGTTGGCGTCCTTGATATGTGGGAACCAGTCTCGGGGAGGTTTGGAGAGGTGTTTGGACTCTGTGACAAACCACAGCACCTTGGGCCAGCCTGGACACACAGGGACACAAAACAAACACCCTCATGTCTCCAGTGATTGTAAAAGATTTCTGCCATGAGCTGCCTGCTAATGTTTTCAGCTGTTGTAATTTGGTGGTTCTGAGACCGCTGTGGACCCTTTTATTCTAACATTCATAGGTTGGTCTTTCCTTCCTGGTTTAGCTGCTCAACCTCATTTAGACTGAAGAGACTGGAACTAGGTTTTTATCTAGAGCTAGGGTTGGATTTACACACTTACTGTTTGCTTTCTTTGGTCATGAGTAAAAAAGTTGACTAAGGTTACATGAACCAGAATCCATTTGCTTGTTTCAAGAAAGGCATAGACATCCTTTTTTAAACTAGAGACCATCTTGTGATGGGATCAGCCGCAATACAGTGATCTGCAACTAATAGAATGTGGGCCAGGGAAGTAAAGTGGGATAGCCAATGGCCCCTTTCCTACTTCCTACCCCACTGCTACTGGCCCCTCCTGCTTGGACCACACCCACTTTCAAGTTTGGCCTAAATTTTGATCTCAACTACACACCTGTCAAGTTTTATGACTGCATCTTGCACGGCTGCAACGGTATTGTGTTGACAAAAATATGTCCATCAAAGGACAGACTGACAGACATATAAACACCTAGCAAAATACTCCAAACTGCTTTGGTGATGGTTCCCGCTACAATTGATGTCTCAATGACCACATTTTGCCATGATGACACGTACAAAAGGTGAACACAATACCAGCTGTCGCACCGTTGTTGTGTCTGGTAAAGATGGACTTCTATCACTTGAAATATACAAATAAAGTGCTCCTGCAGTTATCTGGCAGGAGACCAGCAAGCAACCTTCGGCACGTGCCATCATGGCTCAGTATCTCTGAAAATAATAAACTAGTGGTAGTGCCTTTATAAAAGACAAAACAATTGGAGGTTTAACAGGCATGTTAATAATTGTACTGTAGTCTCTTAACACAGCATGTGACAATTAAACCAAAATTAATAAAATAGGATTTGCATGAGAAAATGTTCAGGTGTGGATTAGGTTAAAAGGTTTTCCTCACTTCCAGTTCATTCCGATAACAGGTGTTATAATACATTTATATTCTGATCGGTCTGTTGGTTTGATTATTGGGGAATAAAATGCTACTTGTAAATTAGTTTTTTCTTTGTGGTTCACTTAGGTTCACATCACCCTGTTTTTTATTACAGGGCATTTATTTAACAGACACTTCTGTTCTAAATATCCTACATTAGGGGTGTTTTTTCAGTGTTTTGCTCAAGGAGACTTCGACATGTGGACAGACAGAATATGAACCACCATAATTCATGGCAACCCCTTCTAATAACCTGAGTTGCAGAATCCCAGTTAAAAGTGAAACACGGCTTGCACAGTACACAGTAAGCTGATAACATTTGATACAAACAGGACTGTGCAACAGTATTTTATTAGCAGATTACAGTCAAAGGTAACTCCTACCTCAAAGAAGACTGTTTCTAATGTGTCTTTGAGGATGGTTTTGGACATCCAGCACTTGACAATAGATTGCTGGTGGTTCCTGATTGCATGCCGTCCACATACCTGTATTATTTGGCCAATTGGGAGCACCAGTTTTACTTCTTCCATTACAAAGATTATCATCCTAACAAGGATGTGTTGCTCAGTGTGTGAGTGTTTACATGGCAGAACATGAGTGAATGTAAAATCCTGAGTATGTGAGGGGCTGTTAATGTCTGAATTAATGCTGCACGGGCAGTGAGACAGAAGAAACAATCAGCCATGTGAATGAGATGAGTTTAAAGCCTGCTGATCGATAAGTGGAGCACTCCACCTTAATGAGACACACACACGCACACACACACACTCCTAAATCCATACTGAGTGAGGAGCAGTAAATCTGGCGGCATCATGTTGCTATTTATACATCCATTACTGAAAAGCAAACAGTCGTTATTAATCACTGGGTTACTCTCTCTTTCTTTCTGTCTCTGTTCAGTGCTAATGTCTCTCCATTCTCAATTCATCATGCGTCTCTTTCTCTCTTCCTTCTTGTCGGCTGCTTCCCCATCGATTTACAATACTGCTTCACTGCCTCTCTCTTTCTCTCTGTCTTTCTATTTCTCTCTCTCTGTCTATGTGTCTCTATCTTTCTGTCATCCGTTACTCAGCCTCGCTGTCTGCTGCCATCAGTCTGTCCATCCATCCTGCAGAGAGACAGGAAAGCTGTCCTGAAACAAGAGAAGCACCGATATACTCTGACCTCTGATCTCTGAGTGTGTGTGTGCAGTGCACTGCTTTGAGTAAAGATATCAGTGTGTTTGTCACATGTGGTCACTCTATTATTTGACTTATTACTGCCTTGTAGCTACATTATAACAGCATTTATGGTTCTTTTTTTGCTTGTTTTTATTTGATGTTATTCTATTATAATTCCTATTTGTTGTGTTTTTAACTGTTGCCCTAATGTTTTCCTTTGCCTTAGCAAAGCACTTCGAATTGCCTCTGTGTTTGAAAGGTGCCATGCAAATAAACGCACCCTGCCCAGCATTCAATGCTTCCCATAATTTAAAAATTATCACTTTCCGGACATGCATCACTCTTTTCCTGGGAAATCTGTGATTTTTTTGGCATAAACAAACTTTTATTTTAGATGCAAAACTGCGCATAATTTATCATTAATGTGTTTTTCTTGCCAACCTAATTTTAAATCATGTGGTAATACATGCACATTTTATAATTCCTCTTTAACGTTTATTATTTTTAAGAGGGAAAAAAGGCAATACCAACCATACAGAATCATTTAAGTGTTTTTTTTGTTTACTTGTTGATTGAACCCAACTGTGCAGTCTTGATTTGGGGATGGACGCCCTTCATGTCTGATTGAGCCACTTGTTGAACCACCTGCATCTTTTTTTTCTTCACAGATTTTGCAATTTGCTTATTCTGTAAAATATTTTGTGACACAGCTGCACATGAGATTGTGAAAGTAAAACAGAGAAACAACTGCAGCTGAAAGCTAAACTAGTTATTTTACTGTTAGAACAGCATTTTATGGCTCTACTTCAGCTTGTAGCTATGACAGCAGCTGCCTGATAGTGATAATAAGGTGTTTTTGTTTCAGTTTATATGACTGTCTTCAGTACACTAACACACAAGCTCGAACATGTAAAATATTCCAGGTTCTCACGTGTATTTTTTGCAGGAAAGGGGAGTCGATTTTGGCAAGAAGTGCTGCTAATACTGGCATCTCAATTCTTGATATTTAACACCAGGGCATATAGAGTTCATGCATGTTGCCACAAATACACTCTATACTGGTATGTGCACAGGTGTGACAATAGGTTGTGTGTGTGTGAGACCTTTGAACTGTGGGATCTCTCCTGTGGGACTCTTGGGTAACCCTTTATGGCAGGCGTCGCTGGTCAGAGCCACTGTCACTCCACAGCTCCCCAACAGGAACCCGATCTGCTGACTGCCGGCATCCTGGACAGAGACAGAGACATCAAATGTGATTAATCATCTGAATTGGATTGTAATCAATCAATAACTTCTTCTTGGTCTTGCTCAGCTCCTCTGCGCTATACAGTTGTAAATCGGGAGGTGGGTTACAGTTAGTCCTGTTCTTTTCCTCACAGACTGCAGCAGCATTGACATGAAACTTTCCTGGTTGAATCATCACTTCCACTGTGTTAAAAACTAACTGGTACAAGCCTGTGGACATAGAAATGAAAGGAGAGAAGTCAACTACAACTCTCAAGGTTCCTTTTGGTATGAAACATCCAATTACTAAGCTTTCAATTCTGACGAATGCATCTGAAACAGAAAATGGAGGCTGAAGTTCACTCTCTGTGGAAACCTCATGAAAACATTTGGCAGTTCAAATCCTTCACACTCAGATTCTGGATGAAGCCAGAAAATACAGCACAGTGTTTCGTAGAGCAAACTTAGATCTTTAAGGGTGAAAATCTGACAGCGACTCATACATATTATCTGATATATGTGACACAAGATTACTAGTGGTGTAGTGGTAGCTGATGAGGTGGGTGTACTAGATAGATGGGTAGGTTATACTCTCCTATATATTTAGATGGCTTTTTAGCTGATAGGTAGGTGTACCGTAAACAGCCAGAAAAAGCAATGGGTATACGCCATATACCTGCATATGCCCGTAATCTTTCTTTGCAGTTTAATTCTCTTTATAATTGTTTGTAGAATTATGATTCTTTCCCTGGAGGTTCATCGAGCGGTCAGTGTCAAGTGGATGACTTTCAAATCCCTTTACCTACAGCTCCAGGAGTCAGTAAGACATGTACCTAGAGGCTAATAGGAAGTTACATTTCTGCTGGATTCATACTATAAACACTGCCCACAGTTTTACACATAGCCCATGTTCTGTAACTGCACCATATGACCCCCCCTTTGGGCTAATGTGCCAGATTTTTTTTGCTCTGCTCTCATAAAACATTCACATTAGCTGTCTATGATTTCTTGCAGTACAGTCAGATGAAAACACGTCATTTTAATCTGAAACATATGAAATTGTAAAAGTGTTCTCCTCCTTGTGGCCAGGATTTTATGGGGAATAAATTTAAATAAAAATGACTTCATGGAGCAGAGACATGTGGCTTTTACTTCTTCTTCTTTTTTTTTTTTTTGAGGTGAAGTTCAAATTTATTGTTTGAGCAGATAATAATAGCACTTCTCACTCAGTAAGCTTGTTTTGGTGATTTGGCTGTGAAAAGATGTTTGTATGATATTTTATTTATTGTATTTCAACATGTAGCAGGATCTTGTGGACATATTTATTGCATAAAGTTGTACAGAAACTGTTTTATGGTTGTTTTATGGACTATTTGCGGTGTAAGTAAGAAGATTCAGTCTTCAATAACAGTATTAAAATGTTTTTTTTTTAATGCTATGACATCAGATAATACATGCAGTTGTGTTTTTAGTTGGAAAAAATAGTGGGGCGATGGCTAGCGTTACTTAGGACAGATGCAAAGTCAGAAAATGACACAGTTTGACAATGTACTGTTTCACATTTCAAACACAGTTTAACACAAGTGATAATCTGACTGAGAACATAATGTTCTCCTCAGTGTGTTGCTGCTCAGCTCCCTGTTTATATGCGCTGTCAGTTGGGGTAAAGTTTGTGGTTCTGTTTCGAATATTATGTCATGCATTCATCCAGAATTATATTAATTTAAATTACCCAGACCACTACAACCACGTTTATTTCCTGCTGCCAGCAGGTCATGCTTTGCTGAACTTGTAGACAGCACTTTCGTTGGAAAGACAGTTTCTACATACAAAATCTTACTTAAAAGTAAAAGTATTAGCATCAAAAAATACTTAAAGTGCCAACAATAAAAGTACTTATTATGCAGAACGTCCCATTTCAGAGTCATATATATTCACTACCTATAATTATTGATGCATAATGTGTAAGCATTACTGATGTTGCAGCTGTCAAAGGTGGAGCTAATCTCCATTTCTTCACATATTGCCAGGTGGCTTAATCCATAATTATACATCATAATTTAGGTTTTGAATTAATGATATGAATCTGCAAAATAACTTATGTTGTCAAATACATTTAGTGGAATGAAAAGGACAGTCTTTCTCTCTGAGAGGTCGTGGAATAGAAGTATAAAGTAGCATAAAATGGAAATACTCAGGTAAAGTAGAAGTACTTTAAAATTATACTTAAGTGCAGCTTGCTCAGCTTTGTGAGTTCCTTTGTGCTCTACTCATTTATTTATTAATGTACTTATCTATTTTTTATTACGTAACACATATTTTTTGTTACTTGTTTTTTGTAACTTTATAAATGTGTCTACCGTAAATCATTAAAAGATAAAGAAGAAAGCTGAAATTCACAAAGCCTCACTCAGACCTCCACTGACTCTGACACACACACTTCAGCCTCCTGATTCCTCCCAGACGACGCTACAGTGCGCTGTGATAGCCAATCCAAACTATGACTCAAACAAACCTACAACAACAACAGCAACAGCAGAAAATGTTTCTTCGGGGACATTTGGCTTTGATTACACCTCAGCAGAGCTCAGTGTCCTCTGTGCTGCACCATGACTCACCACGGCGCCTTCTGATGACTCATGTTTTTAATACAATCCCCCGGTGAAGAATTAGCTCCATTGACTGGTGTGAATTAGCGCTGTTCGGCTCTGCTGCGTGTCCTCTTTTCAACTCACTAATGCCGTTTGACGTGAAGAAAAGAAAGAAATGGCAACCAAAACTTCTCCGACTGCCTGAGGTCCAAGTGTTGACTCAAACAACTGAACACAGTATTCTCTTTCTCTCTTTCTCCAACTATCTTTCATCTGGTTGCAGGTTATATATGAATGTTTTTTCCTGGTCTGATAATATCTGGGCAGCTTATTTTATGTTTCCTGCAAAAGCCAAGCTGATAAACACCAAACTTAATGTACAATATGTACATTAACGAAAACAGAACTACAATTAATCCTGCTTTTGCAAAGCTGCTTATGTTACTTTAACATACATCAGCTACAACTGATTTAAAATTTATTTACTATGTTTTTCTCTTGTTGTTTACAATGTTTTTCTTTCTTAGTTTCTCTGCTAATACAATATAAATATGTGAAACTGTTTGTATTTGGACATACGCTGCGCTCTGCAGAAGTGAACTGAGACTTCTGTGAATATGAACGTCAAATGAATGCACTGTTCTGAATTGCATTATACTGACAGGTGTTTTGTCCCATCTAATGTTACAGAACACCTCCCAGTGTAACATCAGCACCATTATATTACCATCCAAACTTAAAGATTCAGTGTGCAAGATTTAGGGGGCTTTAATGGCATCTAACATTGAGGACTGCAGAGTGGAACTGGCTGAGACTTCTGGTGAGAATTCATTCAGTGTTCATTGTTTTTACTTGAAGCCGAATCATCTGCAGAGGTCTCCTCCTCTCCAAAACAAACACACCAGATAATCTAAACCGGTAAAAACACTCAGTGAAGTAGTTTCACATAGAACATCCATTTCTCTATGACGCTGCTCATTGCAGATGGGCTTCTAACTACAGTGGCTGACACAAAAATACAAAAACAGAAATGGCCCTGTCTAGAGTCAGTGTTTGGTTTGTTCATTCTGGGCTACCGTAGACACGTGGCAGCAACATGGCGATCTCCATAAAAGGGTGCCCACACAATTAGTCTTGTTTTAGATGATTATATACTATTGAAAATATACTTATTTCTGCCAATATATCCCCCGAAATCCTACACACTGGACCTTCAACGACACATTTGACCTTTGAAGGCTGCCATTTTATTCTAATTTTGAATATATACACATGATACATCTGTTGAAACACTTACTGACACACAAATCCACCTTTGGACTACATTTTTCAGTTCTGCACCATGAAAGCTTACCTTCCTGGTCAGCGGTACTTCTATTGGCACAGGGACGACTTCGGCCAGCAGGCAGCCGTAAAAAGCCGTCATGAAGGCAGCAGGGTCGTTGTTTGGGAAGACCAGCGCCACCTACAGGCAGATGGAGAAAAGAGAGGTAAGAGGTTTATTTAGAGAGTGTTAAATCATGATGTAGTTACCATTGTCAGACAGGAAATAGATGGTTGCATCGCTGCCTTTTAAACCTGAAATCGTATATGGAAACATTTACAGATGGGTGACAAGGGAAAGGAAAAAACATCCTCAAGTGAGCTGGTAGGATGAACAGCTTCATCTTCATCAAATCATTCAGTGAGCCTGGCCTGCATGGCAGCATCTGCATTCATTACGTTTCAACAAATGTTTGATTCAATTTGTCACCAAACTGTAACCAACACAGAAACACTGCGGGGACTGGATTTTGTGTTTCACTTTATAATGAAAAGTTTACAACAAAACTGTGCTGTGTGTGTGTGTGTGTGTGTGTGTGTGTGTGTGTGTGTGTGTTGAAGGATGATCACTGATATGGACAGTTGCCAGAGAGGCAGGAGTTGAGCCCAGCACTTGATGAATTTTATCAGAGAGGAATAAAAGCCAAATCTTTTGAGAGGCGTCTGGTTAATGTCTCTTGCTTGCTTTCTCTAAATCCTGTCCCTCGTAACTTCCTTTTTCTACTTTTGCTATTGTTTTCAATCAGTCTACCTATCATATATATATATATATATATATATATATATATATATATATATATATATATATATATATATATATATACATACATAACCATACTTTTTAAGTTCCGTCTCCTCCACTTCTCTCCAGTATCCAGAGTATCTCTGTTTGTTTTCAGCTCTCTTTTGGCTCATTTGACTTCAGTTAAGACTGTTTAACTGCCACACTGCGCCCGTTAAACTACCAAAACTGTTATATAACAGCAGCAAATATGACAACAAACCTTCGGCTGTAAAGAAAAGAAAAACAGAACAATAAATAGTAAAAAAGTGTGAGTAAATGTAACATAAATTCAAAAAAGTAGGTAAAACATTTGATAAAAAAATATTTATTTAGCTTTTTCTGTACACCTGAGCTTCACATTACCAATGTATGTTTTCCCTTCATGCAAATTTGGTACTTTGAACTACTTCTGAACTGGGACACCTGCTTTTTGTATTAATGCACAGGTAGAGAGACATGTGGTGCTCAGAAGCCTTTGGTAAGTGATGGGGAAAAAAGTATTAAAGGCAAATGTAACTAAAGTAAGAACAGGTGTAAAACAGAAAACATTCAGCCTGATAGAGATTTGATTTATTTGACCTTTTTAACCTAAAACAGCCCTGCAAAAAATACTACCTATACAAAGTTTATTATGTTCTGTCTTTGACAGTACCATGATATGATGTTGTTGTTGACAACAGTAACAGAATTTTAATTTCTTCTCCACAGCTCATTCTGTACATTTCACTACACTTTTCATGGTTGAATCATCCCAAGATCATGTCTACACCATGAAAACTCATGTTCTGCGTATTTCTTGTGAGGAAGGTATCTGCCATCTCACATGAAATAAACAACCAGCATCCAACATGTTTCTGCAACGTCACAGCAGAGCTTTTATCTCCTACTCAGCCATGTTGGATCCAGTTTGGCTCCAGTAGCATGTTGTGATGATAACAGTGAACCCTGGCTTAAGTGCTGCATAATAGCTTCCACATACAGCACTAGGCTGAATATGTGTGTATGTGTGTGTGTGTGTGCGTGTGCGTGTGCGTGTGTGTGTGTGTGTGTGTGTGTGCATGTGTGAGGGGTTGAAGCTATAAGCTAAGTGCACCTGAGTGAATGAGAGCGGTGTAATGATGCTTTAACAGGACTAATGTTGACATGTGACGGTCTCATTGGAGCCGTTCAGGTTTCATCTCTAGATGATACCAGAGAGAGTGGAGGGGAAATTATTCTGCTACTGTGTGTGCATGAGGCTGCAGAGATTCAACAATGTCATACTGTATATACACTTCACAAAGAAGTTCACCTAGTATTTATGTCACTATGACCCCAAAATTTGTGCATGTTCAGATTCACACAAATTTCAAATAAAAAATTTTTATTTTTGTGGTAAGCAGCTTTGTATGAACCCTTGTTGGTGGTTGCACAAATAATTCTAGCTCCATGATCTTTAGAGAAGCCTGCAGTTTAATACTGCCACATCATTGCTAAAATAAGACCTTTCTTGTCACCACCCGATGCTTAAAAATGTGTACAAGCCATTGTTATTTCTAGATTAGATTACTGTAATGCTGTGTTTTTCAGCCTCCCATCATTTATCACCAGTAAACTGTTCAGACTTGTGCTTCCTAATTCTCACATGCATCTCTCCAAATCAGCATACATCTCCAAATTTATCTAACTAACACTGGCTTCCTGTTCAGTCCCAAAAAATCCTCAGCCTATCCATTCTCCAGCAGCCCCGCTGTGACAGAGCCCTCTGCTGCAGTGCCCCCCCTCCCCGACACTGGAATGCTGTGCCAGAGGAGCTCAGGACTGCACCAAGTCTCCTTAGATTGAAGAAACTTCTTAGAACGCAACTTTTAAACAGACTTTTAACGACACCTGTTAGAAATCTTGTCATCTGCCACTGTCTGTTCCTGCAAAGTTATGTGCCTTAATACTGAATGTTTCTGTTTTGTTCACTGTCTGTACCTGTAATTTTTATGTGCTTCTCTGCCTGATGTTTTTTTTTTCCCTTTTTCTTGGATCTTGTCTCTGGTGCTTTAGTTAATTCACACCTCTCAGCCAATCGAAATCAAGAACTTTGCTATAAAGAGGAGGTGGGGTTGGTGAGGGGTCTGCAGCACCCCCAGCTCACTGTATCGTATTGCTGCATTGTATGATTATTCCCTTTTTTTCTGACACATTACACCCCAAACTTCTCCCATTCCCTGTCACCAATGATATCTTTTATCAATTATTGTGAGCAGTATGTTGCATAATGTTCCATACCATCATGACTGACGACTCTGTGCTTTCCACTGTAAATTCTTTTAAATTCAATTTTAAACTATACCATTTTCATATCATTATCTTCAGTGGATGACAACATATGAGCCAAGATGTCAAGATGACATTTACAATGTCATATGAATGCCATGCTGTACTGCTCTGGTTTTATATTTTATGATAAGTTTGTGCAATATGTTCCACGCTCTGGATTACACTGATTACTAAAGGAGGAAACATTATTAAGCAGTAGCCTATATAATTTATTTAAAAAGAAGAAGATATAGCTAAAATGCAGCGCAAATAGAGTTTTTAGATTGTAACTATTATTTTCAAAATCAAAATTTTCCTTTTCATCAAAGCCCCCAGAAGTAAAATAATGGGTCAACTATTTTCCACTATTTTCACTGTCAATTTTAATGTGATTATTTTTTCAAATTAAATTTTTTTTTTTAATGATTTTTTGGTGGATTGAGACTGGCGCTGTACCCTCGCTTGTACGGATCTCTATTATCCTGTTTGTATTATTTTTGTTAGTCAAGATTGAATGTCTCATTTGACATCTAAAACCGACATGTACCACCCTAATGAAAAAAAAAAAAAATTGATTTATAAAAAAAAACAATCACTTTTAATTTCTGTGTATTTTTGAATTAGAATACAATTTTTAATATTATACATAACATATGTACATAAATATACTCAGAGGTAAACTTGTGATGTCACTCTTTTTCTCTAATGGTTTATTTTGAGTGGTTGAAAAATGTCATATTTCTGCCTTTGAAACACGACCGTGACATAAAACATTTAAGAATCCTTCTACTTTAGTTGACACAAAAATGAAAACAAAAACGCAACTGCCTGGAATTCAAACATCTCTTGGTTCTGAAAGTTGCTTCACATTCACAAACCACACTTGATCCTACACTAGGCTCATTTCCCGAAACTGTTTTTCCACATAAAATGACTCAACCTCCAATTCATAAAAAAACGACTTCTGTATCATTTCTTAGAGTAATTAAATCTCCTCCGCCCTCTAAACACTCTCTCAGTAAAACTCATTTCTGTAATCATCCTGCAAGACACATTCCTCTGTCAAAAAAAAAAAAAGAAATACAACACCGTCGTTTCTCTGTGTGCAACTTGTTATAACTTCAGTAAAACTGTGAAAAACACCAGTTTGTCATTCACACTGCGCGGGAGGGAAAAAGGAGCTGTACAGTGATTAAAACACACACCCTTCCGGCTGAGATACATTTAAAAAAAAAAAAAGAAGAAAAAACCCACCACACACTGGCACTGTGCCAGCCTTGACTTGGTCTCCAGCTGAGCAGGAAATTGAGCTTAAAATAATAAAAAATAGATGAAAAAGGGACAAAAAGAAGGAGAACAGAGACACTGGTGGTGTCACATGGCATTCAGGCACATGTGGGACTATTACTGAACCTTTTTCCACTTCAGCATGATGGTCTGTTCATGTGTGGAGGCGTGTGGGGCGCTGGTTAAAGAGGCCCTGAGTGTGACGTGATGATTATGTCGGAAGGAAAGGAAGGACGGACTACACATGTGTCCATTTTTAAAACATTGAGTAATGGCCATGTGTCGGGTCGCCAAGGATCTTTTGGCCGGTACCCAAAACTCTTGAGAGGTGATGTCAGAAAACTGTTTTTTTTACCCAGCTGCTCTGTGATGTGTTAATACCAAAGGAAACCAAAGAGACAACACAGGAAAAGGCCTGATGTTTTTGAGCCCAGCTGACTCTTGTTAAAGGTTGTTTCTTACCAAACAGATAGTTCGGTTGTGTTTGCTTCTGATCCAATACAATAAAGAACTGATATTGGAATTTATATTTGTGCTACTGAAAACATTACAAATTACATTTGAAAATTTCAACAGTAACAGCATACATGTTGTATGTATCTACTTTCTGCTGAAGAAATTCATCCCTGTGGGAAATGTAATATCCAGGTCTGTGGATTTTTCTGGGCATTGCTGCATTCAAAGCACTATATAAATGCATACACACACAGCTGGTGCAGTTTGGGTTTTGGTGTCTCACTCACACTATATATGTAGACAACCTGCTCCTCCTGCTGAGTAACAGCTGCCCCAACATTGTTTTAGGATACTATCCAGACCAGGTCCAGTGAAGGCTATGCAGCGCCTGATTATCTAACCATAACAATGCACAGGCACAACATTAAATATGCAATGTAAGCAGCTCTGCAAGGTCTGTCTGACACTCTCACCTTTTCATTGTTTCAGGGTTTTACTTTATCTCTTGTTGTCCACATCGGGGATTTTAGACCACAATGAGCTCCTGCTATTGTTCCCTATCTTTTGCATCATGTTAGGTTGCAGAGGTTCATCTTTACCTTCTTGTCATCTCTGTTCTGTGCCTGATTTAAGAATTTTATCAGGTCAAGGCTTAAAACTTGTCTTTACTCTCAGGTCTTAGGTCAGGGTTGGGAAATCACTCAAAAAAATGTTTTTGTTTCTTACTTTTTCCTCATCATCTCACTCTGGGTCTCTCCATCAAATCCATCAGCATCATCAGCACTTTGTTAGTTCTTGTTTGTTGTTGTTTTCTTTTTACTTACCCGGTCTCCAGGTCTGACGAGTGGTTCCTGTTTGGTTCCCAGTTTGTGCAGCAGGTTGTAGGCCACCTTCACACTTCTGGACCACAGTTTTCCTAAAGGCAGATTACAATAATTAGAAAACTATACAAAGCATACAGGAGGGTAACAGGAAACCATAGCGTTCACTGTAGAAGGTTTGAAATGGCCGATATAGTTTAGTGATGCATTTCTGAACAAGAATTACCACCTCGCAGTTATATGCCATCACGAACCAGTCAAGCTGCAGTTACAGTTTAAACATGGATGCTTTACACACATCTTCAACCCAGCAGCACAGAAGATCTACACTATCAGCACAGTTTCAAGATGGGGTCCCAAGATTAGGGTCATTAATTCAGTATCTGACCAAATGTCTTCCCATCTGTTCATTAGATATAAAGTTGAGTAATGACCAGGAAAGTGTTTTAAGCAGAACATTATGATGTCACAGTGAAGTTAACTTTTGATCTTTTGGATATAAAATGTCATCATTTTATCATTCTATCTTTGTAGACATCTGTGTGAAATTCTGTGATAATTACCATACAAATTCTTGAATTATGGCTATGAATATGTTTTGTGAGGTCACAGCCTCTAATCTGATCAGTTCATCCTTGAGTCCAAGTAGACGTTTGTGCCAAATTTGAGTACATTCTCTCAGGACGTCCCTCAGAGATTGTGTTCACAAGAATGAGAAGGACAAGGTCACCGTGACCTTGACCTTTGACCACCAAATTCTAGTCAGTTCATCCTTGACTCAAAGTGGACATTTGTGACAAATTTTTTGACCCTCAAAAAAAAAAAACTTCATCTTTGAGTCTAAATGGATGTTTGTGCCAACTTTGAAAAAAAAATCCCTCAAGGCCTCCTTGATATATTGCATTAATGCAAGTGAGACAGACAGTGTCACACTGACCTTGAATTTTGACCTTTGACTACCAACCAAAACGTTCATTACTGAGCGAATGTTAAGTGAATGTTGGTGCCAAATTTGATGAAATTCCCTATAGGCGTTACAGGCGTTCACGAGAATGGGACGGATGGACGGACAGACAACCTGAAAACCTGATGCCTCCAGCAACCGCTGTCACCGACACAGAGGCATAAAATTGTAACAAAGAGATTAAAGTGCTTGTCAGGAAACGTTTTGGTGTCCTATGAACAGAACACGTGTCTTCGTTGAACTTTTTCTTATGGTTGCATGGTCGAACAAAGGATGACATCATGAGTCCACATGTGCAAGAAATTACATGACACTCATGTTAAAGTGCATTGTTTCACCTCACGGTGGGACTGGTATGGAGATGATCACACAGATTTCATAACATTCAGCAAACCAGAACCGCTTCATGACGGTGACGTAATTGAATCCATGTAATACTTTACACACAGAGACACAACCACAGCACATTAGAGGAAGTCATACAGGCCACATCAGTATATAATTACAGTGATGAAGAGTTGTTGGTGTCTCGATGAATGTATTTCATTTTAGTTTCAGGGCTCACGCCGCCTCAGGCAATACGAACCTTTTACCTCATTGCAAAAAAGAAACAACTTGAGAATTATTGAACTTCTTGGAAGGTGTATTTCAAAATAACTGCTGCTTTAAATATCTTGCTGTATATATTATAACGTTATCTAATCTTTCCGATCAGTTTCATTTTACCCACCAGGCGAGGTTGGCTCTGTTCATTAATGCAGTAACTCACAACAAAAGAATCAATTTCCATCCTTTGCTTTTTTTCCCTAATTCAGACTGGCAGACGCAGATATTATGCATGAGCAATCCAGCGTGAATTCCTCATTGTTTTTCACACTAAATGAGGTTTTTCTGATGTTTGTCAGAGCTAATGAATTGAAGGAAAGGAGAGCTTTGGGATCCCACGAGGAAAATAGACAGGAGAGAAAAACAACATAAATGGCAAACAAAGGCAGAACAACACTGACTCAGTCACCATAGGTGTGACTACAGTTTATAAAAAGTGTAATTTAAAGGAAGAATTTAATTAATCAATTCAGAATTAAGGGCCGCAAAAAACAGCCATTTGTGTCTTCCAGGAGTATAAAACAGATTTTTCCATTTAGACTTCATTAGGGATGCCGTGAGAGCTTAGAAAGCAATAACTGCCGGAAATCTGCCTAGCCACTGCCTTTTTAAAGACCTGTGCATGTGTGCTGGAAAAAGCTCTTTTTAGTTGATTTGGTTATGAAGATAAAACCTCCACAAGTTTTGGGATGCATGTAATTCCTTGTTCACTCTACTTTTCTTCACTGCTTTACTCTGGTTTTCCTTTTGCCAACCGTCTTTGGAGCGCCCCAACAAAAGCCCAGGACCAGAGGGATATTGGCACTCGAGTGTTCAAACTGTTCAAATGACACGTGGTGAGAGGCAAATGCTCCCCGTATATCTCGCAGTCTAAATATCTGGACGATGTCACCAAGCTATAACCAATCAAAGTGCAAGACACAGGTTGAGGAGAGACCAGCAGCATGCGAAGCTCTCAAGGTGTGTGTGTGTGTGTGTGTGTGTGTGTGTGTGTGTGTGTGTGTGTGTGTGTTTTAGGGGAAGAGACAGAGAGAGGAGAGGAATGTGGAAGGTGGACTAATGCACGCAATGTTTCTATAGGTAAATAATAACCTGTGATATCTGAAAGCACCCTCGCATCACAAGACATAGGCATAATCATCAAAGAGATTCCTCCTGGTGAAAGATCTTAAATGTCATGTAGTGTGAAACTTCAAGCCTCCAGATTACATTTATGTCCATCACTGACTCTCATTCCAGCTTTGTTCTTGCTTTCAACAAAACCCTGAAAAAAATATTTGTATAAATGCCCCACTATGTTCACCAACAGGTCTCTAAATGTGTCTGCCATTTGTTGCTAGGGCAGGTAACATATGGTGGGTTTTCAGAGCTTCTTCACAAAATAAACTGTCTGCTTCTGCTGGAGATGATGAGAATGGTGAGACTGAATCACAACAGTAAAGGCCTTAACACATCGGGGGCATGACGAATAAATGACACAAATATTTCTCATCAAAACCATTTATTACAGCAGCAATGAGAATGTGTGATGCCCATTCCACACTGTGTCAGTGATTGATGCCTTAATTTGCAGGGAAAGATCCGAAAAATCAACCGTCGTCTGATGAAAACTAAGTTGCTTTTTCACCGTGCAATAATTGTGTTTTCTGTGAGTACTCATGACAAAAACAATAATTCTGACCTGTGAATTACTTGCACAAAAAAAACTCCCCAGGCGTGTGAAGGCCTTTAAGGTGCCAGCCGGAAAACCAAAACAATCAACTGAATGTTGCTAGAAATGATTAATGACCCTTTCTCAGATTCCTTCATTTGGATAGTTTTCAGAGGCCTGAATAGATTCTTTGCTGACACCCAGGGCACAAACCACCGCTCTGCAGGATGCCACTACTTGGTCCACCAAAAAAAAAGGCATTTGAAGCTGATCATGTAAAAGGAGGTCATGGTATGTAGTTCAGTTATGAGTAATAATCCCAGTTATAAGTAATAGCATAGTTTTATAAAAACATTAAAAGAAAACTTTACTAACTGATATCCATGGATTGCAGAGCGCAGTTATTTTTTCTGGAGATGCAGAAACTTCTGCAGTGACCCTGAATCAATTTTGGGATGAGGATGCCCACTTTAAGGGCACTTCAGCAGTAATAGTAGGCACCCTGGAGGTGACAGCCAGCCATCCTCCTGCTGAAAACATCTTCAACAATCAGAGAAGAGGATTCCTGCTGGCATGTTGGAAAGTGTCTCTCCTGCTGAACTGCAGAGGAGCCCCAAATCGCAGAGCTGCAGATGTAATCAGAGTGTTTCTGTGCAGAGCCGGGGTCAGTTTTCTATGTTCTTCTTTTCTTTTTAGGATGACATTACTGGACCAACCCATGAAAGGCTCATCCAGCAGCCTTTTATCCTCTGAAACCGAGGAGAGGAGCAGGAAACTGCCCAATTTCGAGTTTAATTTAATTGAGAAGGGATCTTTTGTTCTGAAATTACAGATTTGCCATTTGAGAGCAGCAGCTACTCTCAGAAAATGACTCCACGAACAAAACAGAGACAAACCAAATTCATTCTGAGAGACAGTAGGTCACAAACTGAGTCAGTGTTTAACAAAGGGATTACATAACATCTATGCAATGGGACAAGAGTTTAGATAAACTGTGTGGGTTTTTTTGTCTTTTCCACACAGCTTTCTTAGAAAGTGTCTGTAGTAACCTTTCAGTTTGTGTATTTAAGAATGATTATATCCTCAACCACTGAGCAAAACAACTGCAGAAATTAGATTTGATGATAATCATCGTATAAGGTTTTGTCTTTCTTTTTAGTTAAAGATTGTAAAATTTGGACTGACTTTTGTGGTATTTTGCATATTGTAACATATAGTATTGTATCACACTGTAATGTATGATGTCATATTGTATCATATTAGGGTGGGGCAATATGTAGAACATCAAATATCACAATATTTTTGACCAAATATCTCAATACCAACATTGCACCAATACTGTAGGGTTGACTATTGGTGCTTTCACAAAATATTCACACAATGAGATTTTTGACAAATAATCACCAGTAACTTGGATATAATGACTAAGTGGGTAAAGACAAATAATAGAACAGCTACAACAGTCTT
Source organism: Cephalopholis sonnerati (assembly GCA_019142605.1). NCBI lineage: Eukaryota > Metazoa > Chordata > Actinopteri > Perciformes > Serranidae > Cephalopholis > Cephalopholis sonnerati. The sequence goes on from JAGQAX010000010.1 coordinate 32,212,440, forward strand.
GAGTTCAGAAAATGTCATCACTTTTACAGTAATGCAGCCTTTAAAAATCAGGAAAAGACAACATTTATGATATTATGATATTATGATATCCAAAATCTAAGACAGTATGTTGTCCTATATCCTGCTGAGACCTGAACTTTTGTTTGGCATACATTATACATTTCTCCTAGCTATTTGGGATTAGTAGGACCTAATAAGTATAAAAAACGAAATACTGTCAATGATAATAAAGTCCCAGTGACATAAAACGAGATGACAAAGTTCCAATGTCCTCAGACAATACTACATCCTAATGTCCTCCAATGAGACGATAATTAAGTCCCAATGTCCTCAAACAAGACAATAATTAAGTACCACTGTCCTTAAACGAGACTACATCCCAATGTCTTCAAACGAGATAACAATTAAGTCCCAATGTCCTCAAATGAGTACTTTCTAATTAACAGTGTCTTAGTTTGTTACTGTTGCTAAAATTAGTCAATTTGTTGCCATATCAAACTGCAAACTTCATTAATCATAAATAAACAAGTTTCAACAATAAAATATGACGAGGTTTTGTACCTTGTCCACTTATGTGTCAGGATCAGCTGTAGACTGACTTGGCAGAGATGGCTGCCATCTTGTTTTTACATGGATTAGTGTATTGTGCTCTTACTACCACTAGATGGTAAAAAAAAAAAGTGTCCACGTACGAGGACAACAGGTCTAAGTTAAGCAGAATGAAGTATACGGTCCAGTAAACCCGAAATTTGATGTCCTAATATGAGGATACAGGGTCTCAGGAGAATATTGCAACATCGATATAATCTCTTTATATTGCCCAGCCCTGTATCATAGACTGTATGGTGCCATGACATACTTCATAATGCTGCACAGAGTGCATTATTTTTACAGTATCATATTATCATATAATACTGCCTGGTGTTATATATTGTCTCATATCATTGATAAAGTATGGCATCGTATTGTGTATTATTGTGTTTTATTTTTAGTGTATTACATGATTTTGTATCGAATCATACGGTCTTCTGTATTCATTATCATTTAATACAATGATTTATATTGCCATATAGTTTAACAGGTGGCATGGTGCTGCAGCGGTTAGTACTGTCACCTCACAGCAAGAGGGTTTGGGGTTTAAACTAGCTGGGTGGGGCTGTTCTGCGTAGAGTTTAAATGTTTCCCCCATGTCAGCGTGGGTTGTCTTCGGGTTAACTGTCACCTCTAAAGTCCTCTAAATCGGTGTGAATGTGAGCCTGAGCCCTATGTGATAGTCTGGCAACCTTTCCAGGGTGTACCCCGCCTCTCACCCAGTGTCAGCTGGGATCGGCTCCAGCCACCCATGACCCTAAAAAGGATAAGTGGTTACAGATAACAGATGGACCATATGGTTTAATATCATATTGTGCAGTATCATATCGTGTAACATTATATTGGACAGTGTTTTATCGCCTCGCACTTCTCATATTGTACCGTACAGAACAATGTCCTACAGTACTGCACTGTATCGCATCATATTGTATCAGACGTGTCTTAGGGATGGAGGAGTCATCAACACACTTTTTCAAAGTTTAGGAAAGTGAAAACAGCATTAATTTATGTACTGAAATAAACAGTAAGCTGTTCATCAAGTTAAGCTTTTCTACACTAGAAAGACCAGTGAAAAGACGGTCAGCAGCTGTAGCTGAAGTATAGTATTGTAAAATCTTTCCTGAAATGATGTAACTGTAGTTTTTACAGTAAAGCCAATGCTGGAAAGGCTATGGGAGGGGCATTGCAAAAGGTGGTGATGAAGTTCTTGCTCATTTTAAAACAGAATTTGCAGTTAACAGAAAACACTCCAAGCAAAAACAGATGTACACACATATAATAAACAAAGAAAAAGAGAACACAACACACAGAGCTTTAGAAGTTTATGTGTCCTCCTCATGCTGAACGGAAATCCAAACTTCCTTATTGATGAGGTGATTTCCTGCTAATAAACATCAGCCGTGTTGTTTACACAGCATCAAAGCTCCCTGAGACACTCTGGGCTTGTTCAAAACTTTTTTTTAAACAAGTATAGAAATATGTTTCTCTCCTGCAAATTATGTGAGGTTATCTGCAGTGCAGCGTGGTGAGGGTTGAGTTTAAGGACAGCGGGAGAATTCGGTATCATGAATTCTCTCTGTTCTCCGGGGGGGCGGAGGACGACCCGACAGGAAGAAACAAAGCAAGTTTGTCCTTGTCGGCCGACATCAAAGGGAAAGACACCACAGGAATGAAAGATAAAGGGAGATAGAGACTGAGATTTAGATTCAGCACTGCACTCCGCACACCGCACACACACACACACGCACCGACACTGTCTCACCATGTTGTTGTCTCTCTGGTGGCAGACTCCTGAGTGCTGGCTGAAGACATTTCACAGTCTGGTGAGCACACATCGCCTCATCATCAGCTGCAGGCTCACTCCTCTCAAATCAGTTTGTTCAGTCACACACACACACACACACACACGAACTGTACGCCTATTTGAAGAAAGTTGATAGGGATAAAGCTGAGTCTGGGTTAATGATTGTGTATGTGGGAGTGTTTTGGGAGTGAATGCCACCAACTTCAACAGAGGTGGAAAGATACTTTACAAGAACTGTACTTCGAATATAACTTTTCTAACCTTAGATCATTTCCACTTTTCCTTCACTATGTTTCAGAGGGAAATATTGTACTTTTTACTGTATTTATTTAATAGCTGGACATACTAGGGCCTGTTTCAACAACTGTGTAACATGTCAGCTACATTACAGCTGATTTTCAATGTTTCATGTTTTAGTAATGAAAACTCCGGCCGTGCAGGACTCACGGTTATATCATTACATCAACAATCACCATTTGTGATCCGTGTGTAAACAGTGTTTGTAAATAGCTATTGTGCAACAAGCTGCTGGTTCCTCAGATTTCACCGTTACAGCAGATAAGATGATGAAAAAATATCTAGTGTCAACTGCTTTGTTCTTCCTTCCTTTTTACTTTTCTGTTACATTTTTCCTTTCTTATTCTTTTCTTCTAACTTTCATGCCTTTTTCTTTTATTTCCTTCTCTTATTCTTGCCTTTCCATTCTGTCTTTTATTTCTTTTTTCCTTTCTATTATTCTTATTTCCCTCTTTTTTAGTTTTTCTTTCCTTTTCCTAGTTTCCCTTCCTCGCTTCCTTTCCTATTCCGCTATCCTTGGTTTCCCTTTTACATTTTATTCCCTCTGTTTTCCTTGTCCTACTTTCTTCATTTCCTACTTTCCTTTTTTCATCTATTCCCTTTGCCTCTCTTCCTTCCTTTTATCTTTTTTCTTTCCATGTTCTTAAATTTCTCTTCCACTTCAACTGACTTGAAGACCTGAATATCCTCTAAACTGGAGATACAGTAAATCGAAACTCCACTACTACTAATAAAATAGTGATAAAAACACCACAGCCGGCTCCAACTGGTTGATGGGAACTGTCAGATATAACTGAAAGCTGTGGGAAAAGTCAGCAAGTGGACTTTTGATTTGAGACGATGGCCAAGAATAAACTTCCACGCTCAATTCTACTCTTCTTCATAGTGAATAATTTATACTTTTGAAAATAAACTTTTACTTTGATGTATTTTTCGCTGTCATTCTGGGACATACTGTAGTTTTAGGTAAAAGACGTGAGCAGTTCTTTAAACTTTAAACCTGGAACGGTGAATCTGAGTTCATGTGCATTATTGTGTTCACTGCTGTGTGATGTATATGTGTGTGTTTGCGTGTCCTCTTGGTATCACTTCATTCTCTCCGCTGTGCAGCGGGGAGGTCTGACTCTAAATTCATGAGGACCTGAGAGAAGCAGCTCTGTTCACTGCGGCTAAATCTCTTTACACCCTCTGGACCTGAAGCCATTTTCTCTGCTGTCGATTGGGGAGATGAATAACTCGGATCTGTAGCCTTCAGCGGCTGAACAAAAGAGTTTGTTCCAATTTGAATGTAGACTTAAACTGTGGCACTGAAGCGAAGGTTAGGACGTGATGTGATTCAGCTGAAGTGAATGTGTTCAGGGAGCTGGGACGGTGGCAGTGCTGCAGGCGAGACGGTTGATCCATGTTTTGGATCTTTTTTAATACTTTTTACCCACTGTGTGTTTGTCTTCTCATTTCTGGCTGCTAAAGACTTGTTTTCCTCTACGTTTACTGTGTTTTCTACAAGATTCAACTCTAAAGGTGGGTTTTTACTCCTGTGTTAAGCAGTCATTGTGTCCAGCAGATCTCACCTGTTGATAGCACCACCACAAGACTAGACGGGTGTGTCTTTAACTATATAAATAACCACAAATGCATTCACATTTTTCACTTGACTGTGGTGAGCAGATGGTGTGTAGTGTAGTTGGATTTGTTAGATCATCAGATCCATTTGGTGTTACTGAAGGCAAAACATCACTAGGCCTTTCTTTAACTTGCTTGATGGTATCTTTATGTTTAAGTTCTCCAGTGGCCCTAGAAACACGTAGTACATGTTTTTTGCACAGGTTTACTTGGTTCCTGTTAGCCAAGATCGGCCACCAGAGGCCGAGTCAGGAAGGGTTAAAATTATATCCAGTCTAATCAGGGAAGGTCTCAGGTCTCAGATGTGTGCCGAAGTCTAATCCAAGTGGACTTTCGATTGCCTTTAAAGTTCAGGACAAATGATTGCAGTTCCCATTATGTAAATCAACTGCATTAACGGCATTTTGGATCAGGCTTAATTATCTGCTCCTCTATCTCAGATCTTGTCCGACTATCCTCGGACCCCCTCATGAGTTTTTGAAAAATAAATGAATGCACACTTTATTCTTGTAGGTTTTCTATGGGCCATTTTGGATCAGGTCCACACCTTTACTAACAGTTCTCATGGTCTCCACAGCCTTGGTGGACCTGATGTGTACATAACATTTTCAGTAACTGCATGTCAGCTCTCATGTAGCCTATGATGTAGCCATGACGGCTTTGTTCAATGGGTTCTTATGCAGAGGTTTTAGTTTAGTTTCAATTCATTCAAGTAAAAAAAGATCAGTGGCTATCAAATGTTAGTATCTGTGCCAAACATTGCATTTCTGGATCCAATCTAAGGGCCTGGAATTAGTCCAGAGATTGAAACTGCTCCAAGCACGCATCTTGTAGCCAAGACTTCAACAAATACAAGTAAATAACTAAACAATAAAGTAAGGAATGAAATCCTCCAGTTCTGTCAGCACCAGAGTTTGACCTACAAAGACAATCCTGTAAGTCACTCAGAATATATTCCTAAAAAATGTTCATAAAAAAATATTCAGAAAATGGGCCTTTGGGATAAAAAACTTTCCCTCTTTCTGTAGCAGAGCAGCATTCTTGAAAGTGTCTTCTTCACACTTTGCTAATGTGCTTAGCGTTCTGTCTGGCTGCCATTAGTGGAATTATGCTCACACAGCGGGTGTTAAACATTGTTTGGTGCTTCAGTTAATCAGCTTGTGAAAGCCACCATATGTGCAGAAAAAAACAGGAAGCAACTCGTAGAAAAACCTGCTGTATTCATATACAACCAAAGGAATTTTTATTATTGATTGGTACATTATGACATGAAATTGAGAGAATGACTATGGTGACTGATTTGGGGTCATGTGGGCTGTCAGATATGTTTTATTTCATGATGCATATAGTTCAACTGCAACAAACGCTACGGAAACAGTCACTGGCTGTTAAATGTTGGTCACAGATCACAATAAGGAGGCTTAGATTTATATGTTCAGGCCATAATATTTGTTATTTTAGACTAACTGTCGACAACAGGCCCAATTCATTTAACAAACAGAAATCCAGGAAAAACTCACTGAAGACAAAATGCCATTTTTCAGCACTTTCTCCCTAACACATAGTTGGCATCCTTTTCTGATGACGTAGTTCCTGATTTCAATCAAATTTTACAAAGTTTTATTTACACAAAGGTGCTGCATGGTTCCCCATTTTAAGTTATTTAAAATTTTGGAAATTTGGCTTCTTTCTTCAGTAAAAACAATGTTTACATTTATTAAAGAAAAAAAAGTACTGTTTTCCAATGGGTATCCAAACTAGGGTACTGTATTGGCTCTAGTATGGAAAAAAAGTCAAGGAATATTTGGCTTTACATCCAAACATTTCAAAATTGCATTTTTCAGTTGCCCCTTAAACTGCAAACTTACAATAATTAATGTATTTCATGAGAAAAGACAGAGAGACGAAATGAAAAAGTATATGTACTAACTGATTTGTCAGCTAAAACATGTTTCTCTTCTATCCAATAAAAGTATCTTGTCCCACCCAGAGTGACCCCGGTGTGTTTTCCAACCCGATCAGAATGAAGTGAGGCTCTGCTTACCGTAGGTGAGCACGTAGAGTGGCTTGCCGTTGGTGTCCATAGTGGTGAGGCAAGGGGCCTTCGGAGAGATGGTGCCCCACCTCTGCAGGGCCGCCTCCAGAGACGGAGGCCAGTTGGTTACCACGCCCAGCTGCTCGCCCCGGGCGGCCACCATCTGAGCCCCCTCTGCCTTGGGCTGGTTGGGGTCTGGTTGCTGGACTGGAGGAGGACAACAGAGGCGAAGAGTAGGAGTTTCAGATTTGTTGACAATTTCAACAATGAATACCAAACAGCCAATAGGAGCAAGAATATTCCATTTTCTCCCATCTTGATGCTTCGGGCATGATATTTATATGTACAAATACACAACAGATATATTCCAAAAACTTGATTATTGTCTATGAGATTTTACAAGCGTTTATCAATGTTTGTTTTTCATCATTTTAATATTAAAACATTTAATTATCAGGCTGAGCACGATTTTAACAACTGCTATCTTCACAGTTCTGTTGTGAATGTTGGGAGTGAATGTGGAGATGATGCTTGAATGTTAAAACAGAAAATAAAACTATAATACAGAATGATGAAATAATATAGGTAACACGTCTACTGTGGTATACTTATGTCTTCCTAATTATGAGCTCATTTCTTCATATGTGACGTAAGAGAGTGGGCATGAGAACTAACGCAGCATGTTCTACTATTGCTGTATCACAGAGACTGATCATTGGAAGTAATCAGGCTTTTAATTAAGCAAAATACCAGGTTGATATCATTTCTGTGGCACGCTGAACAAAGCTCAGTCTTTCTAACGTTTACTATTCATGCTTAAATTATGAATTAACTTCTGGCTCTGCAGCATTTGATGCTGGAAACAAAAAGAAATATTCATCAGTTAGTCTCTGTCTGTGTCACAGCAGACATTAGGGAATGAAACGCCAACAAGCTTGGCTCGAGTGATTCAGTTGTGTGGATTATTGTCCTGCTTTTCAACTGTTTGTCAATGTATTATCTTAAACAGCTCATCATCAGGGGCAAAGCATCAAAATACAGTACAGGTTAATGGTTCAGCCCTTACTGGAGTATACAATAGGGAATTTTAAAATCTGATTTTTACTGGCTTCATTTTTGTGTTGATACCACGACTAGTCTTTCCCAACCCTTTAGGACTATGACACATTAAAGGGCAATTACACTGTATTTGTGTTTCTGCCCATTTCACAGCATCACAAGTAACTTAAAAACGAACAAACAAATTTCGTTTCTTGTTCTAGGCAACCTCTATTACCCCTTTTCCACCAAAATTAGTGCGTGTACATGTTTTTTCCAAACACAGGTAAACCTGCTAAAACTAGGAGACAGACTCCTTTCCCGTTGCCAGTAGACCAGAGCTGGATACACAGCTCTGCAGCAGATGAGTATACCGTACATTTAACGTTACGGATATGCTGTAAAACAAGTTAATGGACGGAAGAGAGGAGCACGGAGGCGTGTGAAAACTTTATGGTGGTCACTTCTTTTAATACATCTCTTACTCATTCAGTCTCTCTTTCAAACTCATGAGTGCTGCTTGGGCAGAGACTGATGGCATTTTGTGGTGGCGTGTCATTGCATCTCGCTGGTAAAGGCTAAAAATAGCGCGCTCAACCTGGTGTTGTGTTTTCATTAATGCCAATCAGAGACAGAGCCGATAAATACTTGTGACTACTGCAGAGACATCTGACCCAGGTGTGAATACAGATTAAAACCATTCCCATTACATTAAAAAGCCAGGTGTTAGTGGGTGTTAGCAGGTGTTTTTGCAATGAAAAAGGGGCTTATGAGTTTACTCATGACCCTGGTTAAGTTCTGGAATACATTCCCATGACCATCAGGTCTCACTTTTGTCAGCTTTATATCTTTGTTGTGTAGTCCAGACATTTGAAATAAATCTGCACTGATTCTGAATTATCACTGAAAACACTGAAACACAAAATCAGTGGAGAACTAGCGTTAAATGTGCTGGATTACATAACTCAGACAAGTTTAATGAGTGTGCTCATAGATGTCATACTTAAAGAAAAGAATGAAAAACATTTATTGAGAAAACCGATAACTGAATAGCATTCAAAAACAGTCAGTTAAATATTAAGAATAAATTATATACTGTGTAATCCAAGAGCTACAACCTGCAAATACTCTGATCTCTTCAATCTACAGTATGCCACTGTTTTCCCACTTTTTCCTGCTATGCTGTGAAATATTCTTAGAGTTGAATATACTGTATTTGCCCATCTATCATTTACCTACAGCCAGTGTTGGGAAGTAATTAAGTACATTTACTCAAGTGCTGTACTTAATTACAATTTTACAATTGCCTACAGCCTTTCAATCAATAATCAATCACTAAACAAGATGAAGTACTGTATGACAAATTAAAAAGAGAACACAACAAAAGGAGCAAAGTTGTTACCCTCCAGAAGCTCCTCGAAGTCGTCGACAAAAAACTCTCTTAGTGGCGGCCGCTTGGGTCTCTTCAGAGTGTTGACGAGTTGCTGGATTTTCGCTGAAACTCTGCTGCTGACTGGAACACCTGCAGAGGACCAGCACACACACACACAAACACACACACGTTAATGTAAGTCCTAGACTAAACTCCTAATTGCACTCTCACAGGTGTACGTGTTGAAGTAGTCGTCACTTTCACATTCTACTGAGCAGTATCCTGAGTGCATCTCTGATACACAAAAACATCCACAAGTTTTAAATCTACATTAAAGTGGCACGCTTTCCTCGAGTGAGCAATCAACGGAGCCGCCGCTGAACATGACACTCTGTGATGGGAGAGACGTGAAAACGGCATACAAGATGAGGTACAAATTGCTCTTTCATTCAGGCTGATTTTAAATCCAACTGAGTGTGGAGCCTTAAGAAGGAGTGATGTGGGATGGAAGTCTAAGCGCTGAGATGTGAAGACAAATAGATGTTTTGGCAGACTTGTTTGGGACAGCTGGGTGAGCCAAAGACATAAGTGAGTGTTGGCAAACGAAAAAATTGGTGTGCTGTAAAATCCTGTGGAGGCAGATAGTGTATGTCTCTGAATGTAAGAGTCAGGAGTTCATTCTTGTCCCTCGGTCCTCTGGTGAGCTTTCTATTTTTGTCTCCACCGAGCTGTGGTAAAGAAATCTTTTTGGCTGAACACACAATACAAAAACAGAGGGAACATGCCACAATTACAAGAAGTTTTCCTGACTTCTTTTTTTCAGTGCTGGACTGTTTCACATCTGAACAGTCACATGGTGCGCTCATAAGAACTACGGTGAAACATTTTCAACTTACTGTCCCTGCCCATTTCCTGCTGCCATAATACAAATTAATCTACTATCCAATATTGCCAAACCTCTACAATTTGGAACACTTTTTAATATCCAGTGTCCATGTCAAATATTGGGGGTTTCTGCAAAGGCAGCTGGGGTCACATTGAGCAGTTAAATAAATAAATAAACAAAAAGCATATGCACAAACAGCAAGAGACAAGGTGCTGCAAACCAGGAAGAGAACCATCCAAAAGCAGGTGCAACATTTGCTCTGGACGAAAATATTTGTATATTATATATTATTACAAAAATACAATGGAAAAATAACATTTATAGATATAGATATTTCTGATTGTTGCTCTCTTTATCTGTAAAATACATTTTACTGGGGTAAAGTGAGGGTGAATTTGATTAAACGTTGCATATGTATTGTTTTGTAGGTCAGTAATAGCAGTGAAAGGCCCCCAAACACCAGATAAATGGGGCAAAAGAAATCCTTTCCACACAGTGAATCAAAGGTTAAATCCTCAAAAATCGAAAAATCCTAATCTCTGAAAACAAAAAAGGCACAAGACCCACAGTGAGCAACATAATACAAAGATGACTAAATCCTCTCCGTGTTCTGAAAGAGGGCCTCAGCTTTGTTGCGTCTCTTTCAGCCAAACATCACAATAAGCTCCCATCTGTAAACCCTGGCACCTGATCCGTCAAGCTGCTTCGCTGTGAGCTGCGTTCAACATCTCGGTCCACTTCGGCATCGATCATAGAGTCTGATGAATAACTCCGTCTGTTGCAGCTTCATGTCCCTCCAGAGACGGAATTATTAAACTATGAACCAGCAAACTGACGTCCTCTGTTATCTCTGAAGAGCCTACAGAAATATCTACGCTGGAGCATGATGAATTAGTCGACAAAGAGTTGATGTCAAATTCTGGATGCTCTGATTTGTTGTTTTGTTTAGACAATGATGGCTTTAATTATTACACACGGAATATACTGAAACAAACTGTAGAGTTTCCAAAAAAAGTAAACTTGAATATCGTGTTATGTGTCAGATTTTGAACTTTCTTTCCATTCGTAACAACAATAAACAGTTACAGTAAATACCATTTCATATTTGGATGCAATATAATGTGGGCCACAGGCTATTTACATAAAGATATAAAACATGGCAACATTTATGAAATGACAAATAAAAAACATTTACAAACATAAAATGAACAGCAAATAGCAGCAATAAATACTGAACGTAGGCGAAGAAAGATAAGGCAGTAAAGATGTTTTTTCTTTAAACCCTACTTTTAATTAAAAGTTCATGCGACCCAAAAACTTGTTTCACATGGAAAAAAACCCAAAACACATTAATACTCTATCAGAACAGCAGGAGGTCTGTCATACTTGAAAGCACCTCAGTGACTCTTTCTCACAGTCAGACTAGAAATCTGAAGCTCTCATGTTTTCCTACATAAAAACACGCCACACATGGATGTGCTGGTGAATCCTCATCACGTCAGACTTGGATCTGAGGCTCTCGAAAAAACACAGCAGCTGGTCTCCAATATGTTTCCACATGACTCAGAGGTCTTCCAATTACTCGCTGGAGGTTACAATCAGTGAAGCAATGAAAAGGAAGTGAGTTGTATTTATATTGAAGAATCAGCAATCCAAAACATAAGGAAGTCCTTCAAGACCTGAGTTTCTTGTCTTTAGAATCACATCTTGTGGTTTTGTTTGGAGACAAATGTCCAAAAAAATGACCTCTGACTGAATTTGATGCACCAGTTCTTGGATGTAAAACTATGACCTTCAAAACATCCAAAGGCAGAGCTCACCTGTTACACACTGGTGCTAAACTAACTGCTGTTTAAAGCTGAAAGTTGAAAAGTCCAACTGCTGTCTCTTTGGATTGATGAATTGCTCATATTTGTATCTGTCACCCAAAAAACGTCTGCAGTAAAATCAGGTCCATGATATAATGATTCCCCCTTTTAGGTGCTGTAGTTTGTCCTGACTTAAAAAGCCTGAAAAAGGTCATACTGGAAGATAATGAAGGATATTGGTCTTATTTTATTTTTACCATAATTATTTCTGCCACCCCCAGACTTTTCTCCCCAAATCACATCCCCAGCCCTGACTCACCGTCTCCCGTCTCCATCAGCTCCGCATTGCCGTACTTGGGCGTCTGTCTCTGGGCCGCTGTGCCACTGCCCGGGGCTCTCTCCACCTGGATCCCGTCGGTGGCGGTGGCGGTGTTGTTGGTGTACCCGGTGACATCTGGAGGGGCAGAGTGGTTCTCTGGGATGTGAGAAAACGGGGGGGATCGAGGAGGGAAGGAAGGCCTGGTTAGTTCCCCCACACCCCCACACATCCTGCCATTAAAACATTTTGACGGGGACTCTACAATCAGGACTAGTTAGACAGATACATCAGAAAGTTTGGTGTTAATTATGTAGTTATAGTGCAAATAGACAACCCACTGTTGCAACACATCATAAGAATAGAAGGACTTAAAACCACAAGTTAGATCACAACATTAGAAACTTTAAATGTGCTCACTTGCAGTAAAATTGCACTTGTACACTGCTAACAGGGTAAAAAATTAACTATTTTCTTTTAGCCTGTCAAAAAAGAAGTGCTTAAAGTAGTTTAAGTGTCAGCTGAAGTTGAGGCGATAAAAGGGGATTGAAGTGTTAGTTGAAGTGTAACCACTAAAATTATCAGAAGTTTCAGATGAACTGACGTGCCTGAAACCAGCTGAGGTGCTTTTTAAAGTGGAAGTTCTGAAAGCAGTTGAAGCGTGAGTGCTGAAAACTACTGAGGTGTCACATTAAGAAACAACTGTAGTGTACTGCAGGGCTGCAAACAATTGAGATATCACTGAAAATGCCAGCCGAATGTAAATACTGAAAGCAGTTGAAGAGTCAGTTTGAGTTTAAGTACCACATGTCAGTGGAAATTTTAGTTGAACTGGACAGCTGGGTTTATGCTCACTGTAACGTCTCCAGCATGAGAGTGCATGATCCAAATATGACATCATCATGTATTTTGCATAAGGCGTGAAGGTTGTGCACCTCTAAGTTTTTGTAACGAGGGGTCTGCTGCTCAAGGGGGGCTTTTCAGACATGACATGGACAAATACTGATAAAAACAAATAAATTAAGAAGTAAAATAATAAATTTGTTTTTTACTATTAATATGTATCTGGATTTTAGAAAGACATCCCATTTGAAAGCCAATTTGTTTCTTTGTAATATAACTGTTGTTCCAATATTTGACTCCTTTCCCTACAGAAACTATACAAAGGGGTTAAAGTATGTCCAGAAATATTCAATATGAGATATGACTTCACAGATATTTACAATTCCTCTTTGGCATTGAAGGGTTTCATGCTTGGTCTGCGCCGTTTTGCCAGTAACACCTGTTAAGTATTTTGTTTGTAGCCCCCTGGTATTCTGGAGAATACTGTGCTGAACAACACGTTTGTGCGTGCTCGTAGCTCATGCACCGTCTGTAGAGATCCACACCACCGTGCCTCATGTAAGTTTACACAAGGTGTCACTTCTGAAAGCAGCTGAGGTGTTAGTTCAAGGTGTGAAGTGTTGCTTGAAGTGTCAGTTTAAGTTCAAATTGAGGTTTAAGTGCTGAGAACAGTTTCGGCTGAAATATTGAGCATAGCGTTAGTTCAAGCAGAACATGATGTCAAGCTCAGCTCACATCCCAGCTACACAGTTGATCAAGAGGGGCCAATTCAACTGATGGAGCAGTTGATTGAAGGAAGGGAGGCAGCTGATAGAGCACATGATTCCTCTCTATGTAAGCAATTGGCAAATCTCATTCAGGGCACCCTATTTAAACTGCTCTGGCCTGCTTACTGTTGCTGCTTCCTCTGCAAGCCGCTTTGCAACCCGCCTCCACCCCAGCTCCTCCTTTTCATGTTGTGTCTGACTTATCAATGTCATTTCTGTTTGTCATTGATTCTGCTCTGTTCTGTTCACATGGGGTCTTTGCTGCTGCTTCAGGCTTTCCATGTAGGTGCATGGAAGGGCAGGGAGTTTTGCTCTTTCTGCCTCAGGTTTTCCTTATTTGAATGTGAAAGGGCAGAGAGGTATGCTTTCTCTGCCTTAGGCTTTCCACGTAGCTGCCTGGAAGGGTGAAGAGGTGTGCTTCTTCCACTTTAGGCTCTCTGCGTATGCCTAGGAAGGCAGAAAGGCCCCAGAATAGAGCCAAACCACCAAATGTAAAACTGCAATGGAAGTGAAGTTTTCTTTGCCTGAAGTGGTCCTGACTGAAGTCAATCAAATGTACGCACTACAAGAACTTGAGGTAATTAAGTGTCAGTTAAAGTGTACATGCTGAAAGCAGTGTAAATGTCAGTTGGACTGTAATTGTTGAAAAAAAGAGTGTGAGCCTTTAACAGTACTCTGGTAAACACTACTTGTAGGTAAAGTTTCAGACAAACTCTTAAGCAGACTTGTCTGAAGGCAAAAAGAATGTCAAACATTATGCTAGTGAACCAATGCTTATAATGTCAGTAAGTTCAAAAGAGAAACTGATTCCTATTAAGTGTAAAGTTGGATGAAAGTGGATTTGATATATGTGTCCAATTAGATAAAAACAAGACTGAGAAAGGAACAAATCATAACAGAGAGAATGAAGTTAATAACTTGCAGCAATTAAAGCAACATCAGTTTTGCAGCTAAACTGAAGTATAACACTCCAGATACAGTCATTAATTATTTATCAGACTTATGAATAATAAATGCTAATGCACAGCAAGTTAACTAAAATGGTTACAAAATAGTTCCCAGATGATTAATTTTATTTAACATATGTATATTTATCAAATGATTTATACAGGTAGCATTGAGAGACTAACTGCTAAATTGAAACATGCAGCGAAACACACTGCAACAGTTAGCACAAGGAAATTAAAACCCCCACAAGTCTCTGAGGCGGGATTTCTATCACTGACTTCCTGCAGAGAAAATTTCAGGAAAATGATGTTCGAGCTTTGGTGATCTGACACACTTCACAAATATACAGCGAAAACCACCAGAACCATTACCGCAACTCACAAATGTCTCGTTTCAAACTACCCACCACCACATACTGTGACATCTGCCTTTCTCTGAAGAAAACGACTCCATTTCCATCAACACCCACACCTTAACATTCCTTTTTTAGGTCGTTTCTCCCCCGTATTTTGTGCTACATTTAGATTGTGTTTCAGCCTATCCGCTGCGCCTGATGTTTCAAAGCTCCCACCATGCCTCAAATTTTTCACATTTACCTCTTTTCAAGAGGCTCAGCTGCTGTTCGACAACATCAAACGGTGTTTACTGTTCTGCCCGAGGGAATCTTTACTTTGAGTGGTCGGAGCATGAAATGATGCAGGGAGAAAGACGTGTGTTGAATCTAAAAAGGGAGGTGTGTTGGTGCAGCCTGCTGTGTCGTTTACTGTCCCTTTGCATTCAGTCTGAGCTCTCAATCAATTTGACTCAATAGAAGATATTAGCATGTAAAGATGGATGTTATATTCTCAAGTTACAGGGTTGTAAGGTTCTCAATGGCAATGGTCCACCAAGAACAATTTTTGTATTTAAAGGCTTTGGGCATTTGGGAAACTCTTCTAACTGTACTTAATTGATCCCTGGAGGTCAGAGGTTCAGATGTAGAACAACCGCAGAGCTCATGAGGATGGAAAATGCCTTCAAATGGAAAATTAGAGGTTTCAATTTGCATGACCACAGCAGGAAGTGGTGTAGATTAGTGGTTCTCAAGCAGAGGACCGGGTAACCTCCAGGGATTCTTGAAGAGGTTTTCAGGGGATCCCCAGAAAAATGAATAGTTTATTTTCACTATTTAATTCACTCTAGAGGTGAGCCTAATATGAGTGACAGTCATAAGAGGTTAGGTTTCACTTCCTCCACAGTTATCTCCTCAACTGTAGAATTCTGGTCTTCATCAAATTCAGAAAGCAAAATCTTTTTAGATGGAGGTCCCTGAGGCAAAATCTAATCAAATGTGTATCACTTTAGGGGTCCTTGACATGAAAAGGTTGAGAATGAGTGGTCTTGATGATATGCTTAAAATCCAAGTTATGAGAACCCTGCTACTACTGTAGATACCTAACAACAAAAATGGATCTCGCCAGGATCTTGTCCCCTTACACTTTTGTGACGCCCACATCTGTGGTTAGTCCAAATGGTCTCTTCTTTTGAACATGGTGAAACTATTCAGACACCATTACAGCCTTCCTGAAGGGCTCTTCAGCAGACTGGGGGTGCGAAATCATCAAGTATTCAAACAATATTCCTGTAATACGGGACACTAACCTGAAAACCAACTGCATAATGTAAAATTTGCATAATAATCAACCATGATTTCCAAAGACGAGACAAAGAAAGGTCAATGAAACACAAGATGAACCTCATTACAAGGTTATGTTTGAATATGTATGCATTTATGTATGAATAAATGAGAAGTAGGGGCGAAAAAATGATTGCAAGGTATTTACGACGAAGATAACCAATTTACTGAAGTCTGGAAAAGTTGACATTCAAAGATACAAATTTTTCACTTGACTGCATTGGTAATCAAGCATGGAAGGTGTGTGTCTTTTCTTTCTGCTGCTTTCAAACCTCAGAAAAATGGACATAGGGAGATGTTGGACCTTAGATTATTTGAACGAGGAATGTTGAGCCTTCGCCTCTCTGCTCCCTTATTTCCCCTCAGCTTCCCTCAGGGAACTCCACTGCTTAAGTCAAGGACCAGAAGATAAAGGGGATCAAACTACTTCAGTCCACCGCGCTTCACAGCATGAAGGTTCCCGCAGTGAAGAGACGGTAGAGCAAGTTACATTTGCATGCTTTTATTCTGAAGTGCGGCTCATGTTTACAAAGAAACCACTCTGTCATCAGGCTGTCACTGAATCCACTAATGATCATGTCTTTAAAAACTTTTTTTTTTTCAAATGTTGTGAAGAGCTTCGAGGGTTTTAATGTCTTATTCAGAAATTATTTACATACATGAGGGGGGCAGTAAGAGTATATATATGTATATATATATATATATATATATATAATGCAGTCCAGTCCAGTCCATCAACCTGCTGCTCTAACAGCCCCCACTCGTCTGATTTTAGTCTTTCCAACACATGTTGGAAAAGGGTTTGCTGCCATTAAGCCACAAGAGCATTAGTGAGGTCCAATACTGACGTTGGGTGATCAAGTCCGGGTCACAGTCAGTTTCCACTTCATCCTAAAGGCCCTGACACACTAAGACAATGGTCGGCTGTTGGTCAATGTTGGGCCATCAGTGAGTGTCCGGGGCCCTCAGCGCTATGGTATGTCCTACACTGGTGGCCCTTGACAGCACTAGTCAGCTCTTTTTTCCTCCGATTCAGTGTATTGAATCAGTGTATCAATGCTGGCAAAGTAATCACACTGACTGACAGTTTAGCCCAGCACACAAGAACAAAAACAGAAGTGAGGAAAGTAAACAAACAGCTTAAGTTAAGAGGGGGTGAGAACAAAAACCAAACTTGTTACATAGGGTAAGATTATTTTCTTTAGCCATTTAGCTCTTTCGCAGAAATACACAGCTCAGCCAAAACATTAAAACCACTGGCGGGTGAAGTGAATAACATTGATCATCTTGTTACATCTTGTACAATGTTCTGCTGAAAAAACCTTGGGTCTTGGCATTTATGTGGATGCTACCTGACGTGCTCCACCCACTCAAACACCACTGCAGACAAAATAACCCCCCTTATGGCAATAGCACTTGTCTATGGCAGTGCCCCCCCTTCAGGACAATTCAGGAATGACACGAGAAATGGGACAAAGAGCTCAAGGTGTCGACTTTGCCTCCAAATACCTCAGATCCTAGAGGTAACCCTGATCCATGGTGGGTGCTCCTTAGACTGGACTTGGCTCTGACCTTTCAAGGCATGGACACAGGACCTCTGGAGGGTGTCAATTGGTCTGTGGCACCAGGGCATTAGCTTCAGATCTTTTGAGTCCTGTGGGATGTGAGGTGGGGTACTAACACGTCTCACAGATGTTTGATGAGATTGGGATGTGGCAAAATTGGAGGCCAGGTTGACATCTTGAGCTCTTTGTCATGTTTCTGGTGTGGCATGGTGCATTGTACTGCTGGGGGGCCACTGCTACTGGGGACTGCGACTGCCATGAGGGTGGGTAGCTGGTCTGCACTGGTGTTTAGGTGGATGGTGCAAGCCAAGTAGCATCCACATGAATGTCAAAACCAAAGGTTTCCCCACAGAACATTGCATTGTAACAAGATGGTAAATGTTGTTCACTTCACCTGTCAGTGGTTTTGATGTTTTGGCTGATCGGTGTATTTTGTGATGGTTTATATAACTGTTCACTGAAGCATGGTAAATATGCTTTCTTTTTTCAAAATTGGACTGTGTTGTTAAAAAGCTAACTGGCTAACTAGGGTCAAGAAGGAGTTCTTTCAACTTTTCTGCTGAGACACAGGCATTGCAGCAGGGGGCTTCTGTTGCTGCTACTTCTCTAAATTCGGTTTGTGTCTTAAGGTCTTGGATGTGGTTAAGGTCAGAGCTCTGTGCAGACCAGTCAAGTCCTTCACACCAAACTGGGAAGACCATTTCTTCACAGAGTTCGCTTTGTGCAAGGGGGCATTGTCATGTTGTAAAAACAAATAGCTTCCCTATATTTTGGCCACAAAGATGGAAAAAAAACTATTGTCTGTACATTACCATTTTAAGATTTATTAATACTGATGGGCCAAAACCATGAAGAACAGCCCCAGACCAAAAGCACAAAAAGGACGAGGAAAGTAGTGTCCGTACACTTTTAGGCATATAGTGTTTTACATGTACATCATGTATTTTATGCTTTTCTCACAGTGAATATCTGCTAGTAATACTCACTGTATTTTTCTATTATTTTTACCCTGCACTCATACAAACAGAACTGAATTAAACATGTTCAGTATTCACAGAAACGAAGCTCACAATTTCTCAGCAATAAAACAAAGATGTGTTTTTGCTCCCATTTCTCAGTCTCCCTCTTGCTTAATATTTCATCATCACTTCTTCTCTCTAGGAGAAACATAAACATATACAGCCCACTTGCTTTGTAATGTGTATTGAGTTATTAATCAACCTTAATTTACACTAAAAAGTAAGACTTTCAAGCCAAGTTTACACGCTAAAAATATTACGTTAAACGACATTTACTAGACTTGTGCTAGATGTATTGTCTCCTTGGAAAACAGTAAGGTAATCTAACTTAGTGTCTTATTTCTGTGGCTTCATGTCCTCCATTTGTACTGTTTGTTGTCTGCATTTGTTTTGGCTATAGCTCTCTGACAGAGATGTTTTTGGAAAAGTCTTTCATGTTCTATTAATGTCATGTCTCTTCCATGCCTTCATGCCAATAATGCTGACTAAGGTTGAACTGAATGTGATTTGAAAGGCTGAGAAAGACTCAGAGGAGAAAGATATGTAGTTGGAGGACGAAGAAACAAGGGGAGAGAGAAAGAGGGAGATGATTCCCAGCAAAGCACCGTGCCAAAGCCAGCGAGACCAAACAGAATTCTTTATCCAGACATGGACTGCATATCAATACTGCAGCAAACAGCACAGGCATGCTAATAACTGTAGCACGCTGTACATTCTGTCTCTGCAACATCTGGGCTGTCTGTTTGAGCTACACTGAACTAGACATGCACTCTATGAAGTCGCGTGTTGTTTATCTGCCTGGGAGTGTGAGTGTGTGTGTGTGTGTGTGTGTGTGTGTGTGTGTGTGTGTGTGCGCACATGCCTATCTGTGTATACACGCACAAGTGTCCAGTGACCTCATCAGAATGTATTTAAGATGATGTGTGATGAGGAGGAATATCAGCCCTGGCTGAGGAGGAGGAGGATGATGATGATGAATGCCTCTCTCTCTGCTGGAATACCAATCAGGCCGGCTGAGGAGGCTGATTCAGGGACAGGACAGTTTCATCAACCGGCATGGGTCAAGGAGGGTTTAAAGGTGGCTTAACGGTAAAAGAAACTGTGAAAGGTCGCATCTTCATTTTCCCATAACTCTTGATGAAGTGTTTCAGTGGATTAGTGAGTCCGCCAATCAAGACAAGCACGCAAATAGTGACTGTAATCTGCAGAATAACGTCAGCATTTCAGTAGAAATGTGGTTAGTAGTGTGATACTGGTATACCACAAGGAGTTGCAGGGAGGAGGTGGTGGTGAGCTTACAGTGTTTGTGTGCAGGTGTGTCCCATTTCCTACTAAATGTCATAGTTACCAATAAGGTGATATTTTCCTGACCTTAATCAGGTACAGATTAAAAGCTCATTCTAAAACAAGGTCAAGAATTAATTTTCAGTTTCAACTTTTAGGTCAGAATGTATGGAGTAAGACAGCTTCCAAAAAGATGTATCCATGATTCTAACCATTCGTATTCGTAATGTTAAACATTTGTATGTCAATAAAAAAGTTGTACACAAAATTCTGCTGTCATATGCATGAGTCTGAGAAAGTGTTTGGGTTAGGATTGTTTTTATGTGAGTATGAATCTAAAAGATGTGAGTGCAAAGTCTTGTGAATACAACTCTAATTTCTACAACTACGAAGTCTTCACTGTGAATACGAATTCAAGTTTGTGGGTACGAGTCGAAAAGTGTTCAAATGACGTCACATAGGTCACAGGGGAAACTAATCGAACCCTGATTGCTCCGAAAGCGCATGCGCAGAAGCCAAAGATGGCTCCAAGCGCTGCACCCAGGGATGCAGGTGAAGCATCACAGGTAAAGTCAATAACACATCCAATATTTATTTATTTATTTCATAAAATTGTACTGTTTTAAATAATATACAGTTTATGGACGTACAGACGTACTGCTTCGCTTGCAAGCTAACGACGTGCCGGTGACCCACAGTTAGACCCACTAGCATTAACGTTAGAAGTCGGCTTACCTGCAAAATATGAAAAAACTAAACTTAACTAATTTGAGATATAATGTTGACCAAAATACGGCTTTCATCGGTTTATAAATTGTGTCAATTGTCGTATATTTCTGCCCATCGTTTGCCTTACTGTAAGTTAAGTCCGGTTTCAGTTCTTCTTTGCTAACTCTGTTCTCGGTCTCGTGCATTTGTTTACAACGAAGCCAGCGGGGAGTCAATCAGTGGATCGATGGATTATCATACACACATTATGACGTGTATATATTTGTACTCTTCTCTGTCATAAATAAGAGATTAGGGAATTATGGGGCGTGTTTGTGTCGCTGTGTCGCGGTGCCGCGGTGCCGCAGAGACAAGAGCTGGGACACCGGGTTATATTCTACATCTAAAGAGTTACAAGTCGTTTATTATTTAACCAGCACAAATGACAATGGGAAAATGACTTCAGAGTAATAGTGCAGCACTATTACTCTGCAGCACAGCGACACAAACACGCCCCATAACCCCTAATCTCTTATTTATGACAGATAAGACTACAAATATATACACGTCATAATGTGTGTATGATAATCCATCGATCCACTGATTGACTCCCCGCTGGCTTCGTTGTAAACAAATGCACGAGACCGAGAACAGAGTTAGCAAAGAAGAACTGAAACCGGACTTAACTTACAGTGAGGCAAACGATGGGCAGAAATATACGACAATTGACACAATTTATAAACCGATGAAAGCCGTATTTTGGTCAACATTATATCTCAAATTAGTTAAGTTTAGTTTTTTCATATTTTGCAGGTAAGCCGACTTCTAACATTAATGCTAGTGGGTCTAACTGTGGGTCACCGGCACGTCGTTAGCTTGCAAGCTGAGCAGTACGCCTGTACGTCCATAAACTGTATATTAGGGTTGGGCGATAATACGGTAATAAGGTATCCCGCGGTATCTAAAAATAGCAACTGTATCAGTTTCATTTCCGTCATTTAAAAAAAATCTGCGCATATAGGCCTGTAGGGGCCTAATATAATATTAAATATAATTTATTTAATGCCTAATGTTGCAAGCCAAGCCTGCTCCTTTAAGAAGGTGGCTTTGTGGGTAATGTGTGTGTGTGACGTAGCGTGTCTAGCCGCATCCACGGTGAATAGTTGTATGCCGATAGAGGGAAAGTATAAGTTTCCACTGTCAGTGAAGCAAGAGTCAAATGCATCACAGAGAGGCTGTGTATTAAGTCTGCTGCATCGCTGGAATAAAGTGCCCCGTTCTCCACCGCAGAGTTGGTCCGGACTCTTTGTTAGCTTGTTACCAGCCACGAGCCAGGCTAAGCTAAGTGAGCTAGCGATTTACCAGTGGCCGCCCAACTACGGTTCAGGCCTGAGACTGGAGAGGTAACACTAAATAATTAGTGTTTGTCCAGCACCTATGTAGGTGTGGTTGAGTTTTCAATTTAATACTGTTACAATTTAAAACTAACAGTAGGTTATAATGATTCTCTTAACTGTTGTTTGGGGAGATGACGGCTAATAAAGTTTTTGGATGTGACGTCACGTAACAGCTCAGAGGCGAGAAAGAGAAGAAAAGATGGCAAGCAGCACATCGAGCGAGTTGGTCCCCTAAAAACACAACCTCTGCAGTTTGGCAGCATTTCGGGTTCCGACCAAATGACACGGGAGAGCCGGCGAGTGTCGACGAGGCTGTGTGCAAGATTTGCATGAAGACGGTGACAGCGAGTGGAAATGTGATGGAGCCAGGTGTTTCCTCTGATGTCGAGGGCTGCCCGAAAGTTCCTGTGCGTGTGCCACAAGCTCTCCATTTTCAGTTATGCCTTGTTATTATTTATTGTTCTGTTTTTCTCATATGATAAGCCCTAGTACTGGATGCTGTAGAGCTGTGCTTTTAATTTATTTGATTTATGTTGATAGGTTCTAAAAATAAACCAACGGACAGTACCCGTTGCGGTCTCGGTATACGCTGTATAGCACACATTTTCATTACTGCCTTTGTTATTTATTGTTACTTTATTATTATTTGATAAGCCTATAGGTATTGGATGCTATAGGGCTGTATTTTAATTTAACTGATTTGTGTCAATGACTGTGCTGGAAGTGAACTGTAGCCCACAGACAATTAGTTATTTTCATTCTGGTTGACTGCTGTATCTGCACTTTTAAAACATTTGTTAATAAAAGTTGTTAATGTTGTACATGTTTTGTTGTCATTTTTTCTGTATTTTAAGGCCTATGTAATGTTTGCTATTCTGTTTCTGAACGGTATAGGCGCAAGCCCACGTTATGGCGACTCCCTCTGAACTCTATAAAGTTATTGTTACTTAGTCACGGTAATACCAAATACCCCGGGAAAATGTGGGGAGGGTTTAACGGTATCAAAATCTGAATACTGCCCAACTCTACTGTATATTATTTAAAACAGTACAATTTTATGAAATAAATAAATAAATATTGGATGTGTTATTGACTTTACCTGTGATGCTTCACCTGCATCCCTGGGTGCAGCGCTTGGAGCCATCTTTGGCTTCTGCGCATGCGCTTTCGGAGCAATCGGGTTCGATTAGTTTCCCCTGTGACCTATGTGACGTCATTTGAACACTTTTCAACTCGTACCCACAAACTTGAATTCGTATTCACAGTGAAGACTTCGTAGTCGTAGAAATTAGAGTTGTATTCACAAGACTTTGCACTCACATCTTTTAGATTCATACTCACATAAAAACAATCCTAACCCAAACACTTTCTCAGACTCATGCATATGACAGCAGAATTTTGTGTACAACTTTTTTATTGACATACAAATGTTTAACATTACGAATACGAATGGTTAGAATCATGGATACATCTTTTTGGAAGCTGTCTTATTCCATAAGAATGGACAAGAAGTTTTTGAAGTGCTTAAAAAACATGAGACCTTGCAGCAAATCATCTGTCAAACAGCTTAGGGTTAACACTGCCACAGGTGATGCAGACCTCACAAAAGACAAAGAGACAGTGAAAAATGTTTAAGACCATAGAAAGTCTTCAAGGATGTTCACTAGCTTCCCTTTAGAT
Source organism: Cephalopholis sonnerati (assembly GCA_019142605.1). Lineage (NCBI taxonomy): Eukaryota > Metazoa > Chordata > Actinopteri > Perciformes > Serranidae > Cephalopholis > Cephalopholis sonnerati. Next base: position 32,236,096 of record JAGQAX010000010.1, read on the forward strand.
CTAAAGAATCTCAGTCAAAACTTTCCTAAAAGGAGAAGTTTTATTTTTTTTTCTATCTTCAAAACATCTTTTTCCAAAGAAAGGTGTTGAAAAGCAACAAGTCCTCCAAATTCTTTGTAACAGCCCTTTGGAACAACACATACAAGTGTTTTTTGACCTTGCACCACAATCGGCAGAATAACATCATGTGTCTGTGCCTTCCAACCCCATTAAAATAAATCTGTTTTTTAAATGTGACAATGCTGTGGTTAAGGTTTGATTAGCCTTCCACACAAATACCAACTTCGTCCTGTCTAAAGAAAATAGAAGAGTCTTGTTTTAGGGTCAGTATGCTTCAATAGTCTGTCATTCAAACTTGGCACCTTCACATGTAACTCATGACAATAGCAGAAAACATTAGTTTAAATTGCCTATAATACCTGGACTCTGACATGACTTAGCCTTGTGCTATAACTTATCCAAATGTCTTTTGTTATTCTCATGTAAAGCCCTTTGGATTGCCTTGCCCTTTAATGTGACTGTAAGAGCAACTTAAACACATATCTCTGTTTGTTAAAAAAATGTATATGTTGGCATGACATGTTATATAAGGCCTATTATTATTCAAAGAGGACCTATTATCCTTTTCCTTATTTTCTGTCATACATATAATATCAAGATGATGGGTGCTCATATTAAACAAGACCAAAGTTTCAAATAATGTGATAAATGTATGTAAAAATAATCCCTGTGAGCAAAACCCTCAGGCTTCCAACTGCTCTGAACATTTTGAACTTGCTTTGGCTACAAGCTGATGTCAGCTCGTGATGATTTGTTTATATGGTCATGTGCTCCAGGCACTCTACTGCAAATGTTTACATTATGTACACTGCTACATGAAGCTACATGCTACCAGGAGGGAAACATGTATTCTTGGTTGCCAAATTTGAAAATGTCCCCCTAATGTTGGATTATATTCCTGTTGAAACATGTCTGGTTGTGTTTAGAAGCTTTCATTGAATATATTTTACAGTAGAAAGTGCCACTATTTTGCGTTACAATCATTCTCTGACTGCAATAACAGTACAAAGATGCTGTGACAGGGAAGACCTAGAAACACTCAACCAACAGAGCAGACTGGGATTTTTCGACTCCATGTCCGCCAGATTTCTCCTCCATTGTTGTTGTTGTTGTTCAGCACATGTGCATAAGGAGTGTCCTCCACTGTGATCTCCCAACTGAAGTGACAGTGACAAGTGAAGCGTTTTTACCCAAAGTTGACATTTTTCAGCCCTGGGCACTCAGGAAAAAAATGCCCAACAGGTATTTTGTAGTGCAGTCTACATATGCAGCACTCCCATCGCAAAGAATTTTAAAAATATGCTGGCCTCAGAGAGAACACTTTGGTGGACAAGGCCACTAAAGAGATAGGCTCTACAACAAAGTGTCTCAGGCAGAGGGTGAATACAGGTGTTCCAGCACAGGCAGTATGAGGAAAATAAAGTGTTTTTCATACATTAAGGCATGTAAAAATGCTCTAGTAAAGCCCAAACATACAGCTATAAACCTGAGAATGAACATAAAAGTTTCCTTAAAGGATTAGAGGGATATATTGGCAAAAACTGAATATAAGATTCATAACTATGTTTTTATTAGTGTATCATCACCTGAAAATAAGAATTGTTGTGTTTTCATTACCCTAGAGTGAGCTGTTTATATCTATATATGGGGCAGGTTCTCTTCCACGGAGTCGCCATGTTGTTTCTACAGTAGCCCAGAACAGACAAACCAAACACTTGGTCTAGACAGGACTATTTGTGTTTTCGCATCAGGCACTGAAGTTCTCTTACAAGCTTGGCTCATGGGAGAAGTTTCAGTTGACTGCAATCTGCAACTGCAGCGAAGAAGTCTGCATAGGTTGGACTTGGGGGGGTTGGACTGTGTGATACAGTATAATGAGAACGGATTGTAGCACATTGAAACACCAAGTTGGTAGTGGATTGGGCTGAGAAGTAAGTTGGTTGAGAGCCTCCTGCCGTGATGTTGTTATCTATCTTCAAAAAACTCTTTATTCAAGTTTGCCCTGCTTCTTTTTTTCACAAAAAAATCACCTTAATTCAGTGAAACACTGGTCAAAACAGAGATACCTTGCAGGCTAAGTGGCCTAGGAACTTGAGGCATTGTGAAACAGCCACTATACAGGCTTTATCCGAGAGAAAGATGGCTGGATTTATAAAACTACGACAAGTCAAGATAACTCGTGTCTCAAGAAAAACCTCAAAATCAATTTTGCATCTCATTCCTCATGTGCCTGAAGCAAAACTTCACTCACACTACTGTTATATGACACCTGATGAACAGCATCCAGGAGGCTGCTGAACTGTTACTCCTCAGAGACCACAGAGTATTCCCCTGACAGATAAACAGAACTGACAGGGAGGCTATGCTACAGTGCAATCCCAATGGGCCTCATCCAGACTGCAGCCTTAATTACATTGAATAAGGGAACGCTTCCAGAGTAGTGTTAATGGATTCAGGGTATATATTTTTTTCTGACAGTGATGAATGGCTGATTAGAAGGTCTAGTATTCAGCCTTTTCTTTAACTGTATGCTCATTGTTCACCACAGTGTGGATCGCTTTGTATTCGCAAGCAATCTAAGAGAAACTGAGGGATCCACTTCAGTAAATGAGAGAGCCAGCTGCTGTCTTTTCACATGCCAAGCAGTGAGTTGGCTGATAGAGTCTTCAGGTTGTATCTCTTGTGCACAATGAGCCAATATTATTCAAGTATTTTTTTAAGTCTGGCTGTTTATGAGAACCTTTCTTAACCAGACAAAACAGGTGTTACATTCTTTGATGCAGTATTTATGATTCCAAGTAGCAGATTTAAAGAATACTGCATTACAAAAAAGACAAAACTAAGGAGAGGACGCAGGCAGGCAGCCTACATTCCTCCACCATCTGCTTTCTGGTTTAGATGAAAAGGCATTTTTGAAAGCAGATTGCCTCTGGCTGAGCAAACAACTAAAAAACATGCTGCATAATTAGCCAAATCAATAAACAACATCAAACAGAGTAACCTTGAAAAGAGGAAAAGCTGCTATCTAGCCCCTTTAAAAGCATTGTTGATTCTCAACATCAACAATCTCCACTCTAAAAAGCTGTGAGTACCAGCTTTTTTGTTTTAATCCACACAAAAACACAATAGTTTCATGCATCTACAACAACGCTCAATGCTAGTGAGTTTAGCATTGAAATATTTTCTTCTGCACTTTCACAACATGGCTAAGCACAAATTTAATTAGGAGGAAACAACCAACAACTCGAACAGCAAGCATATGATGGAGGACACTGGGGGAAAGAGTCACTGCAACTTATAAGGGGAAAAATTCGACATCCCTGCCGTGAGCTGTGAGAGGGATGGCAGGAGACTGACCCTGCTTCTTCTCTCTGCCAGCCATGCTCCGATCTCAACTTACCGGAGCGTCGTGGCCCAGAGTTTCCATTCTCTACCATGCCAGCTGGCAATGCCCTCCTCCTCCTCCTCAAGGAGAGGTGGGTTAAAAGGCCTGCATGTGAGGAACAAGAAGGGAGGGGAATCTTGAAAAGTGGTGTCAAGTTGTGTGTCATTCAGGAACCTCACTTTTAGGGCACTGGAGTCTTCTCTCTCGACACAGTGCAGTTACCATGGTGTTATATATCCTTAAAGGGACAGCTCACTCTAAAATCTGAAATACATTTTTTCCTCTTAGCTGTAGTGCTATTTATCAATCTAGATTGTTTTGGTGTGAGTTGCTGAGTGTTGGAGGTATCCACCATAGGGATGACTGCTTTCTCTCAAACATAATAAAACTAGATGGCACTCGGCTTGTGGTGCTCAAGGTGCCAAAAATTACATTTGAAAAATTAAACAGAAATCATGACCCTGTTATTCATGATAATCCACAGACCTTGTTTTGAGCAGTTTCATGTAGGAACTATTTTCTTTCTATCAAACCAGACCATCCAACTGTACCACAGCACAGAAGGAAGCGTGCATCTCCTCATGGACGAGATGCTCATGCTTGTGACAGCACAGGATGTAAATATTAATGGCGTCCTCTTTGGCTGAGCTGTCAGTAGTGGTGCAGAGGAGGGTATACACAGGTATTCAAGGTATGCAAACTTTGGAATCCTAGGACAGTGAAAGAATGGCCTGCCTTACTCTGCCTCTGATTGGCTTACCCTGACATTCCTACCCTAAACCTAACCAATCCAACCAACGAAGGCAACAAGCACTCACCAATTGTAAGGACAGTAGGGCAGGTTGTTCCTTTGCTATCCTACGATTTGCAAATTTGCTAAAGGTATACCCACCTATCAGCCAAAAAACTTTTTTAAAAATTGGAATATCAGGGACAGTATAGTGGCATGGTGTTGCAGTGGTTGAACTTACTGCAGCAGGGCAGCAGTGGTTAGCATTGTCCCCTCACAGCAAGAGGGTTCCTGGTTCGAACCCTGGGTGCAAGAGCCCTTCTGTGTGGAGTCTGTATGTTCTCCCTGTGTCAGCGTGGGTTTTCTCCAGGTACTCCGGCTCCCTCCCACAGTCCAAAGACATGCTGGTTAGATTAATTAGTGACTCTAAATTGCCCGTAGGTGTGAATGGTTGTCTGTCTCTATGTGTCAGCCCTGTGATAAGCTATATCCACACGAAGACTTATCTTTTTTAAATGAATCAAGCCACTGAAATCACATAAAAAGGCTGAAGTATATATGCCAGCCAGGAGATGGCATGCCACTAAAAACCAGAGCATACAGCTCTGAACCGCAGAAGAAGACGCAGAGCATGTGCAAAAAGCTTGCGCAGTGTATACAAACTGAAGAAGAAGAAGATCCAGAACAAGCACAACAAGAAGATGGCGCAAACAAATTCCAGCACACAAGGGAAAACGGACACTTTGGTTTGGACTGATGACGAAGTCAAGCTGCTGCTTTGAGTGGGAAGCCTTCCTGCCAGGGTTAAGTCAGAGGTTAGAGAGGTGGGGCTATGACATCATTGCCGGCCAAAAGTCGCGCATTGGCTGTACACACGAAGATGCAAAGGTGGCATCTTCAGATTTGTGCACTCTGGAACCCTGCTTCAAAAAGATGCGGTTTCGACCTCTGAAAATGCTGGTTTCGTATGGATGAAAGGCCGAAACGGTTAAAAACTTTGGCGAATTCACCCTGACAAGGCTTCGTGTGGATGGGCCCGTAGTCTGGTGACCTGTCCAGGGTGTACCGCACCTCTCGCCCAATGTCAGCTGGGATCGGCTCGAGCCCCTCCGCGAACCCCCAACAGGATAAGCTGGCATGGAAAATGAATGAATTAAGGGGCAGTATACCCACTTCCTTCTAGATAACCCATCTACTTGGTGGTACACCCACCTCATCAACTAAACTAAACCACTGGCTGTAATGCTAGCTAACTCAGTGGTGCTGGGTGAACTAGCAGTAGATTAACACTTCCTTCTGCATTATATGGTTGGTGGGTGTGTTTGGTAGAGAGAAAATAGTTCACACATAAAACTGCTCACAACAAGGTCTTTAGAGTGTCTTGAGTAACTGGGTCATGATTTCTGGAAAGAGACATTGCTGGGGAGTTTTTCAAAATTTTATTTTTTTGGGGGGGGGGGGGGGGGGGGGGGCGTTTTGAGCACCCCAAGTCGAATGCCATCTAGTTTCACTATATTGGTGAGAAGGCTGACATCTCTACGGCCGATATTTCCAACACTCTGCAACTCACTCAAAAACAATACAGACTGGTAAAGCAGCAGTACAGGTAAGAGGAAATATCTGTATTTTTTTATTTTGGGGTGAACTGTTCCTTTAAAGAGACAAATCTATCTTGAAACACAGTTCAGTCTTGTTAAACTGGGCACTTATGAATTTAATCATAATATAGTACAAAAAAATATGTTACATTTTGCAAATCAGTGCCTGTTCATTGAAAAAAAAACAAAGATACCAGCTAACATCCCCTGACTCTTAAAGGGTTTGAAATTGGAAAAGTATAAAAATGCTAAGTATTTAGGTCTGGCTATAGATCAATATTTGTCTTTCAAAGCACATATGAAAAACATGGTTCATTTACAGTTTAATTACAATTTCATTGTTTCTCTTTTCACCATTTCTGGGTTATCTGTTCTTCTGGAATGCATCAGGCTAATGTCTTAAAATGTTGCTTATCATAAGCTAACGTGCACTGCTGGTTGACTTTTATACATAAATCTCTCTTTGAGCTGGTCCCTCTTCACCTGTATACAAATCTGTGTTGAATCAAAACAAGGCCTGAACTCTCACAGATGTTCTGCAGATGTTAGTCGACTCAGTCAGGAAAGAAACTTTTAAATTCATCATCCCCTCATGCAGAAACAATGTAAAATGTGGTTATTTTTGGTGACTACTTAAAGGATCTTATAAATAGCACTCTCAGTTGATGCTTTTGTTTGTAATTTTATGCCATTACTTCATTTGAATAGCTTTGGAAGATCAAGTACCTCTATATACTTTTTATCTGGATATTAATATAACCTTTTGTAGCATTTACAGTTTAAGTTTGTTTTGTATTCTGCATTCTTGCCCAGGTGTCTTGAAAAATACTTTTTTTTGCGATAAAGTTAAATAATTCACTGATATACTGTACCGCAAAGTGTGAGGAGACAATCTATAATCTGACATTTGAATTAAACCACTCTTAATATACCAAAGAGGAATGTCAAATCTGTATTTGTTCTCAAGAAAAAGACACTGAGAGTTTATTTTAGTGCTTGCAGGTGCTGGGATTAAAAATATTTCAACTTTCATCAAAGGAGCACCACATGTCTCTAAACGGTTTTCAATAATCACATAGCAACAGCAGCACAACCGCACAAACAAGCACTTATTGTTGTTATCTGAAACATAAGAGGCACACAGTGACACACACTGTGCACTATTCAATCTTAACTCAGCCAAAAGTCAACCACAACAACCAGATTGTCCAAAACGATCCTGTAAAAGGGATGAAAGGAGGGACGATAGATTGGGGAGAGGGAACAAAAAGTTATCTGCATGAGCAGGCCGAGCTGTTCCGATAAGAGCTGAATAAAAAACGAGGTTGTACAGAAAACGATCTCCCTTAAGTATTAACACACACACATACACACTGAAAGCACACGCGAGCTGCTGCTTTGGCCTTGAACAAGGAAATGAGAAACAGGACTGTAACTCACACGTGTGCACAAAGCTGAGGATTTCCTCTGTGATAAACATGAAGAAAAGACTTAATGAAACGTTACACCAACTGAAAATTGTACATAGCATGCTGTGATGTAATGGAAATTTGTGACTGTCAGAGTTTGCTATGAAAAATCTATCAAAAAAATCTCTCTTTCCAACATCTAACCAATTAATCACTATAACGAAAGAGAACCCTGGACAAAAGACTGAATAAACACCAAACCAAAATCATCGTCAGCATCACACCACATGATTTTTTTTGCCCTTAAAGTTGATCACTACATCGGGAAATATTATAATTATAAAGTAATTCTGTTTCCATCCACTCGATTTTGGAAAAAAGTGGAAAAAGTTGGTGCATCAATAAAACATATTTTGGTTGTCACCAAAGAGAAAGAAGGACTTGGAACAATCCATATCTCCATCACAATGTTCTCTTGATTGTCATCTCACAGCTTTATCTTCTTTTTACCACTTTAAAAGCACCCAGCTGGAGAATTAGCTCAACCAGCTGTTTATCTGGATATATACTGAATAACAGACAAAAACACACATTAATAAAACACAGTCTTACGCAGATTTTCTGACTTCACTCCAATAATGAATGTTGACATGTTGTAAACAGTATGTTGCGGTCTCCCCACAGGTAAATGTGTGACTGATTTGTGCTGCTTTCCTCCTTGTCACAAAGGGTCCATGCTTCTGCCATGATGTCTGTACTGAGAATACGGAGCTAGCTTCCTCTTATTGATAGTTAGTGATGTGTGACGTAGTGTCATGAAGTGTTACCTGCTTCCCCCAGGAGATCCTACCTGCTCACCAAAGTTACACAGTGCGAGAGCAGGCAATCGGGGTGCAAAGTGGGAATGACAGAAGCGTCATTCTCCCAATGACATGTCAGTGTACGATCAAAATGTTAAAGTTTTATTTTAACTTTAAAAAGTTGCACGAGGCAGTGATTTTGTTGTCAGACTTCAGTGAACCTAATTATTCTAAGCTACTGTTACCTGTTGCTTTTCTAGTCTTAACCACCTTTAATTTTCTTGTCAGGAAGCACCGTAGGGGAGAGCTGCCAATTTTTGTTATTTTTTGTTTGTTGTAATAAAACATTTCTCTTCAGGCAGCTAGTTTGCTTTGTGGTTTGATTTTACTGCAGAGCCTCTCTTTATGCTTCCATATTTGGCAATAAAAGGTTAAACTGCTGAATAACTTGGCTCCTCATATTCCTCATCTAACTTTATGTTACTTCCTTCTCCTCAAGACAAACCTGGGGTCATAACAGTATTCAGGGTTTTATGAATAAAAATAAACCTGCATGGAATAATTCCTCATCACTTGGCGAGTGATGGTGGGTGTGTGGGTGACCCAGGGGTTTGATTACTTTGATAATGCTCCTGACCTGATGGTGATAGTCAAATGGTTACAGAATCACTGAAATGAAATACAAAATCAACAAACTGAGGAGTCTAAAAGCAGAATTAGGTCTTGTGATGATATAATACACTACCAGAAGCCAGTTTCATTCAGTGATGAAGATGTGAGAGTTGAAATCTCCTAAAGCAATTAAGCAAACCTTTGAGCTACTACTCTGCTCTGACCACTAAAATAACAAGTTCTGAAACAGGTTTTCCTCCAGTATCTTCACCATCTTTCCCAGCTCATTCTTTTGAGCAGCCCGAGTGCAGTTCTGCAGAGGCCCACATGCTTTCAGCAGCTGTTCCTTTGGTAACATCTTCCTGACTTTGCTAATTTGAGACTGCAGGGAATGGTGACACAGGGAAAAAAACAAACTGGTGAACCACCAGCGTTGCACAGAGCCTCTCCTGTCACATCTGAGCTGTGAGGGAGGCGAATGCTGGCTGGGCGGAGCTGGCAGGAGGCTCTCTCTGTGTCTGTCCATGCATTATCTTCAGAGCTGGGTACCAACCGTGCCAGCATGAAAACAATTTAGCATTTAGTCACAACGTTACCTCAGCAAACAGCGGGAGGAGGCACAAACAGGATTCTGTGACAGCAGCGGGCCAGTTTTTCACTTTCATGTGTTTACTGTAGGTTTATGGTTGAAGCAGCTGCAAAGGAACTTCCACCCTGCTGTAGTGTTAGTGCCACACTCTGCCCTTTGAGCCACGCAGGAGAATGGTGTGTTAGTGTGGTTAGGAGTTCATGCTCTGCCCTGTAGTTAGTATGTTTCTCTGTATATCCCTCAGGCTACAGTTTTAAAAGGGAACAGGTATAACATACTGTATATGAACTCACAGTCACCATATTAACTGTCATATGTCTCATATCATTACCTCATTTTTTCTGTGGGTGACTGAAAAACATCTTATTTTTGTATTAAGATTATAATTAAGAATATTGCCAAGGTTTCACTGTTATTCCATTCTTGGTATTGAAAGGTTTGTTCCTGTGGCTACTGCAGGCATTTCTCTGGAATATTAAAAAAACAGAACATCTATAAAATAATGTAGAGTTTTAATTAAGTCCATGTGACTTCAAATAGTTGAAATGACTTGTCCTAATATAAGTTAATAATGGTAAATTATCCTACTTCTTGGGCTGAATAAACAATCTAAAAACTCCCTGCTTTATCTGAATAACAGGGCTGTTTTTCTCTGTAAATAAAGAGCTGTAACATATAACATTTTTTTTTTTGTCAAAAAAAGTATATTCTAAGCTTTGACGTCTCATGTTGGTCTGATCAAAACCCATCGGGTGTGAAGGGACAACAACATGACAAAAAGAATGATTACAGATCCAATTTACGGCTCCTGTAGGTAGCATTCATACCATGAAAAATTAAAAACACATCCCTATTCTTTTTAGTGGACTAAGAAATTGACTAATTGTGGAAGGCATTGTTTAAAAATGGGCTCTTTTCCATTTAATTAAAAAAAAAACAGGACTCAAGAACCCTAAGTCATTGGACCCATGGACTACCGTTACAAAAAAAGTAAGTGAATCTAATCTAGAAAGTTAAGTTTTAACTGTAGTTATTTCAGACACATGACTCATAGCAGGACACTAACAACCAAAGTTAATACAGGAAGCAGAAGCACTGTAAAAACCTGCATTTACAAACTGTACACAAAGATACGACCCTGCAAATAAACACACTTTACCACCCAACATCCCCCGTTAACACATTTAAACTTCAAAGACTGAACAGTAAGCCCACCCACTACACACACACACACACACACACGCAGTCCTTCCAGCCAAACACATTTTTATTAGAAACCTCTCAACAGCCAACTAACTTTACCTACAATAAATAAACTCAAGGATAAGTTGCTTTATTTAAAGACCAAATCAGACAAGCTTTGAAGTTCTTGCTGCAGTTTTTCAGCCTTGTTGTTCCCAAACTGGGATTCTGGGACCTCCACGGGGTCTTATGAGGATTCTTTGGCAAAATATGGAATAGCTTAAAGGTGCAGTCATCAATTTTAATCCAATACACTTTTTATCTAATTCAGCAAATATCTCCTCACAGTTTGCTAGCTATCTGTTCTGTGTGGACTGTGAAAAAAGAAATCCAGGTGTTCATACACAGCTCTGGCTCTGTAGATGGGACACAAACAAAGTGGCTCAGACCAAGCTACGTAAACCTAAGCCTGCCAATCAGCTGCAAGGGGCATTTGTGCTTGTGCCCAGGACAGGGGAAGGGTCATGGATGTATGCAGAGAAGGGCAGCAGGAGTGAGAGCGATGGTAAATTCAGCACATGCTAATGTGCTGAGCTCCACAGGGCACTGTCAACAATCTTTGTCCAAAAGGGACGACTTCACCTTTAAGTGCACTGTTTATAGTCCAAAATAATAATTCAGGGAAGTTTAGACTGCAGCAACATTTCTGAAAAACCAATTTGGGATAGACAGCAGTCATGCTTGATCACTTTTTATGTATACATATTTTCTTTTGTTTTATCTTTTGAAATAATTCAAATTATTTGACACTTTATACTGAATGTGCAGCATTTTGACACTGCTTTTTGGGAGTAAAGCTTTGTTTAAATTACCCTGAAAGCAGTATCAGGACAATATCTTAAACACACTGTATGAAGTCACATCCATGCAGTTGCATCCTGTTTATCTATTTCATCCTGTTACAAGTAGTTTTAATTTTACCCCACAGGCTAACAGCTCACAAAAGCACACTCTCATAATATGCACATGACTTGTGCTCACAAATATTCAATCGCTAATCACCAGACTTCAAACGTCATCTCTGACTGTAACAACAAAAATATTCAAACACCTTTAACCATTTCTCTAAATAAGAAGGTAAATATATGTCTAAGAGTGTCTGAAATTTGCTAAAGATGTTTGAATGTGGCTAAGTGCCAGTTTTCTGGAGTTTGCAAACACTGTCTGGCTTTGGCCAAAGGTTTGATGAATTGGCAAAGAGTGTCTTGCTTTTCTTAAGAGCCTCTGGTCTTTGCTAAAAGATCCTGAATTTTGCCTATTCTAGATTGAGATTTCTCAAGAGATGTCAAAGGGTTTCTGGACCTTGCTGTAGATGTTTTAATGTGGCAAAGTACCTTTCTCTTTTGTGCATAAGTTTTCTGAAGTTTGCTAAAATTACAAAGGAGCCAAGGGTTTTAGAAGTTGGCTCAGGGTGTCTGGAGGACTTTGCTAAAACAGTCTGGATGTGGCTTATCTGGCTAAGTGACTGCATTTGGCTAAGGGTGCTTTAAGCTTTTTCGGGATGTCTTCTGTTTGCTAACTGTGACTCTGCTCTTTGCTAAAGGAGTTTGTACTTTACTCAAGGTGTCTGGATTTTTTAATTATTCATAGTTCGCTAAAGAAGTCAGAAGTTTGCTAGGAATCTCTCTAGGCTTTTCTAAAAGAGTCCAATTTTGCTAAGGACTTGTCTGGACTTTGCTTAAGGTATCTGGATTATGAATAGAGTGTCTAAAGTTGCCTAAGGGTCTCTTCTATTTACTAAAAGAGTTTGTGTTTCTCTAAAGATGTGTGTATTTGACTAAGAGCTTTAAGATTTGGCTAAAGGTGTCAGGATTAGGGACACCCAGACCGGTTCAGACCTCTTACCTGTCTTGCGGTGGTGGTGGTGATGGTGGTGGCGGAGGTGTTGGTGGTGGGCAGAGATGTGGACGTGTTGGGCAAGGACGTCGGCCAGCCTGCCTCCGGCCGCCCCGCTCCCCCCGCTGCGTGTGGAGGAAGAGGAGGACGAAGCCGTGGAGGAAGTCGTAGTGGTGGTGGAGGAGGTGCCGTGGATGGCCCGGCTTATCCAGTGCTCCATGCTAATGCTCCCCTCCCTGCTGGATGAAGTTCCACCGCCACCTCCTCCGTCCTCTTCTTCACCGTCTCCTCCCTCCTCTTCATCGCCGTCGCCCTGACCCTCGCCCTCTGAGCCCGAGGAGGTATCTGAGAGGGTAAAAAGACAAGACTGATGATGGATGTGGAAGAGAAGAATGAATAAATGAAATAGAGTCTCATAATAAAAACAGTTAACATTGTGGAATGAAAGAATTTATTAAACAACAGAAAAATAATCGATCTTTTACTATAAACCTGGTTTAATCAAATCTGGATTGGTGTATTATCTGCTATATTTAGAGACAGACAGAAAAATAGTATCTATGTATATCCCACTCCATTGTCTGTAGCCTGGGAAGGTTTTAGCTCCCATCTGTTGGGAGTCGCCACAGGGGGGAAATGGAGTAAAGTTTGTTTTTCAAAGTGTGTGTGTGTGTGTGTGTTTTTGTGACAGACACTGAGAAAGAGAGAAAGAGTGTGTGTATGTGGGTGTGTGTTTGAGTGCACATGTTTTGCATGTGATTTCCATAATGCCTACAGCTTTATGAGACTGATGGTGGTGATATGAATAACAACAGAAGCTGACCCAGTTCTCACACACACAGGTGCTGTGTGTGTGTGTGTGTGTGTGTTTGTGTGTGTGTTTGCAGGGCAATGGCAGGCACACAGTAAACGAGTCCAACAATCACCAAAACAAAAAGAACCAGACGTTTTTGTCTCGAGACCAAAGTCTGAGTCAGAGTGGAAAGGAGAGTGAATGTTGGACTCATGTTCATCGGTACACTGAAATAACATTAGTGCACAATTTGCTCTGAATTCAGCTGGTTTTAATCGTGAAAATCCAGTTGTGATATGACTGACTTTTTAAAATGATGAACGACTCTACATCTCTCTACATGGTCCCTACATTCCATAGGAAATGAATATCCCTTATCAAGCTGTCCCCACCTGGTACCCACATCTGAAAATCAACATGCCCCAGCCCCAAATGCAAACAATCCTCATCTTCTTAAAGTGACAGTTCACCCCCAGTTAAAAAATACATTTTTTTCTTTTACCTGTAATGGTATTTATCAGTCTAGATTGTTTTGGTGTGAGTTGTCGAGTGTTGGAAATATCGACCATAAAGCTGTCTGTCTTCTCTCCAATATAATGGAGCTAGCTGGCTGCTACAATTTAAAACTTGTCAGCAATGTCTCTTTCCAAAAATCATGACCTGGTTACCCAAGACAATCCACAGATTTTGTTGTGAGCTGTTTCATGTAGGACCTATTTTCTTTCTACCAGACTACACCTGCCAACCGTGTATCACCACGCAGGAGGAAGGGTGCATCTACTGCTGCTCACCTAGCACCTCTCAGCTATGTAATGTTACAGTTCAGCCGTGGAGGACGCCATTAATGTTCATCGTCCATGAGTAGATGCACACCTCGTTCTGCGCAGTGATATGGTAGGCAGGTGTAGTTCAGTAAAAAGAAAATAGTTCCTACATGAAACTGCTCACAACAAGGTCTGTGGATTATTTTGAGTAAGTGGGTCATGATTTCTAGACAGAGACATTGCTGTTGGGTTTTTAAATGTATTTTTGGGAGGGCTATGAGCACCACAAGCTGAGTGCCATCTGGTTCCATTATACTGGAGAGAAGGCAGACATCTCTAAGACCGATATCTCCCAACACTTGGCAGATCACACCAAAACAATCAAGACTGATAACCAGCACTACAGGTGAAAGGAAAAATATGTGTTTTTCAATTAGGGGTGAACTGTCCCTTTAAGAAATTCAAACAAAACGAAAGTTAAGTTTCATATCAAAGACAGTTCCCTTGTTTGGTCGCCATTAACTTTAAAAGGTGACATTCCTTGTTCGTTATGGATTACAACCGACATTTGTCGTTTCAAATGCCATCAGACTGTATGCGGTCTCAACATGTTAACTACCAATGGGTCTTTCTGACATGTTTATAGGAAAATCTGTGCCTCGTTATCAGCAAGACCCCGTGGAGGCTACCAGTGACAAAACACAAACATGTTGACGAAAATAAGATGCTGCCAGGCAACCTGGGAATGTCATGAAGTAAACAAAAACATACAAAGAGAATAGACAGACAGAGAGAGTTTCTGACACAAAGCAACTCTTCAAAAAGCTGAAATATATTTATTGAGAAATTGAGAAAATGCAGCAGTCAAAAGCCAATAAAAAGCACATCAGAGTCCTGCCTCACTTGTCATCTCTGCACGATACGACATGCTGCTCGGCAACACGCAACTCTGCCGTCCTCGAATGAACCTCACTGGCAGACAGACAGCCATGTGTGTGTGTGTGTGTGTGTGTGTGTGTGTGTGTGTGTGTGTGTGTGTGTGTGTGTGTGTGTGTGTGTGTGTGTGTGTGTGTGTGTGTGAGACTGCTTTTACCGCTCCCTCGGGACACAAGCTTTCTAAATCTGCAAGATGGATTGTGAGAGTTTCTGTGTATCATGTGTGAGTGTATGACTCTTCGCAGCTTGTTTACCTTCCTTTGTGAAAGATGGCAAAAATAAAAACATAAAATCATGTGAATATTGTGCCTGTGTGTGTACATGTTGTACTACTCTGTGTAACATGCCTTCACAGTACACAAACAAGCTGCGTATGTATGTGTCGTCCATATAGTAAATATGCTTTTACACTCATGTAGGATTTGATGTTAGTGGTTGTTGATGCATGTTTGTCTATAAACGTGTGACATTTTCCGTCATTACCATGAACACACACGCAGTAGTTTGTTTTGACTCAATCCCACATACACCACACTGCTGCACCAAATGTGGATTAATCCAGTGCTGAAAATAGTCCCCGACAAATGTGCTATTTCCTCCTGTTTGTTTAATAAAAATAGTTACCATCTGTTTAAAAAAAAATACTAAGACTTTCAAACACAAAAATTAAATTAAATTTTATTGTGCTGTTTTCAAAGATTTACATATGTGGTAGGAACCAATGAGAACAGAGCTGAGAGCCACAGACAGGAAGTCAGACAGTATTGAGAGATGGACGTTAGTCGGACTGGTTTTAGTCTTTTTGAGGGGATTTGATGATAATAAGAAAAATGCAGAGTAATGCCAACCTTATCCTCCTTATCCACTTCAGCCATCACACATTTCTCCTTACATCTTTTATCTCTCTGAAATCTTTTATGAGCAAAACTAGGTAATGTAGATAAACAACAGATAAAGGTCAAATCTTTAACATAATATTTATTCTTGAATTATGTTAAAACTTCTGCTAATGAAAATTCTTGAAAGAAATTTAAATTGTGAAGCTGATGTGTAACGTTTAGTGGTATATATTGGAATGGAATATAATGTGTTTTCAGTACCAGACTGAGCTATTTATATCTACATAGAGAGCAGGTCCTCATCTACGAAAATCGCTATGTTGCACCACCATGTTTCTACAGTAGCCCAGAATGGACAAACCAAACACTGGCTCTAGGGTCAGTTTGTTTTGGAGAGGAAGAGACCTCTGTGGATAATTCAGCTCCCACTGAAAACCTCCTAAACACTGAAGACTGAGGGAATTCTAAACTGGAGACATTCAGCTGGTTCAAATCTGCAGTCCTCACTACTAGATGCCACTATATCCCTCTAAATCTTACACACTGGACCTTTAAGTTGACTCAGATTTAATATAACTGAACGCCAACCCTCTTCCTGAGGTGATTCTCAAGTATTAATTAAATAAAATGTTGCTTATGTCGCCCATTTTTAGATCCCATTGTGGTGTAAATTGAACACATTCATCTCCATCTAGTTTTGGCACAGAGTTTTGGATTGATCCATTAACATACCCTCATATTTAATCTTTGGCAGCTCTAACTTCTTTGTGCTGTTGGTCTAAATCACGGCTAGTTCAGTGGAGCTCTGTGAAGCTCGACCCTGCAGCCAGAGATATAATGGCCTCATTAACACCCTCATTAAACGACACCAGTGCCATAAAGACATGGATGACTGCCACTGCCGTCCGCCCTGCACAGATCCTGCTTTGCACACTATAGGGATGAAAATCGGCACTGCAATGTGTCCGGTGCACATTTTAAAAGAAGTGATATCTATCTTAGGTATTTACATATGCTAAATGTTCATCAGAGAGGCCAGGGGGCCACGCAGCAGGTTTCAGCAGCAGCAGCAGGGAGTGAATCTGTGGCTGTGGACTTACAAGAATGAGTCCTGCAGTTCTTCCCTCAACACTAACTAACTTAAAAAATGCAGTCATATGGGTGTGGAAAAAAGAAATAAGGGGGATTTTCAGGGTTGTTTCCACCTGCATCTGTGCTAACTGACAGCGGGTTGCCAGGTCAGGAGGAAATAAAAGCCCAAGAGCAATACAGAGTCCAAAACTATAAAAAACCTCAAACTGCTCCATATTGATTATAGCTCCCTCTGTGCAAATTCTCTGCAGGGTTTCTGTCCTTCAACAAGTTTGAGTTCTGAAAATACTTCCAACTAAAAAATTGTAATGTCATCTTTTATAGAAAAAGAGACTAGTGATTGAGGCTGCAGTATATCATGATGTATCCTCTTCATCACTGTACGACACATTTTGCAAATTGCAATGTATTCAGTAACTGCAGATAGTTACTATAGTTACTCTCTGCAGTCGTTCTGGTTTGTGCAGGTTTTGCCATTTGTTCATTTATGACTGTTTGACACTTGATTAGGGCATAGACGGAATATGACACAATAATCCCCTGCGCCCAGATGTGTAAAAGGCTCCCATCCCCACAGAGGTAAAGGTACTCAGAGTACTCAGCCCATCATAAGTTCTACAGATAAACTGAGGGGATAGAAACACTCACTTAATATGTATCATGATGGTGTCTTTCTTGTGTCACTGTCAAAGAGGATGTTCAAGCTATTCGGGCTCCGCTATTGACATGAATGACTTTGCCCTTTGACAAGACTACACAGTTAATAGCAGAGACTTCACACGGACACTGGCTTAGGGGGCCCCCTGAGCCCTTGGGTCCCTTAGCCTCAGCCCAGTGTGCCCATTCAATAATACACCTCTACATGTTGCTCTCTATCAGACATTGTATACTTTGCCATGCTGTTCAGTTGCCTACAAATTCAAGAAAACTAAATACAATTCATATTTTACTGAAACAGAGTGGTTCCTACTTTAGAGAATTGTTTTGCCATTTGGTTCCAGTTTCACTGATCTCATGATGTTCCCTAGATGACTGGTTCTTTACAGAACATTTGGTATTGCACTATTGTGATTTCCTCATCGTGACATTCTAATGGTTATTTGCTTAACATTTGCAAGTTAATTTCCTTGGCATACTAGCATGCTAAATGCTAACCATCACCATGTCAACATCCAATAGTTAACATGCAACTTGACATGCCTACATTAGCTGGGGCTTTGAGCCAAAAGCTGAACATTAGCATTTAGCTCTTAGCCTAGCTGAGCCTGATTACACATGTGGCTGAAAGCTGCTCAGACTGCAGAAAAACGAGTCACATCTGTCAACGTAGTCAGTGTTTGGTTCCGTACCTGGCGGTGTGTAGGCGTCCATTGAGGTCTGGACCACCAGCGACCGCCGCTTTGAAGGCATCGGCACCGCCATCTTCCTCTCTTTGTGCTTGGCCAGGGCTGCCTGCACTGCCTCTGTGTGCACATCTGGAGACACAAATAGTACATTTCAAACGTCACATTCAACTTTCAGAATTTTTAAATTACAGATACAAGGGTGTCATGACTTTTATATGGTTTTATTGTTTAAACTAAACCCACAGCGGAGAGTTTTCCTGTATACTTTATATTAGTGATGGCCATCCCAGAGCCATGCTACAGTGTTTTTTAATGAGTTTTCTCTGCTTGCCAGACAGCCATTGATTTCCTTTCATTTCTGTGCAACAAGAAAATGATCTTGTAGATACTTAAAACTTGCTTAAGAATAATAATCCACCATGTCTGCATTTTATTTTATCAGATGTTAATGCTGCTATATAATGCAGTGTGAGATGAACTGTACACTGAAAGGAGAAGCTGCGCTGAGGGGGAAATACACATTTAAAAAAACTAATGGTGAGCCTTAATGTATTGTGTGCCTGATATTTAGCACTTGGGTTAAAACACAAAGCTGTTGTCCATTAAAATCAGTCGAATAAATTAAAATGGACAGAAGCGTATCAGAATTTTTGCTCTGAATCCACTGATTTAGATATTCTTCTAACCATTACCAATTATAACCAACCTTCTAACCCTGTGGAAAGTAACTAAGTACATTTACACAAGTACTTTACTGAAGTACAGTTCTGAGGTAGCTGTTCTTTCCTTTCTTACATCATGCTCTATTGTACTTTATTGTACTGATATTCTTGGTGATATGAGAAAATACTGAGAAATAAATATATTATTTATTTCAAGAACATACAGTTGCAACAAAAAAGGTGTTATAGTTTTATATATCAGCATAAAACATAACAGTTTGCCTTCAAATTTTCAGTACACGCTAAACAAAAATTGCAAAAAAAAAAAAAGCCAACATAAAATCAACAAAAAATTACGAACACACTGTCTTGCTTTTTTTGACAGTTATGTTACAAAGATGTCGTGTATATTACATCTTTTGTCAAACTTCATGCAGGCATAGATTATGACTAACATGTCCCCATACCAACTTGTCACATATTGCCGCTTTGTCAGTGGACTTGCACGTCTAAATATGATGCACTAAGTAACCTCCTGCGTCTATTGTTGACATCCCGTTTACGCTTGTTACATGCATAATTTCTGTTCAAAATACACATTCAAGGTAGGTAAGACATCTCGTTTTTACATTTATTTCCTTGTGCAACAAAAGCAGGTGGATAGGTTTAGAAAAAAACATCATGGTTTGGTTTAATACTCACACAGGAAGCAAATAACAGGCTCCCGGGTGCAAGTCTAGGATTTCATCCACCTCCCCTCCTGTCTGCACTATGGGGACTTTTCAGCTCTTTATATTATGTGGTTGCAGGCGGCGATACAAGCTGACTCTACCCAGCAGCCAACCCAACAGCGCCCGGTGGCATATCATATCGCCATGAAAGGTGCCTTTGTGCATTGGTATCAAACACTGAAATCAATGACAAAGCAGCGATATTTGACAAGTTGGAAATAAGAACGGGCTTACACCGATTCCTTATGCGCACATGGCGAGAGAGGAGAGACACTGTGCTGCTGCCAGAGTAGACGCTAATTAATCCTCTGTGCAGCAAGTGGTTAAAATGGTATGAAAAGTTCACTGCTGCTCATAAAACATTAAGGATGTCCAAGTCTGACACCGCCACTAATTCCATAATACTTAACTCCTCCACAGCGATGCAGGTAAGAATTTTGCTTTTAGCATTGCTAATTGTTGCTGTGCGTAACAGTATGACATCATTATGTCAACAAGTCGGAATATTGCCAATATCACAATATCAATTTTTTTTCTATCATATTACAAATTACACCAGTTTTATCCAGATATGATATGGCACATCTCTGTACACTACTTATCAGAGGCGAACATTGGTCTAAAAAAAGACCTTTTATTACTTAGCTATAGTTAGATTTAACATAAAATAATATGATACATTTATAATACATGATGCCTTATTACAAATGACAACAGTGTCTTGCCTGAGGCCCTTGTCACGTTTCAGATGTCTATACATTTTTAGTGATTCTCCCTTTAAACTTCTCAGACAGTTTAATTTAAATAACTTTCCAAAGCTCAAAGTATCCAGTAGTTCTGATTTGGCATCAGAACTTTGTTTTTTCTTCTTTCCTCTAACAGTAATCATCTCATGACCCCTAAGATTTATCTGATGACCCTTTGGAGGGGTCCAACCCCTAGATTGGGAACCACTGGACTTAAACTAGCTCCACCCCAAGCAGCTATAACAGCAACACTCTGCTTACATATTTATGGTTTAATCAGTCTGATAATGTCACATAGATCATTATATCAGTCACAAGGGGGCATTTTTTTCTGCAGAACAGATACTGAAGTATATTAAGCTTATAATACTTCTGTACTTCTATTTCAGTGGGACTGGATTGCAGGACTTTTTTTGTAATGGAGCATTTTTAAATTGTGGTGCATTAACTTAAGTAAAGGGTCTGACTACTTCTTCCACCACAGCTAACCATAAAAATGGCAGGCTGACCAAATAACTGAGGAAAGACGTTGATTTTTCAGGCATCAGTAATGTGGTGTCCAGAGTAAACACTGGGGAAAGGGTGTTAAATAATAGAGAAATCACAGAGTCTATCCAGCCAAAGCACAAAAGTAGAAAAACAGCAGCAGGACTATCAGCTGTATTTGTGCTGCAGTGTTCTCGTTACAATGAGCGTCGTGTTCCCATTTTTTCACATTCAGTTTATGTACACAAACATTCCCAGCTTGACAGCGGCTCCCACGAGGCCCTGTGGTTTCCGACTGGATTAAGTTTGGGGAGCGTCGGCGAAGACATTTTGTAAATTAGTGTTTCTATGAGCGAGATAAAGCGCTGCCATGTATCCACAGCTGGGTTTGTTTGAATGGTGTCCATTGCTGTCAGAAGGCAAACACATAGGCTGTTGGACCCGATAATGACATAAGTAAGACATTTGTGAGAATGAATGGGGCTCACAGATCTACGTTTGTTTGGCTTGTGTGTGTGTGTGCTTATGTTGGGGAACGGAGGTAATTTAAATCTCAAGTGCACGTTTATTGTCTTATGGTTGGCTGAGTGTGACGGCACAGTGTGCGAAAGTGAGTGTGTGTGCGACGTTTAAAGGTGCTCGCACAGCTTTTCTTTTTCAATTTAATGGGTTAAAAGGTTTTTATGGGATTTATTTTCTGTCAGAACAAACTCAAACAAACTCTCCAACAGCATGTGGGACTAGAATAATAAAGAAAGCCAGGTTTGCCCACTGGTCCAGGAGCTCAAGCCTGTCTCTCTTCTTATTGGACTACTGCATATCTCTGTTGCTAACCACAAACGTCACCACAGCGAATTCTTACAGATTAATTTCAAATGAGATGCCACTGACAGGAATTTACCCAAGTTGAAATCCACAGTTAATCCTATATTAATCTTTACTAGACACCAGATGAAACAAAACCAAACAATGCATGTTGCAAGAGCTGTGACAGATTTGTCAAAAGCTTTTTCCACAGATCTGTGCCAAACACTGGCTTTGCTGCAGCCCATCCCGCAGAGAAAGACTGAGAATATTAAACAGGGCACTGTGTCATAGTCAGGATGACTGTCATCAGAGGAGACTGGGGTTAAGTTAGGAGATGTTTAAGTTCTAAATCCAAAATCAGACCTGTGGAAAACCTCAATGGGCATTTTTTTGTTGACATATCTTTATCAAATTTGATCAGATTTCTCCCAAATACCAATATCATTATTGGCCTCAATGACCCAGTATCGGTCAGACTATACTACTAATGCAACACTGAGGATAATTTGACCGAGTAAACTAAACAACTCTTTTATTCTCAGCTTTTTCAACTATTTACATGAAAAACTTTTACCTCATTGTAGTCCATGAACCTTGTAGTCCAAGAAAATCTTAAACATAAACAATATTCCCGCATGTCAGCAAGAACATTCACCTCAAAAAACACATTTTTCTGACGCATCACATGTTTGGAGATGACTGCAAATCTGCTCAGATCCACTCCAGTATGAGACCCAAAACTTACAGCAACAGAACAAATCCCTAGCCGGACTCAATTAGACTCTGTTCAGTCTCAGTTACTAGGAATCTGGAAAGATAAGATCTAGAGTTTTTGAATACAGTGCAGCCACTAACATCTTGACATGAAGCATGTGTTGTTGTGACGAGGCAGTGTAGACGTATAAAACACCTGAAACCAGCTACAGCTGTCTAGGATTAACAGATTTGGGGCATTGCTTATAGAGTATTTACTTTCATATCTTGTCATACTGCCACAGTATATTTAAATATATATCATAAAACATCATAAAACTATCTCAGTAAGAAAAACATCATTGGACAATCATAGGAAACATTAGATTTTTTTTTTTTTTTAATTTAATCCACTGTGTTCAATACATAAATGAAGAAGCTTTTCCTCTGCATAAGTTTGTTTAGTAAGTCCCTCCCCGACCAGGTGGGGAGATGTTTTTTAACACCCCAGAATATCAGGATGTTACTCATTCTATGATCTGTATTCATATGATGACAAGTCATCACATCCTTCATCCTGAATGCATTAACACCTCTAGTTTAATCTCTTTCTCAATAACAGTTTAACAGAGCTGCTTTTTGCCAAAATTCGTTGTTCACTACAGAGGCATGTGAGAAAAACAAAGTTTTCTTCATAAATATAACAACACGGGATGAGTACTAGATATACACATGATCACTTGGGGGTGAAGTTCTTTAATACACCTACAGTAGAGTGTATCTATGTCTCTGTACTTCTCCACAGATGGGGGATATTAATATGAATTCCATGTATTAAAGTATGAAAGAGTTATAGCAGTTATAAAGCAGGTTCCTCATTGACATGCAAATATATGCAGATACGACCTCCAAATTATAATCACAGCATCACCTTTATTGGAAAGATGTAAAATTAAAAAATGTTGCCATGTCTTGCTTAAGTTATCACACACGACCCTCTATGCTAATGAGGTGATTAATGAAGCTAATTAACATAGTGATTAGCAAATATTTCTTTGTCAGTGAGTCAGACATTAACACACCATTGGTGATATCATCTCGGAGTGTTGACGCATTTCCAAATTTAGTTCTTCTGGTCTGACAGACAAAATGTATGGTCAGGGATAACCCTTCCTCTTACCTGATCTGTAACGTTCATCTCTGGAACCAGAAGACCGCCGGCGGTGGTAACGTGAAGATGAGGACGGGGTGACCGGGGTTCTCCTCTCCTGGCCCATGGACGGATCCATTCCTGGAACAGAAATGTTCAGATGTAAATTGCAACCCTCACGTACTTTTGTATTTTTGTATATTTCTTGTGTGTTCCGTATATTTTGTACATGTATACTTTTGCTTTTTTGTGTGTATTTGCAAATAAATCAAGAGGTTTTTCACAGTGAGAGAGCTGAATTCAGAGGTAAAGACCTGCAGGTGTTCAACAAACAACATGAGGTTAGTTAGTGTGGTTTGTCTGCAGATTTGATCCAGCAGCTGCAGCAAAGGCTGTGACTCACTGCTCATGGCCACAGTTAAGGTGCTTTCAAAACCCTGAGTGCTTTCAAAATTCATACTCCTTCTCAGAGTTTACTTGAGGGAACTCAGTGTATTCTGAACACACAGACATGATGTATACACTGATCAGCCAAAACATTAAAACCACTGACAGGTGAAGTGAACAACATTGATCGTCTTGTTACAAGGCAGTGTTCTGTTGGGAAACCTTGAGTTCTGACATTTCTGTGGTTGCCACCTGACACGCTCCACCCACCTAAACACCAGTGCAGACCAGGTATCCCCCCTCATGGCAACAGTACTCCTCAGTAACAGTGGCCCCCCAACAGGACAATACGCCATGCCACACTACACCACAAAAACGACTCAGTAATGGTCCGGGGAACAAGACCAAGAGCTCAAGGCATTGACCTGGCCTTCAAATCCTTGGAGCCCAATGTATAAGACGTGCTGGTACCCCACCTCACAACCCACAGGACTCAAAAGAGCTCAATGTAACGCCCTGATGCCAGGCACCAAGGGACACCCTCCAGAGGTCCTTGACAGGTCAGAGCCAAATCCGGTCCAAGGAGCACCCACCATGGACTGGGGGTACCTCTGGGGCACCAGCACATCCCTCAAGTGTTTTATCAGATTGGGATCTGGGGTATTTGGGAGCAAAGTCAACACCTTGAGCTCTTTGTTCCATTCCTCTGGTAATTCCTGAGCAGTTTTTGTGGCGTGGCATGGTACGTTGTCCTGCTGGGGGCCACTGTCATTGACAAGTGCTGTTGCCGAGGGGGTTTACTTGGTCTGCATCGGTGTTCCGGTGAGTGGAGCGCATTAAGTAGCATCCACATGAATACCAGGACCAAAGGTTTCCCAGCAGAACATTACACTGTAACAAGATGATCGATGCTATTCACTTCACCTGCCAGTGGTTTTAATGTTTTGGTTGGTCGTTGTATATCTTTAGATCCAGTGTGACTTACACTTCTCAGTAATATCATTATCTGCAATGTCCATCGCAATGAAACGTCATCATTAAAAAAGACAATGCTTATAACTCCAGAGCTTGCTGGAGAATCTCATATTTTTAAGTTTTCCTCAGATAGTTGTCTATACATACATGGATACACTGCAAACAGCAACTGATAATAGCTAATTCAGCATACTTTTAATGGTGCCAAGTTGCCAAAACATAAACAAAAATGGGGTTGTAGTGCAGTTGTCTCATTTTGTCTGTGGCTGACAGCGTCAGACTTTGAAAAACACTGATACATGACACAATAAATCCAAACCAAACAGCCTGACTCAGCAAATATCTGGTGCATTTGCAAATCAGCCAGGGCACACACACACACACACACACACACACACACACACACACACACACACACACACACACACACGCACACACACATACACACACACACACACACACACACACACACACACACTCCATCTAGGAAATCACACTTCCTTCAAGGAATTCGCTTCCTTCAAGGAAGTTCAGTTCGTATTGGAAACAACTGCAGTCATTTCACCACAATGCATTTTTTTCTGTTACCCGAGACAACCACAACACATTTTTTATTGATATTGTTTTTTTTGTTGGCAGTGTCACACAAAAAGTGCAAACTGTTCAAATAAAACTTATTCAGTGAGATAAAGGTGAATTCTGAGCTTCAGTAGATACAGAAATTGTCGAAAAGAAGGACACTAAATAAAACTACAAACAATAAAAAGCTCTAAGATAAAAACTACATGTGGAACATGTAATGAATGCATTCATAAACAACTATAAATACCTAAAAAACAACAAATCTAAAAAGATTTTAGTTTTTTCTTGAAACAAACCTGCCCTGTGAGATATAGAAACAGAGGTCGATTCACACACCCCTACGCCTGCACTTACACACACACACACTCACACTCACAGAATAAAACAACCTCCCTACACACCAATCAATAAGTCTGATGATAATAACCACCCTGTTACTGACAGCTACGACCGCTCCGGAGCTGCTGATCTATGAGCATCCATCTCAGCTTCACACTTCCACCCTCGTCTGTCTTCATTAGGGCTCTCAGAGTATCGTCGCTGCTCAGGAGAAAAGCTAAAAGTTGATTAGCCGACCATATAACGACTACCAGCCAGCGCCAGAACAAATGACAGGTCTGGGAAATACCTCGCTTTGCTGTTTCCTCTGGGGAGTCTGGACGGATGGATTTCCCCCTCCTGACTCGTTCTATTTCCTGTTTAAAAATGTCTTCTTTCTCTCTCCTTTCTTCTTACTCAACTTCTTTTGCCTGCAGACTCTTCATACTTATTTCTTTGTTGTTCTATTTATTCATTAGTCACAGAAAAACTATACAATATTTACAATTTTTGGGATTTCAATGTCGGTTTGTTAGTCCACCACTTTGGTCCAGACTGGATTATCTCCGTATCTGCTTGATGGATTGCTGTGAAATTTGGTACATAGATTTATGGTACCTGGAAGATAAATTCTGATGACTTTAGTGACCCTCTGACTTTTCGTGTAGTGCCACCAGCAGATCAAATTTTTTTACTTATCCCGTGAAATATCTCAACGTCTACTGGATGGATTGGCACAATATTTGGTACTAAAATTCATGATTACAGAAAGATTAATCCCAATTACTTTGGTGATCCTCCGACTTGTAGCAGCAATATCAGGTCAAAATTTTAATCTGTCCAACACTGTCCAGTAGGGCTGGATATTATTTAAAAAATTGCAATGCCAGGACCAATACTATACTCAAAGTGGTATGGATACCAACTGCTGCTGCTGCTGTGTTAACTTGTGCTAATCATGCAGACGCTAAACTGATAGCTGCAACAGAGAGTTTGCTGACCATACAGTAAGTAGGGATGGTCAGGAATCAGACCCCAGTGCAAAAAGGACTGAAGACAGGTATCGTTTGACTTGAGACGTTTGTTACAACTGGGTTATGTCAGTCAATACCTTAAATGTGTCAAGAACCAATACCCAGCCCTACTGTCCAGTACTTGAGTACAATGGTGAACATGACACAGTACCTATATAACATCAGCATTCTAGCATTGTCTTTGTGAGCATCTTAGCCTTCAGCTGTGCCAGAGTACAGAGGTGGTGATATGACTGTAGACTGTGTGGCTGTCTTGTTTGCTTGTGCAGAGCATCTGCAGAAAACCAGGTCTGTTTTTATAACTTTCTGAATAACCACCAATCTTTCGGCCTGTCAATAAAAAGAAGTGCAATTTCACAGACTTTCCCAGGGCGCCAGAGCAGCTGTCATTACACACGCCTGAGGTTATCTATAGTGCATTTATTATTTATTCATCACATATACCTGTAAACCATCACTGGCAGTTTCATCTGAGCCATCTTTAAACCTAAGACAGCTAACCATGATTTAGTTCATAGCACTCATCTTGAAACAGTGCTTCACAATAAGGTAAAAAAAAAATGCAAATGCCTTCAGTGTGATTAATCAATGTTTTTAGAATATAAATGTGTCTCAATTAGGCATGTAACAGAGTCCACGGTAGACTACAAGGAATCAGTGACACTGGATAAAAACCTCAACTAAGATTGTTTTATTTCATTAGATTACAACTCTAACTTTATTTTTCCATCTCCACCTTATGATATCACATGTGGCTGGCTCTATGGAACCATATGTACATCTGGTCTGAATTATATTTGAGCGGCACACATTCTCACCACACATTACCAGTTAACATGCAGGAAATTGTGTATGTGTGGTATTTGAGCGTACCCACCGTTTATACATCTAGCCCATATGACTGCTGATCCAGAGATTACAAGTAATTCTACTGAATCTAGCCTCAGACATCCTGCTGCTAGTTCTAAGTGACAGCCAAAACATGGAGTGTGTACTGGGTAAATCAGAACAAATAGATGAACAGTTAACACGTGGTATATTCACACATGTCTAACTACAAGAACCCTTCATACAAGGACACTTGACTCATATCGTCATGTACTCTTTATTGTTTGTTTTAAAAATTCCTAGGTGTCACATGGGTGTGGTTTGTAACATACCAATACAGCGACTGCCGGGAAAATACAACAAGG
Organism: Cephalopholis sonnerati; assembly: GCA_019142605.1. Classification (NCBI taxonomy): domain Eukaryota; kingdom Metazoa; phylum Chordata; class Actinopteri; order Perciformes; family Serranidae; genus Cephalopholis; species Cephalopholis sonnerati. The sequence continues at coordinate 32,263,891 of JAGQAX010000010.1, forward strand.
AAGCTGACATTGCTAAATAAATCATCTGACATCATGTTAATTCCCCAGCTATACCCCATCTATCTGATACTCCTTACAACAAACACTCCAAACACGATTTGAAGCAGTCGCACACGGTGAAACTTTAAAGGAAATCAATACAGGCCTCTCGTTCATTCCCTTTCTGTCAGCCACTGCAGGTAGAGAGACACTTAATCCAATAAAGAACTGAGATGGATGAGGTGGACGACCCTGACACCAACAGCACCTCAACTACCCTAAAAAGAAACAGCAAACAGCCGCGGACTGCAGTCCCCACAGGTTTTACTTTGTTTTACACTAAAAACACTCTTGCTTTGGACCACATACCTGATTCAACACAAATAAGAAGACACTTTATTACCATGGAGAAAAAAGAACAAGCATTATACTAGAACACAAAAACAATATATACAAAATAATGCTAAAAAATAAAATCTAATTTAAACACTGAGACAAAAAGATACTGGAAATATAAAATATAGCATGGGCTCTTAATAAAACACAAATCTTAATAAAGAGATTAATATCTTTTTCTATTTCCAGATGAAAACAACACCTGTACAGTGAGCAGAAATGAAAATTTGCATGTTAAGAAATCTTACTAAAATTTAAACGATGTCTTTCAATTACTTGAAAGTTTTCCCAGCAGTTTAAATATCATTTTAGGAACATGAAACCCTAAATCCTATCTCCACTTCAGTGTCTCTCAGCTGTTCTTAGTGTATAATTTAAAGTTTGTAATGTGCTCCCAGATCAAAGAAAAGTGAAGAGAAGCTAGCTAACAAAAGGCCTGAATTAATCATTAATTAATCATTAAAAAAGTTCACACTGCAGGGCTCACAGCCTGCTCTGAATAAGTGATGAACTGAAGTGCTCCCAGAGGGATAGTACATAAATGCTGAACAGTGTAAGAGGTGGTTGATCTCATTTGCCAGAAGTTTGACTCTCTTCAACACAAGATGCACTTTGTAGGCTCACAATGACTTATTATGAACTAACCACAAATTACAAACATAACAGGCAACTCATTCATTAGACAGGTTTGTGCACCTAAGAGTCTGCATCATCATGCTTGCATACAGCTGAGTATCATTTGAAGTGTTTCAATGCAGGTGCCAATATAATATCTGAGCTTTGGTAATGACACCACAATGATACTTTTATCAATATCGTGAACCTCATGTCAAACCTAGTAGCCTCTCAAGAACTTTGGCTAAATGAAGCACTTTAAAAAAATATTATTCCACCCATAGTGGACACTCTAATTCTATTCTATTCAAATGGTAAAATATCAAAAAACTTAATATGTAAAGAAAACTAAGAAGATGTTCAAACATTTGATGATGTTGTACATTTTGTATAACACAATACCTAACCATAATTATACAAATGCATCAAGTTAAAATGAGTTTAAGTCATCAAGTGATCACAAACATTGTAAATCGAGTACTGAACCTTATCTTTATAAATATTAACAGACAGGAAAATAAGATTGTGGGAAAAGATTGATTATGTTTTACTTATTCCATAAAATATACAGCGCACAATAAAACAACAAGACACTTTTAAAACCCCAAACTCCTGTGTCACTGACTGCAGATGTTTCATGACATAATGTGTTTAGTTTAGCTTTGAAATCAAATTTGTTTGTATAAGTGAAATATATCCACTACCACAGAGCTTGTAGCTTGTCTGCTTTGCATTCTCCAACCATTACATTTAGACAGGCCTACTATGACTAAGTATGACTTTAATCTTCATAAATAAATGAAGTAGAATCTCTAATCCCCCAGATATGCCTATCATAGCCAAGTAACACAATGTACAGAGAGTGCATTGGTGTTTTTCCTGGTAATGTTACAGAAACATATTCAGAGCTAAGATAGTAAAATATACAGAAGAAGTGGCACATTTATGATCTGATATTATTATTTTAGTATCAACAAATTGTGCAATGTTCACATGCTGGTGACGATACTTTCAGCCTGACAATGTGCTTGTTTTTACTGGCAGGATCTGATGGAGTCGAATGTGAGCAGCAACATTTTTGTGATGACATACTGTACATGTCACACAGAAACCAGCTATGATTTGTTTGCTTTTTTTCCTGTTAGATATGAATCATGAACCACTGTATTACTGCCAACTCACGGAGCAGCCACTGTGCGGGTGTGTCATTGATTCTGAACATGCACTGTCAATCAAAATCAACGACAATGAGACCTGAGGGCGTAGACTTCACGTGGTCGGCTAAGTTCAAAGTGTGTACTCAGTGCCATCATTATCTGCATATGTGAACAAGCTAAATAATGTTGGACTCTCTGTGTAGGAGCCTCACAGCCTGCTACATATGCGAGGCTCAGGGTGGGGCCAACTCCGTCACACAAACTGGGGCTCTCTGTGGCAATAGCGGAGAGAGCAAAACGCTCCCAAGTGCAGTTATACTTCACAAGAGCTGATTCCAACACTGCTTGTTGCCACAAGTTCATCAACTCCTGTGCATAAAGGGCAGAAACACAAGCAATCTTTCTAAACATCTAGCGAAAATGAATCACATACAGGCAGTAAATGCAACGTTTTTGACTGCCTACCTCGCAGTTCATCTCCTGTTACCCCATCCTCCTCTGGTATGTTATAGACTATAACAGTAACTCATTCAGGTTGCAAAGGTTTCTACTATTTCTTCCCTGTTAAAGTTTTTTTAGGGGGAGTTTTTCCTTATCCACTGTGAAGGTTCAAGGAAAGAGGGATGTTGTATGCCAAGCCCTCTGAGGTAAATTGTGATTTGTGATATTGGACTTCATAAATAAAATTTAAAATTGAATTTAAATTCCAAACAACGCTGAAGCAGAATGTGAATTTACATACTTAACTATCATACATAGAAAATGAAGCAACATTAATTCTGTTCTTATTTTTTAAAATTTTTTCTCTTAAATAACCCTAAAAGAACCAGTAAGAATACCGCTGAAGTACCTGATCAATATGCAGTACCAATAAGAGTAGCCGAATTGTTAAAATCTTACATGATACCGATCCCTAGTTGAGCTTATTAATTTGTAAGGCTTTGAACAAGTACTTCACTACATTTCAAAGAGAAATACTGTTCTGTTTCTCTTCTTTTCTTGAGTGGAACAACTACCATGCACAAAGTTAATAAAATATTACACACTGTTTACCTCCACAATAGTAAGAGTGTTTAGACATCCATCAATAGTTACACAACAATGCTTTCAGTACTTTCACTTACATAGTTTACTTTTCATGCATATACTGGTTAAGTGTTCCTCCATCCTGTTTGACTGACAGCAGATCTCTGTTCTTCAATAACTCCTGTCTACTTGAGCTAACACACCTCAACAGCAGATTCGTCTGAAAGCCAAAGTCCAGCATAGAGAGGCTGAGTGAACTTGGTCTGGACTCTGTGGAGGAGAGTCATGGTGTCAGAGACGCTGTAGAAGGACAGAATACCTGCACTGTGATCCAGGTACACTCCTATTCTGGAGGTCCCCTCCTCTTGGATGCGAGTTTTTGTGTTGTCATGCTTGAATTCACAATAATTTTGGCAACAATCTAACACCCAAGACTTGTCATTAGATCCAAACAGGCAATCATGGAGGTGCCCTGATCTGCTGATATCCTTGTATGCAACTGCTATAAAAACTCCTCTCCCACTCCTCACCATCTCCCAGTAGCATCGTCCAGTCAGACTCTCTTTACTCAGGACCTGCCAACACCCCGCAAACCTTTCTGGGTGAGAAGTATAATTTTGTTCTTTCTGCATGAAAGCTACCTTTCTGTTCCCCTTGGACAGTGAGAGATGTGCATTTGCAGTGTTTGGATCCAGAGTTACTTGGTGCGTGTACCGTAAGAAGTCAGCTCTGGTCATGGGCTCTGCCTGCTGATCTGATGGTAAAACATCCACTTCATTTACTGTCCTTGAGATCTTTGTGTATTCTTCCCCAAGAACCTCCTGCAGTTTATATTTGGCCTCTGACAGAGCCACTGTAACCTTCTCAAAGTACCGCAGTCGGCGCACTTTGACATTGGGTGGGACTTTAGATTCACTGAGACGTGCCAAGGCGGGGTAATTTAATAGAAAATGTGTGTGATCCTCTGTTTGTGAGAGCTTCTCCAGCTCAACATCTTTCCTCTTCAGGTCAGTGATCTCCTGCTCCAGCTTTTCCCGAACCTTTCTGAACCGACCCACCTCAGTTTTCTGCCGAGATTTGATCTTCTCCCTTACATCAGAGACTCTTCTCTCCATGATATGGATCAATTCTGTGAAGGTTTTCTCAGTGTTTTTCAGTGCATTTTCGGCAGAGTTGTTAACAGCATCCTCCTCGTGTTGGAATAAATTCATACCTTTCTCTTTGTCCTGGATCCTCTGCTGGATTTTATGCCGAGTCACCCAAAGTTCTCTCTGTTTCTCAGTCCTTTCTGCTGCAGCTGAGACTTTGTTATGGCCTTTATGGTCATCCTTCGAACAGAGATAACAGATGCAACGCTGATCAGTTCGGCAGAACAACTTCATCACCTCTTGATGACGAGAGCAGATGTTCTCCTGGAGCTTTGCACTTGCTTCCACCAGCTTGTGTTTCCTTAAGGGAACTACATCATAGTGAGGCTGGAGGTGTTTCTCGCAATAAGAAGCCAGACATTGCAGACAGGACTTGAAGGCTTTCAGCTTACACATATCACAGGCCACATCTTCGGGTCCAGCATAGCAGTGATCAGCAGGAGCAGCTTGGACTCTAGTCTTCTTCAGTTCCTCCACCACAAATGCCAACATGTTGTTTTTCATCACAGCAGGCCTTGACTTGAAGATCTGCCTGCACTGAGGGCAGCTGTACATCTTCCGATGATCCTCCTGATCTAAGTGGTTCTTGAGGCAGATCATGCAGTAGCTGTGACCACAGGGAATAGTCACCGGATCGTTCAGTAGATCCAGACAGAGCGAGCAGCAAAATCTTGCTTGATCAAGTTGAATCGCTTGTGCCATGTTGCTTTCTGACAAGAGCAGGTGTCTGATGACTAAAAGATATGAAATGACTGAACGTGTTACACTTTATCTAAATATGTAAGAGAGGGAGGGCTTTGCAGGCTTTGCCCCATTCCTGAAAGAGGAGTGGCTTTGAACGGGAAGACCTTTCCTGGTTCTCGTAAAGTCTGATAATTCAGGTTTGAGATGTTGTGAAAACAGAGGGAACAATATTAGAATTAGTCCTGAACATGAAAAACATATTTTTTAAAGAATGTATCAGATAGTTGTAGGTGTACATGTCGAGCAAACAGTATTTTAGGTTATAAATTAGATTGAATTTGTTTGGGTTTGGGTGTAATTACTGTTAGAGTTAGGCTCTGGCAAGACAGTTATTAAATGAATTGTACTCAAACAATGCACAAAAACCACCTTACATTCCGTCAACCTTATGTGCCATAGCCCCAGGGAACGTAAGCAAACTGACAGGTCTGTCTACGTTCTTAGCTGACATTGATTGAGGGTATTGTTAGATGTTGGAAGGAATTTTGAGGAAGTCCTGAACAAAGCTGATATACCCATGTGTGGAGGACAATGCCAGAAAAGTCAAAAGAAGCCTTGCCAATCACTCTGATCAAGGTCACAGTGGTAGTCCAAGAAACCCAGCCAAGGGTTGATAATATTCTTCCTGAGAAGCTGATGGCTTCGGATACTGTCTGACTTTTCAATAAATGCATGAAGTTCTGGGTCTGTGCCCATGGACTAGTGGCTCCTATGTTCAAAACATGGAAGGTCAAATTATCAAAGCATCACAGTGCAGCTTCCTCAGTATATTTTATGGCAGGCTGACAGACAGGTTAACCTCACCTTCAAGAGAGTCACTGACGGTGTCTGTGCTGGTCATGGAACAGTGGGCCAGTAACTGACTTGTATAAGGATACTGGTGGGGTCATGTGTGTTACCCTTTGGTCTACATTTACTTGGTGGACTTTGATATCACATTTAGACTGCCACAGTACAGTGGGTCAAACCCAAATCACTGGTCTATCTAGGTCAACATATATCAGCCAACCCCCATTCATAACCCTCCTCCTGAACTGGCTTCTGAACTGGTATTACAACCAGAAATGGAAATTCAGTCAGTAATACCACACATCCAGACTACTCTGAAAAGCCAAATATCTACATATTCTACATGTTTTAATCAGAACATACTACATTTGGATTAAGGCCTAATTTGGAAATGGAATATGCTGTTTAAGTTACCAGTATCAAATTGAGAGTCTGAGTGTCCTGTGGGGTAAATTGTCAGTTCATTGCACCAAGCCCACTGGTCTTTATAGGCCAACAAAAGCTTGTATCCACATTGGTCCACGTCTAACATGGTGAGACATTTCTTTATCTCTCATGTAATCAAACTGCTAAATGTTGGTGATGGTGATGTTATTTTAACCACTGATGGCTGGCTTTTTCCAAGCCAAAGCAAGTTGAAGGTTCCAAAATGGTGGCAGTAAAAAGCCAAATGCGGGAGCTTTTCAAATGTTCCACACAAAACCTACGTGTGACCTTATGTTAATGCATCCATGGGCTTCTAGTCTATGATTTAAAAATGTGCGCAACTGTATTAATTGATGATAACTGAGAAGAATTTTCACTGTTTTCTTTTGGCTGATATTAAAAGGACACAAGCTACATCTCATGATATTAAAGTCCCCTCTGACTAAACTAAACCTAATCCATGGTGTGAAACCTTGTAAATCTTTGGTAACTGGGGAAATCCATTACTCTGAGCACTGTAACTGCTTTAATCAAAAGATATCAGCCTGACTGTGTACTAAGCAATGGGGATTAACAGGCCTTAAAGCTGAAACACATCGCAGGGAAGAAAAGTGAGTTACTGTGTTACGGTGTGTGTGTGTGTGTGTGTGTGTGTGTGTGTGTTACTGTGTGCATGTGTGTGCACTTGCATGCATTGATATCTTTGATAGAGAGAAAGGAAGCATTGTGTTGTTGGTTGTGTGTGTGTGTGTGTGTGTGTGTGTGTGTGTGTGTGTGTGAGAGGGGGTGTGTGTGTGTGTGTGTGGTGGCGCATGCCAGCATGCATGCACGCACGGGGATTGTGTGTGTCATCCGGTCCCCCAACAGCGAACTAGGGACGACCCCCCACTGGGCCTGGATGGGAATACCACACATTTTCTCCATCCCACACCCTTCATTCCTTCCCATAATGCACTTCCTGACACCGACAAACAGAACTGTATAGTACACTTTACTCCAAAAGTTAATGGTATTATTATTATAGGCAGTCCACAGACACGGAGGAGTGGAGCTCCCTGAGTGGGGGAGTGACAGCCGACACTTGTTGTTGGTTCACTGGTTAATTTGCTTGAAAAAAAAGAATGCTTTGCAAATTGGAACTACCACAGTCCACTTTCAGAGCAGTTAAATGAAATCAAAGTGCACATTGGTGCTCTGAGTGACAGATGAACTCCCTGGGCTGCCCATGCCCATTGCTTAATCTCAAAAATATGGTTCAATTTAAATGTTTCAGTGGGGCATACGTATGGAAACTTTGGGACTCATGACCCTACATGTTAAAACTAACTGTCACTATATTATTTTTTCCTGCCCCACTTGTCCGGCATTATTGAAACATATCAGATTCAAACTCCATTCAAACATAAGTCCAGCTAGCACACATGGAAAAAGGAGACTTAGGTTTAATGCATCTATAATCAAGTCCAGCAAGAACATCCTGGACACCCAAAAGTATCTGCCATGAAAGGATGTAGTGAATATAAGCTTTTCAGTTTGCAATTTCTATTAGGATTAGGACATACATTTTAATATATGTAAATTTTACTCCTGTGTGTTGAACATATAGGTTAACTGGTTAACTGCTGAGTAGGTTTTTACATATAAAGAATTTGCCTTGGTGTTTTGGTGAATACCAATTAACATATTTAAAGAAAAAAAAAATTTACCGCAAAAGTCAAGAATCATAAATAGAAAACCTATGATGTGAAAACTCTTTTTAGAATCTGAATGTTAAGTTCATTGTTGAGAACTTTTTGTCACTCTGTCTCAGTGAGAAAGTCATTACACAGTCATGTTCAAACTCATCATTAAATATGACTTACACTTAAGTGATAATCAAGTATGAGCAGTCAAAAGATAGTTGTCAACCTGGTCAATGTTAAAACAGAGTTGTACTGTGTTGTGTGACAAAAACAATACAGTAAGTGTCTGGCTTTAAATAGTGTTCATATTTTTTAAACCTTTTATGTAAGCATGAGTCTATTCCTATTTTTGTTTAATGTTTATTTGTTGTTTATTAGCCTTTTTCACATTTTTTATTTGCCTTGATCCTGTTTTCCTCGACTATTTCTCTCACAAAAAAGACATTTTTCATCTCAGGAGGAAAAACCAGTAGGTGACGCATGTGATTTTCAGCAATTTCTTCTCACTTTTGTTTATTTGGAATAATTTTTTTGATATTTCTACAAGATGCTTCTATAACACATGCCAACACAATGCTTCACGAGCCTACATTTATTACACGTGCTGTGTGAAAAGGTGAAGGAAAGTCTGTTTTACCTGGTGTTTGTGGAAAGAAGGCTCCAATCAGCTTGGATCGCTTCTTCTCATAGCCCTTCTGTGTGATATCACCTGCCAGAGACAACAGAGAGAGAGATATTTACTCTCTATGTTCGTTTATATAACTTTTATATGTAAAACTGGGGCCTGCAAAGTCATGTAGAATAAAGCATGTCCATTGTTACAATTACATGTTGTTGAATCAAGGTTTTTCTAGCCCACAGAACTTTGTTTCAAAGCTCATTACTATATTAAAGCTGGAATATCAAATACCAAAGGATAAAAATTGTATAAAAAGATGCACAAGAAACAAATTTAAGGAAACAAATGACAAAGAAACACTGCGGCTGCCCTGAATGTATATATTCCACAAAAAGCTGCAATCTAAGACATCACAACACAAAGCAGTCAGAGAGAAAGCTGATCGCATTATGCTTAGTCATTCTCTCCACTCAACCAAGACCAGATGGTGCACTGATGTGTATGTGTGTGCATGTGTGAGTGTATGTGCATAAATTTGGACCTCAAAGTACTGCAGATGCACTTAATTCACCTTTCACGGTGTGACTAACCACCTCAAAACTTGCTGACTGATCTCCCCGAGTGAAGCGATAAATCAAGCCTACTAAAGGTACTATCAGCAGATTCCCACGCACAACATCTGAATCCAATAGCTCTTTTAGAGAGGATTCTTGGCATTCTGTTTTATGCTCCAGGGGATACCAGTCGGGAGGAGTTTGTCACATTTACAAAGAAAGTTTTAGAAAAGAGAGCCAGAATTTTTGGGGGAGAAATCACTGGAAAGTAAATGAATGTCAGCTCAGTGCTTGTTTCTGATTGACAGTGTCATTAATGTGTTTAACTCCACCCAACTTATACTCCAAGTGAGGTAAAACAAGCGCTACGAGTCAAATACTTTCTGCATGAAGTAAGGCAACAACTTGAAGGGAGAACAGAAAGCAAAAGACAGAAGCATCATGGGAACTGGAGTTAAAGAGCTCACAGAGGGACCAGTTATATTCTTTGATGGCAAATCAAGACAAGAAGGGAATGGTGCTGTGTGTGAAAGCAGAGGAGAGAGAGGAAACATGGGTAACGCAGTCTGTAATGTGTCAAGTGGCATGATGGAGCTCTCTGTGCAGAATAACTATTAAGACCAGTCTATCAAACTGGTAATTTGAAACAGGGAGTCCCATTAGTTGGGATTAAGGACCATAAATGCACTAGCTGGAGAGCCAGTTTGGAAATGTTTTCCTGTGTCAAAAACGATAAGAGAAGGAAAGAAGAGGACATGTTAGTGGACAATGAGAATGGGTAAAAGGTTAACTAGATAAAGAAGAGGCCAAGTTGAAACAGGAAGAGCAAGTTCAGAGATGTAAAGGGAGAAGGAGTAGGTGATAAGTATTGGGAGAAAAAAGACAGAAAAAGGAAGATTAAGACAGCGACTTAAAAAGCACTTAGACCTTGTTGACCTTGCTGACCTTATTTCATTAAGCCCTTAAGGGACAATTTGAGGAAGGCTGGTTTGCAAACATAAAAACACACAAAATGTTATTTATACTGAATTTAATCTAATAATACAAAACATGATGCATAATGATTAAAATAAAACATGGGTGAACAGTCCTTAGGACTGTGCCACACTCTTATGTCAGTCAAATCTGAACTGGCTGTTCAATATGAATTTTGACAATTCGTTCCTTTTTTTTTTCCATATAAAGTTTAAGATTTTGAATGGGGTTCTGTGGGACATTCAGGATGACAGCGACAGTTCTTAATTTAGTAAACAAGCCAAGCTAGCCCTCTGAGCTAATGCATGCTAATTACATTAACAATGGATATGACATGTGCAACAATATTTTTAGCCAACACTAGATGTCAAACAAAACCCAGAGATAATATCGTATTAAGTTGCTGTGAGCTGTAAATTCACCACTTTATCTTAGAGCCTGATCTGGCAAAGCCTCTCCTCCTCCAGGCAGCTGCCTCTGCCTCACTCAGACTCACCCTGAGTCTGGGTTACCTGAAAGCAGCGTGAAAGCAAGGAGCAGCTACATCTGGGAGCCAAAATGTGCCCAGAAGTACAGTGCACACTGACTGACCAAAAATTATAACATTGTAAACTTTTAATTCATAATATTTTACAGAAATCAGATGCTTCCATATATCTGGAATATGCTTAATGTAACATTGCTCTTTAGGTGGACACAATAAAAACAAAACACCTGATTAAGAAAACAATATCATATTATCTTAACACAGTCTCTTGCCAGTTTGGTCGTTTTATCTTGAAAACAAAGAGCAAAAGCAAGCTATACAGAGGACCATCTGATCAACATCTTGATATGAGTTTATTCTGTTTTTCACGAGTGTTTTTAGCATCATTTTTGCCCATCTCCTGTACCTCTGCTAAGCATTTTATCTTGTGTCACATTTTGCTTGTGTTGCATATCATTTACAATTTGTGTCACTTGATTTTATTCAAATGTCCATATAGTGCTTTTTGTTTTGTGTAATTTTTGGTTTTGTGTATTGTCTATAATTGGATAAGTGTGTGACATTATGTGTATATTGTTTTAAAACAAAGCAGTTACACTTCATGCACAAAAATCTCAAATTTGCAACGTATTCCTATATAAAAAAAATTAAAGAGTCATTCTTAAACACTTAAAAAGCGTAAATGTGCTTTCGTACACAGACATGAAATGTTGTGACAGCTGTAACTGAAACTGCAGACGACGACAGATGAGCTGTGGAAATATCTCAGGATTTCTGTGACTGGAGGATGACTAAGTAAAAAGAATAAAAAATTCAAAGGAAATCAGAGTGAAGAGCATCTCCTGACTCAAACAGTGAGAGACGCATGAAACAGACCTGAGTGACGCTAAATCTGCAGCGGATTTGTCGAACACGGTGAAAGCTGTTTGCGCGGCTGACTTGACAAATCCTTCTTAAACACACATAGATGTGACTAACTGGCTCGGATCAAGAAACTGACTGTGGGCACGGACGTCATTGGTGACGATGCCAGCACTGTGCGTGTGTGTGTGTTTCTAGTAGCGTGAAGACAAGGCACATGGCAATAATTAGCATCTCTGGTAGGGGAGCTAACTACCCTGCAGAGAGCAAGACGAGCTGGCAAATGTTTCTGAAAAGAGAAAAAGAGACACTGAGGGAGACACAAGGGATGAATGGAGGGAGGTCTGACCTTGTCTTCAAAATACTAACTTCTTAAAGTGACACATACACACACACACACACATATATACACACACCCAGCTACCAACCACCTTCTTGACTTTATTTTATCAGCCATGAAAGTCTAAGGGAAATGAACATGTCAGTCAGCGAGCTGTTCTGTTAGACACTGTAACAGCTCTGTGTAGCAATCTCCATTCAGTCAGACAGCCAGATGGGCAGTCAGTCAGTCTGTCTGTCAGTCTGTCAGGTCAGGAGCAACAGTACTGAAAACTACAAGATTAACACTGTCAAATATTTTTTTAAGTTTCTAAATTATACCTTTATTCTTGTGACTGACAACAAGTCCTCAAAGTAAAATGATAAAATAATTAATTTGTCCGGCCCTCCGTTTTCCGATTTGACGCCCCTATCAGAAATTCAAAGAATTTCATTAGCAGGGTGGTTAACCAAGCTAATAAACTACGACACACAAAAGAGGAGAGGAAGCTTCAACTGTGTTTGCATCATCATCAGTTATTCCTGAATATTAAACAAAGCTAGCTAGCTAATATTCCAAAGTGCCATCCAGAAACTTGGCTTAATTTGTCATGAACTGTAAACCAGGCCCTATTCAGAAAACCTATAGTTTAAAATCTCTTCCTGTCAGAGAATTGATACAATCGCAACACGATTTAATTTCTTTTTTTTTTTCTTTTTGTAAAGCAACTACTTAGAAGCTGCCCTTTAATTCAGCTTGACATCTAAAACTGTTACATATCACTGCAGAATCATAAATCCAATTTTTGACATGACAACGGGGGGATTGGGTCCAAATAAATAAGTAAGTTATGGTTAAAGTGACATGTGATGTTGTGCTTTTTTTCTTGGGAAGTATTGCATACTCTATTTAAAGCCCTCAGGTAGTGCTGCCACCAACAATTATCTTCTTTTAAGTAATTTAGCAAAAGTCAGCTATTGCAGGTTCACATGACTAAGGTTATGTTTACATGAAAATGATCTGCTGAAAACAGCATTGTTTCTCATTTTTGTTTTGAAGAAAGTTCTGCGTTCAGACGACAACGTTTTGATAACAGTCACCGTGCGCATGAATCCTCAAAAATGTCCAAAAACGCTGTAGTATACATGCCAGGCCAGTAGTTGGCGGTGTGACTTTGTAATGAAACAACATGCGCCTGCACACGTGCGCTTCCTTCTACAGAGCGGTGATGTGTAAACAAACAAAATGGCAGCTGCACAAATGTTTGTCTGGACGGACAACAAGGTGGAGTTGCTACAGTAAATCTACACTTTGCTGGAGAAGCGTTAATAAATTCAACAGGGTGAGCAGCACAAGCAGAGCTCGGGAGTCCGCCATTGTTGTTGTGATGGTCAACTTCCTCATGCATGCCTAGTGACTGGAACCATAATGTGCATGTGTGAAAAGTCTCAGTTTTCAGAGGAACTGCATATTGCAAGTTTACATGACAACAGAGACGGTGTTGTTTCCAAAAAATTGCACTCTGGAACCCGTTTTCAAAACACTGCGTTTTCAGGCACCCAAAATGCAGCTGTCGTGTGAACAATCAGCCAAAATGCAACTAAAGTTTACCGTTTTCGGTTGAAATCACTGTCATATAAACAGAACCTAATTTATTAAAGTTGAAGCAGGATGTCTGCCTGTGAACTGTGATGGATATTTACCGTAGACAGTTTGGGGAATGATTTTACCAAATTTTAGCAAATAAGTTGTCTGACCTGGGGATTTTGTGTACAACATGTTTTATCTTCTGACTGCATGTGTTTGTGGACCTGTCAGACTTCTCTCTCGTGGCTAACGTGGTTACGACAATGTAATTGTTACTGATAAAAACAAACTTTGAAACTATGACAGTATGATCCAAGGTGTAAAGAGGCAACAAAAACCCTTCTCCATTCTTCAACTAGGGACAGGAATGAAGAGGCAGCTGGAGAGGATGGAGGGATGAAGATCTTTAAATAGAGACAGAGGAAGGAAGGATGACTCAGGCTCTGGTATTCTACCGCCTGCTTCCAAACTGTCTGTCTCTTTCTTTGGGTGACGTTGCCACGAGCCGTTAAAGACAGGTCAGAGACAGTTGGTGTAAGGAGGTTTCCTGCTCATCCAAACACACACACACGGTGCCTGACAACATGTTTCTTATCAAAGCGGTTTAGCGAGAGGCTAAGATGAAACCTTTGACATCAAACTCTCTGAATCACACACACAGAGTTAACAGTTTCTGTCAGTTTGACCCAGACAGGAGATAAAAACGTACTATTTGGAGTACTGTTGCTAAGAAATGTAAACCTGTGAAAACATGAGCTACAGTGAATGCGATAAATAACCAACACTTAAAATACTCCATCCTGAATTACATGTACACAAGGGAGTTGGTGTTAATAAAACTTTCATTACATGACACCTCTTTCTTGTTTTAACCTCAGAGAGACCATTTATTTGTCATTTTTAAGATAAATCAGTGAGTTTTTTGATGGCTTTATTAGCTAAAGATAAGGGAAAATAAACCTATAAAAGAAGATTTACATCTTCAGTTTATCCCTAGAGTTAAAGATCGTCAACAGTGGAGGCACATGGTCTAAAGTGGACATGATGTATATGTCACACCATGAACTCATCACTATCTACAGGACTTCACAAGTAAGTAAGTCTGTTGCACATGCATCAGTCCATCCAACACTGGGTTTCTAAAGCCTATACAGACAAATCATAGAGAATAATAAAGATTTGACCGCAGTGCATGGGCCAATATTCCAGTTTCTACTAAAGATATGTCTCAGATAAGATACTTTTTGAAATGAACGATAAACTATTCTCAGAAAAGCCTAAGCAGGGACTATGGGTGGGGAAAGTATTGTCAAGTATCGCGATATTTTTGTGTGGCAATATCGTATCGTCACACAGTGCCATGTATCAATTTATTTATTATACCAATTATTAATATCACAAATACAAATGAAACTTTTGGTAGCCCACTAGAATAATAAAATCAATTGCATTTTCAGTCCACTAGATACATTTTGCTGCAAAAAAATAATGGCTGAAGTGAGATGAACAGACTAAAAACTTTATTTTATTAGATAAAAGAGATGTTGACAAAGTTTTCCTACGGGGACATAATTTACAGTAAAAAAAAAAGGTAATAAATTGCAATATATCACAATGTATTTCATTGCAACGCCCAGCATATCGCAACATGTTAAGAATCGCAACAATACTGTAACGTGATTTAAGTATCGTGATAATATCGTATCGTGGAGCCTCTGGTGATTCCCACTCTATCAGCAACAGTGGTCACAAAATAGGTTCCACTACAAATCCAACACACAATACATCTGTTTCATGCTATTGTTACCTGTTACAATGTTTTTTGCATTGTAGCTGATGAATAAACTGATAAATAAATACCTAGATAAAAACAAATAATTACAAAAAGTATGAGTGAAACCAAAAAACATTGTAGTTAATATCAATTGAGAAAAATGTTGTCAAACACATGTATAGCAAATAGTGGCAAACATTTACCGCTAAAGTTTATTGTACGTTTGAATATCTCACACATGGCATACGCTAATATATTCATGATAACTCAACATCAACTGATAATATTGGTATGTAAATGTACGAGTCAGGCTTTATTACTCCATTTAGTTTGTACATTGACATGTGTATCTGTACCTGGATATGGAAAAAAGCATATCTTCTGGGTAGAAACACGAAACACTTATTAATACCAGGTTGAAAGACACAGGCCTGTGGATCAAATGACATTGTCCAGATAATGTATCTGCATACTGTTGGATCACATTTTGGAAGCTGAAGCTCAACTCAGCTACAGTCTTATCTGTTGGCTGCTTCTCTAACATTTAGTCCAAATTCAAACAAACTTAAAGGGAAGTAAACATAGTGAAACCAAGTAAAGGTAAGGTAAAAGCAGTGAATTATAGTCAAATGAGGACCATGCAGGTTTTAGATCAGAACGCTCTCAAACAGCCAGACTCACGTAAGGCACACCTCCAACCACAGTCCTGCATTCATCTCCGAGTAAAGTGCATTAGATTGTTGTGAAATATGTATGCAGCAGCCTGATGACAGCTGTATAACCTCACTATAAGCTCCCCATGAATTATTGACAGTCATACGTATACATATTGCGGGCTGCACCCTCTGTGACTCCCTGTATTGACGTCAAGCTCATCTGCTCTTAACCTTGACCTTGGAGTCAGGCACTGTGGGTAATCGACATATAAATCCTTCCTTTGCACACTTACACTGCCTCTGTGGGTGAAGTCACCATAGCAACTGATGATGTAATCACAACTAGATTATGTAATGACTCCAAAAACTGTCACTTGTTACGTTGTATTTACAATGGTTTTTGGGTATATGTTTTTATCGAATATCAATTCCACTATGAGGCCATAAGTATGTGGACACCCTACTTTTGGTCTGCTTTATGGCTCTCACTTCCAGTTATACGTAATCATAAAGCGACAACACATAATTCTTTCAACTCTGTGTCAACAGTTTGTCTCTTTCCTGTTTCAACATAACAACGCCCCCAGCCACAAAGCCAGCTCCATAAAGAATGGTTTTCCCAGTTTGGTGTGGAAACACTTGACTGGTGTGACTTGTGTCTGAACGAGAGCAAATCCCTGCAGAAACCAGAAGCTTGGGGGCTAGTCATGTGGGCTACAATCCCATCTGGGTGAAATGCTCACGTGTCCACATACTTTTGGCCACATAATGCACAAATATGCCTGCATACAACTGCAGCATCAGAGGACAACTCTGCTCTGCTAAATAACTTCCAGTACATTTGTACAGAAACAGCCGGGCTGAGCCTCTATGACCATATACAGTAAGAGAGACAGAGACAAAGACAGAGACAGGGAGAGACAGAGGGAGAGAGAAGAGTGCTAGCAGTGACAGAAATATGAAGAAAAGAGTTAAAATGATTAAGAGAAAGAAAGAACTGGGAAGTAAGAGCAGAGGAAAGTGACACTGATAGAAAAAAAACTATTTGAGAGAGAGGAAGACAAAGAGCGAGAGGGAGCAAGAAAGAGAGAGTTGCATCTATCCAGCACCTAAAAAGGAAACAGAGTTGATTTTATTATTTCCACACTGCAACACCAGAGACAGAGAGCAAGAGAAAGAGAGAGAGAGGACAGCGACAGAGAACTGAGAGCATACAAAGCAGTGTTTGATGAGAGGAGGGAGAGACGGAATGCAGGAGAAAACAGGAGAGGGAAAGAGGTTTCTGTCATGTGACTCCAGGCCACTGGAAGATCAACATAACGAACATGCATACCATAACATCACTCTCTGTCTGTGTCTGTCTGTCTTAATGTTTCTCTCCAATAGAAACAGGATTATGAGAGTATGGATTGGGGATAGAGTACAGAATAACAACAACAGTACTGACTGTGATCAGGTAAAATCAAAAGTGCCATAAAAGCTATAAAACCAACAAGACTTTACAGACATGCTAGAGGTTTTGTGAGGCTGCACTACAGCTGTGCTTTGAGCTAAAGGCTAACATTATTAACGCCCGCAATTACAACTAACATCCTGATGTTTTGCAGGATTGTTTACACAAAAGCAAAAAGTTCGGCCGAGAGTCATTAATTTCACGGGTATTTGGTCACAAAGCAAAGTATAGGACAAACCTATTTTAACCCCATGCCACCCTCCAATGCAGTGGTTAGCACTGTCGCCTAACAGCAAGAGGGTCCCTGGTTCGAACGCGGGCTGGGGGATTTGAACTGTGCAGACTTTGCATGTCTTAAGACATGCAGGTTAATTGGTGACTCTAAATTGGCCATAGGTGTGAATGTCAGCGTGAATGGTTGTCTGTCTCTACGTGTCAGCCCTGCCATAGTCTGGCAACCTGTCCAGGGTGTACGCCACCTCTCGCCCAATGTCAACCCCCCCCGCGCCCCCCAACAGGATAAGCGGTTATGGAAAATGAATGAATGAAACTGCCAAAGTTATTACAATCATCAAGATTATGACATTTCATCCTGAGGGAGACATGAATGTTTGAATCAAATTTCATGGCAATCCATCAAATAGTTGTTGGGACATTTCACTCAAAACTATGTGGTGCTACAGGAGAGCTCAGGGGATCGCCAAAGCTATCATTAAAAATCCAGTATCTTAATATGTAATTAGCGACCAAACTCAAAAGCCTAACCCAACCCCTGACAAAAATTAAGAAAGTGTGCTGAAGTAGGGCAGCACAATCAATTGAAATTGCTATATGGCCAAGTACGATATCTAAATCAGAGAATCAGAGAAATTCAGAGAAAATGAAATGCAAAAATGACTATTCCCACTAAAATCCCAACTCATATCGCAAGTGCAATATCTGTCAAAATAATTTCTTTTGCATATTGGGCAGCCCTATGCTGAAGTTATAAGTCAGGTTTACTGTATGTGCATGTTTGATGGTTCAAACCCCACACAGGTACGGCAAAACTCTCCTCCTGCAGAAACTGCTGCCAAGAAGCTGTTGAGCAAGTTAAACCTTGAAACGAGTGAAGCAATTCCTTGTTTTTAAGCCGATTATGAAGTTCAGAGAAAAAGAGAACAGGCTGACATTATTACAGTTGGATGAAGTGGAAAACTGATAAAGAGAGAACAATAAATGCTAAAAAGAAAAGGGACTTATGGGAAATTCGGGTCTACTTTGTAAAATTAAGGCTCTTACTTGTCTAAAAACATGGTCTCATTTGACCGTCATTATTCCAATTTAGTGCCTTTAATCTTACAAACATATGGTGGTTTCATATCTACCAACACCATGATTATTATCATGAACATTTTAGTGGTTTGCCTGCTGCATTCATGCTGCACAAGGTCCTGCTACATAAAACAATATTTTGAATTCTTGGTCAGATTAAATTAATAAAAAGTCTCCAAGCAGTTGTTGAAAGCTAAAAACACACTAAAAGCATTTTTATTAAACTGGTGCATTTTTATTTATTCTCAGGTTTCTACGTTTTTCCATTACATGCTGCAATTAGCAAGATTATGGAAGACGATTAGCGACAAATTCACATCAGATAATGGAGAGAGGAAGCCAAATACACACACAATCCCTAAAATAAAAAGAGCTGTGCATCCATAAAAACACACACACTAACATAAATACACACAGCTGAGCCAAGAGGAAACGCCCAAGGACTCCCCTGGGGTAACCACACACACACACACACACACACACACACACACCCACACACTCACATGTTGGAGGCAGCAGGTGTGTAAGCAGGTGTTTACAGTAACAACACGCTGAGTCAGGACTGAAACTCACCTCCACACAGGCGGAAACACACACACACACAAACACACACACACAGGAAGAAGCTCATATGCAGGCACATCAAGCCTGTTTGTCCCTATACATTTAAACTTTGCATTACACAGTTTAGAATTTCATCACTGTCAGGTGAAAACCCAACTCCTGCGTTTCATGCTTTTCTCTGTTTTACCTTCACTGAGAAGGATTTTCTGTGTGCTTGGAAAATGGTTGGAAAACTAAAGAATCTTTCAAACTCAAAATTTGATGGTTGTCAAACTGAAAAATGGCTGTTGGTCTCAGATTCATAAGCAGAGAACATTTTAGAGTTATGACATTTTCCCTGGACAGCAAAACTGTGAAAGCTTTTTGGCATCTTTTTGCCTACTTGATCCTGAGCAGTGTCGTTTTCCTTTCCTTTGTATTTCCAACTGTAGAAGCAAAGAAAAAAAAAAAGAAAACCAAAAATGCTAACACTAACATCTCCCATCTGAGCGATAGACAAAATACACATGGCTACAAAGCAGCACACCACTTGTCAAAAGGTGTTAAAATAACACACTTCCCCCTCTGGTTGTCATAAAATTTGAAAGAGGAGCATGTAACCGTTTTTTCCTCATGGAACATCTAGTACAATTATAAATGTATGTAAGTTGAAGACGCAGTTCAAATGATTTACGGGCTCGTCCTGTGCACTTCTGGAAAAACAGAGCTAACTGTGCTGGCTTCAGTTCCAGTAAAACCATTACATGCACAATAAGAAGGTCTGGGTGGAAAGTCCCCATCACAGTTTATGTTCGACCGCATGAAACGATGGAGGAAATGAATTTGTCTGCAGCGCGTGGCTTCATTAGTGCAGTCAGTTCATTAAAGTGCAGACTGAGTTAATCCAGTTCATCAGACTGAAACATGTCAGTAAATAATTAAAAGTTAAATAACAAGATCAACACTGTTTAATGATTTAACTACCAATAATTCTATAAGACTACTGCTGCTGTGAGCTATTAGTATCACCATCACCAACACTACTACCACTGCTGTCCCTGTTTCAGACAGTATTACTACAACTACAGTACAGCTGCTTTACTACTTCTGGTGCTGCTGCTAATACTATTGATCCTACTATTACTGCTACTTCTACTACTGCTGTTGCTATTATCACTGACACCAGTGTTGGAAGAAATACTCAGGTATTTTACTTGAAATAAACATAAAGTACCAAACGTACTTACGATGCAAAATGGGCCATTTCAGAAAAATATAAATTATAATATTGGGTAATAATTATTAAATGGACTGCACTTGTATGGTGCTTTTCTAGTCTTCTGACCATTCAAAGCACTTTTACATTACACATCACATTCACCTGTTCACACACACAGTCACACTGGTGCCACCTGCGACTCAGTAACACACACATTCACACACCAATGAGTGTCATTTCAGAAGTTTATTCACAGCTACTACAGCTACTGTATATGTTGCAACAGTAGATGCTTCTGGACTACTGAATGACTGCCATTTGTTAGCAAAGTGCCAAATGATAAACACGCCCAAGGATACTTTGACATGCGACCTGGAGGAGGCGGGGGAAAAAAACGCTGATCTTCCAATTAGTGGATGATCCGCTCTACCTCTGAGCCACAGTTGCCCATATAAATGCAATATCGTGTAAGCACCACATTAATGTTGCAGCTGATAAAGATAGACCTGATTATAATTACTTCATACACTGCTTGGTATCTCAGTTTGTAATACATCATGACTTATTAACTAAGTGTAATTTGCTTTAATAATATAAATCAAACTAACAACATTCTGCTGCTTTTACCACTACCCATGTTACAATTATTGCTGATGCTAGTACTGCTAACACTATGCGAATGATAACAGTCATGCTGCTTCTCTGGCACCACTGTTTCTGCTGCTGCAACAACCACCACTGAGTATATAGTTTCTTTATATAACGTTCATGTAGAGAACACATCACAAAGTACTTAAAAATAATACACAGAAGCAACAAACATAAAAACAGAAGCACAATGCAAGATCTTAAGCTGAAAGAAGTCACATCAGAAGTTAATTCACAGCTACTATAGTTACTGTATCTGCTGCAACAATAGATGCTCCTGTAATACTAAATGACAGCAGCAGGTTTTTGACCTTGAATGGTAAATGGTTCTGAATGTGCAGCGTGAACACAACATCCCATAGAAGTCTTTAGCTTTTGTTGTTAATGAAACACTATAATCAGATCTTGATTAGTTTACATTCTTTTACATATTACCAGTCTTCATAAGCAGTTAACTTCACACATGGAGTTAACATGATCACAAACAATTAATTCTTGCCTTGGATTGGCAGACATCTATTAAAATCATGCAAAATGTTGCAACAATTGCTGAAATACTGAGACAAACATCCATCCAGTAAATCATCACTGCTCTACATTAATGCACAAATGTATCAAACTGCAACAATACTTTAATGCTTTATGCACTATTAGTAAATAACAAAAAACAAAGGCTTTAAACACAGCAAATAAAGTAATGAAATAATGGATTAATGCACTTGCAGGCGTTCTGATATAATATGTAACAGTCTCTTAAAGGGAACACCTGTTCTTCACCTCTACCTGGTCCTTTATTCTCTGATATCCGCACACACTTTTGTGCATTATTGCCACAATATGGTCTTTGTCTAGCGTGAAGCAGATGCAAATCATACTGCAAAGGGCATCACATAACCCACTTTCGACAGAACAGTCAGCAGTTTGTCTCAAGTACAGCATAGCTCATCATATCACGTCATCACCATCATGTGTACACAGACACACAACAAACAGCATTCACACACAGTAAGAAGCACATGGCACAGCACTCAGAGGAACCACCATGACATTATGAATTGCACTCTGCTGCTATTATTGCCACTACAAGTTAGATTACCATTTGTAAGTCATGGTACTTGTGATAGTTTCAGTACTGGTAGAGCAACTAGTTAGAGAAATAAATTTTAACATTGTGCCAAAGTTCCTTTAAAGAGGTTTTAAAATCCAAACTCACACTTACTCCTTTCATCCATCAATGAGACAAACAAATAAGTGGAGCCAAAGAACTGTGAAACATTTCTCCAATTAGACTAATTAGATCCAGAAAATCAGCTAGTACACACACACGCACACACATGCACACACCTGATATCTGGCACGTGAAAACGTACTCACCGAGCATAATGCTAACAGGCAGCAGGAGTACAAAGCTGACAAACTCAGCTTCATGCTCCTCTCAGACGAGCCCCCGTCCTCGTCTGTGGTCCTCCCCGCCGCTCAGTGTGTGAAAACACTGGTTGCTTATTCCCCATTGGCAGGGCACACACACTCACACAAGCTCTCACACACACACTGTCTCGAATAGCACGCACACACAAAGACAAGCAGCTTATTAGTTTCAAAGAGGAGCAGGTCAACCTCTTCCACACACACAAAGGGCTGAAGGTGTCTGCTGACATTTAGCTACTGATGGTGCCTTTGTTGTTAAGACACACACATGCACACACACAAATACACTTATACACACTCACACACAAACACTTTGCAGCAGAGGATTGGTTGGTAATTATGTCACCTCCTTTAGTCTAGGAAGAAACTACTTTTTCTGTGTGTGTGTGTGTGTGTGTGTGTGTGTGTGTGTGTGTGTGTGTGTGTGTGTGTGTGTGTGTGTGTGTGTGTGTGCATATACAAACACAACTTCTTTCCCCCTGTCTCCCCTCAGTTGGTACAGTCCAACCTGCCTGCCCAAACATGCTGCCCGGCGACATCAGCAAAACAAACAAATTGGTTTGTTAGTCGGCCGACTTCACAGTGAGGTGAGAGGGAGGACACACACACACAGACAAAAACCGCACACACTCCCCTCGGGCTTGTCCTCATATCCCCAGCCTCTGAACCTCGGGGTGTGTAACTCCCATCTCTTGCAGTTACTATGGCGATAACTACCAACAAAAGGGGGGTAACATGGCTGAAATTAAAACTGTGATAATCAGCAGAGTGCTATCTCAAACATATTTATTGAGATTTACAAAAAATCCAGAATTACACCTCAAAAAGTTAAAATTTTGGTTTGTTGGTCTGACATGTTACAGAACACAATCCTGTAGTTTAAAACTAAGACACTCTCAGGTACATTCAAGACCTCTAAATGTGACACATGGTGTTAAAAATTGAAGTTATTCATTGTCTGTCCATACACATTCCAGGCAATAATGACAGTGAGTGAAGACAGACACAGCTCCCGCTCTTTAACATGTGACTTTGTTTACATTGAGAATTACCTGATCTAAAGTGGTTTTTCAACTTCTCAACTGTCAGGTCCAACAAACACAGAGCTGCTGAACCTCATGACTTTTCTGTGATGATGTCTACAGTAACCTTCCACAGACTGGCTGACAGACACAGAAAACAAAACACAGCAGTAAGCACAAGACCCTGGAAAGTTGAGCAATTTTCCAGCACAGCCCTGTACACACAAATTTACAGCTGGAATAAATGCTCATCTACTGGTGGCCACTGAGCCATGAAAGTCTTCCCTCATCTAAGACGGTTGATGATCATCTAGTTGTCCTCAAATGGAACGCATGAGGTCATAATCTTGTAACTACAATGGGCTCATCACTTAACAACTCTGCAGGGGGCAGTCATAAAGACTTTTCTCTTAAACATGGAAAATCTAACTTGCAGGGCCCAACAAATCAGTTTGCAGTGTTTCATTTAAAGTCTCAACCTACAAAACAAAACTATTTAATACAGAAAAGATCAGTTTTTCTACTTTCTGAAACAGACTGCAATTTAAGTGGTTTGTTTGGACAAAACCAAAGAAGAACCTGGTGGTTAGCTGGAGGATGAATGAATGAGCAATGAACAGCAAAGGAAAAGAGCGCCACCAGCTGAGACTACATCAAAATGAACTCAAAGACATCTGTTCGGCAGCTGAAGTGCAAAGCAGACACCACAGGGAAGAGCACTATGTTCCTAAATGTCAGCAGGATCGAGAATTCTCACTTTGACTGATGTTGAAGATTTGTGACCACAACTTCTGCACATCAAATAACATTTGTCGTATCTTTGCATGCCTTTTTAAATTCCTCTCCACCCAGGGGTTCCCTTTTGTCATGATGGTCAAACATAGGAAAATATTCCCACGCTGTAAATAAAATCTGAGGCTGTAAGTGTTCCCACATTTATTCATAAAGAGGAGACCACTGCATCTAATTATCCTGGCACCAGACACACACATGCTCACAACAGATCTAGATCACTGTCAAATAATTTCCTATAAAAACTAAATAATGTAACAGGAACACAAATTCAGGTATTTTAAAGTTAGAATCTTCGGGGAAGTTGGCCAGAATAAAAAAGAAAATCATCCTCTCTGAGAGACTGCAGAGACAGACAGTGAGGGACACAGTGAAGGCTGAGGGAGAGATCGAGGTTTATATTAGTAGTTCAGTCACCTCTGCGGTCCCATGAGCTTATTTTCCTCACAACGCCAAGCTTCAACAACCTGACCTGACCTACATGTCTAGTTGGTTGTCTTGTGATTTGAGCAGAGCGACTCGCAGTCAAGGATTTAGGTCCGTTTTTTGTCATTTGTCTGTTAGATTATTACCGATCTAGATTAAAAACACATCTCGCAGAATGACACTTTCATTATGGGCTGTTTAATGATCTCTGGTAATCACAGGAATTTTCATGAATTTTTTTATTACATCATCTTCTGCTTTAATTTAATCGGTTCATCAGGGAGAGTTAATAAAATTAAATCAAAAGTACATCAGAGGCTGTTTGATCAGGAGCGTCGTTTTGTTATGTCGTTCAGACAACTTATTGAATGAGCTGGAAGGGAACAGTCAAGAAAAATGTTGTATTTATTTAAGAAATGGTTATAAACATTTAATAACTGTTTGAGCACAAAAACATGCTGAGTCAGTGTGTTAAGTCCAGTGTAGTGTAATTAAGTATGGAAGTATTATTTTCATTTTAAATAAATATTCTTGAAACAACAGGAAAGAACACAAAATGTTTTGGATGAACTCTGAGACTGTACATCAGTGTATGTGCATGTGAGACCAACAGACCGGATCCAACAGCCAGTAGAAATTTGCCTACAGAAGACATTCCCAAAATAGAACTAGATAACCTTTGATACTTAATACTACTGCAGTCCCACTGTGCCAACGCACGCACACACACACACACACACACACACACACACACACACACACACAGCACTTGCACCTGCTACAGGTAGAATTGGCTGTCAGTCACATGATATTTACCTTGAAGGCTGAAATTTTGACAGTTAGACTTCTGACAAACACATGGATCACACAAACAAACTCTTTCTCCTTTTACAGCTGCACCTCCCGCTCATCTGTACTGACACTGTGGCAGTAATAACACCAGGGCAGAACAACAAATCTCTTCACTGGACTCCAGCTGACTTTGACCTTTGACGTCCCTGTGGAGGGATGCGGGTCAAGTGAAAACTATAAATGTTTCCTTTAGGGATCTAAAAATGTTCTTTAAATGTCAGAGAAGCGGAAAAGCAGCCTAATTTTTGATCACAGTCAACCAGCAGTTTGTAATACAGCTCCTTGTCACTATTTCAAACCACAGAGATTCTTCACTGTTCATGAGAACAGTGTGAAACATGACGACAGGTAAGACAAGAGGAACAAAAGCAAGATACTGAACAAAAACTCCACTAAACTGGAGCTAAAACTTCATGCAACAGTTTGAACTTCAAGTCAACCCAGGTCTCAAATCAACAGCGCCGAAAGAGCGAAAGACCTCCAGTTCACCCTCTGTTGAATCCATCATGCAATCTAAACAGAAACCTCCTCAGTCACACTCAGTCAGTTTCTAATGGGCTGTAGTGTAGGTACATGGTACTGCAGGTCTACTGAGAGAATTAACACAAGGAACAGATGAGTGAAGGAACAAACACTGAGCAGACGTTACAGTATGATGGATGGATGAGGGGCTGAGGGAGCACATGTTATAGTCATGCTGGCGGTTGAGCACTGGTGATCTCTACACTTACTTAACATTATTTTTATGTATGTGTTTATGACATTTAGAAACCCACTTAAGAGTCCTTGCAATGAGTTAACCTCATCAAAGCTACAAGTGAGAAGTTAAACACGGCCAGACTTTTTTTGAATATTCTGTAAAGGTTAGGCAATCTAAAACTGCAAAGAAAACACACAATGCAAACAGAAATGTCAAACTAATGCACACTGCACACTCATGTTAAGCCTGGGTTTCAAGAGACAGAAAACGCTGAGTCACATCAGGTTACCAGCTCTGCTAGCAAACAAATAAGAGCGTCTATTTGCGGTAAATAAATACAGTATTTATTGCTTAGCAACCAATACTTGGTCAAACAAAGCACATCAAGACAAATATTATCCAAGGCAATGATGTAAGAAGATAAATTAGAGCAGTGGAAGCATATTTAAGAACTTCATTAAGTGTTTATTAATGCAATTGTCAATTGCTATGCAGCATTCAAAACTGATGTTAATGACAGCTTGATAACTGTCAAGTATGTCATCATTAACATGCCTTCAGTTTTTTGATTTAAACACTGACTGTAGACACAAAAATGCTGTAATGGTTTGGTGCAATGAAAAAAAAACAACAAATGCATAAGGAGGTTGTTCTTTCTTTTCAATTTGTACAGACAGTAGTGAGAACCAAAGACAGACTCTTACAAGGAACTAGGTAAAGTTGGCATTTTCTCTCATTATATAAATAAAGAACATTTCCAACTCTTCAATATTACACTATAAGAACGCTGGACACTTTCCCAAAATGCAACAGGTTAAAAGAGGCTATAAAACTGAAAAGCATCTTTTATACCCTACAATTAAAAATACAAAATATTTGCATTAACAGTTTGGTTTTTCTCATATCTGCACATCTGGATGATGCGATCGAATGTACAGCAGTGGGGCAACATCCACACACTGTCCTTGTCTTATAACCTCAGTTATAGCTACACGGGGATGCTGAAAGGTGGGTCTTCCAAGCTAACAGCTAACAACTGAAACTTTTTGGGTGGAACTTGCGCTTGTGAAGTAAGGTTTTGTATTATATGCATTAATCTAAATACTTAGTATTCTGTGTGCGGCAGTGTGCACCAAACTGTGACCCTCGTACTTTGAGAGTTACATGAACCATTACAGGCCTAAAAACACATGCATATAAACTGCTGATAAAGGCTTTATAACACACTGTAACATTATTATCCAACTTCCTCTTGAACCCCTCCAGAGGGAAGTCAGAGGTCAGCAATAGGGTGAAAGCTAAAACACTGGCAAGGATCCATTTTCTCACACATCTGATGCTTCAGCAGGGCAGATGCTGACAAAAAAGTGGGCAGTCAAACCAAAATCCATCTTGTCCAGATTAAAGACAATCCCTGCTAACCTGCTTGTTCCTCTATGCTGCCCTTTCCCTCCTTTTTCTTTAGCCTAAATGATGACAAATAATCCCCAAATCCATCATCGGCCAACTACAACGAAGAGAGCAACCACTTGAAAGCTCTTTAGGTCAAAAAAAAAAAAGGAGATTAAAGATATAACCAAATACGAGTTGGCATGTGAGAAAGTACGCAGCCCATCACAGTAAAGATCTGATAGAGATCACTTCAGCGCAGACCTCTGCCAGTCGATAACCTCCAAAGTGCTGTGTTATCAGGGGAGCCCGGCGCATTTCACACGCCTTCAAACAAAAGCTGCTTTAAAGAAAATGAAAATGGGGGTTTAATGCTCTGTAAGGCTATTGGGTTTAACAGTGTGTGTGAGTGTGTGTGTATGTGTGTGTGTGTGTGTGTCAAAGTCTTATCAAACCCCTGCTAAAAGCTACTTAGAGGAAACCCACAGGAGCGACCACACACACTCAAAATAGACACACACTTCCCAAAATGCACCATGTGTGATTGGAGCCCACATGCTCTCGTCTGGGTCATTTAGAGGAATATGATGCTGCCCAGCAAGTCAGTGCAATTATCTACTGAATGAGCAAAAAGGTTGGGTTTGATTTGCTTTATATCAGGGTAATATCTGCCAAGAAATGTACCTGGTTTACCAAGTGCCAAAAATTCCAACAACAACCTTCAACATGTTTCTCTTATTTTTCCTCCAACAAAAAATATCTATCTGCCTTTGGTTTTAGTACTAGAAACTAGAATTACCGCCTTGCAGTTGTATGCTTCCACAAACCAGTCAAGGTGCAGTTACAGTTTACATCCATGTCTGTCCAGACTCATATGTAGCCATGACAGTTGAAAATGCTGCTGTAAAGACGCAACACATCCTAAAACATGGAGGCTTCACACACATCTTCAATCCAGCAGAAAATTTATACAATCAGCACAGTGTCAAGCTGGGCACCCAAAATGAGTCTCACCAATTCAATATTGGACCAAATGTCTCTCCTTCTGTTTCTGAGATAGGACACTGTGTAACAGCCAAAAAAGTGTTTTTGCAGAACATTATAATGTCTCAGTGAAGCTGACCTTTCACCTATGGATAAAAAAATATCAATTCATCTTTTTATCTTACTAGACATTGTGTGAAATTGTTGTTGTAATTAGCATATGAATTCCTAAATTATGGCGGAAAATATGTTTTGTAAGGTCAGTGACCCTTGAACACGAAGTTTTAATCAGTTTATTCTTGAGTCCAAGTGGAGGTTTGTGCCAAACTTGAAAAAAATTCGTAAGGCATTCTTGAGATATTGTGTTCACAAGGATGGGAAGGACAGACAGACAGATGTACCTATATGTACATAAGGTTGGACAGACAGATGGATGGACAACCTGCAAAACATAATACCTCTGGCACGGCTGTTGCCAGCAGGGAGGCAAAAAAATTATTCCTCTGGAATTTAGGAGAAGGATGGGTCAGCTGCTGATCTATTCTGGTATCCTAAATTAACAGAATCTTGATGTGGTGATTTAAAACAACATTATAAACAACATATAATGTGGCCACCTGCTGTCAAGTGATTTTTTTCATCACCAGATGCATTTGGAAGTACCTGCTCCTTGAGTTAAGATTTCGTTTTCAAGGACACTGTAATTATTGCTAAACAGCGGCCACAAGTGGTAATGAAGCGGTAACAGCACATTTAATTTCACTGGATTTCTATTTTTTTTCTTGAGACATTTCATTAATTTTCCCTATATACATCATCACTGACTACTAATACAGTGTAAAACAACCATGCATTTAAAAAAGGGTAGTGATGCAACTTCAAGGATGCCAACTGCCAAAAACCGTTAAAGAAGAAGTGCCAACTCAGAGCTAGTCAGGTACAGTGTGTTACATCTTTTTTTTTTTTTTTTTTTACTTTTGTAATAAAATCACGAGGATTTACAAGTGATGGTAATAAAGTTTGGAACAAACAGAACATTCTGTCCAACAGCAGAAGTGGAGCGTGCTGCTGGTTTAGGATGTTTCTTTGGATGTAGTATACAGTCGCTATGTCCAAACTTTAAACTTCTGAGAGGCTGTATAGATGGACTAGTAGCTGACACATCTGGAGTAACACTGGGTACACTAGACTATCTGTCTTCAGATTTTTCTTGATATATTTATTGAGCACCAAAAGAGGGATCTTCAGTTACTGATGCAAGAATCTGACTATCTATTGACAGAATTCTCAAAAACCGTTCACCCTCCATCCTGCAACACCTGACACCTAATCAAAAGTTTTTGTGCTGACCGCAGAAAGCAACACCCTGCGAACAAAGCAGTGAACGTCAGGACCTACCCAGCCAGTGGGTGGTGAGTTAATGGTACTTATTTTAAACTGACAAAACAGAAAGTTACAGCTAGCAGGTTTGTAGGGCCCAAAATTAAAACTGACTTTAAATCGAAGTGACAGGAGTGATGTGTGTAAGTGTGACATCATGTGTTGGCAGGGTTTTTTTTTGCTCTCCAGTGCCTGAGAATTTGGCCTCAAGGTGAAAGACTGAGAACATTTGGACAGTGGAAGTGAAAAACAAGCTTAAAAAAAACACGAAAATCTTATTTGAGCAAAACACTTGAACTCTTGATTGCTTTGGCAGACATGTTAAGTTGGCAGACAGAAAGCTGTTGTACTGGGCAGCTCCCAGATGTGTATAATACAGTATGAGTATATGACTGTGAGGCTGAACAACAGCATATATGTTCAACAAATCCCTCCCCAGCATAAATCAAGTCTAGATTTTAAAGCTTTTTTAATCCTAACAGTCACTACTTACTCAAAAACGTACATAAAGAAAACAACAGGTACCTGTTCCTATTTTCACGCATCACATCCATCCTTCTACTGCGTCCACAGCCAAAACACAAAGCTTCCTCCTTAATTCAATTACATCCGCCAGCTGCAATCTGGAGAAAAGGAGGAGGAGGAAGTGTTGACCCAGACTTTGGCTCTCAGTGTAGCTGACTGTGATCTCAGGGGGGGAACAGAACGGCTGAGCAGCTGTGTTAGCCAGGAAATGTACAACACAGCACAGAGAGGTGCAGTGCAGCAACTACAAAACCTCTCATTGGTTTTTTATGATGCTTGAGTTTATGTTTCGTCCCAGCGGTAATAGAGGCGACAAAATTAGGAATTAGCTTTTTGAACCCTTGGGTGTAGCTTCACTCCCTTTACTTATTTATTTATGTAACATATCGTTATTTTAAGGATGAGGTGAGCTACACAGAGGTACCATTGTTTTTATTTATTTATTTTGGCATGTATGTGATGTATGTATGTAAGTTTTCAACATACCCTAAATGGAGGATCGTGTCAGTGTGGAGGATAAAGGTCCAATTTTACCGACCCAATCCAAAAAAACCCCATGTAAAATCTACCCAGATCTGATGGGTATATATTCATTATTAAAAATAGAGACCAAAATCGAAACTAGAACTACCGTGTCCCAGTTGTATGCCACTGCGCGCCAGATAAGCTGCAGTTACAGGTGATATCCATGTCTGTCCAGACTCATAAGTAGCCATGACAGTTGATAATGCATCAAATAGGGATGCTCATTCAAGGGCTACATATTCCAAAACATGGATGCTTCACATACACCTTCTCCCCGGCAGCACAGAAGCTCTAAACACTTAGCACAGTTCCAAGGTGGGCACCTAATATTAGTGTCACCAATTAAGTACTTGACCGAATGTAACCTCCTTTGTTCCTGAGTTATGACATTGAATAAGGGCCTGAAAAATGTTTTTGCAGAACACTGTGATGCCACAATGTAGCTGACCTTTGACCTTTTCGATATATGATGTCATAACTTCATCATTTTATCCTATTACACATTTCTGTGAAAATGTGTCATAATTAGTTCATAAATTATTGAATTTTGGTCAAAAATGTGTTTTGTGAGGTCATAGTGACCTTGACCTTTGAAGTTGAACCACAAAATTCAAATCAGTTCATTGTTTGGTCGAGAGGATGTTTGAGCCAAATTTAGGGAAATTCCTTCAAGGCGGCCTTAAGATGTTGCATTCACAAAAATAAGACCAATGCAAGGTCACAGTGACCTTGACCTTCCACAGCCAAATTCTGATCAATTTATTGGTGAGTCCAAGTGGACACTTGTGCCATTTAAAAAAAAAAAATCCTGCTTGAGATATCATGCCCAAAAGAATGGAGGATGGATGGACAGACGGACAACCAGAAAACATAAAAAGTCAACAGAGGACAATCAGAACTGGTCCAAAATAATCCAGTTTCTGACCAAACAGTCCACCTGGATGCATTTTGCTATCAGATATACACTGACAAACAGACCCAAGACTCATGGCAACAGACTGAATATAACTTAGACCTGGCTGAATACTGGGTCGGGTTTCAGGACTTGTGCTCGAGGGATATATCGCATGATAGAACATTCTGAGCACAAAAGCTCCTTTTCATGGATTTTGTCACTCAAGTTGTTTTACTTTTTCATATCTCTGAGCTACATGTAATATCATTTACATTTTGGCAAATCTGCACCATGGAAAGTTGTGCTGTATTAGCTCCCAGCAG
This sequence comes from Cephalopholis sonnerati, assembly GCA_019142605.1. Taxonomy (NCBI): domain Eukaryota; kingdom Metazoa; phylum Chordata; class Actinopteri; order Perciformes; family Serranidae; genus Cephalopholis; species Cephalopholis sonnerati. The sequence continues at coordinate 32,296,103 of JAGQAX010000010.1, forward strand.
TTCCTGTTTCCACTGTAACCACTAATGTACAGATTAGAATCACCTGGATTACTTCTGATACTGAAGAAAATGTCTTAATCTTCTGATTATGAGGCAAGATCTGAAGTTATAAGAAGCACATTTTTATAGGATTTCTGCTTCAACTACCCCTGTGGACATCAGAGAAACTGCTATTACAGGAAGTTCCACTGATTCCAGCAACATGTGTCTTGTGCTTAAGTTTAGAAGCTCAAATATCTAGACCTGGTTAGAAAATGAGGATGGGGAAAGAGACTATCAAGACTCTTGGCAGCTACTGTCCCTTAATTGAGTCTTTTAACAATAAACAGAACCCAATTTGCGGCAGTGGAGAAGCTCAACAGCCACCAGCAGACAAACACTCCTGTAAATGTGTGAGCTATAAAGCAGGGCGTTGCTGTAAAAGAACATGTGTGCTCAGTTAGCTTTCACTGGATAAATAAAGCCTCAATAAGTACAGGTTAACCCAATCACAAGCCCTTTAGCTGGGGGGGATGTGCTAATGGTTAGAAAGCTGAGCTTGTGGGACGATTGTTGCCAGTTTTCTTCGATTTCATTGCTGTTTTGGTTTTACTGTGAGTACACTGCTTCTGCTATGGCTTGACTAGAGTACATTTAATTCCAGTAGATTATATATATTACAAACACATACACACACATATGCACACAGATGAATACTTATTCCAGTGGCTGTGTAAAACCATCACACAGTATTAGCCTTTCACACCTAGATCCCAGATATGACTGTCTTCTTCCTACTGCGTGTTTGGAAATAAAGTATCTCAGGCCAGAAAATCACAGAGCCACAGCCATGCTGCTCACTGCCAAATTGCATTCTGGGTTGTAATGTGAACTGTGTGAACCTGTCGCTCTTCTTTTCCAGCCAGCTATCAGAGGAGACATTTGTTTTTGTTTCATGTTTTGGCGGTTCTTCATAATTTCTTACATTTAGAAAAGCAAAAAAAGTTGCACTTAGTTGGCCTAAGGCAGCTTTTAGCATCTTTATAGGACACACCAGGCTTTCAACTAACTCCAAGTAAACCCATTGATGGCAACACTTGAAGCTGAGAGCAACTGATATAGTATAAAGAGCACAGGGCAGGAGGTGGATGGGTCAAACAAACACTGGCTGTCATCCAGGAGACCGCAGTTCGTGTCCCGTGTGAAACTAAAAGTCAACATTGATTCAATGTAACATAAAGTAATTTACGTAAGGTAGTCACACACTCACACATCACATCACTCACACGACATATTTACATCACATCACAGGGTAAATGTACTTATTTTAACCCAAAACATGATCTTCTTTTTCATTTATCTGCTACAATTTCTTCATCAACCACGTTTTCTTTGCGTTTCAGCTGTGCCTCACATAGATACACTCAAGGGTCCCGTGCGTCACTATGAGCCGCTGAGGGGAGTGAGGAAGCGTCAGTATTTGATGACCTGGAGATGAGAATAGGTTCTTATTTCCTGCTGTTGTATTGTGTTGCAGTGATCTGGTGATTTGCAGATTATAGTCCAACTATGATTCTAGATTTAAAGGTTAAATTTAGTTAAATTTAGATGTGTAGGTCACATTGAACTGTTGATTTAACAGCACTTTTATTACTATAGATCGATGTGGACATAAGGTCCTGCTCCATAATGAAATATCTATGTTTAAAAGCTGTTGAAAAATGGTTCAGTGTAACCTAGGTGTTTTAAATACTCACTTTTCAGCAAAATTTGGTCTTTACTCAGGGTCCATTTACTTGCCAGAGTTTCCAGAGCAGGTGGATTCTATTTAGTTAGTCTCTATTTAGTTTTAAGTGGACCTTGAGTTGTGTCCAGTTTTAACCAAGGTACGGTGTGTTCAAATGCAAACCACTACAGCTAAAATACAGTCATACAAAATAATTCAATCTGGTTTAAAGATGGATATGTTGACATCCTTCGACCTGCACATCACCAAATTAGTTCTTTCCTGACCCAATAAGTTTAGAGGTTTAAAGGTTTTCAAACGGTTGCAGTGCTGAACCGTTTGATGCTACTGAAGTCATTTTATCCAAAGCGGTGCCACAAATTGTGACTCGCCTGCCTGTCAGCGCTCCTTACGAGCCTAAAGTTGCCAAAACTTTCCTTGCATTTTATTCCAGTTGACAGACGGAGCCTGAGAAAGTCGACCAGTGCACCCTTCAACCCTCCAGGACCTAACGACTAGTGATGACTATCCCTCTCTTGCCTGGCATTGCGAGAGCAGCAGAGGTACTTCCATGTGCTGCTGCAGAGAGTCAGCTGCAGTGCTGCTTGGCAAGGCACTCGCGTTCCCCCCGGTGCTCCACCCAGCAGCCCCCGAGCAGCCCGACCGAGAGGAAATACCAGCGTGTGCTGCTAAAACAATGTGGTTTTAATCTGAGAGGAGTGCAGGCCTTTAAAGCTACGATCAGTTTCTCCCTCGGTCTCTCAGGAGCTCTCTATCTCTCTCTTACCGCTTTCTACAAGAAAACACTTTCACTCCTGAGGTTTAGTCAGCAGAAGATTGTTCTTCTCTATCTCTGTATTCCCTTCTTTCTCCCTTTGTTCTCCTGTTTTGATCATCTCTTCCTCTTTTCTGTCTCTTCTTTCTCATCCCCCCCCTGCCTCCTCAGCTCTCACATGACTGTCGCTAATGGACTCCTACACACTGCCAAGTGTGGGAACACAGAAACTCCCTTAACCCTGATGCCTCGCTATTCACACTTCAGGCCTCGTCCCAAATCAAACATGGCTGCAACCATTAATATTAGACCACCGGAAAAGAAGAAAGCCTCAGAGTGTGGTACAACAGCAGCTGAGAGGAGATCAAAGTGGGCAGATGGTTTAAAAACACAACTGAAGGACATGGTAGATGTCTCTTCCTGTCACATCTGAAACCATCTGAGTCGTCACACTGACCTTCCAAAGACTTGAGAGCCTTCTCAAGAAGAAACGTGAACTTCGGTTTGAAAAGACATTTCTTTTCCACTCCTAACCACAGCATAATGAGTGAGGGTGGTGGCAGAGTTCTCCATCATTTTACGGCTGAGGGAAGAAGCCGTCTGGGGTGGAAGACTCTCTTTTTCTTGCAAAATGTAATCTTCCATAAACAGATATGACAATGACTCTGAGAAAGTAGTGAAGTATACTCTGACTCCCATACATTTCACCTCTACAACTCACCTACTGTATATCCCACTTAATGCTGAAGCTATGAAAGAAAACATACTCTCATTCCTACAGTTCAGAGCAGATTTAAAGCTGTGTGGCAGCAGAACTGTGAAATCTGGGGGCGTAACAACTAAAACAGTCTGATGTGACCACAGGAACTGGGTGTGAAACAGCAGCTCCGGTTTACCCAAAGTGGTGTTTGAAAGTTGGCCAGCAGGGTGAGCTGATGGTGAACAAGATAAATAATAAGATTTTGTTAAGGGAAGGTTGCAGGGTTGATTCTACATCTTCTGTTAAAATGCTCTCAAGCAAGAGAGCTATATGTGTGAAAATTAATGCTGGGCATCCAACTTCAATACTTCTTTGTTACTAACTGAAATACGTCTTCAACATAGACGAAATCGAAACCAGAATTGTGCTCTTCTTAAAGAAGTATCTCACTTTGGGAAATATGGTCTTTTCATAAAACTGGATGCAAATACTTTTGACATTGGTGCTACATGAGCAGAGAAAGCAGAGGAAAAGAGCTGTGGCATTCGCGCTGGCTCGAGAGGTAGAAAACCTACAACTACCAGAAAGCTCCCGCTGGTGGGTGACATAATGCAAGATTATTGTGTTGACAAAGAAAACAATATGGTGGCTGGCTGTTAACAAATAATCTCAAATTACAGCCAAACAGTGCACTACAATATGTTTCTGAAAAACATTAGGTGAGAAATAAGCAAGGCAGCAACAAAATTAACAACAAAATCTACAGTTTGACCTGAGTTTGGTTACGTTTAAAAGAAAGAGAAACAGGGGTGGTTCTCTGTCTCAGCCAGCTTCTATATTCTTTGTGTCTGTGAGGGGGGCAGACGAAAATGTGGAAGTATAATCTGTAGTTTGAACAACTAGCCTAGTGCCAGCAAAAATGTATGACGCTGGGGACTGGGACATGAGCAAACAGATGTGGGCGCTGGTAGAATGGAGGGAAGTTTACCACAGTTCATTTACACACACTACCCAAATTGTTATAATACAAAGTTAATAATTACCTTTACTAGAATTAATAATTAAATAATTATAATTAATTTATAATTTGTTTATAATTCACCTGCCCAAATTAATAAAAATGGGCAGGTATAATTTTTACTTCTTATTTACTTAAATATTTTCAGATTTAAACCATAATTTTGCCAATTTTGCCAAAGTTGACTATTTCATTTGGTCAAAATTCTTGTGTGCAGACAACATTTGAGAAAATTGGTATCTTTTCTAAAATGAAATCATTGCACAACGACAATCCCTGGTTTGATTCTGTCAAGTAAAAGCAGAAGAAATAATAATTTTGAAAAATGTAATTTCCCTATAAGTGCCCAAAACTTAAAATTTTAGACAATACTCAGCACTACTTAAAATATTAAATTTGCATGAAAAGAAGATCCAACAGGACATTAAGCAAAAAACTAAATATTTCTTTAGTGAAGTAAAGTGTGAAAAGCAGAAATATTTTCAGCATACAATCGTTAGCAAAATGTCAAACAGACTATTTGCGTCATATGTAATTAATTTTATTTCTTAAATGTAAATAAACTCTCCCTTCAGTGAATAAATTCCAAACTATGCAGGATGAAACTCGTGGAGGGTCTGACTTCAATAACAGACGAAGGATAAGATAAACTGGAAACTCTGTTCTGCTGTACAAATACGGACAGATGGTAAAAATGACCCCAATTGGCATTAACACAAATAAAACCGCATCGTACCGAACTTCATTTGATGACAGACATGACATGTGTATATGACAGATATAAACAAACAACAGGGTAATCCCTCCGCCAACTGTCAAACAACAGGATTCAAACCTGCCGTCAGTCTGAAATTAACTGACAGGTTTTCATTACAAAGTCTGACACTAGGGAGATTTTGGGTTTTAAAAAATGTAAAATCTATGAACCTAAATCCTAGATTTTGTTTACTGATGCTGTTTTCATAAGAAAACCAAACTTTAATCATCAGTCATTTGGTCAGTAATATTTTATGATGGTGACAATAATGTGTATCTCAGTTTTACATTATTTATCTTTACTCTCTGTATTTCTACATGTGCCATTTAGTATTCAAAATCCCCCAAAAAAGAAACTCACATGGAACAAATAAGGAGGAAAAACTTCAAATAGTTAAAATACTTTGAATGTTTAAGGAATTATAGTATTTGAAGTGGTACAAAATGAAGCCCCGTGTCGCTTCTCCCTGTAATTCTGCTAACAAAACAGTGGCTGAAGCTGGACGTCATCCTGCAACCCTGAATTCCTCAGACTGGATCCCGGCCATGAGACTGGGAGCCCAGAAGCCTTAGCTATGCCTTAGTTATACCAGCAGGTTACACACACACACACACACACACACACACACACACACACACACACACACACACACACACACACACACACACACACACACACACAGCTGGTGCTTAACCACCTCTGGTGACCCCAATCGTTCCAACTGTACAGATTGAGTTTCCACAGCATCTGTGCCGGCCACATGTGTGTATCTAACATGGCTAATATGGCTAATCCCTCGGTCCACAGATACACACACATGTGTACGCACACACACATTGAGACCATGGGTGGTTGTATCTGCAGTGGTGGGTGGATATCAACAAACCAAATCCCTGTTTGACCTGCTAACAGAGCAGCTGCTGACTGCAGACAGAACATTCAAACTATAAGGTATTTTAAACTGACTGTTTCTGCGGAGCACAGAATTACACAGCAGGATATTCTACTGAAACCCATCATCTTCTGTGTTTACGGTATTCCGTTAGTACACAGAGTACTATATATATATTTATATATAGCTTAGAACTCTGTAGCGCTACCCTGTTTCCCCTGTGATACAATATTTGCTGCAGTGTATTCATCAATTAGCCAATCACAACCAGTCTGAAAACTTTACTCCTTGAATTAAACATTTGTGTCATTTTTTATCTTTCATCTAGTCCTTGCTTCTTAAATGTGAATTTTTGATGGTTTTTATGTACAATAAAATTAATATCTTTGGGTTTTGGACTGTTGTTTGGCCAAAACAAGTATTTTGAATATGCTGAAATGAGCTCTGGTAATATTTATGGCCCAAAAAGTTTAAATCACAAAAACAGGTTAACCAATGATGGAACTAATCATTAATTTTAGCCCGACTAAAAATGTTAACAACCCTGATAAAAATCTCCCCCTAAAAAACAATCTTACTATTCAACCTTCTGCTCGTGTCACTCTGTTTGGTTTATACGGTAACAGTCAATATGTATTCAAACCAGGTGGTTCAGTGGTTAGCACTCTCACCTGGATAAAATCTACCCACCTGTCCAGTAAGTAGACACTCTCTTTTGCCTTGTGGAGGCTTCAGCCACCCCATTATGATAGTGTATGTTTGTAAGGGCAAATTTAGGGCTGAAACAAGTTATTCTCGTTAATGTGACAATCATTTTCTTAATTAATCTTTTGGTCCATTAAACTTAAAAAATAGTGTAAAATGTTCCTCACAGTTTGTTTTCAAATTGCTTGTTTTGTTCGACCAACAAAAAACCAAAAGACAATCTGTTTAACGTCACATAAAAAGACAAAGGAATCACAAATCTGAAGCTAGAAACAGACAATATTTGTTATTTTTGCTTGAAAAAAAAAATCAGCTAACAACTTCTTGCCTATAGTTGTATCATGTTTGTTTTGTACCATAAAGCAACAGCATTTCCCTCCAAATCTGACCCAGTGCCTCAAAATCCAAACTCTGTTTTTACCCTCATTGTTTACAGTCATTTGTCTCCAAGATGTTATCTCAGGTACTGATGTTAAAATGATGCTCACACAGCAGCAGCAGCTTCTGGTGAATATTTTATAGCACACTAAAGTGAACCGAAGTGAACTCTGTAAATGAACACAATTTGCCTCCTTCTAAATATTTTGCTTTCCCAGCAGCAGCAGACAGACCGACAGACAGACAGACACCCCGTCTCCACCTCAGCTCATTTACATTTAGATGAGCCCATTAAGATCCATAAATGACCAACACCACCTCAACTGCCCCTCCTCATTCGTCTCAGGTTGTTTTTTTTCCCAGTAAAACCAAATGATTTGGGGGATTAGTTGTGGTAAAGGGAAATGACCCTCCATCTCTCCCTCCTTCTCCTCCTCCTTCTCTTCCTCCGCTCCCATCACCAGCTGCTGTTTGAGAAAGCAGCAGCTGGAACCCCACCTCCTCAAACACCTCATTTCAGGTGTGAGAGTTTGTGTGATTAAGGTTGAACAAAACTAATGCTGTTCCAATGAAGATGGACACATAAGATGCAGGGATGAAGGTGGATGAAGCTGTAAAAATAAACTAATTGTGAGGGGGTGGGTGTGGCCCCTTGAAATTAGACTAAACTAGGCAGGCAGGTGCATTACCAAATTAAATATATTGTCTAGATTTTTTTAAATAATCTGTGCGTAAATAATTTTTTGTGACAAAAATTGTGACTCTGTAATAGAATACATAAGTTTGTGGTTTTCACAATAAAAGCATTAAAACATTAACATCTTCAGACTCTATCAATCTCACACTCCTGGTGTTAGACTAAGTGATTCTCAAACTGCGCAGCACACAAAACAATTAGGATTCAGATGAGCAAATGTTCATCGGACAGCAGGATGCCACACTAAGTACAGGGTGGATAGATTTTTTGACAGGCAACGAGATGACAGGTCTATCAAGATGTCAAAACTGATGTCAGGAAATATGACAGAGCCCATCTCATTCAGATTCACTGTCAATGTCAAATGTCAAATTATGAAGCAGAAACCATGAATTGTTAAGACACCCAGACAAAGATTTGTGTGTGTGTGACAGGTAGAGGTGATGATACTGAGTTGGACCAACATTTCTCAAAAACTGGGTATATCTACCTCATTTAGATTACCATGTAAGTGCAGACATGACAGAACTTCAGCATTAATCTTAATCTTGAGCTTAACCTTAAAATCTGCGTAGAACTCATCACCTTCTGACTGTAAAATATCTTTTAAATACAAAAAATTCAATCAGTTCTGTTATTGTATCACAGCAAAGTCACACGTAAAAATCTGTATCATTAATTTTAATTTTCTTGAAAGTAAAGTATTGATGTTAGTGCACTTTAACATCAATAGATGCCAGCATCAGTTATCTCACCTCCACCAGGGATTGATTAGTTCTGCCTGGCACCTAAAACCACAAAAAAGATCCATTACAGGGGCTGCGAGCTGCATCACCTGGAAGAGCAGGGTGAATTTGAATACCCTTTTATTAACTTGTGTTTAATGGAGGGAAGTTGTGATATTAATTGGAACAAATGAAGCTCTGCAAGGTGAGAGGAAAACCAGAACTATTTTTATCCTAAAACCCTCACACTGCCCAGGAGAAAAACACTTTATCGTGTTTTGTCTTCGGTAAAGTCAGAATAAGCTTATCGATGTGTTGTTCTGCATGTACGTATTTGCACTCAGGAGAGGATAAAAAAACTCTATGTAATCACAGTTTTTTTACCGAAAGGAAACAAACTCACAAAATCACCTCCTTGTATGTCAGTACAACCAATTCCCAACCTGAGCTTCACTTGATATCAAACGGAAGTGAGATGGAAAGAGGAATCCTACTCGATATTTGGCAGAAATCAACAAGGGAAAGAGAGAAGTGCTGTAAGTGTGAGTTATAAGGACTGGCTTCCTCACAGGCAGGAAACAAGCGCTGCTTTGATGGAGGGAGGAAGATGTAAAACCTGAAGGGGACCCCAGACGTAAAGGCCAAAAGCCCAAGGCAGAAACTGAGAGGAGAGTGGGAGGCTGGGAGATTTACTGTAGGCTGTACTTTATGTAAAGGCCAATATCAGCCAAGAGCATCAATTTCATTCATTGAGAGGAAGCTTAAAGGGGAACTCTGCTGATTTTACACATCAAAGTGTGTTTACATGTTTTGTGGAGTAATACTAAGTTGTATAAGGCATCTTGTGGCTCCATGCTACTGGCATTACACACCAAAATCCCAAACAAACTGTGAGTGGCATTGTGGGAAATGTAGGCACCAAGTTTAGATGAGCACGAGGAATAAATGTGCATAACAAAAATGAAAAAATCTGGAGTACTCTGCCTTACTTTGAGAGGCAACATGTATTATTAATTACTTTAAAAGAAAAATCACGTTGAGACGTGCTGGGAGAATTAAAAGTCTACATACTGAAATTTAAGTATTCACACAAAGTCTCATTCCTAGGAGTCAGGACAGGCATCAATTAATCATCACATACTAATATCGTTCAGCAAAAACTATTCAAATCAATTTGAGAATTACATTTTAAATTCTGGTCATATGACATATGACAGAAACCAATCAACAGGTGGGTTGTGTTTGGAAATATAATAAATATATATTCAATGTTAAATATTAAAGCCATTAAGCTGTAAAGTCAATACTGACCAACGTATTTCATCGTTGACATGTGTTGCTCAGTTTAATTGATGACACGTCCAATAAAACATGTAGTCTAGTCTTTAATAACCATTTCTGTGCACAAAGAGTCCCTGGGATCACTTTTAGTATTTAAATACAATATTGTTATAATTCATCATCATCACAATCTGCAACAAACAGATTTTTGTCCTCTGTGTTTCCTGCTGTCCTTTTAATGCCATGTATGTGGTGCATGGGGAAACGGAGGAGGAGGAAGAAGTGGCTCAGATTTCATTACATTCTCTACATGAGTAAAATGCCTGGGAGGCTCCTGCCTGCTTCCCTCCAAGCTCCCTGCTGTGTGTGTGTGTGTGTGTGTGTGTGTGTGTATGCACACACCCTGTCTCTTTCTTACCCTCCGTTTCTCCCCTCTTTCTCTTGCTCCCTCGTACAAAAAAAAACAGTATCTGTCAAGATTTCAGGTTTCTAAAATGGATTTATCCCACAGGGTCGCTCAGGGCTGCTCCCATGAGCCACTGCTGCACCAAGAGATGGAGAGAAGTAGAAAGAAATAAAAAGAGGAGAAGGGGAGGGCTCTGCAACACATTTGGCAGATGTTTACAGTTTTTTTTTTTCATGATAAACTGCTGCTATATTCAGGATCTTTTGGCAGCTCGGCTCATGTAACATTCATGCCAATAAACGCTAATGAATTGAATTCAATTGAGAGGGAGGCGGCGTATGATGCAGCAAAAGACAGCGACATGCACACTCTCACAGACACACACAGGAGGACTCACACACCGTGACTCCCCACCTTAACAACTTGCCTCAAAGCAGCTGGTCCATTTCATGCTCAGACAAAAAAAAAATGGGACCGATCGATCGAGGCAAAAAGCAGGGAGGACTGCAGCAGTCATGATTTGTGATGCGTTCACCACAGCAACATGTTCCAGTCTCGTCTATCAAACCCAGGCGCATACTGATGAGCCGCGGCTGCAAACTGTTTCCATCTGGGAGGCAAAAAGCTTTCTATTGCAAATACACTCGGCTGCAGTCGTCGCCATCACCGCTGCGGGTCTCAACAGGTGGTGTTTTCACTCTCCTCCATCAGGCTGAGACTTTATATACACTCCACACACTCTAAAACAGCCGTGGTGCTGCACAGTGCCACGTTTTCTGCTTCTGTATTTTTTTGCTATTCAGGTGAGATGATGAAAACCTGAGCTGAAGGACAGGAGATTGATTTAGAAGTTTGTGAGGCTGGAAATATGATCGTGTATCCACTGTTTCAGTCAGAACTGAATCACATTCAGCTATTCAATGAGTCCCTGTCAGTTTCTCTGTGTTGCTGTTGTTGTTAAAGAGACTTTTGAGACTGTAATTTCTGAACAAAACGCAGATCTGAAGACACTATCCTCTCCAGAAAAATAACAGAATTGGTCATTCTTCTGTTCACGTCTTCCAGTCAAAAGATGTTTCATGACTGCAGTGTATCAGAAGCAAAATCAGGAAATACAGAATTTTTTTGTGGTGCAATTCCTCTTAAAGAAGTGTCCAGATTTAAAAACAGAGACTTGTTTTCACCCTGATTTTATATGGGCACTTAACATCGGTCAGCGTTGGTTTCTTTTAACCATGACCATGACATTTTTCTTTGCTAAAACTTAAAAATAGCTTGAATTTTGGGGGAAATACACTTTACTAAAGAGGAAACCAGATTGAAAAACACTCTCACTGGTCATTTTTAGAAATCAGTGACAATAAACAGGTTTTTTGTTCAGGTTTGGAACTAAAGGGGAATTGAGCCTTTCAATTTCAAGACCATGACATGTAATTTTTTCCATTTTATGACAATGGAGTCATGAAACATCAGCAGCAGCATCTACCAAAGACCATATCTTATTAGTGTCTCTATTATCTTTTCATCTGAGCTGGGTACGGACAATAGGTGTTAGTCTGGCTCTCATCAGAATATCTCCTGCTATGTAGCAAATTTTGTTTAAAAATCAGGTGCCCAGGGTCAATGCTATAGAGATCCTATTGGTCTAATTTACCTCTGGTGGTATTTAAGCATGTAGATAGTTTTGTTTTAGAGGTCATCTCAAGTCATCTGTCTGTTTTTGCCTCCACCTCAGTACAATAGAGCAGAGTGGGATGTTGTTGAAGATGCTGACAAACATTATGACAAGAGATAAGAAAAATTCTGTCCATAAACAATATCCTTGAAACTTTGGATAAGCCACAGACCAAGTTTTACCTGGAACTACATTCTACAAAACATATATGAAAACCTTGGACAATGAGGTTCGTTGGGTATGCTGAATGAATATTTTGACATGTATACAGTTTCTGGAGTGACACAGTGCTGCTGACTTTTCTTCTGTCATTTCCAATGCAGTAAAATCCACAAATAGAATTGAATTTTCCTCAATTTTATAAGAGTTAAGGGAACAAGCTTGACAAATTAAACCAAAACTATCTGCATGGCAAGATATACAGAGCAATAAGTAAGACTGTATGATTTTTTGTCTATCATTACTGCTGTTTAAAAACCTAAAATGAGGGCAAGGAGGAGCAACCGTTGACTTCACCAGCTCTTTTTCTTATCACGTTTCAGAACCTGTCAGGCAGCCACATTTTTAATAAGACTGAAAACAAAGATGTGTCGTGTTTTGTCCCAGAAGTCGCACACCACAGTTGTCCTTTGAATCCGACACATATTTCCAGTGACTGATGTTAATCAGCTGACTCGCACATCAGAATGAATGTGGGTTACCGTTAGATCAAAGAGATAAACAGCTGAACACTGTTGTAACGGGACACCAGGGTTTATTTACTTAGCCCGCAGGCAGAGGCAGGCGTGACGGGACACACCCAAAACGGACCACTTTTACCTGGAGAACCTGTTGTCACAGCAACCTGCTGAAAAAGGTGCAGGGTGCTCAGACTGTAGATTTCTAAATTGTCTCACACCTGACACTACAAATACCAATGATTTCAGTCACGTTATTTACGACTGCTACTGTACTAATGCAATCTTAAGAGTTACAAATACCACTACCATAATTACCACTTGGAGTGCTACAAAAAGTAAAGTCAAGTTTGTCTTGAAAAGCTTCATAAAGATAATAATCAGATAGAGTTTTAACATCTTAGTACCACCGTGATTAGTCCTGCTATTCTTACAAGGCTGCAATAAGTAATTACTTTTGTTATGGATTTATTAATTGATTTGATTTGTCGAAAAAAATTAGAATAAACGATAATAAAAATTCCCCCAAAAATATGACAAACAAAACATAGAAAAGCCTAAGATGAAGTTTATAGTAAGGCGACAAATCTCTACATCTGAGAGGCAGAAAACAGCAACTGTGGTCATAAAATGAATGAATGAATAAATGACAGTAGTTGGTGGTCAAAGTACTGTGAACAACCAACAATGACAGAATATAGGTCAATATCCACTGACTTCCAAAACAACATACATTACCTTACTAACACAGCTATCATAGCTTTGAACAGGCCCTTAACGTTTTGAAACCATTGCCATTACAATATAAAACTTTGCGGCTAGCTTCAGGCAACAAAACTAGGCAGTTAAGTTTAGAAAAAACAACATGATTTTTGTTACTAACGAAACACATGCAACACAACGTGTGTCACATGACAGACAACAAAAACTTTCTCCTCCTCTGTGCCCCTGCATCACGTCCACAGCTGTTTGCACCAAAGAGTCACGTGAAAGTCAAGAGTGCTCACTCCACAGCAAAATCTGGGGACCAAAACTTCCCCAGAAGCACACTGATCCGCCATAAAAAAAAAAAAAAAGACTGCTCGATTTGCTCAACTGAGGCAATCTCAGTCAACTAAGGGGTCTCCGACTGACATTTTGAATGTCCAACTTTAAGGGGCAGCCCTGGTAATAACTATTGAATATATTATTTCAGGGCTCCACTCATTCTACCAATGAAACAAGAAAATCAACTTTGTGGAAGTAAATGTTGTTTAGTATTTAGCACTTAAGCATTAGCAACAAGTTAAAAAAACAAAAAAAACAAAAACATGGACACAAAATGCACAAACACAGAATATAAAGTTTTAAGATAGTAAAAAAAAGCAAATGCACGATCATCGTGCTACCTACACCAGCACCATAACTACTATGATTACTACAAGTGCCTCTCCCTCTACTAAAACACACACAAATGGATAATATGAAGGGAAGGTTGATTGTAAGTGATATAATGAGGACATGGGGCTGAGTGTAACTGGAGTAGAAATAGACTCAACTTTAACCCAGTTTTCATCACAGCGCACTGAGATGAACTTAAATACTGCTGGCCAGCGGTGGAGGAAGTATTCAGACATGTTTAGTTTCTGTCTGTTTGAATTTAGTTTGATGGACTTTTGGTGAAGTCATGTGAAAATTCATGTTCAGTTCCCTTCTGTGTGTCGAGACTGAAAAAAACCTGTGGTTACTGTGAGGCCTTGTGTGACCTCGATCGTCTTCATGGTTCCAGATTCAGAGGAACGAGGACCCAGGTGTGTGTTTATGTATCTGTGTGTGTGTTACATATGTGTAAAAACAGGATGTTGGAAAAGGGCAGAAGGGAACTGAGAAGCCGACCCAGTCAGGACGCAGACATCCTGCTGAGATACAAAACACACATACATGCAGGTTCAAACACATGCACACTCTAATGTTAAGACAAACACACACTTCTGCATCAAGGTGATGATATGTTAACACACATAGCACAGCACAAACAGAGGACACATACACTGACCTCAGTCCTTCTCCTTCTCACTGCGCTGGGAAGGTAAATGCTACTCAAACAACTTTAACAATAACCTACAATTCCCATAATCCCACAAGGAGACAGACAATTTCAAACCACTGGACACTGCTGAGCAACAGAGCAACCTCTCATTTTACTCTGAAGTTCCATAAAAACCTTATTTTACATCCTGCGGTTCAGATGGTAACAACAGGCCGCTGAGCATCAAATTAAGATCAACCAGTGCCTGTTTTAGATTTGGCTGAACATTTTCACATAAACGCACACACACAAACACACACACTCTTTAACGGGCTCCCACCCTGCTTGTGACAGCACAGGTTATTATTGTTGGTGGATTTATCACAATGGGTCTTTTCTTGCTCTACTATCAGATTTCTGCAGCTCTGGTTTCACTTTTCCTTTTGTTCTTTTGCTGTCTCATTGAATTGAAAGTTAAGTAATTTGGTTCAGGGTTTGAAATTTGATATGTTTGAATGCTCCACTGTTCTATATAAAACAATAAAATGAATAAAACAACATACAGATACACAAACATCCATTTGCTGGGCACTTACCCAACACATCTTTAACCCGTTGAGTCATCTACCAAGTTCAAATGAGTTTAATTCATTTCTAGTTATACTGATTATTGTATGTGAAAAGTTTGTAGTTGATTTATAAATCTCATTTGCCTCTCAACATTAACGCTTGTTCTTAAAATCTTCTTGCTCTTGATGTGTTTACATGCTAATTGGACAAAGAATTTCTTTGAGGATGATCAAAACAAGCAAAGCACGCTTTAGCGGAGATTTATGAAATATTAAGTGTGAAAATTCAGTCCACATCTCTTTAAGAAACATCAAATATGATGTCAAAAGTTGCCACAATGTTCAGATAAAGTGGTGTTGTTTTGGAACATACAGTAAGTAGGTGCATTTTGTTGTTTTAATATTCATATAAAACATCAAATGTGGTTGACATAACTGACACTTTTTAAGACATTCAAACTAAGGTTAAGACAACTTTTTAACCTTCAGGAAGTCGGTTTATTCACCTCAACTCAGCTGCTGTTCACTCAATTCATTCATATGATTTCGTAAAATGATGTTTCTATTGTTTTGTTCAATCGTGGATTGACTGTTGAATGAAAACGCCGCTGTAAATTTAAAAATATGAAGTTCTAAAACAAAATAGAGCAGCACAAAGTGTCAATAAGGTGGCGGCTGTGCTATGGTGAACAGGAAGTCTCTAGTCCATAAAGAAGAGTTTTAAACTCCATTAAACAGTGTGGGGTGACAGAGGGTTGTTACAGATTACCAATGCAAAGACACACACACACACACACACACTTACTGCAGATTAAAAAGTACGGTACAATCACAATTTTAAGGTGCTTGTACTTAACTTTGGCAACTTCACTTACTAGTTACTTTGCAGATTTATTGATGCAAAATCTAAATAACTACATGTATTATGATGTATTATAAAAGGTTAAACTACTCAGCAGCATATGAAGTAATTAAATAAGCTTCACCTTTACCAGTTGCAGCATTAAAGTGATGAACACATTAATGCATCAATAATTAGAATCCAGTAATATGATATACAGACCCTTGGGCTTTAATCACAAGTAAGGGTAAATTGGAGCGTGATGGATCAGCGGTTTGGTGCGGCATCTGCAGTGATGCAGGCGCTGCGCCGGACTGTCGTGGTAAGGAGGGAGCTGAGCTCACCAGAGCTCATCACCTATGGTCATGAGCCCTGGGTGGGTAGTGACCGAAAGAATGAGATCGCGGATACAAGCGGCTGAAATGAGTTTCCTCCGTGGGGTGGCTGGGCTCAGCCTTAGAGATAGGGTAAGGAGCTCGGACATCTGGGCAGAGCTGGGAGTAGAGCCGCTGTTCCTTTGTGTCAAAGGGGCCAGTTGAGGTGGTTCGGGCATCTAAACATGATGCCACCTGGGTACCTCCCATTTGAGGTGTTCTGAGCGCGTCCAACTGGTAGGAGGCCCCGGGGCAGACCCAGAACACACTGGAGGGATTATATATCTCATCTGGCCTGGGAACACCTCGGGGTCCCCCAGGAAGAGCTGGAAAGCATTGCTAGGGAGAGGAGCGTCTGGAAGGCAATGCTCAGCCTGCTGCCCCCACAACCCAGCCTCAGATAAGCGGAGGAAAATGGATAGATGGATGTATTCTGGGATGGGGCATTCTGCATCATGAGTACTTTCGTTACTTATATATATTTTGATGCTATTACTTGTGGGCTTTTACTTGAGTATGATTTTGAATGCAGCTTTAACCTCTACTACTATTGCTGCTACTACAGTGTCAGCTACCAATGTTGTTTTTTTCTGTACTATTGTGAACAACTGCTGTTATTGTAAAGGTTTTAAGATTGAATGCAAAGTGATTTTAAGGGGCAGCACAACTGCAAATTAAGTCAAGGGTAAGATGTAAAAAATTATACAAACAGGCAGCCTGAAATGAGACAAAAGAGGCAGAGGTTTGCTCTTATCTTGAACCTGCACGACTCCACTTCATAAATGCATAAATGTTCTGTCGGTTTTGAAAGACAATACCTACAAACACACACTACAGTACAAACACTTACAGAGTCAATGCAACTAATGTCTTTACAGTTGGCACACTGGGAGTTTGTGGAGATTAAACTAAATTACCCTGGATAAAAATTTGATGAACAAACTTTTACAACTACAAAATGCACACAAGACATGTACCTATTGTACACAAACACATGGATGAGTGCTCATACATACACACAGTATCCCTTCTTCCATTTAGCGAGGCCAGGAGGCTAAAAGAGCTGAGGCAGGGAGATCCCAGCCGAGCTCAGTCTGAACAACAATCCATCACTCAGAAAAAAAAAAAAAACGACAACTTCACTGCGCTATCTCACCACTTCATCTGCAGCCACACAGATCCATAGCCACACAGGGGAGCACTGTGAACTGTGCTGTGTATTACAGGGAAGAGTGTATGTGACCAGGTGTGGGGGTAGGGAAACTTAACTTGGAGTATTTGGACTGAACTTAAAGATCACACTTTTTCTGTGTGCACAGATATAGTTGACTCCATATCTGCAGTTTTAGTTGGACTTAAGATTTAATTCACTTTGGATAAAAGGACATACTGTTCCACCAAGTCACGAGCTTTTCTTTCATCCCTCTGCGCTGCTGCCACCATGATATTTTGTCTGTGTTTAAGTCTTTTGTCATGCTCATGTTACCCTGTTAGAAAGCAATTTACAGTCACAAAATCTGTGCTAATTACATTTCCTGTAATGTCTTACCCCATTTAAAACACACTACATTTTTAGCCTACATGCCTTGATAGAAATCAGATTACCGCTGCAAACTGAAAGTAACCAGATTACTTAAATTATTCTATTCCATCATCTGAAATGTTGTGTTTCACATTTTTGCTGCTGCTATTAAAGTCTGCATGATCTGTCATATGAATACGGTGTTTTGCAGTGATAAATTAGCTTTATTTTGCCTTTCATTAAGCTATTTGATCTGCTCTAATTGAAAAAAAATTATCCGTACAGTGTTATTTTGATTTGTAGTTTGATTTACTAAGCTTCTATGTTGTGACCTTTTTGTGCAAAGCTAATTTCCCTTACAGGAAAATGATGTTTTGGATTCCCCTCTCATTCTGCTCCCATGAAACCACTTAAAATCCAACCATTCACTGTCCTAGAGGCACAGCATAGAGTGTTATAATCAGTTCTTGAAAAGCAAGCTGTTTAGCATTATGACAGAGGCAGTGGCAGCAGCGTTCCCCACCCTCTCAGCATATCTGAAGCTAGACCCCGAGGGGTTTGACCCCCCCGGTGTTCAGCTCCGTCAGCAGCTCCAGTGCAGGGTTTGTCGCAGGACTCGAGGGGAGTTAAGCGATCTGTGTTAAAGGTACACCAGGAGAAACAGAGAAGGAAGTTGTCTGCATTGTACTGCCATAATCCCTGTATTACATTACATCTCTCCATTACACTTCACTTAATCTCTGCAGTCTCAAAACATGGGAACAGATGTGGTTGTTCTACTTGGAAGACACCTACAAAGATGATACCTCACACACTAACAGCTGAAGAGTTATGACTATAAAAGGGAAAGAGGAGTTCACTTTACTCCATTTATCTCAGTCTGTTTATTATAAATACCTCAGACACAGCAGGGGAAGTGCAGCACTCCTCTACAGCTGCAAACACACACGTGCAAAGAAGACTCAATGAACATATGTGAGCATAAAGTGGCCTGATAAGACAATAATAGACAAGGTAGAGGTAAAGAGCAACACAATGCAAACTGAGGATCTCCTCTATTGAATCTGTTCCTTTCTATATCAGAACACGTATTTAAGTATTGAGGGGACATGTTTTTTCTTTATTCCACAAAAACAAAAGACAGGACATATAGAGGGTGAATGAAATGCATTATATGTCACAGGTAGGACTCAAACTGGGGATGTCGCAATCACATGACCAAAGTCATAAATCTTAAAAGGATGCCCAGAGTAATTATTTTGCTTTGCTACCCTTTAATTTAACACAGCTTACCTTACACATTGAGTTACACATTGATTTTTGTTTATCTACTTAACGGACAACTCTCTGTGTATCAGAAACCTTTTTAACAGAAATTTTTATATGACAAGTATGTACGAAATAAAGTATGAAGACAGTTCAAATTTTCACCCACATTTAAAATGCATAAAGTAACCTGTATTCTACTGTCTGTATTTACACTGATATCTATCCATATGTAATAGTGAATGAATGACACTTATTATCGTCTCACGCATAAAACTATGCCCAGCCCAAATGGGCCTACAAGACACCAGAAATTCGTACACACCAGGACCAGAGTGCAGCGTACACGCGTCCAAACAGTACAGAATGTCTAAACATACTGGAACAGTAGTTTAGACATTCTGTACTGAGTGCAACAAACTTCATAAATCACAATAAATACTAATTAAATAATCTATCTTGCCTATATCCAGGCTTTTGGGATTAAGTTAGCAAATTTAGGGCACAGCCCAAAATTAAAATAAATATTATTCCTCTTACCTGTAGAGCTGTTCATTAAGATAATCCACAGACCTTGTTGTGAGTGTTTTTATTTTAGGAACTATTTTCCTTCTACTGACCCATTAACCGCATCACCACACAGAAGGAAGCATGCATTTACTTATGGATGAGAGGCTTGTGCTCTTGCCAGCCAGCAATGTAAACATTAATGGCGTCCTCCTTTGCTAGGAGCTAGGCGAGCTAGCAGTAGATGCATGCTTCCTTCAGCGCAGTGATGCACTTGGCGGGTGTAGTTTAATAGAAAGAAAATAGTTCCTACATGAAACTGCTCACAACAAGGTCTGTGGATTATCTTGAGTAACGGGGTCATGATTTCTAGAAGGAGACATTGCTGTTGAGATTTTCAAATGTATTTTTTTTGGTGCTTTGAGCACCACAAACTGAGTGCCATCTAGTTCCATGATACTGGAGAGAAGGCAAACAAAATAATCTAGATCAATAAATAGCACTACATGCAAGACGGAAATATGTATTTTTGATTTTAAGGTGAACTGTCCTTTTAAACACATTAAATATGCACCAGAATATTTCACAGTTTTGTCGAGCTATTTCATGGAACATTAACATTAACAGTACAAAACAAAATGGGACCAGCTCTCCACTGTCCACCTAAAATAGCATTTATAACCTGCTTTTCACTGTATGTTTGGTCAGAGGGACACCATTTACAAACCAGGAAGCATATTTTCCAGCACAAATGACCTGCCTGACACCAGGGTTAACAAAATGTACTCCTCTGCTATCTGAGCCTGCTGTCATGTCAACAACGCCTCAACAAATCAGACTACAAAGAGCATCAGTGCTTCAAATATCAGCAAAGGGAGAGAGGGCCAAACAGAATCAGAGCAGTTTTCAAAAGACCAGTTTTGATGCAGAAATGCAGAAAAGGAAAGCGTTTGAACAAGGCAGACAACGATTCTCTGGTGTCTGACAAGAATAACATTACTCTCAGGCTCTCCTCAGTGTCCTCATCTGCCCTCACAGCTTCAAAACCAAGTTACCCCTCTGCTCCTTCTCATCAGCTCTAATTACAGTCTCTTATTTAACCGTCACACAATTAGGAGTTCATTCAGCGAGGACGACACCTCGGCAGCTCCGTCGCACCAAAAGTCGTAATGAGTCTTGTAAGAAATCACTCATATTCTGTATGAGGAAGCAGCTCTGTCTGAGTCTGGAGTCAGAAGAACAATTTAAACACTGGTTTTGTCCTGAATTAACTTTTCACTGCAGCTCACGTCACATAGAGAACGGCACATTAAGTAAAACAGGACAGACACTGCAGTCCTGTGTTAACCTCTGGCAAAAACTGCAACTGCATAAGAATATTATTGGACATTCATGATCTAGCATCCTGTTTATAATTTCAAAATTACTGTGAAATGTTGTTTTCATTGAGAATAATAAGAATAGTATTGTAAAAGGAAGTACATTAACGATAAATGTAAGTAATAAGAAATTATATTGACAGAGGACTGTTAAATTAGGTTTTATTTTTCCTGCCACTGTTGATTATTCCTTATGGAAGGTCAGTGTATTGGAAAATAAACAATTACAAAGCTGTAAAACATGTTTGGTCACCATAAAGTCATTTTTAAATACAATAATTCTTAATGTACTGTGTATTTGGTCTATTTCAGTCTTATCAGGTGGATGAAAAAGACCAATAAGTTAAGTTAAAGTTGGTTTTACTGTAAAAAATAAACCCCTGGTTCTCATATCTTGACCTTCTTTCTCCTTCAGCTGCAGCATCATGAGCAAAAAGCAGGAGAGATAGATACCTGCTGCATTATGATATCTGGTTGTGGCTGAGGATTAGCCTTGCTAACTGCCGTTAGCAGCTAAATCTGTCCATCTAAAGCCGTCCGCCATCAGAAGGGAATGAAGCGGAGCAGAAAATCAATTTACAACGGCCCCAGGCAAGGTCGCCTGCTCGCAGCCGCACTGATAAAACCACCTGAAGGTTGAACCTCCATGCAGGAACGTAGCCTTGTTAGCATGAATAGTGTTTGGTGCTGATTTTTTTTTCTCTTTTGAGTTTTGTTATTCATTCCTCCCATCACCACTTCATGTATAGGTGGTTGTTTTTCTCACCATTATAAAAAATATGCAGAAATGCTTCAACTTGATGTTTTCACCAATACAGTCTGGTGTAATGAAACTTTGGCTCACCCTTTAAAGGTGAAACTCGCATTAAAAACTGCACGACAAAGAGTCCTGTTGTCCTGTTCATTTTCTGTATTGACAGTTGGAGCATGTTAAGAGTGGAATGGACATGAAACTCTGGTACTCCAGTTCAATCATCAGAACAAATGATGAATTTTTGGGGTTAGAAAATGGTTCCCTAACTAGAAAGTCATCTTTTGACTGTGGACAATTCTGCTGCATGCAAGCAGGTTAAATCGGTTCACGTTCAGATTCTGGGTCAGTTTAGGATGACTTTGGTGAGAATGGAGCAGCGCTTTGTTCCCAAACTGCAGTGATGAATCAGTAAGTCAGTAAGTTTCTATTTAAAAGTAATGGCACTTGAGGCTCATGGGTATTGTAGTATGTAAAGAAGACAAACTTTAGAAGCCAAACTGACAGAGAGGCCATTATTTTCCCATGGCCATAACATAAACTTAAAGTATTTAATATATTATTATGACTTTATTATTTACTAATTATTTCCTGTGTTCTATTTTGAGGGTTATTGAAAATATTAGAATAAAAAAAGAAACGACTGAAAAGGGAATTTACAGTGTGGGAGCCAGAAACATATTTTAGTGCACTGTTGAGCTGTAATACGAGAGTTTGTGAACAGAGAGTGTATTATAAATATTATAAATCTCAAACTGCAGACTCTCCAAGCTTAAGTATAAAATTTTGCTGTTATGCCCTCAAAAAACAGCTGACTTTATTCCTGAAAAGTTAATATATGAGGGTTTTTTTGTACATGCAAATCTTTGATGAAGCCAGTGGTGTATGAGTCACCTTGGGAATGTCTGTTGAACCCAAGTGTGATACTGCTCATGAAGTATGGCCTCTCCAAGCTAAACTGTTAGCTAGCTTATCTTTTTTGGAGCTACAGGGGCGACAGCTGCTTGTTCTTGGCCAGATAAGATGCCCTGACTTGCAGTGGAGGAGCTGGCCAGAGGTGGAGGTGTTATCATAAGGGGGAGGACGCCTCCTTCAACAGGGAGCCGTGACTTCTCTCCTGGCTGCTCGCGCTCCGTCACACCAGACAAGATTAGCAAAGCATTGCAGCACTGAAGCCAATAGAGATAACAGCGAGTGCTTGAGAGGGAGAAGCAGGAAGACAGACAAGATACAGTTCGTGACCAAAAGTATGTGGACGCCTGAGCACCACAGCCATATGTGTTTAGTGAGCATGTCATTCCAACACATGGGCGTTAATCTGCCGTTATAACAACTTCCACTGCAGGGATTTACTCCCATTCAGCCACAAGAGCATTTATGAGGTTCAAGATTGATGTTGGGTGATAAGGTCTGGCTCACAGTTGGTGCTTTAGTGCATCCCAAAGGTGTTGTTGGGGTTGAGGTCAGGGTTCTGTGTAGCCCAGTCAAGTTCTTCAACAGAACTGGAAAAAGACATTTCTTTATGGAGCTGGCTTTGTGCTTTGGCGTCACCAAACTCTTTCTACCAAGTTAGCAACACATCATTGTCTACCGGCACTTAGAGACCTCTAGCCCACACCAGGAAAAACAGACCAAAAGTGGGAAGGGGTAGTACATGATTTTGATCATATAGTGTGCATGATGATATAGAGAGGAAAAGGAAGGAAAAACAGTAAAGGAGTATGAGTGACAGAGAAGGACAGAAGTAAAACTAGACTTACCAAAGCAGTGTTGTGAGGATTTGAAGGTATAGTCAAAGCAAAAACCTTAATTTTCACAGGTTATTTGAAGCTAGACCTTATTTAACTAACCCTAACTTAACCTAAACTGAATCCAAGTTAATGTGAAGTTGACAATGCCAATGCCAATCTAAAAAGTAACAGAATACAACAACGAATAAGCTCTACAAAGACGAATAAACCAGCAGTTCAGAGAGTTTAGACAGAGATAACAACCCTGCTGGTGTCTCCGCACTGGTTGTCATGTTGAACTAATGTTGATCATAACAGCAACAACAACATGAAGCACTCCGCTGAAAGATGGATGAATAAAACCATAGATGGAGGAGTCGGTTATATTCCCTCAGCAGGTGGTCCTCTGAAGGGAATGTGACGACAGACTGACGGAGAAACGTGTGGTATGCTGATAATGCAGCACTCTGCTCACTATTGTAAAACACTGGCAGTAAATCCTCCTCTGTCGTCCACCTCGAGGAGCAGCTGTGCCTGTTTTCACAAATACAATTCTGTCTTCATTTGAAAACAGTCTCTACTCACTCACAAAGCTTTTTCTGCAATCACTTTAATTGTTGATGCAAGGATAGGCAACAGATTGATGTGTAGTAGCAATCGAAGCCCAAAGGACTCAAAGAAATTTGTTGTAATCTCTGGAAAGTCATGCCTGTTTATTCGCACTGCTGACAGAATGCAGATGCAACAGATCTAATCTAAGTCCCTAGAAAAACTGAGTGACTTACACCAGAAAATTTAAGTATTGCCTCTGATTGTTTCATACTGAACATACAAATGGATTACTAATTTGTATTCTTACAACACCTTCCCCACCTAGGGATCAAAATTCCCAAAGGGATACCAGGATCAATCACAGGAGTTCAGGAGATAATTAAAGTGATACGTGACAAAAAAACTAAAACAAAACAAAACGTCCTGTCATTAAAGTATGCTCACTTTCCCTGACTTTTCTCCAATTTTAGCTTTTTAATTGAGAAATACTTGATACTTTGATGTCTTCAGGCCTTCAAAAACCCTCCAAAGATAACAAATAAGTCAGTGGTTTCCAATTTTCAAAGCCATTTTTTTAGAAATAATTAATTATACATTACTTACTTCCTCTTTCGCAACTAAAGCTTTTGCAAAATTCAATAAGGTTTGGCATCTTTTTTTCTTGTACTGGTGAATTTTACTGCTAAAATCTCCATTAATAAACTCCAAACCTCTGTGTGGTGTCTAAGCTCTTCTCATTCACAACTGTTATGCCACTTAATCAGTCAAATCAACTCGTTCTCATCCCAAATCGTCAAATACCTAAACATTTGTTAACCTAAACATCAAAATACGATGTGCTAGGTAGCCTCCTGCGTTGGTTTTTAATGTGCACTGACAGTGTCTTGATTGACGCTTTTTACATGCATTATGTCTTTTCAAAATACATTTCTGTTTTCACAGGAAATGTACAGTTTCTGTTTGTTACACGCAGATAGTCTTTGTCAAAGTAAACTTACTATGTGGGTAAAACACTTCCTTATGTTTAGGCAACAAAACTACTAAGGTAGGTTTTGACAAAAACATCATGTTTTGGCTTAAAATATCTGCAGTCCTTACTAACATTATTCCTGTCGTGACAAAAGTCACTAGTGTGCACACTATGTTGTTATTAAAACTGCATTAACTCCTGGTTTCACAAGAAATGAACAGTGGGCTACCGGGTGAAAGTCCAATGTGTGTTTGACCTGTTCACCTCCTCTTCTACCCAGCTTATACAGACCTTTTCGCTCATTTTACTACAATAGTTGCTGGCAGTGTCAGATATAGCTGCTGCCAAATGCATATCAGACCTCAGTGAAAAAGTGCCTCTGTGCGTTGGTATCTTACACCGAAAGCAAAACGGCAGTATTTGATGAGTTGGGAGTGAAAACAGGCTGGACAAATCAACCATTTTCCCACTGATTACTCAGCAGGTTAAAAAAAAAAAAAGATTGTTTTTATCATTTTCCCCTTTTTATTTCATATTTCCTTGCCTAAATAAAAAATAGGAAAATATAGGCAGAGTGCAGAGTCAAGTGATGATTAAGAGGAATTACTTCCATATAAGTCTACACATATACACATATATTTTGTTCAGGAAAATCCTGCGTAGTATATTTTTAAATACTTTTGTTATTTTTGCATGGTATTTCCTGCAAACACTCTACACTCTAAAACCTTTAAATGAAACAAATAACTTGATTTTAAAAAATATTTCTGGAACCTACTTTGTTAACATTCATATTTGCTAACTAGCAGTTTTCTTCTTCCCTGCCTTTAGCTGACATACTGCAATGTGGATTGCAACCCTGTGCACGTGTGTGTACACATGAGCCCTTGTATGTACAAGTACAAGATACAAACAAAACAAAGCACTCATAGAAACTCAGCTCAGTAGCACCACTAGTGGTCTAAAACTCCACAGGGTACCTTTAAAAAATGTCCTCTTCGTCCACCATTTGTAATTCCAACCATTTGACATTAGTGGGAAAGACTAAGCATCATTAGTGTAAATAAAGCTCTAACAACCTCTATGGGGAAACTCAACAAATGCAGCTGCAAGATGTAACAGGATACATCAAAGACCAGCTTGTAAAAGTACCCAGACACAGATCAACAAGCCTCTTTTATCATACCTTCCTGAACATGCTGTATATCTGTCAATCTGTGGACCACTTCAGCTCCTCCCAGCTCTCTCCTGCACCACCAGCGTCTCCATCAGAGTGTCCCACCCAGACGACCAGCCCGCCTTTTCATCTCCATCAATCTTTCATGCCGTCTAAAACAGCACTAACATACGTTAGAACAAATCCCGTTGACAGACCCTTCCCCTCCTCCTGCCGGGGAAACGGGTTCATGAACACATCGGAGACCTCTCACCACTCTCCCTCTCTCTCTCTGTTTCTCCGTCTGCACCCCTCTCTCGCTCTCTGACAGCCTGACCTACTGTGTGTTTCCTCCTCTGTCTTCTGTGTCTCTACCTTTATGCCGCCGTCTCTTTCATCCTTTATTTGATCTCCAGAGTATTCCCCTTCTCTCTGCTTCTGCGTCTGGCCTCAATATCTGACAGATACTGTCCACGCCCATCTAGACCACACTCAGGATAAACAATAAACTGTAGGAGCATGCACTTGTTATTTTCTCTACCACAAATATGTACAAAATTAACAAAAAGCATGCAGAAATTCATGCATACACCCTTGTGATAGTATAAATCCTTTTTACTTTCCAAATTCAACACGTTTGACAAAAAATTATTCTGATAAAGTATCTAATATGGCTTGGTTACATCTAATGTCAGTGTCTAATGTTCACAAATTTCAAACTGCTGTCTGGTCAAACCCTCTCTCATTCACAATTTTTATGCCACTACATCCAAGAAATAAACATTTTCCCACTGATTATTAGGAAAGTAAAATATACTTGTTTTTTTTTTTATTTAATTTTCCCTTTTTTTAATATCTTTATATTCTTTTATTTGCTGCTAGCTATTGTGTTGCATTAATTTACATATTTATTTAAAAGGGAGCTATTTTGCTTTTCCTCCTTTTCTGGCATATTTTTAATATTAGTATGTTGTATGTTTGTATTAAACGTGACCAAGTTTCAATAATCAGGTAAACGTATGTATAGGGCTGCCCCCTAATAGTCAACCAAACGTTAGTCGACTAGAAAGGTCATTAGTCGGCATGATTTCATTGCCAACTTAGTTGCAGATTTTTAAAAAAATAAATCTCTGCACTCAGGATTTCAGGTAAATAGGCTATACGATGCTTGCTTAGCAACCTCAGATGGAACGCTGGCACCAAAAGGGCACAAGAGTAGCGCCCAGCACCTGAACTTGTGTTTTCCAGGCAGTTAAAGAAGTAGCATGTGTACGGCCCCTAATTTCCAGGCCTGGTACCTGCTGTTATTACACAGGCTAGTTAATAACATGTCGGGCAGGAAATCCAAAGTGTGGGATCATTTTGAGAAGGTGAAGGACGAACCCAAGGTGATATGTAAACTCTGCAGGAAAACATGTGCCTATCATTCGTCAACTACAAACATGATGTATCATCAGTAGTAGCTACATGGCCATTAGCCACTTAGCACAATCATTGCTGCTTTGCTGACAGCATCATTAACAGGCGGCTTGTGACGTGTGTGACATGCATTTGTAGATAAAATATAGGCCTATATTGATTAAAGTTCATTAGTTCTGTTTTGTATTTCTCTGTAATGTAGCACAGTGTTAACAATGTTACTGATACGATTTTTTCTCAGAAGTTGAACTCAAACCATTGTGTTGCCCCGCCCAAAATATATCATTTAATAACAAAATTAATATTGTAAACATGTGTGCGACTGGTTGACTAATGGCCCTAAATGACCACTATTGGTCGACTAGGAATGTTTTTAATCGGGGACAGCTCTATGTATGTACTGTAAGAGTAATCCCTGTGACCAAAACCCTCAGACTGTTCTGAATACTTGCGACAGATTTATTTTTATGGTCATTTTCTCCTGGCAAGCTACTGTAAGTGTTTACATTACATACACTGCTACACGTAGCTAAATGCTAATGCCATGGGAACCTGTAATCATGATGACCCATTGTTTGTTTGTCCCCCAGTCTGGATCATACTTCTGCTGGAACATGTCCTGTTTTGTTTAGACAGGGGTTTCTTTTTTGTGATTTTTCACAGTAGAAAGTGCTGCTATTTTCCGTTAGTCATTCCCCCGCTGCAATGATGATGCAGAGACACTGAGATGTAGAGAACCCAGAGACCCTGGGTTGGGCTTTTTTTTGGAAGGGGGGGTGGGGTTAAAGACACAGGCACATAAACAGAGCGTCTCAGACAAAGGGTGAACACAGTTGTTCCAGTACAGACAGTATGAGGAAAATAAAGTGTTTTCTGACCATTAAAGCATGTAAGTATGTTCTACCAGAATGCCAGAATACAAGTATGAACCTGAGAATGAGCATAATAGGTCTTCCTTGAATGCTGTTGTGCTTTTGCACTGTATTTTCTGCATTTTTACTATTATTATTGCAGTAAACTGAATAAAGTATAATTCACAGAAACTTTCTTTCTGTGTCTTATGAACCAATTATGGCTTCAAAGTCAGGTTCCTGTTCCATCTCCCATCATCATGGGCTTCATTTTAAGCAGATGGTACACATTAATGAAAACATTTCTCTGTTCCCACTTAGCTCTTAGTAAACAGTGAATTGCTGATGCTATTTCCAATTAACCAGCCCTTACTGAACTCACTCTGCCAAGCTTATTTCTGTATTCCACTACAGCAGTCTTACATTAAGTTGGATGATATACTTCAAGTTGTATTAAAGTTCATCAGAGGTGGCAATCATGTTGCCAAAAACTGCTTTTGTTTCCCTCTTCACATGATTTTTAGCGACTGTGAATGAGACATGAGGCTAAATCTGACCTCTCCTTTGATAACGGCACTAAAAATCTACTCAAGTAAACCAATGTGACACTGAACATGACCTCAAAAACCAGAACTGCAACTGAGAAAGTGCACACTTCTCAAATCAGGTGTCAGCTGAAATATATCAGTCTGGACTATACTCATACACACACACACACACACAGAAGACCTTTAAGAGTCCTTATCTGTGACTGTCAGTCTGTGAATGTGTGAAAGAAGGAAAGGCCAGTCGAAAGCGTGCAAGGCTGGAGGTGCTGCATGTTCGTCATGTGTGTGTATGTGTGTGTTTCCCATGGAGCCTCCTGCAGTTTTAATAACAGCCATTATTACCGTGGAGGAGCGGGCCTTCTAATTACATGACAAACAGATAAACACACAGACTTTTATCTCAACATGCTACTGAGTTCAAATTGTTGTCTGCACCAGGTGGAAACGATTTTGATCATTCTTTCTTTGTACCCCAAATAAACAAACTTTAACAGGGACTGGTATATGCACTGACATGGATCAAATTGAAGAAGATGACACCATTAAAAATGTGATGAAAATGCCCTCTAAAAGACCTAAGAGAAGCATTTGTAAACATCAATTTTTAATTGCTCATCACTTATTCAAATCAGAGCATTCTGAAGCATTCAAATTACTGGTAATATTAGTGCTTGAGTTTCTCCAAAGACCGCACATCGACAATAAGTTACAACTTTATAAGTGGTGTATTAGAAAAGTGGCACCACTTTGACTTTGTTTGTCTTATGGCTACAAGTAACGATTTTTTACATTATCGAGTAATCTCCAGATTATTTTTTTTAATTATCAATTAATTTTTTTGCCTGTAAAATGTCAGAATAAAGTGATAAATGCCCGGCTGTCTTAAAATGTTGTATTTTAAATGAGCAACGAGCCAAATCTACAAAGACATTCAGTTTACAATCTTGTGTGACAAAGAAAAACATAAAATAATGACATTTGAGAAGCTGGAATCAGCAAATTATCGGTAAAAAAAAAATCACTTAAGTTATTACTGATCAAAAAAGTTGCCTATTTATTTTCTTTCAATTGATTAATAGACTAATTGTTGCAGCTCTGATTTGTTCAATTGCAAAAACAGCATGCTCTAACTTGTTCTGATTAATAACCAGACATTACCAGCCACAATCTGTTTACAGTAAATAACCCAATATCTTCAAGTTAATATGCTGTCGATATATTTAAGGAATAATTCCATCTATTTACCTGCAGAGTAAGCAGTAAGCAGCACGTTGTTAAAGGTCCCTCCGTCAGCTTGTCGTCTCTCCCTGACTGACCTCCAGACTGTCTGAAGGGCTGCTGTCTCTGCTGGGTGTCTGGCCTGAAGTCTTCAGACTCAGACTGTGTCACAAGAAAAACGCTCCCTAGAAACACGGTGGCTCCGTCTCCA
The DNA here is from genome assembly GCA_019142605.1 of Cephalopholis sonnerati. Lineage (NCBI taxonomy): Eukaryota > Metazoa > Chordata > Actinopteri > Perciformes > Serranidae > Cephalopholis > Cephalopholis sonnerati. Next base: position 32,326,366 of record JAGQAX010000010.1, read on the forward strand.
TAATTCAGGTGTGTGAATTAGATCTGCTGCATTATTAAATGTGTGGCACAGTTGCAGTGGCCAGTCTCCCCCCGCTGATCCAAATCTGTCACTTCACCTTGCACTCGGCTCTGGGTGACAGGGCCCTTCTGGCCCAACACACACACACACACACATACAGCACACAGGCTGACATATGCATACATTCACCTAATGCTAGAAATGCACCAAAGCATAAATGTGTCCCACTACACACACACACACACACACACACACACATAAAGATAGATGCAGCCTGTACAGTCATTTAGAAGCACACACACACACGCAGACAGACCCATATACTGTATTATATCTAATATTTGCACATATTATACGCACTCACAGAGACACACACAACTGTAACACATACACTGTATCCTCAGTGTTATCTAGGATGTTGTTCGACCTCCTGACAGGCTACCAGTGAAATTGTTCAGTAAAACTTTACCGTTAAACCCTCGGCTGACCTGAGCTCAGTGTTTCACAATTAAAGAGTAATTAAGCACATGCACACTGTATTTGAATAAAACAAACATAACTGTTGTCAACAAGACAGATGAAAACACTGAATGTTTTTTTCTCCTGCTACAACTGGAGTTAGAGGACATGTCCTGGTGCAGAAAAATAGACACTGCTGCAAAGCTGACACAACTCAATGTTATGGCATCATTGCAAGGATTTCGAGGTAGTCCGACTGAAGTGGACAGAGACAGGCAGTCTGGATCTCTGTGTCACCCTCCATAGTGTTAGTGGGCATTCTAACCAGACACTGAAATGTGTTGGTGGTGGCGACATGTTGCTTCAGGCAACTTTACATCAGTGACCTCAAAGGGTTATTGCACCCTAAAACATTGCAGCAGTTTATAAATATGATGAGACCGGATTTTAGGACTCTGGAACGTTAACAAGGTAACAACAACTGTAATGGCTCTTACGTTAAGGCTCTAACTTCATTGGCAACTTGGCGTGTTTTTTCTGTGCAATTAATTTGCAAGTCAGTATATTTTTTCAAACTTTTGTTTCATCACGCATACATTCACACAAAATCTCAATATTATGTTGCTGAAAGCTACTTTTTTCAGAACAAGGCCAATTTTTCCTAGTTTTCGCATCGCGCATAAAGGCATCAACCAATCACGTTGCACCTACACTTATGAGCTATGACTTATGATTATAAAACAATAACACAGAGGCTCCTTAAAACCTTGACAAAGGCAGCAAATACCAGATCCACTCTTTCTGTTCTTACCTTTCACAATAAAAGCCCTAGACACGCACACTGCATGATTCTTTACCAAAGGGAAGTCAAATACACTCAGAGCATTTTGCTAAAAGGAAAGTCAATAAAATAGCTTACAGTAGCTTAGGCTATACAACCACGGTGAGGTTAGCAAAAGGAACACATGTGACTTCATCCAGTTTTCAAAATAAACTATTAAAAGGTACATAGTGCCTCACAAGACCGGCCCACCAGGAAAATTCCTCAACTTTCCTAATGGTCAGTCCACACCTGTTATCTACCAGTGACTAGCTTTATCTGTTTGGATTAAACAATAACTTGAGAGGCAATGTTGCATTGCTTTGCAGCAGAGGTTGTGCCAAGGATTTTCTCATTAAAATTAATGACAGGGGGTGGGTTTCCTAATTCTTGCATATTTTTTTTATGCAGTGCTAACGTAAATGAAGGTAGATGTAAATATTTGAAGAACATCTCTATATAACACAACACAGTTCAACATTACCACAAACTACAACCTGCAATATCAACCATACAGTTGTACTAACATGTCAGGAAAAACCTGTGCATTACAACCTTCATGAAAGGAGGATTTAGCTTCTTAGGGACCTGACTTAAACCAATACTGTCCGACGATAATTCAAGAATTTAACTTATACTGTATTGTAGATGTTTCTCATCTCGTCATTTCTCTGGCTGACTGGACCTTTACTGGGTGCAGGCTATGATGGGAGTTTTCTGGAGTCACTAATCTGGAAAGGTGCAACAACACTAAGTGGACAGTGAAGCAGACGTCAATCAAGCACACACACATGCAGCCAAAATGTGTAAAAATGGGGGTGAACTAATGCTCACTTTATGTGGGGGCTTACAAGAGGTGGTGTAGTGGGAATGACGAGCCTGACCTTTGACCTCGACAGGAGAGAGGACATTGAGTTCACTTAAGGATAGTGTTAGCAGGCTGGCAGCGTTGGCCAAAGTTTCAGGGGATCTCTGTTTCTGTTAAAAGAAAGAAGTTTCTTTCCTTTTTTCCTCTCTTTTTTTGGGACTTTGGCGTTTCCTGTGTTTGGGTTGGCTAACGGATCACTTTTCCCCCTTACTCGCTCTCTTCTTCTCTTTCATTTCCTTTGGCATTCCTTCCTCTCCCTACTTTTAACTTTCTCTATTTGATTTCATTCTTTCTCTCTACATTTTTTACGTTTTCTTGACCTTGTTCTCTCTCTTGTTGCACTATTTATACACCTCTTTTTCACTTTTTTCTTCTTCTTATCTGCTCCTTCTTTCTATCCTCTCTCCCTTCAGTGTGTCCATTTATGGGCAGTGTGCTCGGAGCTAAAGCTCCTTCAGGCAAACCAACACAGAGTCTCCCCTGGATTTAAGGTGGAATGGAGGTTTGATCCTCACAACACACACATTCGGTCTGAATGTCTTTGAGAAATGCAAAAGACAGGTTACAAATCACGTGTAGATAAAATGACAGCTCATACAAGAGGAGACCTCCAGAAACACTAAGCCAAGCTAAAGTTTTTTCCAGACCACAGATGCTTAGATTTAGTGTCTGACATCCTAAATTTAGTCTCAAACAAGTTCATGTGCTGTTCCTGTAATGATCAAAATGAATGACAGAAGTCCTTGCGGTGTCCTTGAGGCTTTGTGGTCTCAGATGCAGGCCACGTAATTACAAAGTCACTGTTTCCATCATGGACCTTTGTTCCATGGCATCTCTCTGCATCTATCCACGTTTCAAATAAATGCACACTACCAAAAAATATATATATATTCCACCAGACATCCAGACTGTTTTCTGATTATGCTTTCTTTATGTCAGTGATGAAATAACCTTGTATTTATTTGCATCAAAATGTTAATTAAATTGGACCAACTAGCAGAAACTCAAAGTAAAGTTCATCTCAGCAAGTTGTTCCTTTTATAAATCATTAACCTTCATTAAAGCTTCTCCAATGTGATGATCATTTGCTGATCTGTTCTATATCTATATGAATTGAATAGTTTTGGGTTCTGGACTGTTAATTTACATTTTAAATGTCTATGACTTTTTCACAAACCAAGCAATGAAATGATTAATAAAGAAAATGATAATAATAATACAAAAAATAATCTTAAATCACAGCTCTATATAATTAGTTTCAGAACTGGAGTGTAATCTATTGTGAAATTAAACACAAACAATGATATACAACAATTTCATACTGGAGTGGGCTTACAATGATAGTTGTATATCGTGCGTGTGTGTGCTGATAGGAAAGAAAGAGTCAGGCAAAAAAAGTACAAAAAGACACACACACACACCTTTTGGCATGCAAAAGCATGGATATGCCAGCAGGCATGACAGTGTCACAATCTGCAATCCCTTCCTGTATCCACTGTGTGTGTGTGTGTGTGTGTGTGTGTGTGTGTGTGTGTGTGCGTGTGTGTGTGTGTGTGTGTCCACCCCAAGTGAAGGCTGACTAACAAGCTCCTGCTGAGACTGCAGGTGAGGATGAGGACGAAAGAGGAAGAGCACAGATGGGTAGCGCTGACATTTTTTAGAAAAAAAGCTCATGAACAGTTTTGACCTGTCGTCCTCTAAAGTACAAAGAAAACACTTGGATATTTATAAATTGCAAATATCCTAAATATCTGAAAGTTTATATCATGGGAAACATACAGTTTAAAGTAAAGTATTACAAGAATGAGTCATTCTTTACATAAAATTTGGTCACACACGGCAAGTGACAAACAGATATTTCACGTTTCACTCATCCGTCAGATAAAACTGTGCTAGTGCCACAAGGCCACACACACACACACACACACACATACACTACACTAACATACATGTAACTCAGATGGGAGGAGGGGGGGTTAACATATGGTTTCCTGTGTATCAGGCGACAGTTTGGAGGCACGTGTTGTTGACAGCACGCAATAAATAATGCAAGGTTTTTCCCACAAGCATATGTTTCCAATAAGCAAGTGTGTGTCTGTGTGTGTGTGTGTGTGTGTGTGTGAGAGAGAGAGAGAGAGAGAGAAAGAAATAATGGCCTTGGGGGTATTTCTGATATGTATCCCAACATGTTCGCCACCTGCGTGCTGATTGGCTTAAGGCGTTGTCACTGGAGAATCAGACTTGTGTTAGCGTTGCTGTCAGTGGGACCTAAAGATTTTTATTCAGTAGAAATTCAGCCACAACAGCTTACCAGTAATTAGTTAATTCTGCAAACGTCAACATTTTAATTTAAGCCATTAGCAGACGCTTCCTTCAGTAACTATTTGCAATGGTGGAGCAGGTAGAAAGGTGTTTCTTTCTTTGCTCAAGGGAACGCTGGCAGCTGTGAGGATCCAATGTGATTAAAATTACAAATATAAAATACAAAATACTTGTTTGCACAAGTACTCACCCCGTTTAATAGGACGCAGCTAAAGCATGACTGCTGCAGAGTTACATAATAAGGTAAATGGAGATCACCTGTGTGAAGTCACAGGTTTCAACTGATTGCAGTGTAAATACACAAGTATGTGGAAGGTGAGACATTATCACGGTACACCATAAATTTGTCTCAGTATGTCTCAGTATCTCTTTGACCTGTTTCTGCAGCATGACCACATTACTTTAAGTACTGTAATTAAGTGCAGTTTTGAGGTACTTGTGCTTTACTTGAGTATTTCCATTTTTATGCCACTTCATACATCTACTTCACTACATTTCAGAGGCAAACATTTACATACATATATTTACATTAACAATAAGATACGCTATGCTAATTAATCTGTCTGTCTGTAGTACTGTATACAAAGTATCAAAGAGTAACTCAACTTGACTTATCTTTTGCTGATAGTATCTCTGTACTTTTACTTAAGTAACATTTTCAGTAAAAAAATTTCAGTATTTGTAAACTATGGTATTTCTACTTTTCTTAAGTAAGGATCTGAGTACTTCTTCAAAGAAGTTACCCTCCCATGATAAATAAAGACGAGAATTATTTCTTATTTTATTATTAGTGGCAGCAAGCTACAGCTTTCTTTACCCCTCCATCCACCAACACTTAACACTAATGCCATCAGTGGGGCTCAAAGAGGAGCTGAATACACAAGGACCAATTGTAATTAAGTCGAGTGTCTTGAGGCTCTTCTCACCTGCTGCCTCGCTAAGCACTGCTGACACTCGCTGAGGCTGACCAATACTTCATTATGGCTTAAGTGAAAAAGAATCAATAGCAGCTAGCAGAGCAGTCAAGTCTGTATGGACTCCGTCTGGCTTCCCTGTCAGGCATCAATCACAGACAGAGAGACGGACTGAAAAAAGCTGAACAGCAAAGCTTCAGAAGAGAAAGGAGAATGCTGATAGGAGCAGCTGGCACTTTTTGTGATGACATTAACAAAAGACGAGTTTCACTGCAAGATGAGACATCCAGCGCGTGAAAAAAGTGACGCTGAGCACTTAAAACTGCCTAGATCCTCTATGTGGTTGAGATAACATCATAAATCTCTATCAGATATCAAAAATATCGACACAGCTGAGGTAGGAAAGAGCTTGTACTGCAGGACACACTGATACAGAGAATTCTGCATAATATTATGCAAAAACTGTGTAGAGTGTCCCCTTAAACGTCCATAAAAATACAACGAAATCATTTAAAGTAAGGATAAAATGCCACCTCAGAAGGCTGTGGTAATGTCTGCATTCTTAATAAAAAGACGAAAGTTGTTCTACTGCATCTAATCACAGAATAAAGGGTTTACAAATCCACCAAACTAATGCAGATATAGGTCTTCTCTCTCATATATGAGCCCTATAAGTGGCTGAAAGAACATCACTGTGTCAACACGCCAAAGGGACTCTTCAAAGAGGCGAAAAGCAAACAGAAGCCATGCACCTGGCTCTCCTATTGTTCTGAGAACACCTATAGCTCAGTTAAACAGCTTTATATTTTGACATTTCACATAGTTATGAGTAACACAGTAAGCAAAAACCTGTGAAATTTGAATTTCTGCCAAGGAAATTGGGTCACTGAAGCAGTCTTTAGTAAGATTTTATGTTAAAGTTTATGTAACAGCAGGATGGAAGAAAATTGTGGACAAGATTGGGATTTATATAAACATCTGTAACCAATACTTTCAATACAAAACTAAGCAGAAAGATAACAGGGTCATGCTGGTAAGCAAAGCATCAGGTGTGGAACACACTGAATTAATGAATATTTAAAAAACACACAGAATCAGTGGAAAAATTATTTTTAAAAAGGCCATGGTCACAATATCTAGGCAGAGTGTACTTCAATCTGCTGTTGTTTTGATCCTAAATTTATAGCTGTATTTTTCTAGGAATATGTTTTTTAAAAAAATCAACTCTGGTAATCTTATTGGCCATTTGATTGCACTGTATTTTAGTGTGCTCAAATGTTTAATGAACACCAACTGAGCTTTATACCGTAACAACAATACCTTCCCCATTAGACTGTAACGAGTTGTTCAGAGGTTTGCGATGTTGTGTCTTGCTTTTTTAAAGTACCGATTAAAATGTCTCCATAGCATCGAGTGTAAATATCTTTGAGTAAATGTTTGGTCAGAGTCACTGGCTTGTTTACTTATTCTTTGAGATGTTTCCTGATCTGAAAATGATGAAAGACGGAGTGAAACCATGGCTATTTTTCCCCAAAACTAAAGGGTAAGTGTCAATTTTAAACAGAAATCAAATATTACCAAAAAAAATACACTAACTGTATAACAACTGTGAGCTTAACTATGGTGCCAAGTGGTGTAAAATTAGTTTTTCTCTGGAATGAGCTGCCTGCTGTTGTGTAGTTTCAGTATTTCTGTTCAGTTCTGGACAACTTGCACAAAGACATTTACAATAACGCTCACATAATTACAATGTACATGCAAACAGGTAAAGTGAAACCAGCCCAAGCAGCAACACATTTATATAAAACCCTGCATGGGCTCATGGGTTATGTCCACTAAGCAATACCATACTGCATCCTACTTTAACATTTCTGCAGAATATAAGTATCTCACTGATCTCATAAGATAAACAAGCCACATCAGCAGAACTCTGTAAAACCACAAGTAAAACCTCTTCCAGCAGGAAAACAAAAGTCCAGAGGAACTGGACCCCTCCCAGCTGATTGTTCACTCCCTCTCCACTAATGACACCATCCTTTCACATAGAGATCTTCTCTATTAAAAGGCTGCATTCATGCATGGATACAAGGACAATGCAGAGCACAGTGAGCACTGGTGCTTCCAAAAGAGGGTGCAGTGTGTGATTCCTGCTCCCAGTTCATGAATGAGAATTATTAGAGGATGTTGTGGTCTTTCGTAAGTTAGGACAGGTGACCACTGTGGCTCCACCCTCCACAGGGAGGTAGGCAAACATCATTGGATCCCCTGGGTGGTTAAAACAAGCTTGGACTGGAAAAATGACTGCCAGTGAACAGAATCCAGGCAGCAAATTAAGTTTCCTCCAAAAGGCTTTTGGCAAAAACCATTTAGCAGTGTGTAAATGTAATTTTTAGGGAGACAGGGTTTAATTATAAGTCTGTAGTTCCAACGATTATGTGGTGCATTATAAAACTTTAACAGGTAAATGAAAGATTTAAACTGCATTAGGTGAGGAAACAGTACAGCTGGTGTTGTTATAAAGCTTAACATATGCATGAAACCATTTCTAAATTAGGTGTTGCAGAGATATAAACAAGTGAGGAAACATCTGAAAGGTAATGTTTCATTGTGTGTGACTGCTTTTGATCTATTTGGATTTCTTAATATACTTGTTACTATACTATGTGTGTGCATAAAAGCTTTGTGTGTGGCTGTGTTCTATAGTGATATCCTTCATTTAGTTATTCTGACAGAGATCGAAAGAGAGGAGGTTAGAATGAGTTGTGTTTGCACAGGAGAGTGCAGGAACGAGCACTGGATTCAGAGTGGCACAACTGGCATTAAAGTGCACTCCTGCAACAACACATCAAATATTATTTCCACCAGACTCTGGGAAAACACTCCCAGACAACAGGCCAGGCTCCCCAGGTAGAAATGAAACAGATGATTACAGACAGGCTGACTGAAATAAAAAACTTTTCACTGTACAGGTGCTGAAGAAATCATCAATCCTTAAAGTCCTACAAATATCCAAAAGCACCGACAACTTTCTCTTTGAAAGTGAGACACAGAGAATTGAGGCCAAATATCAAATTCCTCATTTCCGAGCTGGTGAGCAGCTCCCAGAGCCTCCGGACTCATTCAGCCATGATGTGGAGTAACACAATCTAACCTCTTCACTTTCCAACATAATTACCTGAGTCGACACTGAGGCCTCGAAAGGTTTTTATGTGAACGAGGCCCCGCCATGCTTAAACCAGGCTAATCCAGATTAACGCCTGGTCGGGGGCTTTTTCTCTACAGCGGTCATACACAGTGATGGAAATCCAATTAATACAATAGCTTGTTTCAGCCATGAAATTGTGGTCAAAGATTTGCCTCCAAAAACATAGAAATGACTTATCGTGCTGGAGCTATCCCCCAGATAAAAGAGAACAGAGGAGAGCTTTAAATGTACTTTTTAAAAATTGGTTATCTAGTAATATGAGTAATGTAATACTGGTCCATTGTTACATATCTTGCAGCATCCCCCTGTACTGTGTGTGAGCTCCTGTTGCCATTTGACCCCTTCCAAAATTGGAGATAATGAAAGGATTATTATTAAAGGAGCTGTATGGACAATCAGAACATTAATATAGCAGCAAACTATTATATGCTACGTAAAGATATAGTGGAGTAATGGCGTCCTGAGCAGAGAGTCAGCTCACGCTCCCTGTGTGTGCTGTCATCCAAGTTTCTCTGTTCTTTGTTGTAAGAGCTGGTCCAGCGGCATGTGCATGTTAGATCATGTGAGTCCATGGGTGTGTGTGTCACACTGACATGCTAATCATTGCCGCTTTGCAATAGCGACGCTTGGTAAGTGACTTCCAGCGTCAGACACCACCAAAAAAAGCCGTCCTTTCACACCAGTGTGATACGCAGCAAGTCGTCGTCTTTGTTTAACGGTGCCCAATGGCATCGGGAAAATGCGGCGCGACAACAACAGGGGGTGGAAATCTGAGTAGGGCGGATGGGTCCAACGACTACAGACTTTCACCGAGGAGACCGGTGTTTGCTTCCTGTATGACTGTAAGTCAAATGCTGTTCTTTTTTCTACACCAAACCACGTGCTTTTGTTACCTAAAGCCAACCACGTGCGTGTGTGTTGGCTAAACATAACCACATGTGTTTGAAAAAAAGTCAATCTGCAGTATTGTACCAACGTAGTATGTTAATTTTGACAGAGACTGTATGCAAACTGTACATCTCCTGTAAAAGGGAAGTGTATTTTGAAAACAGACAACGCATGTAATAGGCTGAACTTGACACGGCATCCCAGGATGTCAACAACCAACACACCCACGGTACCTTGCACATCATATCTCACCATTCAAAATGAATGACCAAACGTTGATATGTGACGAGGCTGGAGTGAGAATGTGTTGGATAACGCAATCTGGAACCACTGTGACGGAATGGTGTGCTGCCTACCCTCCAGCTCCCTCCAAGTTTAACACTAATCTCTGTCAGTACTTTGGCCATTGCTGGCTCGATTCACACTATTAGCTGTCATCTGGCTCAAAGTCAATGTAAAATACTACTGACTGATGAAGGTTTAAGAAATACATTTGTTAAGAGATGGTCTGTCAGCCTGTGTACCCAAACAGGGGCCCTTCTTCATCATTATTACTGGTTGAAGTTTAGGTTGCAGAGCAGTATCTGCACCAATTTCAGTTCTGTGCTGTTACAGGCAGGAGAGACTCTCACGACAGGCTATAAACCAGCTGACCCTAGTCCAAAAATGGCTATCCTGTAATGGAGAAAAGAAGCATTCCTTAAATACTAAAGTACACTTGGCACAATAATGCATCTGTCCAAAGATAGCCCTGCGGCGCTGCCTTGGAATCCACTTGGATTTCATTGAAAAAGAGCAGGAATGTTCCAGATTGTTGGGATTATGTAAGTGCACTCAGAAAGACTAAGGAATCAGAAACACCATTGTTTAGCTTAAAATATACGTCAAATAAAAGCATATGGACGTGGGTCTGACATTGTTGACACAGTGATGCCCAGTGCCAGCTGAATAATTGCTCTCCGCTGAGATTTGTGGCCATTAAACATCCCTGCAAGCGGTGACACATCAATCAAAGCACCAAGTGAGGCAGCATTAATTAAAAATACGAATTTGAAACAAATTATCACTGCTCTGGGTCACAGTGTAACCCATATAGCGCACACTGAGGCCACCAGAGAGGGAATTAGCGCTCAGTTAATTATGATACACTGATACGCATGTTTCCTGTGGGGGGAGAAAAATCAACACAGTGCACAAGGACTGCAGTGAAATATCCCTCGAGGTCTACCGGCTCTACATGGTTATCTTAAATGGCCAACAATGTTCTGGTGTCAGCAACAAATGCACTTATTAACTACACATTTCTCACCCATTTACATCCTGGTAATTTGTTGTTTAACCCTTATTTCACCAAGACACATAAGAAGTATTGGTGTTTGCTAAGCATGTAGATTGTGAATGTGTGGATCAGGGGATTTTCTGTGGAACATGCACATATTCAATAGCATAAGCTAAAATCTTCACATAAAAACGCCATATGGGAATGATTACGAAAGCCCTGATATATGATAATGGTGGTGCAGAACCATTTTTCCATTTACTGAGGAGAACCCTGACTAAACATGACAAACTATATATTAAAGAATCACCACCTCACTGTCAGCAATTTTCACCCAAACTATGAGAAAGAAGTAATCGTTATACAAATTTCACAGTCCAGTCCATTAATTATTCATGTAAACAGGTGAGCTGTGTTTGGGAAGAGATGTTCCTGCTGATTTTTTTTCCAAAGCTTTGTACACCACAAAAGAAATTCAATTCACACAGATATCTAAAAGCCTAAGAAAAATAAATCCACTTGAAGTTTTTTTTTTTTCATATGCCTCCGCACCAGTGAAAGATGTAGCCTGAGGCATTATGTTGTCAGGTTTGTCCTTCCGTCCCATTATTGTGAACATTACATTTAAGATTGCCTTAAGGGAATTGCTTCAATTTTGGCACAACCGTCCCCTTGGATTCAACGATGAACTGATGAGATTTCGGTGCTCATAGGTCAAGGTTACTGTGACCTTGCACCCATCTAATTCTTGTAAACGCACTATCTAACAAATACTCTGACAAGATTTTTTTTTAAATTTGGCAAAAACGTTCACTTAAACTCAACAATGAACTGATTAGATTTTTGTGGTCAAAGGTCAAGGTCAGTGTGACCTCACAAAATGTGTTTTTGGCCATAACTCAAGAATTCTAATGCTAATTATGACAAAACTTCACACGTCTAAAGGATATAATGATGAGGTGATGACATTTTATATCCAAAAGGTCAAAGGTCAATTTCACTGTGACATCATAATGTTCTGCATAAAACACTCTTTGGGCCATTACTCAACACCATATCTCAGGAACAGATGGGGAGACAATTGGTCAGATACTGACTTGTTGGCACTAATCATGGGTGCCTCCTTGAAACTGTGCTGACTGTATAGATCTTATGTGCTACCGTGAGGAAAATGTGTGTGAAGCATCCATGTTTTCACAGACATGGCTGTAAACTGTAAAAGAAACTTGACTGGTGCATGGAGGCATACAACTGCGGGCGGTAATTCTAGGTTGTTGTTTTGGTTGTTTTTAAATTATGGGTTATCTGACCCTTTAACTAGTGGATTCAGGTGTTAGACTTTTAAGGCTTTCAGCTGCATAATGGCCCAGGTACTGTGGCTCAAAGCAATTTGTTTTTTAGGCCACAGACTTCTTTGACCATATATATATTTTATATTTTCAAGTCTCTTTTTAACTCTCTCACTCCAACATGGCATTCTGTGACACAGTGAGATGCCTTAGAAAAACATGAGCATCAACCATTAGGGGAAAAAAATGCTGAACTAAGTTTAGTCACCTTGGGGCTGACTAATGCTGAATTCAAACCCTTGTTGGCAAAACGGGAAAAAACTGAAAACTTTCTATTATTCTGTCTTGGGAGGGTTAACAAATTCAGGGAAACTTCTGTATTTTTAACCTGCGTCCAAACTGCGTGCAAACTCCAACAGACACACTTAAGATAAACAGATTAAACTTTGCTAACCGTGCAGCATTATGGCTACATACAACAACCCATAATACTCTTAAACATAATGAGCTTACACTAACACTGCAGTCAGTTATTTTATTGCATTCAAAGACAACATCTGTTGTGACGATGTGAATGACCACTCCAAGTTTACAAATGTAACCGACAGAAAAAAAGATATTATCTTATATTCAAGCTATTATAGTAATAATAACAGCAGAAAGCTCACAGTATGTGGGTTGTGGCTTTCTGCACACACACACACACACACACACACACACACACACACACACACACACACACTTACAGTCTCACCATGCCAACGGACAACTGGTCCTCTCCGCAGTGCCCACATGGTCGGGTGCAGAAAGACAAGCATGTCAGCAGAAGGCGTGAACCGTGTGTCATTTCTCATTTTGATGGTGAATGTCAAACACAATCCACCATGTTTTGAACTGGATCCCACTTGTAAAAGCGGTCATCTTAACTGGTGCCAGGAGTGAAATACAAAACTGGTTAACTGTCACATAGAGCACAAGCTAATAAAGTTGTCCAACAAGGGCTTCATTCGTGTTTAACTTTCAGAAGGACGTATTCCAATGTGATAAAATACTGTTCATCTATCGATATGTAACCTCTGGCACTGACATGAATGTGTCTAATTAACCTGGATATAATGTGATACTGAGCAGAGTCTAGCCCTTAACAGAGCTGCCAGAGTCACAAGGGAAGAGAGTGTCTTCTCTAATTAAGAAATCTTATTTAATTTTTAGAAGAAGAAGAAGAGGAGGAAGATATACTTTATTAATCCCCAAGGTGAAATTCAATTTTTTTTTACTCTGTTGTCATATACATGCAGGCTCGAAATGGCTGGTCTGCCTGGAACAGGCGCCCCAAGCAGTTGAGTGTTCAGTGCCTTACCCAGGGGCACCTTGGCAGTGCCCAGGAGGCAAACTGGCACCACTCCAGCTACCAGTCCACACTCCGTACTTGGTCCATACGGGGACTTGAACCAGTTACCAAGCCAAGTCCCTATGGACTGAGCTACTGCCATCTCTAAAACTCTAAATTAAGCTTAGGTTTTCAAACTGTAATCATAAAATGTCTGTCCAGCATGCAGCTGAGAGTTGCTGGAGGTGATTTTGTTGTAGAAGAAAAGAGATGAAAACCTGGGAATGGAAAAACATTCATATTAAAATACAACTGTGGGGGAAAAAACATGTAGATGAGAAACACCAACAAGGAAAACCTGGTCTGGACAAAACCAAATCTGTGCCACTGACTGATTGGTTTGTCTGCTGCACTTTTATTTCTTCTGTTAGTAGCAGTAGCTGAATATCTGGTCAAACCAAATTGTATTTTATTTCATTTCATTTTTAAAATCTAATTTTACTTTACTATGTGTTTTTTTACTGATTATTGTTTATAAATGTCATTATAATGCTTTTCTTTGACCTTATAAAGCACTCTAAATTGCCTCTGTGTTTGAAATGTGCTTTATAAGTGATGCTGCCTTGCCTACAAAACCACTAACAACCCCAAAAACAATGCAAATGACATAAATGCTCAGTTTTCTCCTGTTTAAAGACACTTTTCTTGGCACATCAGTTGTATTAAATGAAAAACAAAGAAATCAACTCGTGTTCTTTTACATACAGCAGAACATGCTCTAAATATTTGTTTTTTTTGGGTGAATATCGTGTTTTTTGGATTGAAAGCCAGTGTGTGTTACTCAGGTCTTGGCTGTGAGATGTGTTGCTCCCCAAGGCTGCTGGGAGAACAGAAAGCCGGCTCTGACGAGTCACTGAGTCACATGTTTTAGTCTCTGCCAGCGTCCACAGTATCGCCAGAAAACCCTGCAGCTACACACTGTGTCGGTCCCAAGAACAGTCAGGAGTCCTGTCCCATGAATACACTACAGTAAGTGTGTCTGTGTGATGCTTGACTGTGTGTGTTTGGTCTGCTCCAAATCTCATCTTGTCCCCAGCTGAGGAGCTTTACTGGCTCGCTTGGTTTTGACCAACTGATTTATTTGTGAATATGCGGTGTGATCGGCCAGTAAACCAGTCTGACCGTAAACCAGTTAAGCAGTTAACTGGTCAGTCAAGGCGTCAACAGAGAAGTTATTTTGGGTGTCCTGAAGGTTCTTGAACTAAAAGTCTCGCTCCTTTTCTCAAAGACAATGTTGCTAACTGACGTTAAGATTTGGATGAACATGAAATTCTCCCAGTTAACCCATCAGTACAAAAGATCAGCAACCAAGTTAGATAATATCTTTAATAAAAAGACAAAAGGCACAAGCCTGTGCTTGTAAAGACCCAAGCAAAGAAGACAACTACGATTCCCAGGCACCATTTGGGTAGTAAACATTGAAGTCTGTTATAAGCTAATGCTAAAAGTCACACTTTATAGAAAGTAAGTCAGAAGTTTAAATCAATTTTAATGTCATATTCTGGGTCAATTTTTGGATGAACTCAGCAGCTACAGTTCAGAATTGTGAATTTCTGAATTGATTGTTTTGATTCGTGACTCTGGTTGGTGTCTTCTCCACAGCAATAAGAGCCATAACTGTTTTTGAGAAGTTGCTGTAGTTGAAATACACTAAGAGGCAAAAATACATCCATCTGTAACTGCTTATCCTATTCAGGGTGGCGGGGAAGCTGGAGCCCATCCCAGCTGACATTGGGCAAGAGGCAGGGTACACCCAGGACAGGCTGCCAGACTATCACAGGGCTGACACATAGAGAAAGACAATCATTCACGCTCACATTCACACCTACGGGCAACTCAAAGTCAGCAGCTAACCTGATCTGACCCAACCTGCATGTCTTTGGACTGTGGCAGCAAGCCAGAGGACCCAGAGAAAAGCCACGCTGATGCAAACTCCCCACAAAAAACAAGATAAACTGAGATGCAGTGTAAAACATATTTAGACTACTTTTACATGAAGGTCTGTTTACAATCATCCTTGCATATTGAACAGCAGTTTTCATTACAGTTATTAAAATCATGTCATTAATACCCCTTCGCCCCTGAGTTCTGCGTTTGTTGAACTGTCTTTTAGTTTATGCTGGATTTTGAGCAGCACTGACAAAAGCTTTGGTGCACGCTTTATGGACTCACCACTCACCACTTCATATATGGATGACCATTTATGGGGAAATCTGCAATGACGTGCGCACTGTTTTGTCCCACTGTCAGCAGCAGTTGCTGAACTTCATACATCACTACTGAAAGAGTCGGATGCGATTCCACTGGGTGAAACCAACACCCCTGTTACCTCCATGCCCTGTCAAGTGCATGCATAAATGGATGCTAACGGAGAGCATACAAGATAATGACATTTGTTTAGATTTACTGGGTTTAATACCTTGTTTTTGTTCAGTTTTATTTTGTTAACTGATATTTAGTTTGCTGTGAAATTACGATCTTGAATAAATATATCTAATGTAGGAAACAGAGTGACCAAAACAACAACTGGAAAATAACTCTGTTGCCTTTTATTGCATCTATCTATGACTGCTACAGCCAGCAGCTCCAACTGCTGCAATGTGGTTTGTTCAATCTATCTATTTAATCTCTGCTCTCAGAGGCAGGTCAGATAATGTATGTTGAGAAGTTCACACCAGGTAAAAACTTGGTATTTTAGTTTTTAGTTTACCATTTATTAACAAGTCAATCAGACCAGTTTAAACAAAGGTAATTAACGTATCTTAAGTACACACACACATACTGCTATCTCTCTGTGAAGTGCGGAGTCAAAGTGTGTGTGTGCTGATATCAGAGAGGAGGAATGCCTCCGCCATGTGGGATTACTGTGTCACCCTGACACTTCTATTAATAACACAGCATTTAGCCTCTGTGAGTGTGTATGTGTGTGTGTGTGTTTTCACAACTATCTGAATATATGGTTCTGCATACTACAACAGACTTTTAACCACAAAGTTTGAATCACTAGATTGTCAGGGAGCCTCATCTCCTCCTCCTCCTCCTCCAGTGACTACTGCCCACGTGCCACTGACCAAGACATTAAACCTCCAGCTGCAAGCTTCAGGAAATCGTGTTTGTCTACACACACGCATACAAATTGTGACAAAGCGTGGGAGTCAATCTGTGTGTGTCTTTGAATGATTATGTAAAGTTCAACAGCTGAAAGTGTGTGTGTGTGTTTTCAGATTCTTTCCCCTTGACTGACTGTGTCCCTGACCAACAACTGCAATGTCGCACACACACACTCACACACACACACTGAGAGAGAGAGAGAGAGAGAGAGAGAGAGGAGGAAGAGTTATGTGATCTGATTCACCTCTGCTCAAACACTGCAAAGTCAGACACTTGTGTTTAGAAAGACTGTGCTGTTATTTAAAGGGTTGAAGGTTCAATTCCCACTGCAGCCTCTGTGCCCTTAACCTTATGACATGTAACCTTGAGCAAGGCATTCACAGACTGTGGTGAGTAAACAGATGGAAGCGAGTGGAAAAGATGTAAGATGGCAGGAAAATCAAGAAGTAAGGAAAGAAAGGAGGGACATTTGATGAGCAGATGTGAGGAAAGACAAAAGAAAGAAAGGCAGATTAGAGAAGGGGGGATAGATTTAAGTATAAAGAAAGAGATAAAGCATAAAAAGAGGGAGATTAGAGGTGAGGAAGCAAGGATGTATGGTTGAAAGGATGCAAAGGAGGATGGGAGGAGAGATGTGGGGAAATACAGACGTAAGACAAAAACGGAACGTATGGGTGAAAGAAGAGAGGGATAAAAGGTGGGAGGAAGTGAGGAAGTATAGCAAGGAAGTAAAGAAGGAAGACAGAAGAGTACAGTAAAAGTAAGCAGGATGTAGGGAAGTAAAAATGGAAGGATAAATGAATGGGAGGAAGTAAAGGAGGAGGTAGGTCTGGTAGCGAGCGAGCATTTAAGGAAGCAAATGAGGATGGGAAGAAGGATGCAAGGATAAGGGAAGAGAAACGAGAGGATGAAGAGGAGGAAGAAAGAAGGAAGAGTATAAAAGGGGAAGACAGGAAGGCAAAATAGAGGACAGATGAGTAGGAAGGAAGAATTGAAGGGTGCAAAGGAGGAGAGGGATGTGGAGAGGGATGGATGTAAAGGAGCAAGAGGCTTAAGTGGAAGAAGAGAGGGATAATAGATGGGAGGAAGTAAGGGGGCGTAATTTGGCAAGGAAGGAAAGGAGGACAGAAAGCTATATTAGAGGGATAAAGAAAGAAGGAAGCATGAACAGAAGCAAAAGAGGATAGGTGTAAGGATAAGGGATGGGAGAGGGAAGAAGGGAAGAGGGGCGAGAGATTAAAAAGGGAGGAAGAAGGAAGAAAGAACGATTAGAGAGGAACGAGACAGGAAGAATGCATTAAAGGAAGCAAAGCAGGATGGGTAGAAGGATGCAAAGAAGGACACGTACAGACAAGCAAAGGGAGAACGGAAGGAAGGATTGGATGGAAGGAAGTGAGGAAGGATGAGATGACAAAAAGACAGACTTTAATGACATTTTTCTGTCAGTGCTTCCTTCCTTCCTTCTTTGCTCCCTTCCCTCCTCGTCTCCTCAGTAGGTTAACCAGGTCGCTCTGCCGCGACAAATGATCATTACAGCTCTGTAACAGCAGCAGCCCTCTTCACGCCAAAATGTCACATCTGATTATACTGCACTGCCTCTAATGTGGCATCCATAGTGACATTCCCAGTGTCAGCTGAGCTGGTGGAGAGAGCAGCAGAGCCTGTAAATATCCGTGAACATGGAAGGATCGGGCTGCTGGAGGAGTGTGAGAGGGGGTTAATCACCAGCTCATTAATTAATAATGAAGATAATTAGCTAAGTGTGAAGACGAGTGCTGCGTGTGCTGCAGAGGGGGCAAAAAAAATGAAAAGTGTAATTAGAAAATGGGTCTGTCTAGTATGAATTCTGCTAATAAGCAGACAGTCTGTTCTTCCTCAAGTCTCTCAGTGGTTAAGTGATTCGTCAACATACAGTAATAACAGCGCAATGAGGATGCAGCTGTGTGACTGAAGGGTTGCTGGTTGTTTTATTGGCTTTGGTGTCAAGTTTTTTTCAGTGGTTGAAGATGTATTTAGATGTTTCAGATGTACCAAAGTGTAAAAATACAAGCAAAAGTTTAAGTAGTAATACATAATACCACTGGATTAAAATTACTGAGGCATTAATGTGTTCATCATTTCAATGTTGCAGCTGGTAAATCGAAAAAATTGAAGTGCTTTATATACTGCTAGGTAGTTTAAATTGAGGGCCTGTCTAGTCTTCTGAACACTCAGAGCACTTTTTAAACACACATTTATACACTGCTGGCCAAGACTACTGTACAAGGTGCCACTGGCTACTCAGTTATACATTCACACACTCTCACATACTGATAGTACAGCCATCAGGAGAAATTTGGGGTTCAGTATCTTTCCTGAGAATACTTTGACATGCAGACTGGACAAGTCGGGAATCAAACGGAAACCTCATTAGCCGCAACCCCCCTGAACTTAGAATAATATTCATCATTTATTAGTTGATTTATTTTAGTTTTATTTTTATGATATTTGCATTAATAATCTAAATCTGCAAAGTAACTAAAGTTATTACATAAATGTAGTGGAATAAAAAGAATATTATTTCCCGCTGAGATGTAGTGATGTAGAAGTTTGAAGAAGTGCAAAATGTAAAAACCCAATTAAGTGCATCAAAACTGTACTCAGGTAAATGTACTTAGTTACATTCCACCACTGGTTTTTGTGTATGTGTAACTGTGTTTGTTGATTCCATTACATTCTAAAAGAAAAAAAACTGACTCTGAAAAAATGTAAAAGCAAAAATCTAAATCATAAACATTTTATTCTTAAAAATTAATTCTACAATGAAAGCTGAGAAAGTGTTTTGCTGTATATACACATTTTAACTATACTTGCCAGTTCCTATTGATCCCCTCCTCATGAGGTAATAATTTAATGTAAGAAATCAAAGACACACTTTGAATCCTGTCAGTGTGCCACTGAGCAAGGCAATAAATACCTGTGAGTCAACCCAACTGCTCCTCTCTAATCCTGCCACGATTAAAAAAGACTGTAGGACATAATTATTTAATGGAGCTACAGACTTATTTACATGTGTGTTTTCTGGGCAGTTAGCCGGTGCTTTAACTCAGGCAGACTGGAAATGAATGAAGCTGGAAGGCTTTAGTGTTTTGGGGATTGAACCTGTGACCCTTTTCCATGTGCAGTCCAGCTTCTCTAAGCTCAGAGCAACCCTGCCATCCAAAACCAGCCTGCTGGATGAAGCTGGATGTCTGACTGCACATGCAAATATGAATCCAGAGATTCAGCGCTTACAGCCCAGCGAGAGGGATTTACATAGAAAAATGTCTTAATGACGCCGTCCGTCAGCCGTCACTCAGGATCCCTTCACCCCGAAGCTATTCAGTTACACAACAAGCACCAATCAAGCAATGAGAAGTCAAAACTGAGCCGTCGGTGTCAGGACACTAGAAATATATTTTTCTACAGCCGCAAATTCTCGCTTCTGTCGCCTGCGGGGTCGTCACCTCACTTTCACTGTCACCTTGTTAGCTGGGAGTGCAGGTGACACCGGGGTGTCTGTTTGAAACGCTGCTGCTGTTTAAATGTCTAGATGAATGGAAAAGAAATGGATGAGTATAAATCCTGGAAGTGACAGACACTGAGCTATGATCTGGTTTTAGCATGTCACAAAACTGCTGGGATTCAGCTCAAGTGAAAATGGCTGCTGGTTTGCCTCAAATATAAGAGATAAGGTGAAAGGTAAAACCACCTTATGTTTGTTACAATGGTATTTCACTTCAAGTTTTATAATGTAATTAATTACATCCCACTGAGATCATATCCCACTGTATCAGAGAGGCAGCAGGGTTACTTCAAGAAGAAAAATTAATTTAATTTTGATATCACTATGAGTATATTTGTCAAACTAAAGTGAATACCTGACATAAAACTGATGAATTTGTGAGTGCTGGTGTTGGATTTGTATGTGGCAACCTCAGAAACACTGAGTTCAGGTGTTTAAATTAGTGCCAGGAAGGAGAAAAAAAAAGCTGAACGTAGAGACACATCTATTCTACTAATGAACTCTGTGATGTCCAGAGACTGCACCAGCCAATTTGCTTAAAACGAGAGCAAACACAAATGACAAATGGAGTCAGCTAGAGCATTTCTGAAGAGGATGAAGATAAAGCTGGCAATAATGTTCTGCAGCAGAGGATGTAATGAGGGCTGGACGCAGGGTTGCTGTGGGAGACGGTGAAGAGGGGAGGTGTTGTAAAGCTTTTTTTATTTTATGTTCCTGTAACACCGAGGCACTAAAGGCACAGCACTCTAACTTTAATGTATTTTCTATTTAGGTTACTGTTTATTTTCTTTATTCTTTTAATCATCTGCGTGATGTAAGTTCTTAATATTATTTACTGTAAACTTACATCAAGTAATATATTTAAAAGTAGGCTGTGTTTTAAAGTGAAAAAGGATCATTTTCTTACAAATGTGATTGATTTGTTATTCATAGTATTGATTAATTACCTTAAGTGTAAGTGTCTTTCAATTTAAAAACCTCATATTATAACTTAAATGTCTTACTATAGCTCCCAGGAGGCAAGGCACTAACAAAGCCGGGGTTGTGGGTTTGACTCCTGATGATAGCGCCCGTACAATAAATGCATGCAGTCATGAAAGCGTCCACCAAACAGCATAAATATTGAGTTTCAATGTCGACCAAACAGACCAGCCTCACACTTGACCCCACCTCCTTCATCTCACCAGCCGCTGAGCTGCGATTGGTCTAATTGCCCAGATTTAGCGGGTCAACGATGCTATTGACCTATCAGTTAAGAGCGAGAGCCCTCGACCCCTCGACCCGACAAGAATGATTCAGCTAATCCTCTTAAAAGGTATGTGTGTGTCTCTGTGTGTTTAACATCTTAAAAACGCTTTTGTTTTAGCATTGTCACAGCGTTTGATCGATCTATTAACCCCGTCGTTTTTACCTTTTTGACTGTGGCAAAATTAAAGTGGAACATTCTTTCCATGAAGCTGTCTGTGTGTCTGAAAAGGTACAAAGTAAATATATTACGCTATTACATCTGCATCATTAGAGACGAACGCTGCAAGTTCGTCTGTTATTATTGATGAGATTCAATACATGTGGAGGTATGTAAAAGGTCAATTTTGATTACTTTTAACCAGGTCTGTGTCACCACAGTGTTGTGAATAGGCGCAGATGACCTGTATGTGTGTTACCCCTGTGCCGTCAGCAACAGGACCTTTCTGCTTATGCAGTGAGCAAAACATTTTGCATCATCAATAATGCATTTAGCATCACCCGACTGAGTTTTGGTGGCAGCTGGGGAGCTCCAGGCACTTGAGGCAAGGGGGTAAAACAAACACGCTTCCCACACTACAAGGACACAGACCTAGTTGAAAATTGGCAAATGCTTACCTTTAGTTTGAGTGACAGATAGCGGCAGATAAGAAAAGAAAAAGACGATTTAAGGGACACATGAAGCTATCTGTGTATCAAAAACAATGTGATGGATAAACAAGAATAATCCACCAATGCACACCCTAGGTACTATATTGAACTGTATTTACCCTCCACCATTTTGTTTCAGTATCCAAATTCCAAATAGGTCAACTTCCCCACAATACGAAACATTAATAAATTAAAAATACAACATAAGTGTCCATAATATGAACACTTCTTTCTGCTATCAGTCTCACAATGTAACGTGCCATTATTTACAGATCTAAAAATTACCATTGTGTAACACAACAGCTGTCAGTGATGATGCAAAATGCTGATGATGAGTGCCTGAAATCTCAATTTACTGCTCACTATAGAGTGAACAACTGAGCGCCTATTATACAAGGAGGAGTGAATAACTAAATGTGGGAGAGATTCATCCACATGAGGGAAAAATACTTAATTTCTAAAGGCTAAAGAAGCAGGGAAATAAATCAGACACAAGACAAGTCAGGCCCTGAGGAACTCACACCAAGTAATGTATGCTGTTGCTTTTCATCCACCAACACAAGGGCATTCTGGGAAAAGCAGGAAAACCACACACTAAAACAAACGAATAACAAAGGAGCATTAAGCAAAACTTGGTTCAGCAACTTATTAGAAATTTAAAGTAGTTCCTAAAACATCCCAGATGGATGAAATCTAACAGCAAAAGATGATACAAAGGTGTTTTTTATTTTATTTCAGGCTTTTCTGCAGCACACGTTTTCAATATTTGCTCCTTTTATCCAGTTTTTGAGTTTGCATTTAAGACAAGAATCTATTTTTTGTTTGTCTGCATTACCTCACATCTACATCACAGTGTTTCAAACCTCACCCCTTGTCCATTCATTTTCTTGTCCTTGTTCACCCAGATGGGACGTCTGCAAATCATCTCCAGTCAGAAGTTACATTATGAGAAGCGACAGCAAGAGAGACTTCTCTGAAAGTGTCTGGACTGGTTTCAGAAGCAGACAAAAGATGAAGACAAACGACCTGATAGAAGAGCAGTTCTGGTAAATACTCGGGACAAAAAGCTGGCGCTCATCCAGCCGACGGGACGAGCGGCGATTGGAAAATCACTCCTAATTGTCAAATTGAATCAAGAACTAACAAACCGTATTATGAGGTTAAAGACCTCGACAGCTCCAGTTAAACTCAGTCAGAGGACACATTGTCTGCTTGTTTCTCTTCATGTTTGTCCTTGATATCAAAGGAAATTTAAAGTATTAAAGTGCAGCATTTCTTTTAAATCCTATATTTAAGCAAAGATGATTAGTGATTGATGATTAGTTGTCATCAGAGCTTCACCAGATCAGCCGGGAGAAAAACACATTGCTTACGGATATTTAGCAACCTTCTACAACAAGCCGTCTATTTTCTACAACAGCATAGAGAAACTACTTTTTTTCCAGCCTCAAACATACCAACTAGTATTGTCTGCCCCATTTCAATGATTTACTGGATGAATAAAACAAATGCCAACAACTCTCTGCTTGTTATTCTGCAGAAGACAATCCTGCAGCCAAAAGGTCTCAGGTTCAATTCCCACAGCAGCCAGCTGTGTCCATCAACAGTCACTGAGCCTCTTTCTTGCTCGCTGAAAGTCATTTTGAATCAGAGCATCAGCTGAAAGCCTAAAATATAAATGAACTACAAGCCTGCAACACTTTCACATCCAATCCAACCTGTATTTATATGTCATCTCCTCTTGAATAATTAAGGTGAAACAATACTAAGTCTGTAAAGCATAAAGTTTCACATCAATAAAAGTTTAAGGACATAAATTAAATAAAACCAGCAAGTCCTTCAGTAATCTGCTTGTGGCAATGAGAGTAAATGTCTGTTTTGCTACTTTTATCTCCATTTGATTACAGTCTGCGTTATAATTGCTTCAGTATATCACACTTCTGAACAGATGCTGGTTTATACACACAAGTATAAAGAATACATTTGTCGCAGCAGATACACAAGAAAAAAAAGGTGTGTTCTTCCCCTCACTTCCTCAATCAGGTTGTTTTAAACACTTCAGCTTCACGTGCTTTAGGTCGGCATGATAGTTCAGCACACAGCCTTATATACAATACATGTTTGGAAGATAAGATAAACATGTACATTTAAAAAGTAGAGCGTGATAAATGAGTGTGGCAAATTATTGATGAGATCACAAGGCCAATTAGTAATAGCAGCAAGACAACTAGAGCCTATCATGTGACAGGATCACTGTAGCCCTCATACAATAAGTCATGATATACAGTTAATGTCAGCCAGAGGCGTGAAGTGGGGGGGGGGCGCAATGACTCCTTCCTAACTTCCGATCCCCATACTTACTGCCTCCTTGCTTAGACCAAGCCCATCTTTGACCTCATCCTTCATTTTGATCTCAGCTACACACCAGTAAAGTTCTGCAACTCTATCTTCCATGACATTATTGCATCGACAATATCTTTCCACAGACAAACAGACATATAAACACCTTAAAAAGTACTCCCGACAGCTTCTGTCACAGTTCCTGCTACAAGCGGAGTGACCAGGACCACACTTTTCCACAATGACAAACACACAAACACAGATTCACGAGGTAAAAACAATACCAGCCATCGAGACATTGTCACGACTGGTAATAAAAGCTGTCAATCAATAAAAACTTGTCTATAAACATACTTCTCTTAAGACCATTATCATCCGTATAGGAACTATGAAACAATCAAAACACATAATCCAATCTAAAATCAGATATGTGAACATTTGTAACATTGTTTTTTTGTTTTACAAAATACATTGCTCATTGTTGTTATTACTGAATAACTTGCCGCTGACTTGTCTCATGTCAGTTGCCCGTTGTTACACAGCCAGTTTTGCATGGTGTTGGGTCAGTGTGGCATATTGAATAATGGTATGATCTTCTATAGCAGTGTCTTACAATTCTGTGCTATGTGGCTTGCGTGTTTCGGTGGATACTTGGAACATTTTATCATGACCAGCATTATGATTGTCATATTTCATTTATGTCTTCTTGGTTATTGCTGCTTTGCCCATCTACGTGTGTTGTGTTTTGTTGCTTCCTGTCTCAGCATGGCTTATGTCTTGAGGATGCTTATTTTGTTTTATAAATAAATAAATGGAATGTTATACTCTGATTATCGACTCTGTATTTCAGGTTTCTTTAACCTTAAACCAGCTCATAAAAGTCTTAATATTTGCTGCTCTACACACTGCTCGCTCTTACTGTACACATGGGAGATAAATTTCAGTGTTATCAGTCTCTAGTACGTCTTATTTAAAGCGGAAGAATGAAATAATTTAAAAGGAGTTTGATTGAAAGGAGATTTCAGTGTTGTATATATTTCAAAAAAGAAATGAAAATGGAAAGAGAATTGAAGATCTGGTGGATTTATAAGTGGACTGAGTGAACTGGCTCCTGCAGCAGTGAGTGTATTTAGTGTGTCAGGGGTCAGAGAGGTCAGCTGGAGGGTGAACTCTCAGGAGGCCAGAGTCTACGTTTACTCGCCTAAAAAAAGACCAAAGAGCTGAACTATAAAACAGGAGGAGGCTGGGGGTCATATATATATACACACTGGGGCATAAGTACATCCTAAGGGGTTTACACACATGAAAAAAAGAAAGCATCAAAACAAACACAAAGTCATGAATGAACAACATTTCATTGATCTCAGCGCTACTAACAATGAAGAAGATGAATCTCAGCAGTGATGTTTCTTTAGTTAAATGACACTCGCCCACGCACCATATTTAACACACTGGGGTGTAACAGGTCACCTATATGAGGCGTCTGGAGGTCATGAGAAGCAGCAGAGTGGCGGCTAAATAAACCTCCGACAGCTGGTTACACATACATCTCTCTCTTTCTTAAAAAGCTCATGTTTCACAGCACTTCCAGAAAACCAAAACACTTCAAACACTCTTCAATAGTCTTTCCAACTCTACCTCTACCTGGAAAGTAGACGGACTGCTGATTGATTGAACAAAACCCGTCATTGCATAGTGGAAAGTAATAATTCGAGACTGTTGAAGGACATCTTCTCGCAAGCATAAAGAAATCACCTGTCTTACACTAGGAGGTAATAAAAGTCTTCTTTTTGCAGTTATTTTTTCATGTCTAGGTTACATTTAACTGTTACCTCCTCCATAGCATTTTAATGACGATACTTTTCCTTAACTACATGTTGAAATACGGTCAATAAAACAGTTGTTGATAAACTATATAAAACATATATCTTTTAGCCTAATTTAGATTTACTCCAGATGTCAAGGCATCTGCATATCACCAAATCATTTATTATTGGAATGATTGTGAGCATGCTGAAGGAGTGGTTTTGAACTCCACCTTTATATTTCCACCCCAGGAACGATGAAGCCACAAGACCTAAACTCAACTTGTAGTCCCCTTCTGTACATTCCTGTTTGCATTTCTACCACATCTGAAGCGCCAAGAATAACAACTGATTAAAAAACAACTGTGTTGTCTGTGGCATGATTTTCATAGATGCGGAAAGTGTTTTCTTTGTACTCACTCTTGCATGACTGTTTTAAGTTAAACTACCTTACAGTCCGTCTCCTCTCTATGCGAGTCAGTTGATGATGCATCATCCCTCCACCATTCCACACCCATTCATGGCCACTATAAATAGGGTTTAACCCCTATAAACTGATCACTTTTACAAGGCCGAGGCTATTTGCTAGATGAAGCATCTTTACAGCAGTTCACTTGTCTTTCATGTCAAGTTTAGAACTAGGGCTCTAACTATCAATTATTATTTATATCATTTCATTTTAAACGCACAGGTGGTGATTGATACTCAGAGGATTTTCCGTCAAGTATTCTTTTTTTTAAAAAGGTTGTGTTATGTCTCTACTTCCAGGAAGGATCAGGCTGAAACCTCAGATTTGACTGTTTGTTTTTTCTTTCAAGTCTCAAGTCGAGTCTCACTGGGCCTCAAGACTGCAAAACAGTTGTCCAGAGTGGCAGCTCCATTTGTGCTACTACCTATCAACATAACTGACCGTTTAGTCAACCCTTTCTTAAGTCAAGACAATGGTTTTCAAACACACTTTTTTTTTGAGTTAGTGTGACCTGAGGACATGATCATCTATATCAATATAACTCTATTAATCTGCTTAGAAATCATAGAAAAAAGGCACTCCATATAACTCAGTAGAGCCTGCCTGAGAATCATCACATATTTATGTTGCCTTTGGTAACAAAGTAATCCAGTGATTGTTGTCAGTACATACATGAGTGCACTGCAAACAGGCAGAGCTAACAGCTAATTCACCATACTTTTAATGGTAAAAAGTAAACAGACTTAGGCCATAAAAAAACAGTATTCAAGTCCACATTACTACTAATTATTCTTTATGTTTAGTTTGGTCGAGTACTGCTTTTTAAAAAGGTTCCTGGAAAAGTACCCGTGGTCACAAAGAGGACCATTAGAGTCTTCAAGCTCAACAAACAGCCACTCTGCTCCCAACAAACGAGTTCACAACACAATTAGAGCTGTAGCAAGACGAGCTGCAGCGAGGAGGACACAAAAGAGCCGAGAGCCACCGCTCAAATATTTGTGTTAGATACATTTGAAGCCCAGTTTTATTCAATATGATGTGGGAGCAGTGTCTGTGTGTGTGTTTGTTGTGTGTGTGAATGTGCCCTGGTGCTGTATTGTTCTGGACCACGCATACACACACACAGACACACACTACATAACACAATAGCCTGTTTCACATGGTTTCAGCCCCTGAACAAACACATTAAATATGAATCAATATACAGAGGAGCATGAACGCTGTCCCAGTTACATTAATGAAACCAACTGTGTGTGTGTGTGTGTGTGAGAGAGTGTGTGTTTTCTTGTTTTCTGCAGGAGAGGTGTGTGTGAGTGTATGTGCATGCATGTGTATGTGTGTGACAATGCGTGTGTGTTCGTGGTGACCTTCAGGCACAGCTGAGGGTCTCACTGCCAGCGCTGCTGTTCATATGCCTGGAATGCATGACTGAATGCCATCCACAGCAATGTGTGTGTTTGTGTGTGTGTGTGTGTGTGTGTGTGTGTGTGTGTGTGTGTGTGTGTGTGTGTGTGTGTGTGTGTGTGTGTGTGTGTGTAGGTGTGTGTGCGCGTGTGTGTGTGTGTGTGTGTGTGTGTGTACTTAGGTATCTCTTTAGCAGAATTGGCTGTAAAACTGTCATTCAAGGTCCAAACAGGAGACGCCAGTTTATATGTTTTTCAGTACATGACGTTCAAAGTCTGTGTGGCTGTGTGTCTGTGTGTGTGTGTGTGTGTGTGTGTGTGTGTGTGTGTGTGTGTGTGTGTGTGTGTGTGATCCCTAATACTGTAGGCTGTGTGTCCTGTATGTTATGTGATAGACAATGTCCACTGTGTGTGTGTCAATCTGTAGTGCTGGTGTGTTGATGAGGTAGTCATAGATACACACACACTCCCTAAGAGTACAAAGAGAGCTGTATTCATTCACCCACCCACCCACACACTCACACACACACACACACACAGCAACTGTTGCATACTCAGTCATTTAGCTAATCCATACTCAAAAACACAAGGAAAGACCAAAGATGGCTGGTTTTTTATAGCTGCTTTGGGACTCTACAGTCAAAGTGCTCTTTAGCAGGGAACTGAAATGCCTCATTGATTCATGGGAACTCTGAGTGGCTAACAGTTCAGAGTTCAGTTTGAAGTATCAGAGAATAAACGACTGTCAGTTAACATACTAACTTTAGGCATGTTGACATGCTAATGATCATAGGCAAGTTTTAGTCTATTGTCATTCAAGAAAAGTCGTTTAGGTCACATCCAAGTCATAGCAAATCAAGATGTCAGTGTGACTTGAGGATATCATTATCTCTTGTGTCTATCGTGAATATAATTCCATTAACCTGCTTAGAAATCTTACAAAAGAGAAGCTCCTCGTAACTCCAGAACTTGCCTGAGAATTCTCACAATTTAAAGTTTCCTTCAGTGTCAAAGTAATCCAGTGATACGTGCCAGTATATACACGGGTACACTGCAAACAGGAACTGCTAATATCTTATTCCACATACTTTATAAGGCAAAATGTAAACAAATACAAGCTAAAAAGCAGATTCAAGTTGCAGGCCACAGTTGATTAACTGATTTAAGACAGATTTTCAAACATGTATGTTTAGATTCATTGTGACTTAAGGATAGCATCACCTCTATCAACATATCTATTCCATTCCATCTGGGTACAAAAAGGATCGAAGAAGTTTCAATACCGTGTACGGGATGATTTCAATACCTTAAAGGTCTCGTGTGTAGCATTTAGTAGCATCTGGCAATGAGGTTGCCAAACGGAAACTTCTTCCTAGTGCCAAGTGTGTAGGGGAACTAAAGTGGCTGACACAAAAAAAATGAAAACACAAATGACCTTATGTAGAGCCAGTGTTTAATTTGTTTGTTCTGGGCTACCGTAGAACAACATGGTAGACTCTGTTGAGGAGGACCTGGTCTGTATGTTTACATAAACAGCTCATTCTAAAATAACAAAAACAGAACAATTTTTTTTGGTTCTAAACTAATGAAAACATATGAATGTTATGTACCATTTCTTCCTATAGATGCCCCTAAATCCTACACACTGGACCTTTAATGGTATTAAGTACCGATACCCAGCCCTATCGACAGCCAGTTATACTAGTGGAGCTGCCCATTGTTGACCAGACAAATGTGGTCGGGAGAGATCAGGAATAATTGAGTCAACTTTTCTTGGACATAAAAACTAAAGGCTCAAAATGGACAATTTTAATGTAATTTATCCATCAGTCAATTCCATCCAGCATAAAAAGGAGGCTGAGCTTTGTTTCATCCCACAGTCTCACCCCAGCACATTTTTATTCAGAACCGCCCCAGCATTCAGTCTGAATAGACAGCGATAGAATTACACCACTCAGAAGAAGACAATTACACCACATCAATACTATAAGTGAGGAGCGTCGCTGCGCTCGGCCATTCAAAGCTTTTTCCCCCCGCTGCCGAAAGGTCGTCCATCTCCGAGCCTGAAATCAGACTCTCAAGGGCCAGACGGGGATGATGCGTGATAATTCAGAAATAAAAGATGAGGGCTGGAAATAGAATCAGAAGAGAGAAAAGGGGAGGACAGACAAAGAGAAGACCAGGGAGGACAAGCTGTCTACATAACATCATCAGGGATGAACTGAGACTAGATAATATTGTACAGGTGCTGCAACAAATATAAAAATATAACATGACTCAGTGTGGACAAGATAAAACAAACGCAACCAAATTATAGTTAACGGTGGTGCAGCGGTCAGCAGTGACGTCTCACAGCAAGAAGGTATCTGGTTCGAACCCAGGGGTGAGGGGGTCAAACCCTTCCGTGCGGAGTTTGCATGTTCTCCCCATGTCAGCGTGGGTTTTCTCTGGGTACTCCGGCTTCCTCCCACAGTCCAAAGTAATGCAGGCAAGGTTTATTGGTGACTCTAAATTGCCCGTAGGTGTGAATATGAGTGTGAATGGTTGTCTGTCTCTATGTGTCAGCCCTGTCACATGTCCCCAAGGTGTACCCCACCTCTCGCCCAATGTCAGCTGGGATAGGCTCCAGCACACCCACGACCCCCAACAGGACAAGCGTTTTTTGACAACTGCAATGAAATTCATTTGATAGTAACTACATCTAGCAACCTCAGAGTTGTTCTTAATTGCAGTACTTGAGTACCTATACATACTTTCCACCACGGACTTTATTCATATATTAATCTAATATTTGAAGCTACTATTTGATACTTTCCAGGTGTTACTTTGATGAAAGGGAAACGTGTATTAGCTTTTATTATGAAAAGACAACACTGTCACTGATACCACTTATGTGGCTCTACTCATTCCTGCTCCAAGAAGCACGCAAAATGCAGAGCAAACCAAACACTTGTGATACTGTTGAATGTTCTGAATCCAGGACTTACATTTTGCGATCCTGCTTTCTTTCATTTAAGTAAAAACTTTGAGCACTGACATATAAAACAGAATGAGACTCCATCGCTCGACTCATTCACTCTTGTATTTTTATGAGCGGTGCCCCAGCTCCCACGCATCCCACAATTCCTTGTGGGCATGTCGGCACACAAACAAACACACACAAACACAGGAGCTCTTTTTGTACTGACTCTTGGAGGCCGGTGGCATGCACATTCATGCCCATACACACACACAGATGTTAGGCCTGCCTCGAGCAGAGCATCTGTCACTGGTCATCAGAGAAAGAGAGAGCATTCCTCTTCTACCAACACACACACACACACACACACACACACACACACACACACATTCAGCTGCATATCCACACACACATGAAGTTAATGCAGCAAACTCCATCCACATTCCCTGTATCCAAAAACAGAAAGCTGCCTCTCAGCAGATAGAAAATTGAAAACAGCCTGAATGCCAAATGCTCCATTGCTTTCTGTCTTTTTCCTTTTTTTAGCTTTTGAATTCCTGCAAAGTTTGTCCTGCAGTGACAGAACAGAACAGACAAAGAGTTTCAAAATCTTTACTCAGTTATATTGACTTCTCATGTTCCTACATGAAATGAGGCTGTACCATCCACTACATACTGAGGAAGTTTTAGGACAATAAAAAAAGTATAAATTGCTTTTGTTGATAAGGCACGGCTGCTGTTTTCTGAACTTTCTGAAAATTCATGTGAGTAGTTTTACTGTATTTCTGTCAACTGTAGCCACTTTTTTGTTTCAACACCTCATTTTCATCTTGAATTTACAGTTTATAGGATGTAGTGTTGAGACTTTGTTTCAGTTCAGTCATTTACAGTCTGCAGTTTGAGGTTTGTTCACGTTTTCTTACAGGATGAGGCAACAATGGATGCAGTGTTCTGCATGTTGGAGGACTGAGTGCACCTGTTCATGTAGCTGCAGGATGAAGCTGTCATTGTGTATATGTGCTTAGATTAAAACGCCAAGGGACTGCATCGGCAGCAGTAAGAAATTTGGCTGGCTTCTTTATTATTTTTCATAGATTCAGCAAAAGGCTCAACTCTTGCTAACAGATTTATGGGCCTTAAACTGATAACACAATTCAATAATAACCATGGTTTTTGTCCCTGTTGTCCTGGGGAGGGTTGAACTCGTTCAACTGCCCAGGTGTTAAAATATATTGTTGGCCTAAAACGTCGGGAGTTTCCACCATATTTCCACCGCCAACACTTTTCCTCCTCAGTCTGCAGGAGGAAGTGACCTGGACGACACCTCCTCCAGACACAGTGTCAGACACACAGAGCGTGTTGATTCCTTTATCTGTTTCCTCTCGGTTTCCTAACACTATTAAAAAAGGACAGAAATGTCTGTGTAAACAGTTTGGAATGACATTCCTTTGTGCTCATGTTGAACACAATCTGTATTAACAACTACCCATGAATAACAAATGTTGCATTACAAAGAGACACACATGTAAGCTCTCCAAACCTGGCATGTAGAAGTGTATGAAAATACACTAAACAAACCATTCAGTGTCAGCTTTACTCCATCTAAAACTAAACAACAGATCCTGCTCAAGTAGATGTACTGAAACTTAGTGAGAGTTACCTTAAAGAGAAGAACTGCACTGGTGGAAGAACTTAAGTATCTATATACTCTCAGTATGGTTATGGTATGATACTGTAAATCTATAAAGCATGATTAAAAACATTATGAACTATGTACTGCAAAAAGTGTGTGAGAACAGGAAAAACAGCCTGATTAAAAATATAATATTTTAGTTACTGCTATAAAGGATTTTGAGGAATAAAAGATCAGGGCTGGAAATAACCACAACATAAAAATACTGCACTTGTGTTTCAGGATAACTAGGCTTAAATATACCAATTATACTCTGGGAATATGGACTAAACATGACAAGAAAGACAGGCTTTGAATGGCCACTTGAGGCTGGCTCCAGAAGCCAGTTAAATCCCCACTGGCACCCATTTTAAAATGTTCAACTTTACGGCAGACAAAAAACATGTTTACAGCCTGGTACAAAAAAACGGTTTCAGTCTCCATAGCTAATTTCAACATTCATGACAACTCTGCAGTGGGCAAAGTTTTATATAATTCACTCGTTTACATTTTATTATGGCTTAAAGTTGTGCATAAATAAGGCCGTGGCTGCTTTGAGAGACAGGCTGTCGATAGTGACCTTGGCTTCTCAGTCATATCCACCCCTCGCTCCTCCACAAAGCCAGCCTCTTGCCCAAATATGATCTCTTCTGGCTCCAAAAAAACAAGATGGCATCAGCTGAAATGCCAGACTCAAGCCTTTAAAACGTCACTTCACGTAACCTAACCTAACGTCAGGGTAGCCACCTCAATTATTTCTACAGTTTATAATCTAAACCACTTTATTTAAATGTTAAACTGAAATTAAGTGCACCTGAAATGTCAGTGATAATCCCTCTTTGCACAAAACAGTTTATAAACTGTAATGGATGCCACTGTTTTATCACCGAAAGAAATTCAGCTGACCTGAAAATTTGTGTCCAACCTTTCTGATCCTCTGACTTTTTAGAGAGCTCGCCACAGAGAGCTCGATTCCCAGTTTTCAGCTGTTAACTTGTGAGTACAGTGATTTGTAGTGAGACAAAATGATGGCCAAAACAAGACTAATGTTGTAATAAACCAGAACGTATTCACTCTTATTAAACATTTAATCTGAAATGCTAAAATAAAAGGCTACATGTGTGTACTTTGTTGAAAATAAGGCTTGTAATGTACCTAAATGCTGGGTTTTACAACATGTAACAAAGAAACTACTGAGTTACATTATAGAGTGTAACTGTAACCCTCTGGAAATAATTCCTTACTTTCTTTGTCCTTTGAGAACAAAAGCAGCTCTGTACGTCTTCAGTTGACCACACAAAGTTTCTTTTATCACAGCAGAGCTACAAGAGTTCAGCACAATGAACATGAGAGTCAGGAACTGCTGGACTGAAACAGACTTTGAATAAAGTCCTGAGGATTAATCACATATACAGACGCTGTTGTTGTTCTTTAAAGGAGCATTCTGTGTGTTTCTACTATGCAGACTTGAGCTACGCCCATGTTTCCATCAGATGGGTAAACATGCATGGAGATGGGCGTGTTTGTTTGTGTGTGCGAGACATGTGTGAAACAGTGACAGAGAGTCTGTGTCTGTAAGAGAGCGAAAGAATGTGTGTGTTTGGAGTCCAGAGCACATGACTGCAATCATGACAGAAAGAGAAGGAGAGGAAGAAAAAGAGGAAGAAGAGGACGAACAGAGAAGAGGGAGAAGTTAGGAAAGAAAAGGAGATAATAAAGAAAGAATAGAGAGAGGAAGGGAGGATGGAGCAGAAGAAAGAAAAAGAATGGACAGAAAAAGGGAAAGGGGAGGAGAGAGGAAAGATGAAGGAAGTAAAGACTAATAGGGGAAGGAGAGGAGAGATAGAAGAAAGGGCGAGGAAGGATGGATGAATGAAAGGCAAAGAGAAGAAGAGAGAGATGAAGGAAAAGAGGGCAGATGAGGACCGAGGAAGGGAGGAAGGAAAGAAGGGAGAGACAGAAGGGTAGGTGAAAGATGAGGAATATGAGAGAGGAGAGAAAGACGAAAGAAAAGGAGAGAGAAGGAGCAAACGTAGCAAAGAAATAAAGAAAGGAAATAGGACAGACTGGGCAGCTTGAAAAACAGGGGGAAGAGGGAGGGCAACTCAAATGGACTACAGCACCCAGAATGCACACTCCATCCAGAAGTAACATAACCTCAGACGATGAGGGTTTTTGGCAACTTAAACTTTTAACCTGAACTTTAACAAGACAGTAAAACGAAGGAAAACAAACTCCTGGCAGGAAGAAGCGGCATGTGTGCTGAATTAAAATAATGGCCAATCTCCATGGCAACCAACCGCAAGCCTAGCCATAGATTTTAATTTGGCATTCATTCAGACTAATCAACCTTTTATCAGGACACTTTCTGTGATGTTATTAGAGCTGCTATGATTAGTAGTTTAATAGATCAACACAAAATTTATCAGCAACTACTTTGATCATCAATTTATTGTCATTCAAGTCAAGTTTCAAACAAAAATACCAAACATTTGCTGGTTTCAACTTCTCAAAAGTTGCCTAACATAGTTAACACTGCAACATCATACTACATATCATATGTAGCATAATATATAGTGATAAGATCAAAATGTATTAATCCTGAGGGAAGTTGTTGTGCAGCATTCACAATACAAAGTTAGAAAAAGTGCAAATAAAACAAATTACAAGCTGCAAAAACCAAATGTGCACAACGCCAGAGATGTAAACAGTAGACAATATGTGATAATAATGTAATATACTGAATACCTTGGGGTTTTGGGCAGCAAGTTGGACAAAGCAGAACTTTTAAAGACACCACCTTGAGCTCTAGAAAATTCTGATGGGCATTTTTCACTATTTTCTGATGTTTTAGAGACCAAACGATTAATTGGACAATTCTTTTTTCAGA
This sequence comes from Cephalopholis sonnerati, assembly GCA_019142605.1. Classification (NCBI taxonomy): domain Eukaryota; kingdom Metazoa; phylum Chordata; class Actinopteri; order Perciformes; family Serranidae; genus Cephalopholis; species Cephalopholis sonnerati. Next base: position 32,361,889 of record JAGQAX010000010.1, read on the forward strand.
AATGTACTGAGAAACAATTAAAAGATTACATTTTTCAATAAGCATCCTCAAGTTACATTATAGAACATTTCAGATTAGTAACATTTGGTTAAATGTCCTAAAACACAGTCATTAACTCTGAATCCGAGAATGTCCTGTAATGTCAATGCCCCCTGCACCACTTTGGGTTTCCACATGTTCTCTGAGAGTCGAGCGAGCTTGGTTTTAGTCCCCAAAGGAGGCATTTTCATCTCTGAGTCAGAGGCGGACGGTCAGGATCTTAATAAACACGGAGACAGAGAATGCAAAGAGAGGTCCTCTCCCTCCTGTGGTTAAGTCAGGTCAAGTGGGTGTCTTCAGATCTGCTTCTACACTAGCATGTCTGGAAAGATAAATCCGTTATTTTATGAGTTTGTCAATCAAGAAAGTACTCTACTCAGTTCTCGAACTCTATGGTTGGTCTTCGTTCATAACGTTTAACTTTAATACTATACATGTATGGATCTATTGGCATAATAAGTCTTAAAATTTGATTTTCTTTTTCAAACAAGTGAAACATCATTTTCAGTTGCTACAATTTACCAAGAGTCAGGACGTTCATTTACGTCCAACCCAGTAAGGGCCATGCAGCAATACATTTTTCAGACCCACCAATCATTTTTTAAAATTCTTTTGGAGAACTCCAAAGCTTATAAAGATACCAAACATGTCAGAAGTGGTGCAGCCAGAGAAAACATTGTGTTTTGGGTCACTCAATATAAATGCCTTATAGCTTAAATGAGGAGATGAAACAAGCCATAACAGAATGTATACTGATTTTAATAATCTTTCCAAAATGCTTAAGAGAAAATAAAAAGGGTTTTCATGGCTCAAAATCATTGTCAAACATTGTTGTGAAATCACACATGTTAAGGGTTTTTCCTTGAAGTCATTCTTTTGTTTTCAACGTTACATTAACTACAGGAAATAACACTTTTCAGTTGGTCTTTTTTGCAGTGCAGTCCTTCTTTGTGTTTTGCTTGTTTTCTGTCAGTTTCCCATGGCTTCTACCAGTTTCTGCAGAATTCTGAAAAGCTGTTACACTCTGTTTAATTTGCTTTTTTTTTTTTTTTTGGTTTGTGGCTTCTCAATCAACCACCCGTTGTTGGAGAATTTCAAACAGGCTCTAACTGTTCTGTGCTGGCTGCTGAGAGTTGCAGCTGACAGAGGAGCAGACATCACATGGCTGCACATTCAGCCCACCAGCATTTAAACTGGATCCAGGACGTGGAGTTCAGACAGCCCAGTGTCACGGTCTGCCTGCTGACGTCAGTAAGACAAACATGAATGAATGAGAAAAAAATTAAGGTTTGAAGTATGCATGCCACATGACTGCAGGAACACACCCTGCTAGAGGGATATGAAATTACGTTATCTGCAAAGAAAATCACTTTAATGTGGTACGGCCAATCACATCTTCCAAGATGATCTCAGACAATCTACATAATAATTGTTGAGGGTTTTTTTTTATTTTGTGGGGTAAAGGACATACCCTTAAATAAACCCAAACACATGTATCCACAGGGAGTCTACAATCATCTGCTACGATTAATGAGCAGGCCTGAGCGTCTCTCCTACAGGGAGGTGACCTCTGACCTCAACAGTGGGTGGGATCATGGGAACTGGAGTCCCAAAGTGGCCATACAGAAGCTCCAGGGAGCTGTTAAGGTTTTACATGAGGGGGGGGTCAACAAGCGGTTAGCCTGGTAGCCTGCAGAGCGAGCATGACAGTCATAAGATGTGTGTTCATGAGGGTGTTGAGAGGGAACGAAGTGTGACTGCAGCTAATTCACAATGAGAAAGACATTTTTGTTGTGCTTGTTTTAGAAGTAAGATGTGAAGTTTGTGCTGATAGTTAGGGCTCGTAAAAATACAACTTGTGACATAAATTCACGACTTCATACATCTTTTTCCCATATTAAAGCTCTATTCTCACTAAAATGCCATCAGTGGTTTAGAGCTACTTTTGCCCTCTTCTCCTTGCCCAAATGCAATTAACCAAAATGTTACAGAAGCTCTTGGAAACTAAAATGTTGTACATTGCTTCTTGCAGGAAATCAACCTGATACTGGATCTCATAATTATAGCATTATTATGGTTTATAAATAGTTTTTGTGTGATAATGACATTTTTCTTGTAATTATGAGATTTGTATCGTAATAATGTGATTTTTCTTGCAATTATTATTTTCTCATGATAGTGAGAGAGTTTTCTCGTAATTAAAACACTGACACTACTAAGCCCTAATTATCAGATACAGAAACAGTAATTATGAGATACCATATTCAGTGCTCAGTCTAGGAAGAAGCATGTTGGTAAAAGAAGGTATTTATTAAAAAAATAAAAAATACTACAATTTTTGAGTCATAAATAGTCAGTATAATGAAGAGTGATAGGATATTTGGGTCCAGTGTTGAATATTCAAAAGTCCTTTGTTAAAGGTTTAATGTCTAAAAAAATAAATCTAAATAGCCACATCTCAAGTCCTAAACAAAAGAAGACAACAATGAGATGATGTTGAAAGCTCTTAAAAGCCAGTAAATTACCCTTTAGGCCAAGATTATTTTGTTATACATGCTGTTCTCAAATGATAAAAAAAAAGCTTTCATTCTCAAATGAAAGCAATAAACGGCACATCCACTAAGATGTCTCGCTTCTGTATTAACTGTGGATAATATTCCATGATTATAAGACAAATATCACACATCACACTTTCCAACACTACTTATTTGGAAATTATGTAAATTTAGAAAGGAGATGCTCGACCTATTCATGGTGTGTCATCACATTTTTACCTCTCATTCCCAACAGAGGCGGTTGCTAGGCATCATCACAAAATGTGCGAAGGTTCATGTGAGTAGATTAAAAAATAATCCAATTGTAGTGACACTGAATTGAGTCAAATGCACATATTCTGCAAAACAAACTGAAAGTATGTGTGAGTATATGTGAGTACGTGTGTGTGTGTGTGTGTGTGTTGGGACTGGTAAGCCGCCTGTAGTGCTTCCAGTCTTTCAGAGAACCACACATAACAGCAAACACACATTTTTGGGTTTGGACTCTGTTCAAAAATTCATTAGGAAGAAAATTAGCATAGTAAAGCCGGAGCTTGACCGAGTTTTACCCTCTAAACCCGGAGGCAAGCCAGCGAGCCGTGAAGCTTTTATCAAACACACCAAACTACAAATAACCATGGAAATATCTCAATTGGATGGTGAGAGAGTGCTGAACACAGCAATATTCAATGAGAAACGTCCCTGATGTAAATTCAGACTTCATGAGTTGTATGTTATGTGGGTCTTTGCAGCAAGGCTGCACGGTTCAATGACACAGTTCACCACCCTGTCAAACAGCCAGTAGTTCAAAAACTTTTAAAAAAAGTTGCAATAAATGTAAAGTGGTCTTTTTAATTCCTGATTTTTTTTTTTGCCTTTTCAGGTCTTCAAAAATTATTCTTATAAAAATGTGCCAAAACCACTTTTTTGGCTGAAGTAGTCACCAGCACCCACTGACATATGTAGCTGGTGATAATGGGTCACAAGTAGACTTTGCTTTGTGTGAAGAGGCTAAAAGCCAGTAAGATCGGGAACCTGCTACACTGAGAGAAATGTGAAAGTGAATTATTTGATATGCTGCGCCACTGCATCAAATTAAAATATTCTAGATATATTTTACACACATTTCCCTGAATTTAGTCTGACAGGTTTGATATCTTTGGGATAATCTCTACAATGAAAATACAGTGAAAGTTCTAAAGGTTCGAACAACACCATGTAACTTCTGTTTGTCATGATTGGACCACTGGTGGGTTGCGACGGTTAAAATCCTGCCAGCAAACCTTACCATATTGAATAAAATCCAATATACCATTATAATTTCATTGAGCAGTATTTGGTTTTTGTTATTAACTGTTCTTTGAGTGTATTTGGGCATCTAGGCCAAGAACTGTTTTTTTGTAACGCAGTTTCCTGGCCAACAACGGTGCCAAAACATTTACCAACACCAATAATTATAATCTGGTCAGTGCTGCCAGGGGCAAAACTTTCTGGGATATTTATTGGCCAATGCGGAACTGAAATTTAAAGATGCTGTCGGAGGTTTGTATAGGTGACTGACAAAAGACTTTCCCTACTGTCCTGTTTTTCTCTATAATCTGCAAAACTCTATTATTATTTCTTCCACCTTCCTTACTTGAGCTCTCACTTGTTTTTCTGAATTAACGCACACTCTTCCACTCTCACCACCTAACTCATTTATTCCCCCGAACTGTCTCATTATCTTTCCTGTCTCTATTTGTCATCTTGATTTCCTCCCCTGCTGTTAGCACTCACTTATTTTCTTCCGACGTCCTCATGAACTGAGGACAGAAAAACTGTATATGAGACGGAGTCAAGGCTGAATGTTTATTCTCTTCTCTATTAGTTCAGTTAGACTGAAAAAGCCTCACAGTATAGGATGTTGTGTAAATGTCTGTCGTCGTGGTACCAGAGGAACAAGTACAATCTAACTATCTCCCTTCTTTACTCGATTCAATATGCTCTCATTTCCAAGTAAACAGTCCTGTTTGCTCCAAAAAGACAAAAACGACACACATGCTGTTGAAAGTTATATATAACATCAACCAGTGTTGTAGTACTCAAGATCACTCTTGGTCTCGTGACCACTTTTTGAAGGCATTTTCATTCTGCTTTTTCACAATCTCAGACAAAGAGGACTCTGGTTTTTATTTCAAGACTGTTAAAGAAATTATATCTATCATATCAAGGCACTTCTCGTGTTACACTTTCACACACACTTATTGTGTACATATGGCAACAACAGAGACGAATGAAAAGGAAATTTTCATTTTTTCTTTAGGTGTTTTTATGGGAATGTGGATTTTTCATTGTGCCTACGGTTTCCATGTTCCATATTTTATTTCAAGCGTCACACAGTGTGGGACTCTCTCTGGTCTTGGTCTTGACTGGGCCTCATCTTGGTCTCGATACACTCTGGTCTTTGTCATAACTTGGTCTTGATTTACAGTAGGTGGTCTTGACTCCAACACTGACGTCAGCTAATGAAGTAATACAATACAGACAGTTTTGTAAAGACTAAAAGACTCTGTGAGGCGGACAGTGGCACAGTCATCTGTTTCAGATGTAGCCGATCACAAACTGAAGAGTCAGGCAGGTGTTAAATTTGACCTGTTGATGGCGCTTCAATAAAAGTCAACTGATCATCAAAGTCAGTAGGATTCATCTTTTGCTTCTGCCAGAATTCATGACAACAATTTAAGAAGCAGTTGAGATGTTTCACTCTAGAACAACCAACCAAGAGTCATGTCACCACCCCCTCACCTGGTATCAGAGTAAACAGTTTGAGATAATGTCTTTCACCTGGCCTCACCTCACCAATGAACGTTACAACAACAAGAATTATCCCTGCTCACATCGCCAACCACCGCTGAGCTGTATCATCCAATCAGATAAAGCCACCGGTTGTGTAACAGCAGTTTAATCTGTGGAGTTCTTGAAGATCAGCTGATCTCGGTCAGGCATTGTTTCTGGACTCCATCCATATAAGAACCACTAACTGGGTTTCTAGATCAAGTCTTTGGCAAATCTGCTGCCAAGATCCGTCATGAGTCAATCCCTCACTACGCTCGCTCCAGAGTAATGGCTCCAATTTGCTATCTCCTCTTTAATGTAAAAAGACTTTCTTTCCTCCTTTGTTTTTTTCTTGGCTTTGGGATTGGGGGGAACATAGGGGCGTTGCGGGAGGTGAGTGGGGGAAGGCACTCTTCAGTGGGGCTTGCTCTGGTCGGATATGTCACCTCGGTGACCCCTGTCGACCTCCATCACCTCGATGTCTGGACAGGGGTGACATGTCACAGAGCTGACGGCACGATAAGAAGAGAAGAAGACTGGAACGTGGAGAATCTCCCACTCTCTGTCTGTCTCTCTATCACTGTGTAAATTCTTTAGTGAAACATTTAGACTGACTTTGGAATAATTTCTTATATTTCAAGAATGAAAGCTCTTCTCTTTTAGCTCTTAATCAACTTTAAAAGCAATGGAATGATGAAAATGTCCAATTAAGTATTTTTAAGCAGTATTTTTAAGCATTTTGAGCAAAATCTGACTAGAAGCGAGTGAAATATACACAAGGGATAACCAGGCAAATTAACAAAAACTGCGTTAATTTAAATTTAGTTCCCATCATCTGGAAAAACAAAAGAAATCAACATCTTGAGTGATAACCACACAGACCACAGTCATTCATGTTACTGTTCTTTGATCTGAGCATCAGCCATGATTCATGCTTCTTTTGAAGACAAGCTGCTACTAAACTGAGGAAATGGTTATCAAAATTTGACATATCTGTTCAACTTAATCAGTACGCCCTTGTTCATTTTAAAAGGTTACGTGAAACAAAACAAGATTTTGTTGTCACTCCCCCTCCCCCCTCCTCTCGCCAGCTCTGATCCGTACGTCTTGTCGTGGAGGATGTTTAAAGATAAAATGTAGGTCAGAGCCCACGCGCCTCGTTTACAGCCCTTATGGTAATGATGAAAGCGGAGGGTAAAGGAGTGATAGCGGTGGTAGGTGGTGGGTGGCATGTTGAGTGGTTTGAGGATGTGTAGGAGGTTGTAAGCAAAACTCCCACCACCCCTGGAATCCCATTGAGTCCATGAGCTGTGTTTGTATCATTTCAACCCTGTACACCTTTTTTTCCCAGCTGAGTCATTCCACGTCAGATTAGACAGAGGTTTTTGTTTTCATTGTAGATTTTAATCGAACCTTATGTTTTTACTATTTAAGACCAAAAAACAAGTTCTGTAAAATATTGTGGATGAATTTTGAGCATTGCATATTTTTTTGCCCCTTGGAAAACAAGACAGTGTACAACAAACAATTTAAAGGCACAAACCAATGTAATATGTTTTATTAGTGGCCCTTAAAAATGGAAAAAATGGTTTGGAGGCCACAGACAGCCCCCTGGAATATATACATATGGACGTTTCTATACCTCCAGCTTAAAATAGTGTCTATATTGATATTATACTAAATTCCAGGGGCTCTAACATGAGCAGAGCCTGAGATATGGCAAATATGACAAGACAAGGTTGCCATTTGTTGCCTTTGTGAAATGCCACAATGGCAGTGTGGACTCATTCCAAGGACCATGACAATCTTTGTAAAAAGGGGGTTTATATGTGGGCATTTTGTGTGTAAAACTACAAGTTTCTTCCATATTGCTTTCATGCTGTAATAGGATAAAATATGAGGCTTATTATTCTTTAGTGTTAAATAGCATACACATAAAGTTTGAACAAAATCTGAAATGTAAACAAGAGCCTCTATCTGATTTGACATGGAATGACCCATTTACCTTCCTGTCTGTTCACCGCCAACGACGGTTGAGACAGAAGGGCAGAACATACGGACCTCTCTGAGCCTGCAGCAGAGAGAAAGGCATTGTGGGAGGTGTTTAGAGAGAGAGAGAGAGAGAGAGAGAGAGAGAGAGAGAGAAACAAAAAAAGAGAAAGAGAGGACCTTGGCGGGAGTTTGTAACTATCTGTGTAAAGGGTACTAAAGGCTATTTAGCACATCTATTTTTTTTTACATGATGTTAAATTTTCCATCTCAGCTAAGCATAAGAACTTTTTTTTAAATGTACATAAAAACTATGCATAGAACCCTAACACGGACATGGAGGATAATTCCAAGATACCATTTCTGAAAAACTATTATTCATCAGAGAATGTAATAACATGAAATGTACAGTAGATATATATCTATATCATCATTTGCATTCAAGTAACCCTGAGATTTTGTGTCAACTTTTTCTACTGAAACTCTTACTTTATGGTGGAAAACACATGCTACAATCTGCTGTCACACCTATTTTCAAGGCTAAGGTTTTTATAGTTTTCCCACCTAAAAAATACCCAGAAAGACCCAGTTTTTATGTCCCTATGCATCAAACATTTATTGTGTTTCCAGCTGCAAAAAAACAGTATTTCACTGCCATTTATATTAAAAGGTTGTGACAGGGACATCTCAAATAATTTGTTTCCACTGATGTAAAAAGCCACTGATTGTCCATCAGTCTTTTAAAGTTAAACAAAAAGTGCTGCATATTGTGTACGCTGATTAATCATCTCATAAGCATTGTTGTATTTCTTTGCCAATTTTCACCTGTTTTTAAATTTTTTTCTTCAGCATTTCAACTAAATATTTTGCGCTTCATGTGATTTCATGACAACAGTCTGTACTAGATGATCTGACATGATTCAGATTTAGAGGGCAATATGTTGAATTCTGAGGAGAAAGGAGCAGAGTTTGTACCAATTCACATGTAGTTCAGTCTCTTGGAAATCCATAAACAAATGTGACTTATTCCTAAACACAAAGGGGAAAAGATCCACGGACACTATATCTCAATAATAAGGATTGATGTTCCAGTGTCAGATTTTAACTGAATGAACTGCCAATTGACCCCCAACTCTGCCCTCACATGCTGGTTGGAGCAGCAGATGCCATGTTTTTCTGTGGCCTGGCAACGACGACAACATACAGTCGGGTTGGTGATGACCTAATTCACAAGCCAACCTCCATCCCCAAAGGGCAAAGCTATGGTAGGCAGAACAATAAGACACATATACACTGCACAGCTCCATGTCTAATGTGGCTGGAGGCAAAATGTGACACAATGTGGGACCAGTGACTGACCCAAATATCACTGTAATCATCACTTCTGAGACTGTTGATGGATTCTGAGATGTGGACATATTGCTGTTAGACCATCAGGAGGTCACTGGTTTGATTCCTTATGAAATGCCACAAAACAAGACACAAATCTCTGAGGTCTTGTTTAAAAAGGCCCTTTCTCACTCAAGGCTGAGCTGTTGTCTAGACCAGCCACTGGAACAATGTATTATGAAAACTTACAATTAGAGAATTCACAGTGCAACAACCCCATCCAACCACAACTTAGCAGACAATTCTCCGAAACTCTGTAGGTACAATAACAACGTATTTGTGCAGACAGTTTTAAGCTATTTGATCCAACGTCCATGTCTGTCCAGACCCAAATGTAGTTACAACAGTTGTTGCAAAGAAGCTGCATATTCTAAAGCATGAATGCTTCACCCACATCTCCAACGTGACAGCACAAGAGATCTATAAAAACCCTACAGTTTCAAGATGGACACCCAAGAGTGGAGTCACCAAGTCAGAATTCAACCAAATGTCTCCCCTTCTGTTCGTGAGTTATGGCAGGCTGAGTAACGGCCAGAAAAGCATATTACAGAACATTATGATGTAACCATTGATCTTTTGGATATAAAATGTCTTCAATCCATCATGTTATTCTATTAGACACTTGTGTCAAACTTTGTCTTGATTAGTACATGAATTCATGAGTTATGGCCAAAATCTAGTGACCTTGCTCTTTGACCACCAAATTCTAGTGGAAGTTTGTGCCAAATTTGAGGAAACTCCCTCAAGGGGTCCTGGAAATGTTGCATTTATGAGAATGTGATGGACGCAAGGTCACAGTGGCCTTAACCTCTGCCCAACAAAATCAAATCAGATCATCCTTGAGTCCAAGTAGATGCTTGTGCCACATTTAAAGAAATTCCCTCAAGACGTTCTTGAGATATCGCATTCACAAGAATGGCAGGGATGAACAAACAGATGGACGGACAGACATATGTACCGATGGACGGCCAGACTACCCGAAAACATAATGCCTCCAGCCACAGCCAAAGCCAATTGAGGGTCTAAAACTGGAAACAAAACTGTCCAGTGGAGGATTTGTGAAGTGTCTATCTGCTAAATCATCAGAGGACATAATCAGCCGAATACCTGAAAATCTAAGTCAGTTATTTCCCCCCAGTGAGACAAAAGTGTAGGATTTTCCTTAATGACACTGGCACAGCTGACACATTTATACCAATAAATTATAGACTTTTACATAGTGTATCAGTAACATATGGTACAAGGGCGGCAGGAAGTCACACTCAGTACCAAAGGGACAGTGTGGGACATACAGCAGCACAACACATGACTCGATGACGGCCCTGACTTCCATCCAAAGCCACAGCGACCATCTGCTCTGGAGTATTTTCCACACCGGCTGAAAGGGAGGGATGGAAGGAGACTGGAGCAGTGAAGTTTCACTTCTTTAGACGAGACGAAGCACTTTCGCAGACATTCAGAGTGAAGCGTTTCTGCCATCACACACTGACCTCGAGGCAATAAGAGCCACAGCCTGCTGCGTCAGGAACATTAAATATTTAGCAAAAACTGGCTGGATTAAGACGTGATTTCAAAAAAAGGTCGGAATGGCAAGGGAGAAGAGATAGAGATAAAGGAATGCTGGGGTTATAAATAATTACAGCTCAGATTTCTAAATCTCTCAACAATCCAGGAAAAAAAAGACAGGACCAAAAGGAAAGAAAAGGAATTTTTTTGTCCTTGAGAAATCTGAGGAAACAAAGCGAGAAAGAAAGAAAAAAGCTTCATCCCACAGCTGCTGGTTTTGAATAGAGAGAAAACAAAAAAATAACAGACTATAAGAGTCACATGGGGTTAATGAATGAGAGGAAGAGAGAGAAAAAGATGTGGGAGGATAGGGACAGGAAGAGAGGAAAAAGTGGGTGGAAAACAGCGAGGAAAAGGGAATACTTGAGAGAGAACTGAGGTATAATTGAGATGTAAAGGGTAGGTATATCTGTGTTAAAGGCCACCAAAGAGAGCGACAGACCCATTACTGACCTTTGTAAAAGGTCAACGTTCGACATCTCCCTTCATCTTCCTTAGATCCAAAACCACTTAATTAGATAAATCCAATCAAACCAGACTGCTTATTGGCAAAGGGTGCATCTTAAAGCTTTATCTTTAGCCAATCACAGAAACGTCTAATTACACATCAAAAGAATACGTTTGGGTGCATTAACCTTCAGAGTGGAGCGTTTTTATACATCTAAAAGAAGGGGAAAGAATGGCTTCAAACACACTTGGCATTGGAGGGTGTATGGGGAACAGATGGAGGCATTTTACCCTCAAAGTAAACAAAATTAATGCTATTTTTAGAGAAAAACAATAATGACGGGGAGTCTAAATAAGCATCTGTCCAATAGAAGTTTGGTTTGTAATGCAAAAAAACATGCATACATAAAGTTATTCACTTGAGCAGACAAAATAGCAAACGTTGGGAGTTTTCAAACACTAAACAAGTTAAGTACTGGAGCTAATTTTTGACCTTGGGAGCAGTGAGTGTGACAAAAGACCAGTTCCAGACCTCCGCATGAAATAAATTTTGTGAAATGAAATGGCAATCGAGTCCGTTCATTAGACTACTCAAAGTTCCATTTACTCGCACTCTCAGAGCTTGTCCATAAGAAATAAAACAACATCTACTCAGCAAAACCAAAGACAACCTCATTGACTGGGACCTCAATGGATGGCCAGAGACCTTCTTTGATGACACCTGAGATAGATAAGTTTGCTGATGAAGACCATGAGATACGGTTTTAAGCACTAAAAAAGCTGCTATTGGACCTTTGAAATAACATTATTTTGTTGTTGGCTGATATAATTGGTGATTAGTTAACTGGTTCAATTATGTAGGCATCTGGTACATTTTGGGGCTTTCTAAAGAACTCAAACCTCAAAATAAGTAAAAAAAAAAAAAAAAAAAGTTTTCCATCCATGCCACAACACATCACTATCACTATCAGCAGATAAGGTGAGATAGTTGAGTTAATGTATTCTTTTAAATCACTTTTCCAGTCATACGTTCATCATGTAGCTCACCTTGATTTTGGTTAGTCATATTCTAATACTAATCCTAATCCTGATACTTTATCCAGTCTTTTTATATCTAATTTCTTCTGTCTTGCAATTCTGTCTTTATGCTTTAAAACATATTGTTACTTGTTTTCTTCAGAAAAGTGGTCTTGCACTAAGATTATCGTTGTTGTCTGTATCATTAATTGTCCTCAAATCTTATGATATAACCTTATCAAGCAAAGAAAAACCACACACTACGATTATATACTGTATCTGTTGAGTGTTGTTATTGACTACACTGGTTCTTTAACGCAGTTTTCTTTTTTTAAGAAAACATTATACAGCATGTCTTCTTCCCTAAAGCACTTTTGCATGTTTTTTGTCCAGCATTATGTTCAGCACGCAAGCTTCCTCTCCTCCAGCGTGTGACCAGACCGCTAGCAGGTTAATCCTCTCATCTCTGCCTGGCAGCTCAGTACATCCTGGATTTACACAAATGCCTCCTGTGTGTGTACATACACCCTTCTGTACATCTTACACAGTGTTGTATCAGCAGTTGTCCTGCAAATTTACATCTCAGTGCATTTCCATGTCTCATATTGTTACGTTGAATAGAGGGAAAAGATGTTTATTAGTTTGTAGGAAGTAAAACTGCTGTGGATACTTATTTAAAAAATGAGTAGGTTTCAGGTAATAAATGTTGTGTTGTCTAGGACTGGGTGATATGGAGAATATTTTATTTTTATAATACAATATATTTGATCAAATACCTCAATATCGATATCGTAAGGTTTATTACTGATGCTTTCACAAAGAATTTACACAATAATATTCATGATAAATAGTCATCAGCAGTATGAATGTAATGACTAAACAAGTAAGAGCAAATAATAGAACAGCTACAACAGTCTGGTAAGTTTAGAAAATTTACATCATTTTACAGTATTGCAGCCTTTAAATTGAATTTGGCATAAAAATAATCAATCACACTTCTGGTATTTGAAGTTAGGTTATGCTCAAAATTTGACTCATACTTTTTCCTCATGTGCATTGCGCTTTCTTTCTATTCTTTTTATCTTGCTGTGATTCAATGATGTTTAAAAATGTGAGGAGGTAAGATTTGTACATAGTGGAATTACAACGTAAGTCTATGCACAAGTGCACGTCCACACCTCGACAAGAACGAGGGTGGACAAGAACGCTGATGCACTCCTTTCACATCCAAGTAAAAATGTTACATAGCTCCCTTAAAACTTTGCAAATTTAAGTTTCCCTTGCCATGTGCAAACCACACATGTATTCTGAAACACAGGGTTTGACTCACTATTAATTATTAGTGTCTTCTGGTGAATTTGGCTAAAATGTAATGCATGTTTCAAGGCAAATCCATCTTCAAAATTTGATTTCTACTTTTTGTTACCGTCCAACTCTTGTTTTAGTCCAGAATCTGCAGTGAAGTGTTTCTAAACACAGTGTCCGTAGCACTGTCATACGTAAACAAACACTGAGCCTGAACGCAGCATGGCGTCAATTCCAAACCTTATTGAAGGATTAAACGTAACTTTAAAAACTCCATGGGTTAAAAAAAGAGAATGTCCTAAATAAAGCAGTAAAAATAGCCCGTCTCAAAATGCTGGGAATTACAAACAGGCCTATCAGGAATGTGTTTATATGTGAAAGAAAGCATATAAACATTGTGTGGGCTCTCCACAGCGTCTTCAGTGTGTTTGTAAAGTGTTTATATATTTTCTCTCAATGTGACTTGAGGTTCCCAAACGCTTTCTCACAGAGCCGTGAATCTAACTTTGACCTCGCCAGTGCTTCAGGTTTCAGTCTTCTTCACTCTGTCCTTCTATGTATTTCTGTCACTGTGTTTGTTTGTTTACCTCTTTATTAGTCTGGCATGACTCTGTCTTTCATTCTGTCAGTTGAGTTTCATTCAGTTCAGCTGATTTGATAGGAACACTAAGTTGTAAACTGCATTTAATATAATGTAGGCCTATGGTGTTAATTGTGTACACAGAGTTATATGTCATGATAATGTCTCCTCAAGTGTCTCCTATAATGACAGCCATTTTGTTACATTTAGGACAAATTTCATTATATGTTTGCATCTGTAGGAGACACAGCTGCTAAATTGCCATCAATTTCCTAAATGTAATTACATTTTGCACAGAGATTACCACTTTTTTGAGTTGTTTAAAAGGTATATTTCACTATAATTTGAGATGTTATTTCACTATCCAGCTGTTATTAAATTACTGCATGCAAGGAAGAGCCAAAAGCAAACTTAGCATCTGTGACATCGTAACTTATGGCGACTAATGTTCACAGAGTTTAGCTAGATATGTCTATGCTACTGGTATTAATGACTCAGTTCACTGACTTAATGACTGCATTTACATGTCTTATTTCGTTAGTGATCATATTCGGGACATGGTGTTTACATGGAACATGAAAAATATCCAGGTTTCTGATCGTCTGCCTGCAGGTGTGTCTTAATTTCTCACTATTTCAGCCACTTGGTAAATGGATGGTGAATGAAACTGCACTTGTATAGCACCTTTCTAATATTCCAACCACTCAAAGTGCTTTTACGTTACTTGTCAGATTCTGAATAAACTGGTGACCAAGGCTACCGTACACCACTGCTACTCAGTTAAAGTCATTTACACACGCTCACACAGCAATGGCACAGCCATTGGGAGCAATCTGGGGAACAGTATCTTGCCCAGGGATACTTGGACAAGATGCAGACTACCTCCTGAGCCACAGCCGCTCACTTCTGTACCAACAAAGAATATCCAGAAACCTGAATCAGGTGTTTAAACACCACATTATCCTGCTTTTTTTCAGGTAGCATCCAGGTTCTAAAACCACAATAAGATGTTTACATGCACAACAGATGAGCGTCACGCTCTAAGAAACCAATACTTCTAACCAGCATGTAAATGCACTTCATTACTCTTATACTACATTTTGCATTCATCATTTTCTTTATCAACTTACGGCCGCATTTCAGCAAAAGTTAGAGAGTCTCCCTTTAAGGGTTTTAGAAGACTTTATGTGCACCTTGTATTTGCTTTTCACCTACATAACATTGTAGTATTATGTTTATTTAATGTCACTGACTTTATTTGTTTGCTTATGTTTTGTTTAATATTCTTGAATTTTTTAAGTGAGACCCGTGATGTCAAATTTACCTTTGAGCCCAAAAAATCTCCAAGCTACATTTTTTATTCTACCTGGCCAACCAAACTACACACGCACATGCACACAGCTGACAGACACACTCTCCTACCCACAGACTGTTTTGTCTGGGAGATAAAAATAAAAATCTGGATCCAGGCTGAACATCATGTTAATATCCCTGAAGCACAGAGTGGGAGTGATTATCTGGATGAGACGCTATCAGACAGAAACACGACTGCCATAGATAGATAAAATAAAAACACACACATAAAGCTCCCACCACTCACAGCTCACACTTAGCCAAACACTTAGATAACACTGACAACATTGGCCAAAAACAGACTCTCATTACTGGAGCGATGCCACGATGAGGCCTGTGTATGGCACAGCATCCTGTAAGTGAAAGACTGGAGGTTTGATCTCAGCAACAGTTGAAAAGTACTTCACACAGAGACACTGAGCCTCCAGCTCACTGTATCGTAGATATCTCAAGATTAAAGTGTCAGCCAAATGTCACACGTTCTAATGTGTAAATGTGCCAAAGACACAAATAAATGAGACTTGTGGTTTTGCAATGCTATGGGTGTTTGGAAAGAATATTTTGTATAAGCTGCACAAGGCAATATCATATTGTAGAAACTGCAGTGCTGTAAGCTTTAATGTGATGATTTGCAGGTCAAACATTTTAGCTTGAAACTGGGTTTGTGTTGATTTTTGTGGCATGTAGGTTTCGGATATTTTAAAAACCTTTCATTGACTACATTCCCATTGTGTAGCAAGAAACTGCTTAACACTGAAATATAGTCATGTAGCTACTGTTGAGCCAACTATTATGTGTGACCTAGATGTCTAAAAAGTCTCTCACTTTTCAATAAATTCTAAAATTCCCGACCTGTAAATCAACAAATCAAATACCAAATACAGAACAAGACTGTTTCATCTGCATAAAGAGAAAAGAGAAAGCTGGGCTCACCAACATTCAATCCTTTTCTTGTAATTGTCTCTTTAATTTTGCTTTTAAGGCCTCAAATACAAAAAACATGAGTGTGTAAGTGCATTTTTTCTGACTTTGCATTACAAGAATTCTGAATACCAAGGCTCAAATTTCTAAAATGGCTACTTTTTGCAACGTTTGGGACCAACAAGGTGCAACAATGTTGCCCAGAGTGCTGTATAAGTCACAGTAGCAGAAATGTGTTGCACCTTTTTGAGGCTATTTTCAATAGATAAACAACAGTCCTCTAATAGTTAACCTTTGGTTCAGGCATCAAAGCGTCTGACTTTGACATGCAGCACTTTTGAGGTAGCAAGTCAAAAAACACTGAGCCTGAGCACTGAGCATTTTTTGAACAGTTAAATGCAACAAGACCAGACCAAAAACGCTTGACAGGTTTTGTTTTGGATGGCGACAAGATAAGTTGGAGGATTTGTTGATATTTCAATGCGTACTTTTTATGGGCAGCTGACTCCCTTCCATCAATCAGCTGCTCCATCAGTTGATTGGGTTGTTTGAGATCAGCTGATGAAGCTGGGATGTGAGCTGAGCTTGACAGCTTGACTGAACCAATGCTATGCTCAATTTGCAGTGCAGTGTATAAAGCCTGCGACTTCTTCTGAGAACAGGACTTCTTTCACTGTTTGTGTTAAGCTAAGCTAAACACACATAGATGAAACTGATAAACTGATATATATCCTTTTAGCCTTTAGCTGCCACAGTAAAACACATTTTATTTCCTAGAACACCAGCATAAAAGCAACCGGTACTAAGGAGGTCAAGGGTCAAAGCCTCATATCTGTGATGACAGATGCTGTGACCACAGACTGATCAGCTGGATCCCGCCAGAGCTCTCTTAGCATGACATAATACTTCATAGTTCATGGCCCTCATTATATTCAAAGTAGGCCAGTGTTGTGTAACTCTGAAAGCATGTCCGTTGTTGGCTTAAACCAGTCAAATTCACTGTCACATAACTATCTGGGGTAATATTTGCCATTTGGTGGATACTTTTATTCACATCTTCCTGCAGTATTCTCAGTATTGAGGACAAAGTCTCCAACTCCGGACAACAGGAACATACAGCAGGACTTAATAAGCACTTTCGCAGTCTCACTTACTGACTCCAAGCTCCCCCAGTTGCCTAGTTATGTGAGAAAACAAACCGAAAAGAAGGGGGCCTGTGTAACATAAAACACCGTTCACTCTCTTCCCAAAAAAAAAAAAAAATAGTACAATGGCTCATTTGAAGCAGCACAGAAAAGTCACATTGTTGAGGATTACACAACAGAGCGAGGAACTGAGGAGGAGGTCATTTGATGCTATTGATGAGCAAATTGGGGCTGTGGGTGGGTGAGCTCCGATTTACAAGGAAAAAGGAACATGGAAAGCCGTTTTGTTTTTAGCCAGAAAAGAGCAAATGATAAAATCCCCGTCAGTCCTTCCAGCAGAGAGAGAAAAATCAGCTCATATGTGAAGCGGAACACCCTCCGTCAGGGAGGGAGGACATCTACAAATCATCCATCTTCATCACTAAGTTGGACTTGTATAATGACTTCAACACTTAGTAGGGGAGACATTGACACCCCCCACATACGCACTCCCTTGGTGCATTTAGACAGGCCATGTGCATATTAACAGATGATGTGGGTGAGAAAGGTTTCTACCCCTTTTTTAAGGGTCAAAAGCTGCAGCACAGAATGGCTGTCACTCAATAAACTTGAGAGCTTTCTGTTCACACAAGTGCTGCAGCACTTATTGTTTCGTCACTGTTTTCCCACCATGTTGTTAGTAAGTGAAGTTACGTGTATGGCAACTTTCAAACCACCAGTTACAACTTGCTTCACAAGCCCAGGAAAAAAAAAAAGGAAAAGTAAAAAGTAAAAACAATACTCATGATACTCTGACTGAACAAGGAGTCCACTCACAGAAAATTGATGCTTTAAATTTTCATAAACGATTTTTATAAATTGTTCAAAAACCAAATATGCCAAATATATGCCACTTTGAACTGTTAATAAAGCCGCTCTAGTTGTGGAAAAGTGCAAATATTAGTTGCTGCTGAGCGTGACAAGAGTTTGGATTCAGGTTAAAACTCATTATCTAAATTAAACAAATCTTTAAACCTGTGGAGCTTTGAAATTTTGAGCATTTCATTGTGTTAGCAAAGGTCTGGGGTTCAATTCTGCTTAAAGCTGGGCATACACTGTACAATTTAAGCCCACTTCTCACTCAATTTTTGAGCCACACAATTTGTTTTTGAGTCCGAACAAATTTCAGCTTCATCCGGTGTCATTTGCTGTGCAGCACACGGAGGGGAAGCGAGGACCGATCGTGGCCCGATCAACTGCTCCTGAGCGGCCGTCGGACGTTCAGATGGATTTCTGACAGGTCAGAAATTTTGGTCGGCCATCATCAGGGTCGCACACAGTTAAAGTAGAGCCACAAGGTGATTCCACGAGGTCAGTGCCTTTTTTCTTACTCAGTTAACCAGTGTACATAATGCAGTGTATACCCAGCTTGTTTGTTGGTGCTGCTAACTTGCTCACTTGTCTATGTGTGTGCATTTGTGTTTGTGTGTGTGAGAGAGAGAGAAAGATAAGGAGACCAAGAAAGACGGAATCACAACTTGGATTGACCCGTCTTTGCAGAAATGGACTTTTAAGCTTGTCCTCTGTCTTGACATTACTGTGAACCTTTACTAGCATACAAACTTCTACCGGCCCCGGAGCCTTTAAACAAATCTTTATTGACAATTGTAAATAGCCGGAATGGTCCACAGGGGCCAACGGACCAATTTATTATCTATTTTAAAAGTACGGTGTGAGCACTCAGGTCACGGCTTGAAGACTGAAGTGCACAGTGTGAGCACATAGATCATGAGCTCTGGCTCTACATTGCAGATGATTTACTCGTACAGTGTGAATTGTAATTTAACATTTCTAAACAGGTTCAATTCGTACAATGTAGGCACAACAACACAAAGTATCAGCATCATGTTAGATTATCAGTTTTTAGCATTTTTGAGGACTTCATTCTGTGAATCATGTGGAAGATATCACGTTTTAGCGCCCAGTTCTTATTTTGTTTCACATTTCTCAGCAATTACTTTACATTTTGATCCAGAGCACTGCAGCAGGTTGAGGTTTAGTGTTACGCTCTTTGACAGGACAAACTGCAGCTGATGGACACGTTCACTGTTGCAGGGTTTGAACTTGTGACCTTTTCAGTTACAAGACATTTTCCACCCCCCCACAAAACTTCCTTAACACAACACGGCTACTGTTCTTTTAAGCTGAATTGTAAAATAGCAGCTTTTCCACATGAGCAGTTGGTGCAAAGTCATTTTCATGACTCCATAATCATCCAGAGACTGTTTCTCTTTGTTCACGTCGGTGTTGATTACACCGAGATAAATCCGCCCCCTGGTCATGGAGCCCAGCCAACGGCATAAAAATGCAAATGAGGTTCACTCTGTGTTCAAAAAAACCATCAATGGTAAAAAAGGTGTTAGTGCTTCTCTACACAGTGAGATTTCAAGATTACAACCCTGAAATGAAAATGACACAAAGAGGGGAAGACGAGGAAAGAAACTGCTGCAGATGATTAATACATGATATTAAAACACAGCAACAAAAATGTCATTCGGTCACCTAAAGTGCTAACAGCAATAACTGAACCCCTGAGATAAAAACATACACACAAAAAGGGACTATGTAAACAACTGTGTCTGGATGTTGCCTTACATTCACGTGTGGCAAGCTTTGACCATCAACTTTGATGCATGATCGTCATCTGTTGCTATTTGGCCTGCTGACCTCTGAGGGGAAAGCCAACATAATCATGGAAGAGTCACATCATATTCTGTATATAATCAATGAGGGTGAGCTAATAACAGTTCTTATTCATGCACATCTGCCTGAATATACAAAAGAAATATCAATAATGCAGTCATATTGTCCTGCTGCTATATCAGTCCACCTTTACAAGGAATTCAACCTCTCACCCTGTTAGTGTGGCTGCCATTAAGCAACATAACACCACAGAGTTAAAGATAGTTGTGCACGATCAGCACCTGGGAGTCACCAAACAATGTGAGGGAGGGAGGGAGGTTTCTATTTGTCAAGTACAGAGGCAGTTTTATTTACATATGTAAAAGACACCATCTGGAGTACTGTAAACCTCCAACGCCCCGCCGAGCCGCACTTGGCTGCGCTCCAGACTCCCAACAGTCAGGTCCGGGGTTGGATCCCATCGTTAATAGAGGGGAAGCGACATGGTTTGTATACAAAGAGGGAGGCAGAGGTCGAAGTTCTCCAGCGGTTCCTCCAACGTCAGTTTCAGGAAAGAGGCTGCCAGAGTCTCTCTCCCTCCCCGGTGTGCACAGACTGAGTCTGAGCCAAGTGTCTCCTCCTCTTCAGGGCGAGCTGGAGGCTGGACTTTTTTGGGCAGAGGTAATGCCACTAGCTTTAGGAGGATTTTCAGGAACCACACAGCCAGCGCATGGGAATGTACAGTTAAGAGATTCCTGTAATTCAGCTGCAGCATTTGACTCCGAGTTCATGTCGTGCCTCTTCGGTTTATTGAGCCAGTATAACATTAGTTTAAAAGCAGTTTACATCCTAGTTTGTGGGACGTTATCTGTGTTTAGCTGTGAGTGCGGTCTCCTGCAAGATTTCTAAGTGTTAGGAGTTCACTTCAACAAGGGAGAGGTGAGAATGTTATATTCAGTTTATTGTCGTGGTGTGTGTAAGACTTTCCATGACAGTCGGCGAGCAGATCGCTCCAGCTGTTTCGAGCTGCTCTGGAAACAACTAGTATTGTTCAAGATCTTTTTATTTTGCGGATTTCAAGCCTGAACACACAACTGCATGACCTGTTACAATAGTCTTTTTATGCACAGTGTGTGAGTGTGGTCTTGTTTTGGAAGGTGCTCAGTGAAACGTTGTCCACGTAGTACTGCAACTAATCTGCCAGGCAGCTTTTCCTGGCAGGCTCTTTGGATCCGCGCTGCTCACAAAGGTTTATCACCCCGACATACCGTGAGACAAACAAGCAGCCAAACCTCCGACTGCCCGGGCCTCAGCTCCAGCAGGCCGTGGCATTGTTAACATTCACAGCACAATGCTTCTCTTATCCGTCTCCTCTAGTCTCCTAAAGCCAACAACGTTCTAATCTCCAAAGTGGTTTAAACCAGTTTGGAGAATGTCTTTAAGGATGAGGGCAATTTTAGGCAGATTCCAGGGATAAGAAGAACAGACACAGATGGAATTCATCACTTGTACTCTTTCTGTGCAGACCGGGCTGCCTCCTCCTGTGACCCAGAAGTGTTAAAAACCTGCCTCAGATTGTTAAAAACGACTTTTAAGACAATAAGTTCAGCTTGATATTTGCACGGTGGTGAGTGACTCAATGGACTTCTTTCATTTGGCCTTGTGCATTTCATTTGAAGGGGACAATAAATTAGGATTTTACAAGCCAGTAGCTCCAAACAACCAGAATATATGTATCTGTAATGAGGGATGATAGGGTCACGATCAACATCTGTGACCGGGGCTGTCAGCATTTCCTACAGAATTAGAATCTATGTGTGGCGGTCGCTGATGATGAAGGGGAGGGAAGCCACTAACTTTCTGTTGTTTTTTGTGCCTGTGTGTCCTTGTGTATC
The DNA here is from genome assembly GCA_019142605.1 of Cephalopholis sonnerati. Lineage (NCBI taxonomy): Eukaryota > Metazoa > Chordata > Actinopteri > Perciformes > Serranidae > Cephalopholis > Cephalopholis sonnerati. The sequence goes on from JAGQAX010000010.1 coordinate 32,383,544, forward strand.
AGCCTGTGTCCCCTTTCTGAATTCAGAGGTTTTTGCAGGTCCATGAATGCAGCGTAGGTGGAACTCTTCTCTTTTTCCTAAGCTGCAGTTTGTGACATTTTGAGACGCAGGGTGGGTAACTGATCAGATCAATGAACGAGAGGAGCAGTTGTTTGTGAGTAACAGCAAACTTTTAGACGCAGCGCAAAGACCAGTCAAGTTTCACTTTAACTGCGCCTGACTTTTACAACACTAACTTTAAAGCTGCAATGGAAGAATACTTTTATATTGACAATCGACATGACATGTGAAAGGGGTCTGTCATGGTGATGAACCATCAGAAAATTATTACCAACACTGCAGTTCCTTTTCAGCTCTAAGAAGCATTTTAGCATCTTTCAGCTCTTCGTTTTTACGAGCCGCAACTTTACTGTTTTGATTCCTCCTCAGAACCTTGTTTCGCACTATTTTAAGACAAACAAGCTCTGATGCACTACCTGTCCACCTGTCCAGTCAAGTCCAAGTGTCAAGTTATTATTTTTGTTACTTAAGTCCAACTCAAGTCCAAGTCTCAAGTCTACATCCCTTACAGTGACACCAAGCATGGTAAAGGTGCTTTCTAGCTTTTAAAACCTTCTTTTCAGCCATGACAATTTGTAATTTTGGGGTGAAATCTTTCCACCTTTCACAATTTTTCAGCTTCTTAGTAACAGTAACATTCTCAGGTTTCGTGACCAAAAAATAAAAAATGAAGTGATAGCTAAGTTGCAAGGTGTTTGTATTATTTAGCCTACATTCATTAATATGAATGTGGTGGACAAAATAATAGAAGCACCTGTCAGTAAAGGAAGAGCATCACAAACTGCAGCCTCCAAAATGATCATTCAGTTGAATCAACACCTCTCTAAAACTCAACCATCATGAAGGCAGCATTCACTACAGGACTGTTGTATTAGGCTAAATTAGTTTAAGTAGAGTGTACCTAATAAACTGTTAAATAAGTGTATATCATAAGAGCTGTGCAGACCTGCTGATGTGTCACATCTTTAAAAGCATATTTCACAGTTTATGCATTTAACTCGTGATATTATCGACAGTGTTTACACAGAGAGCAGAAAGTGTGTCAGATCCTGCTCAAAGACACTTCAACAGGCCTCACTGGTTGTTTATTTATCTTACTAACAGCCTGAGGAAACAGAAACACCATTTCCGAGATCACAAGGAACAATCTCTCCTGCTGTGACCAAACCTGTTGTCATACTACGACTGGTATCAAAGACTTTTACATTAGCTACTCTGTAAAGAATGCTCGCTGGCAGCGTGCGAGTCACGGGGCAGCAGCGTTTGAAGAAGAGCGTTTCCACACAGTGAGAGGAAGAGGAAAGACCAGCATACCTCTCTTGACAGAAACTGGTTGACAAAGCAACAGTGTTCTCCTGCAGAGGCGGACGTGCTCAACCAGGCGGGGGGAAAAATGTCAAACACGGAGACTTCTATTGACCTTGTGGTGCTACAAGAGTAGGTGGTGGTTTCAATTTGGTTTTATTTATTTGCACAGATGATTAAAAATAGACTGTGCATGTGCAATAAAAACCTCAGAGGAGGCAAAGAAATAAAGTAACAGCATAAATAGCATCAAAGAAAGCCAAACAAGGGCACTTAAAGCACTAAAAGATGCATAAATAACAAGCACAAAGGACCAAATAAACTGGGAGAGAAAACGCCAATGGTGCTGTTGCCAAGGCAGAAAAAACAAAATTGTATTCAGGCAGCCCTTGGCCAACCACATCCATCACACAGGAGCGCCGTATCTCATTCCTCTGCAGAGAATCTAATAAAGCTGTACTATTTAAACGGATTAAGTGCCTCATTGTCCAACTTAGGCCGACTACTGTCTGTGCAAGCCCTAAAGCCCAAATTGGGCACAGTTCAGCACCCCCTCCCTTACCAGCTGGAGGAACTGTGTCACCCTTGGGATCATTAATTGAGAGTATTGTTCTCCAAAGAGCTCCAGACACAACAGTTGGCTTAAATATGACGAGTAACAAAGCTGGGAGAAAGTTTTGGACCCACATTTACAAACCAATCTCAAGTAGTTTCCAAAGATTTTGAACATAAAGGTGGTTTTACAGATAAAAACAAGCAGCATCTGCCACAGGAGCTCCTGGTAATTACCCATCAGCAACACGGAAAGGAAAATATTCATCACAGCGTCCAGGTCGGTTGAGGTTAGAGGGATCAGAGGGGGTCACGCACAGGGTCAACACTGAAACCGTAAACCAACTGTTTAGTGAGCACAAGCAGGATGGATAGAGGAAACACATCATCTAAGGCAAATATTTGTGGCGTGTGTTTAGAGAGGAAAGAAAAAAAATGAGTGTTTCCCCATCAGTTTCATTTATTTTCCCAGCGAGAGGGCAGTGGAGTTGTTGCTTTTTTTTTGGTTCCTTTCACCCCTCAAGACCTCACTTTTTGAACCCCCCTTCGCAGAACGCCAGCTTCAGGGACAGGCGGGAAGTGGCGAGGAGGGAAGAAAACAGGCAAGAGAGGGCTGAAAGTGCCTGTCTGAGAGGCTTAATGATGCAATCTGCCAGAAACACCCCCCCTACCCTCTCCCTACCGCTGCCTGCCCAAATCTCCCTCCCTCCCTGCTCCAGCGATGACATCACCTCCCTGAGAAGCAACATGGCAGAGAACAGTTGCGAGGCTGCATGCGGTCGTTGGAATGTTTTTTTTTTTTTCCGACAGCAGTTACGTTACTTCAAGCTGTCGCACCAGCAACAGAGAGGATTGTTTCCAAGATGAGTGACATCATGTGTTGTAATTCCCTAATTATAGAAGAAAATGTGGGACCTAACGATGAAAATTAAAGCTGGCTGTAAAGCAGGGTAAACCTCATCTAATGTCAACCATATGAAAATGACATAAAGATGTTACTTTTCTTAGAGAAAATGCGTAAACTATTAGTCATTTCTAATGTCTGCTGCTTATAATCCTGGTGGTAAGCTTCATGATGACTAACTGGAGATCACACTTTGTTTACCACTGTGTTATACTGCAAAATAATTTTTGTCTGTAGAAGTCTAAATATCACATTTTCCTAAAAGAAAGTAAAAAAAAATAATCTGCAAGTGTACTAAAATCATCTTCATGTTAAAAAAAATTAAATGTTTGAATAATTTTTTTGTCAGTATCTTGAAGCAACACACAATAAGGCAGATCGCTGCACTTGCATACAAAAATAAGCCTAAATTAAGTTTATTAGTATCAATAATGGGTTGTAATAATCAAATAGTTTTTGTTTTTTTTTAGAAAAATGGCTCAATAATAGACAAAAATTACTTGATAAACTGGAGATTTTAAGAATTATATGTAATTAACATCTTAAAAAACAAAGAATTTATGTAAAAAAGTAAGTATCAAGTGTAGTGCAGTGTAGTCCTGTCCAGTGCTGCAGTGATGCGTTCACAAGCTGCCTCGGAGGACAGATGGAGAGTTATGGGGTTTAAATGTTCCTATTGTGGCAGAGAGTGAAGTCCCCCTGTCAGTCTGGCAGGATTAACCCTACACGGCCTTTCATGGTGGAGCTCATCAGGTCTGCAGTCTGGACGCCACTGAAAAACAAACACCTCCCATTCAAACAGAAACAGCAGATGAATCACGAACAGCTCATTTACTGCCCAAAAGAACGACCAATCCAATAAAATATTGTGAGAGAATCATTTTGTTGATTGTGAATCTTTTCTTATCCATTAACCAATCTAATTAGACTCAGCTTTCAACATTAGCAAGTAACCAAAGTTTGAAACTACTCATTACTAACTAATCTAAAATTCAATATCTGCCATTTCCTTTTAGATGGCTAAGGAAGCAGAGACAGTTTGCAGTGGCAGCCTAATTCATGCTCACAACACGTAACTTCAACATGAAAACAAGAGAAGCAGCAGAAGATATAAAATATGTATCTGAAATATTAAAATTACAGCGGCACCTATTTCTACACCATATTTCTCACAAGCTCAAAATACTGATTCAGAGCTATTACAGTTTTAACTTAAACTACTGATAGTTTAGTTTAACTAGTGGATTTTCACCATCATCTGAATCTATGGTTCAGGACTGGTAAACACTTACAATGAAGTCGCTGGCTGCAGCCTATGCGTATGAGTTGTGAGCAGTTCAACCAAACGGAGATTTTCCACTCTGTCACTTTCATCTGTTTCATCTTAATTTAAGTTGGAGACTTTTTTAAGATTAGTGTTGAGTGTTGCTTTTAATGTACAGCTGAGGAAGGACAGGAAAGTTGAGAGAGCGGGGAAATGACAAGGGGCCACGTGTTGGAATGGATCCCTGGCCACTGCAAGGGATTCGGCCTACATGAGGTGCACACCCTACCAGGTGAGCTGGAGGCTGCCCTAATTGTTAGCCTTTAAGGAGCTGTATGCAGCATTCAGAGCATGTCTATGATTCAGAGTCTGAGCCGAGATTGCCCGCACACAGCTCTCAACATGGAGGTGGCTAAGTCGACTAAAGGCGAGCTAACAGTGCTAACAATGGCAACCATGCTGACAAAACTCATGGTGTTTAACTGATTGTGGGCACTACGCTTCTGCAGCAACACCTTCCAGCCACCATGTGTTACCACTGTATGGGCACAGTGCAGAGTTGTGGCACAACAAAGAACAGCCCTTGGATTACAACACATGGGTAGGGACTTCAATCTCTGCTCAGGATGACACTACTCATAGCAAATACATGTTTGCTGCTATATTAATGTTCTTAACGTCACATACAAAACCTTTAAAGTAGTAAAAGTATTTCAGAAGAAAAAGAAAAAGTTTAGAGGACAGCTCAATTTTAGAAGCAAAACATTATTTTTCTTCTTTCTGTGCGGGTAATCATCCAGCTGTGACCCCAGAGGTTTGTCCTGTGACCCCTTGCAGCTTTCTAAAGAAGACTCTTTACTCTGTTGGGACGTGTTGAACCACAAAAATACAGTTTTGTGATTACAGAGACATTACAGGGTAATGTGTCATTCCCCTGAAAACGCTCTCTGACCGAGAGCAGACCTCATCTAATCAAAAAGCCAAGTTTCATTTTAAGTAATAGAATCAACTTTTTATTAGCTGCAGCCATGTACTGACAGTGATGTGTCTCATTTTTCAGAAGTAACTAAGAAGCTGGTTCCACAAATGTTCATACATCACGTTTTGCTTATGAAAAAGAGTGAAGAGAGATAAAAAGGTTTAGCTTCAGAGATTCATCAACATTTTGTTTATCAAAATGCTAAATATTAGCTAGCTGCAGCAAATATTTAGAGCATTCTGTGATAGTAAGCTGAATATATTTGGGTTTTTAGACAAAACAAGACATGAATATGTAAACTTTAGAAACTGCTTTGCTACTTTTGGATGCCTACAGATTAATCAAGAAAACAGGATAATTAATAAAGAAAATAATTGTTAGTTGCAGCCCTAATTCATCAAGAATGGGGTTCTTTAGTTACATATGGAGTGTTGTGTGGCTATCACACATACTTTGCTACGCACCATGTGTTTGGCACAATTAACTGTAGATATGCATGACATGACATTTTACCCAGAAACCCCTTCTGCGCACCCCTCCACAAAGCCAAAGAATCCGCTGCCAACAAATGTATATGTGTAAAAAAAATCTGAGCTGCAAATACACACAACTGCGGCCACAAAGTAACACACAATCACCACAGTCTGGGAACTGTAAACTCAGCTCATTAATTGTTGATTCTGCAGGAAAATACAACTTTTTTATGATGATCATCCACTTGCTGAAGCCAATTAGGTGATTGAGGGGCTTTTTGCATCAGAAGCTGCCGTGCTTTAAAACCAGGCTCTGAAATCTGACATTGATCGGACTGACGCTGGAGGTGGAGCAAATGAAAATGCTGATTGGGGGTCTTCTGATTGCTCTAATAGCAGATGGAGTGGCTGAAGCCCATTACACTGAGCATCCAAAGGGTTTTTTACAAATCGCCTGAGCAAGCACAAATGCCATATCCGTTCAGATCATGAGGAGGGGAAGGATAAAAACACAGAGGGTTCGTGTCTCGTCACAGACATGTTGAGAGGAGCGCTGGAATCTGAAAAGTTAAGTGCTTTCTGAAGTTGGGGTAAAGATGAAAGAAACAGCTGCAGAAAGATCTGCATCTTATCAAGTTCGCTCTGTTTAGAATTGAATCCTACAAAGTGAGAAAAAAAAAATCAACAAGTGCAGTTTGAATATTTAAATATCAGAGAGGCCAGAGAGGCACTGTTTGAAACTGCTGGTGGATCGATCTTTAGGACTGATTTTAAAGGTGTTTATGTTATTTTGTCCACCCCTCTGTCTGCCTGCTGACAGACAACAGTGAAATATTACATGGAAAAAATGAATTGGGTCATTTCCAGACATGGACTGTGTAACATTGCTGGCTTCATCTACCTGTTGAAGTGGAGGGGTTTTTTTTAGTCCTGGTCAAGCAACAAGGGGATAGTAGTTTTTTTACAAACTGAATTAAAGTGATATTTTTACAATGTTTCCTAATTTATTTCACTGATTTTGTGCTTAAGAAATGAAAACTGAGATAATAACTTGGCAACACTTTACTCTAAGTCCTGTAGCAGTATATAAACATCTAACAGATGGTCAATAACGCATTATAATGTTGTTGTAAGCAGATTTAAAGGTCCAGTGTGCAGGATCTAGGGGGCTCTATTGGCAGAAATGGAATATAATATATGTTGTCTTTAGTTTATAATCACCTGGAAATAAGAACTGTTGTGTTTTCATTACCTTAGAATGAGTCACTTATATCTACATACCAAGTTGGTCCTCTTTCCACAGAGTCCGCTATGTTTTTCTTCAGTAGCACAGAACAGACGCATCAAAAACTGGCTGTAGATAGGGCCACTCACGTTTTCGCATCGGCCGCAGTTAGCAGCCTCTCTGCGATGAGAGTGTCAGAAAAACTGAGATTTTTTTTTAACATGAAACTGCTTCATTCAGTGTTTTTAGCGATTTAAATCACTGGGTCTGTTTGTTTTGAAGAGAAAGAGACCTGTGGATAATTTAGCCTCCGGGAAAAAACACCTGAACATCTGGATCTTAATTTATCAAAGATAAAAGGTGAGGCACAGATTAGCAGGTGCTAATTAGCGGGCTGTCTCCGACATGCCAAACAGAGTCAGAGATACGCGAATTTGTAATGTGAAACTGTTGAATTCAGTGTTTTTACCGGTTTAAATAACCTGGTCCATTCATTTTGAAAAGTAAGAGAACTCGACTAGAATTCGGCTACTGGTAAAAATTTCCTGAACAATGAAGAAATTCTAACAAGGAGAAGTTTTAACTGGTTGCAATCTGCAATCCTCACTGATAGATGCCACTAAATCCCCCTAAATCTTACACACTTTACCTTTAAGTGTTAACTAGCCCCTTATTTGCAAAAGCCCACTAACATCTGGCTTTTGTCTTTTGTGGAAAAGGTTGCAATTGGCATTCAATCCAGAGACGAATAACTGCAGTAATCATGGGAATTTATTGGTCCAGCTCCAATCCACTTTGAGTGACAGAGATAGCAATACGACAACCAGGTGGACACGCTCATTTTTTTGTCCCCTTTCACGGTACGATGCAATGAAGCCGCCACAAAATACCATCCATTTCCATCTAACCAGTGCTCAAACACTGTTTAAAATTAGTCCTCACTGAGTTTAAGAGAGAGACTGAATAATTAACAGATGTAAAAAAGAAGTAACCACCATAACATTTTCACTGGCCTCCATGCTGCTTTCTACTGTTTACTAACCTTGCTGACCAGCACCTTTATGATGCCAAGCATGATACACCAGTAAAGAAAAAAACAGCAAAGTGTACTCATTTACTGCAGCACCGTGCAACAGATCTGGGTTATGCTATGGGAATGGGAAGGGAGTCTGTCGCCTATACTTGGCAGGTTTTCTCGTGTTTAAAAAACTCACTAATTGCACTAACTTTGGGGGAAAAAGAATATCTAAGTCTCTCCTGCTGGCACCTGTAAGTGGAGGCTTGAGTGTAAACAGATTATGAATGATAATATAAAGAAACACAGTTGTGACATAAAATATGCCTTCATAAGATAAGTTAGAATTCTTGACAAATACTATATACATTTAAAAATGTCCGTATATGTGCTTACGACTACATTAACATGGGTTACACACCAGGTATAAACTGTTTTAACTGCTTGAAGTGTGACAAATAACGATAACAGTGATGTTAGAAGGAGGAAGAGTGCATTTTTAACCATATTTAATTAGTTAACTTGCAGCCTTTTACATTAGTTTGACAGTATAATCAGTTCAGGCCTGTGTCGTGTCAAAAGTGATCCAGACATAAACATACGTAAAAGCAACTCAGACACTGATTCAGACATGTAACTGAGATGTTAAATCGCTGTCAGATTCATGTCTGCAAGGGGCTTTAGCCACGTATTCTAACTGCATTCAAAACAAACAAAACAAATCACCTGATATTGACTTCCAATAAAATCAGGGTTTTTTGGGGGGGTTTAAGGGCTTCTTCTTAATTTGTTGTCAGTTTTCTGACTGGACGTCAACCTGTCCTCTGTCTGAGAGCTGACAACCTGAAGCTGGCTGAAACAAACGGCTGTTCAACCCGCTGACATTTCCAGCCCTCAGATTTGTTTGTGCTGCAAGGCTGACAGCGAGAGCAGATGAATATTTATGCTGCTTTGTGCCTCCTGTGAGAAGCCAGAGAGGACGACAGCTGATGGCAAACATGTGGACTGACTGCATGTTGTTGCACATTGCTTCTACCTCAGCCTCATAGTGTGTTTAGACAAATTCTCAGTTTTTAAGCTTTGTTAATACACTGAAGGTTGATGTGTTTAGGTTTGCTGCTCAGGAGAATTAGACCGTCAACATATGATCCTACTGACTGTATGCTGAGAGCTGCACTGCAAAGAATATACTGTATAGGCATACATGTCTATAACTTAAGTCTTGAATTCAATTATTTTTCTCTATTCTAGTGTATTAACCTTCCATGTTTTTTGGTTTCAACATACAAACAGTTTGTCCAAGAGAAACTGGTGTTCACCAAATTGTTAATCACAGTGCGTGAAGCTATTATCTAAGTGCTTCTATTAGTTTGTTCACCTCTTGAGCGTGCTGTGGAGGTGTATAATTCTTAGTAAGTGTAACTCTCTCAGCGGCCTTGTCCACCAACAGCAAAGTGCTTCATAAAGAAGAAGAAGAGGCCACTCAGGGAGGACGAAAAGAGCTGCACCAGAATGATTTGCATTCACATGAAAAAAGTGTCTGTGGATAAAGACAGCATTGGAGCTCTGGGGAATCCGATACAGCTGCTGTTTCGTAAAGAAAACATAACTTTCATTTTGTTTTTCTTCCTTGAGTGGAAAGTTTTACATGCTCTTCTGTGTGCTGAGCGCGTTTTACGACCCTGTGGGCTTTTGAAACCCTGTTTTTAAAAAAGAAAAAAGTGAGACAATAATTTTCCTCTCTCCCTCCTGAAAAAACTTTGGTGCCCAGAGGAGGTTTTCACCCCTCCACAGCTGTATGTTTGGTGTGTTTGCTCAGCTCGAGAGGATGATCATCTCAGGCTGATGTCGCCTCACTGGATCTGAAGTGTTGCTCACCTCAGCCGGCTCGCCTGAGACTGTTTTTAACAACAGCCTGCGTCTGCAATAAAGCGACAATTTCCGCGGATATTTCTCCGGCGGGAGTCAAGTGAGGATAGCGGTCAGATTTACGTGAAGCGACTGCACGTCTGGAGTCCTGAATCACCGCTTATATCGCTCGAGGGAGCCAACAAAGAGACCCAATATGAATTTATGGCCCTGCTGTGTGATAGAAGCTCTGTGCCACTAAAGTAGAACAAGCCTCTCTCCATCCCCACAGGTCGTAATCTCCCAGGAAGGAGGAGAGAAAATAACATCTCTATGGCAACTGCCGGTCCAAAGGTGAGACGTTACGATGCAGACGAAGACACAGCGACCACAGGCAGCAGGACAGCAAGCACAGACATAGACTGACATTTGTCCTAAATCTCTTGAAGTATAACATATATTTACCCCCTGCAGAGGACTGATCTTTAAATACAACACTGGATTAGTTTGGGAGGGAGACTGGTTCACAAAGAAGCAAAAACAACAGCAAGGGAGCCTGGTCCAAACAAGAAAGTATTGATTCATTTACCTGTAGCACTGTAATACCAGTAAATGATATTAATTTTGTGAGTTCATCGGCATTAACTTTAAAGAGAAACCTGCAGGATCTTCTTGCAGAGTGAACTTAGCTCAAATATATATAGTTTATGCTGAGAGAGGGGAATTAGGAAAGAAAAAAAAGATGTGAAAATCACTTTTCACAAAGCTATGGAAGGGTCACTTGGAGCATGAGCGGCTGATGGGAAATGCTTTGTCATTTTGCCGAAGCGGTAGAACTAGGTGTGAGAGGGCACCAGCCTCAAATGTTATCACTCAGTTGAATGGGTGTTATCAGTGGTTATCAGCCTCACAGATATAGGTTAGTAGGGGCCTGCTACACCTTCAAGTATAAGTTATTAGCCCATTAAATGGCTGTTGTGAGTTTTCATTGGGAGCATAGATGACAACAGTGGCCACACACTAAGGAGGTCAGGTTGGAGGATGGATCAAACAATTGACTTTCACCTGTGAGACTGCCATTTGTGTCCCAGGTGAAACCAAGTGTCAACATACTTGAGTCCTAAAAATACACAGACTTGACTCAACATAAATCCAACTTTGCACAAATTTCACTTCATGTTAGAATGAAACAGTAAAATCTTAAACGTTTCAAAGTCAATGACTGCCACTGACGTAAATAAGTCACATCACGTTGTGTAAAGTACAAACTTATTTTGGCCTGAAGCATGACCTTTTTTTAAATCTAACTACATAGTTTAGGTGCCTAAACTTAATGAAACTGAGTGTGAAACTCAACAAAACTGTGACCATTTTAATGGGCTGATAACGGTCTACTGAACCTACTACGAGGTGTAGCAGGCCCCTTCTAACCCATATCTACAAGGCCGATAACCACTGATTACACCCATTCAATCCAGTGATTACATTTAAAAGTTTACTCCAAAGTGCATAACTAAAACATTTTAAAGTTGCTAATTTGTAAACCTTTTTACCTGGAGATCAAATTGAATCTGTTTGTAATAATGCCTCACTGATTAGGGGAAACTGTGCGCACAAAAGTTAGAAAAAAAGTTTGGCTAACCTGAAGGCTTGTTTCTGATTAGTCTCATTATCTTTCAATGTCCATTCAGTCAGATTCACAGGACAAATAAACATATTAATCGATGGGGTCATGGGGGGAATTTCGCCACTGATGGTATGAAGAACTCGAGGAAACGTGTCCTCCATACATGAGACACATGGAGAGTCTCAGCTGGTTCTCTCTGCAGAGATCTGGATTTAAAAACATCAGTGATGAAACACACTGAAACACTTTCTATTTACATCTCTGAGTCACAGGCAATCATCCTGCATTCATTCACAGTCACTGACACTGATAAGGTTAGTGTGTGTGTGTGTGTGTGTGCGTGTGTGTGTGTGTGTGTGTGTGTGTGAAGACACTACATGTTATACGTTACATGCTCCCATCCAAAGGTCAAGCCACACCCAGTTTTCGATCGTCGGCAACCAATAAAAGCCTCAACAAAGTGACATCACCTGTTGCCGTGGTACCCAACTGTCACAACAATCAAGATGACGCCTGTCTTTTCAACTGACTCTTATTCATTAATTAATTACATTTAATCAAGTGGATAAAACTTTACTTTTCTTGCAGGTTATTTAGCTTTTTTTGTTTGTATTTTGTAAATTATAACATAAATTTCTCATGTCTGCAACAGTCACAACAGTTACGTTAAAGAGCAGGTGATAACCTGGGGTGGAGGCATCTTAATAAATGTGTTGAACAATTGATGATGTATGTTATTTTTGGCATTGCCATATGACTACTGTCTCTCAAAGTCTTCTCGATTGTGTGTCCATCATTTGTCTGGATGAATATTAATAAGTTGATCTGTTTTTCCTCAGACAAATGCATAAAATACAGCCAGCAGACACTATGAAACAAGATTAGCATATTATTCTTTATTCTTCTGATGAAAGTTTCTGTTGGTAAGTTGTTTTTATTCATCTAACCCAATTGATGCAAAGTCATCTAATGAATGTTTAAATTTTCGCACATTTCAAATAAAATTCACTTGAAAGTAAGACAATAAAAGAAGTTAAGAAAAAGAAAATTAAAGAAGACAGTAGACAGAATATATAAAGATGTCATTATTTAGCCCATAACTTGTAAGTGATTCAGTGAAATGTCACTGTCTGAATACATTAAGCTGTGAAGCAGGAGGCTTAGTGAGTTTGGCCTTTTATTAACAGCCAGAAATCCCACAGTTCAGTTCAGTCTGTTAGAGAGGAAAATGACATCTTTGTTGGAGTTTGTCACGAGTCAATGAAAAATGAATCAGGGTGTGGAGACATTTGTCTGGACTGCGTAACTATTTAAAAGTTTAAGGTGTTTTTTACTATATTAGTGCACCAGAAACACAAGAGAAGACAAATTACATGTGACAAAGGTCAAAGTTCAGAGTCAGTCCCATGAAATTGAAATGATGACTAAAAGATGTACACCTGTAGAGCTGGAACAATTAGTTGATAAATAGATTAAACAATTAATCTGAAAGTATTTTAATAACTGATTAATCGTTTCAGTTTGGTTTTTCAAGCATAAGAAATAAAAATTCACTATTTCCTGCTCTTCCTGTGTGATGCTTTCCTGCTTTCTTGGTTTATATCATTGTAATGTGAATATATTGGGGTTTTGGAATGTTGGTTAGACAATACAAGACATTATGTTTGGCATTACTTTCACTTTTTTTTTTTACATTTTGCATATTTTTGAGGATTTAATCTGATCCAACAGAGCAGCACAATAACTGCAATCTTCCAAAGTTGCAGTCACAATGATATCATATGTTGATTTAGCAAGCTTAAGTCCCCAACTCAAGTTTTGTTTTAAACAAAATAATGCAGGAGATAAAAGTAGAAATAAATTCTATCAAGGTTTTTGCTTTTTACAAATATATACTTCACCTTGACAGATTGAATTAAGTGTCAATATTAGTGACAAATGTATATTTAAAAAAAAAAAAAGATCTATTCTATGATCAATGTCAATAATATTAAGATGTATTTTCTCCATATTCACTGCAATGCAACCGACTTACTCAACACTTTATTTTCGGTGACAAGGCTCGTTCCCTCAGGCTAAAACTAATAAACAGTAAATAATATATGTTGACTTCTAACTTGCAAATCTCAGGTTCAGCCTGGGATTACTATATTTCTTGAAAAATACAGCCTACTGGGCGTCTGAGTTTTCCCACCAGTTGCGCATGCAGCATGCATTTATCAATCAGGGGATGTTAAAAGAGTCCTAATACTCTTTGAAACAAATGTAACAAAGTCCAAGTCAGGTAATCAGAGCACACACATTTTATGATCTTTACATGAAAGCAAAAAAAACACTGTTTGGACATTTTAATGAGGAATACTATAAATCAGTTTAAGTGGGTAGCATTTGAAGATGCATGTGTTTTTATGTGGGGCTGTAATGTCAGTCAGATCCAACTATTCTTTCCTTTTTTCAGTATAGAGTTTGAAAGTTTGAACAGGGTCGGCAGGATGTTCATGGTGACAGGCAGCTGTCTCACACTGGGTCTGGGTCTGCAGCAACCTGTACCAGAGAGCAGCGTGAAAGCGAGGAGCGTTCACTCTGCAGCTACATCTGGGGACTGAAACGTCCCAGGAAGTGCACTGCACACTGACAAAAAACATAACAAAACACGACACGAGGTATTTTAGTTGACTGAGGGGTCTAATGACTCAAATCTTCCACTTTCAGGGAGCAGCCCTATTTTTATCTTTTGTTTGTGTTTAATGTTACCCACATTTGTCTCTAATACTGAAACTTAATTCTCTACATACTCTTATTTCACCTGAGAAACTAAAGCAAAACTGTCTCTCCAGTCACATGGAAAGAGTTCATATTTCTTGACCTCTGGCCTGCAAAATCTCAAACTTAGTCACATGAAAACTTTGTCTTTTTAGCTTGTTATTTCTTTCTAAAGTAGGGGCATACAATGTTTTCTTTAATACTACATTAGCTGAGTACAAACAGCGAGCAGCTGAGCTCACAGTCAGCAGAGAGACGGGATCAGAGCTCTCCTTTTCCTCAAAGATGCTGTCACTCGTCTCTCGTCAGAAAAACTCCTGAGTAACTGTCAGAAATGTCACATCACATCCTGTCCTGGTGACAAGTGTGAAGCAAAGCACCAGAAGACCTGTCCTTTCCACGACAACATCCTCTTTATGGCTCACAGAAGCTGGTTTTGATGGCCTGGACACTGAATAAATCAGTTAGTTTGAGTAATGGGATGTTATATTTCATCAAGCACTGTGCTGAAGTACAATTTTGAGGTACTTTACTTGAGTAATTATATTTTATGTTATGTTATACTTCTACTCAAGTATATTTCTGAGGCAAATAGTGTCCTATTTACTCCACTACATTTATTTTTAAAGACTTGTAACAGAGTATTTCAACACTGCCGTACTGCTGCTTTTACTTCAGTAAATACTTCCACCACTGGTTAGCTGATAGATAAAGTCATTGTTTAACTGTTTAACTGACTATTTTCTGACATATTACAGACAAAAAATGATTATATAAATCAATAATTTATCAGTAATTAAACAAATTCTTAGTCACAGCCCTACACTTCTGCAGAGCCCTGTGGAAACGGAGATCAAACATGATAGCAAACAAGTACAAAAGCCTCTCTTGAGCTCACATCAGCTGGAAACCAAGTGAACCGAGACGACATACGTTTGGCAAGATGCATTCTGGGAACCAACCCTTACAGATCCAGGAGACTGCACCGAGCTCAGACTCACATCAGAACAGAACTCTGTCAGGACAGACAACACAGCGTCTGTGGGCCAGAACAAGGCGGATAAATCATCCACGGACACTGTAGTCCTTTTAAAAACAGACTGTAATTGTCAGAGCTGAGGTTTCTGCTCTGCCATGAACACAAAGATCCTTCAGGAAAGAGAAAGGAGGACAGAAGAGTGAGAGCTTTAAAATAACACAGAGGAATCTTATCAAGACCAGATGTGACTGTAGGAAGAGGGGAGGAACTCTACAGTGTTATAAAAGAGGTGCTCAGTTTCAACATAAATCCAACTTTGCACAAAATTTCACTGTATCTCAGAATGAAACAATAAAATCTTACAATACAAGTAACTTTTGACACTGTTTTGAAATGTCATACCAACACTGTTTTAGCCTGAGCATGCTTCCTGCTTCCAGAGAAGAGGAAAATAAAGAAGGCTTTGGGGTAATGAGTACCAGAGCATCTGTGTTTTTCATCCCATCACAGCATCACTTTGCTAATGAACAAACAGCCTTCTGCTAAAGCAACTTAGCTTGATTACAGTGATGAGAACGATGCTTCTACTTTATATACCCAGGCTGCCAGGAAACTTTGCGTAAATGCTCCTCTAATGTCCAGGAAGGTCCCTCAGTGAGAAATCGTTAAGTTTATAAGTGACTCTTTCTTACTCAAAAAGCCTGGAAGCAAAACACTTGAACAGAATGTGTTGCTTTCTAAGAGACAAGCAGATCGCTTCTTTCACTGATTAATTAATTAAGATCACTTTATCAATCAAGACACTTTAGACTGAAATGAATAAATGATCCAACGAGGTTTTAGGGTAAACTCTTCATATGCCTCCTCTTACTAATTATAATAATTTAAATAACTCTTTAACACTCAATTTAACTGTTTTGATTCTCTGCAACGAGAAACAATGCGTTTAAGTTTCCTAAAATTTTCTTTTCTTTTTTGGGGAGGCTGAATTCGAGCTGCGAAAATGAGTGCAAAATTATAAACAAGACCACACTGTTTATTTATAGGCGGTATATGGAAAGGTGCACTACAAAAATACAGCAGATACAACAAAGCACAGGTCAGGTTGGGTTAGCTTGGTGTGTGTTTCACTCTTGTGTGTGTGTGTGTGTGTGTGTGTGTGTGTGTGTGTGTGTGTGTGTGTGTGTGTGTGTGTGTGTGTGTGTGTCTGTGTGTGTGTGTGTAATCTGCAGTGTGTTGAGGTGGACAGCTTGTTATCTGGGCTGAATTGCAGAGCTTAATATTCAGCCAGCAGCCAGATTAGTTCAGGACAACCTGTCAGTCTGCAGCTGCAGAGAAACACACTGGTTTCTACAGCAGAGCGTGTGTGTGTGTGTGTGTCTGTGTGTCTGATCATGTATCTCTATCTTTGTGGGGACCAATTTGAGTTTAGTTTGATGTTGTTAGGGAGGTGGGGACATTTTCTCTGGCCCCTACCTCCTCAAAGAGGATTAATGTTAGAATAAGGTTGAGGTTTGGTGGCTTGGCAGTGCTTTTTATCAGTGAAGGTCCTCACAAGTATATTACATTATCCCACTGTGGTGACAGTTATATTATGGGGATTCACCTCCTATCTGGAGACAAAAAGCCGGTTGCCACAACTATTTATTTTCAGGCTGAGACCTGGCATTAGTAGCACACACTGCACCTGCCATACAGACAGAAGTAGTAGCCGAGGTACAGTAGCCTGGATGTGCCAATCCTGAATACATATTTGTTAAAAATGTCTGCTTTTCTGAAGAGTTAAAGGAAACAGGAGAATGGCAAGTGAAAAATGCACCGCCAGTTTGTGGGCTTATTTTGTAAACAATGGGTAGGAGTATTTTCATAACTTGCATGTATGAAAGGGCAGACTGTGTATGGGTTGACAATTAAAGACGATACTGTCACACGTGTACAGTCAATGAGTGTGTGTGAAAGGAGGACAGTATGTTGCCTGTCAAGAGTGATACTCTCAAAGGAGTGATTTTAAATCTTAATTATTCATTTACACATAGTTCTTGTATAGCTTTCCGAAAGATGACTTCACTGGTGCAGTTGAAGAGGTTGGCTTATTTTGTTAAAAAACAGGTCTGATGACAAAGACGTGTGATCTCACTAAGCAGATGTAAGGTGGTGAGAAAGGTATTGTTTCATTATCAGTACTAAGTTTGACACAAACTAAGACAATGTCACATCACATCGTACACAGTGCAGCAGTGCAACAGACAAAATGACTAATTTACACACCCACAAAAGCAACAACTATCCCAGAATGCAATGCAGCTGTGAGACAGGTTGGCATTTCAACCAAAAGGCACCATTCTAATTTTTATCTCAAGCAGAGCAGCTCACTGTGTTGCTCTCTCCTCTGGCATCACTCTTCACCTAAACATGTAGCTGGATGCTGCTAATTTCACTCACTTGCTCCCCAATGGTTGTCAAGTGGCATTCTGGGAAGTGTAAGAACTTACTAACTTAAGTAGAAACAGAGAGGAAAGGCTGAGAGGAATTCAAAGCTACCAAGAAAACATTGAGCTTGTGTTTGACAAATTGGAGGTTCAAATTTCAATCTAGCACTTGACCCTCTCTTGTTACTACTGTTGAGATGCCCCTGAGCAAAGCAGTTAACACCCAGCTGCTTCAGTAGAGCTGCTCAGTGGTCTAAAGGAAGTGAAATGAATTTATTTTAAGGAAGCATTTGAGCTTAAAATAACTCTTGGAATACACTGAGGTGCCTTGATTTTATGTTTTCCTTTATACAAAGAAGGAGGGTTTATTTCTGTTCTCAGGCAGTGTGCATCCCGTCGCTCACTCCTCTCTCTGGAAGATAAAACTACAATTTCATTCCTCACAACCTCAAAGGAGCTGTGAGGATGTTTTCCACCTCCAGACGACAAATAAGCATGAACCTTCAGGGAAATGAGAGAAGGTGGTGGTGGGGGGGGGATAAGGGAGTTTAATGCCTTGCTCAAGGGCTCCTCAACAGGACACATGGCCCCTGTGAAGCTGTAGTGACACCTGACTGTTGTTAATGTCATCTCCTGCTGCCGTTCGCCCCCCGGCAGCGAGGAGCTCTGGAGGAGGAAGGGATGATGCGTGGAAATCAAAAAATTAGGTCAAAGTCTGCGGGATGCAGGGGAAGCTTTGCATTCACTGCCGGCGCACATTTACAGCGTCAGCTAAGCATGTAAATAATGCAACGGGGCATCTGACCCCATTTCCCCCCAGACACACTTGTTTACATTGGAGCAACTCTGTGCTGGCCGTTTACTTTTTTTTTTTAGAAAAAGAAAGAAAGAAAAAAAGACATGTGTGTCACCTTTTTCCCCATCCTCCCTCCCCTCCTCTCATTTTCTCTCAGCTCAGATGCAGATTCCTCTGAAACCTGCATTTGCAGCAGCAGCAGCAGTGGAAACATTAAAATGCAATGTGTGCATTTGCAGTCAGCTGTTAAAATCGCTTCCTCTCTCTCTCCCTCTCTCCCTCTCTACCTCTTCTGTCTTTCTCCATACATGGCTGAGCTCCGCGAAAGCCTCCAGACTCCATGAGAAACAGGGAAAACACTGCTCGCAGGCAGCTGAAATATGACACTATGATACTCTCCAGGCTGAGAGTGAGTCTGCAGCAATGTGACATATCAATCTGAAAAAGAAGAGGAGAAGGAGGAGGAGGAGGAGGAGGAGGAAGGGGGGGAGCTAATGAGAAAATCAATACCGAGGCTGCATATCAGGGTCTTGCAAAAGAAGCCAATATATGCTCTGGTGTTATGGAAAGAAGCTGGAATATAATGGGAATCATTCATCCCCTCCAAAAGCAGCCTGGCTGCAGTGTGTCATGTGAAAACTGTGTCTGGTAACAGCTGCACGCTCTGTGCACATAATCTAAGCAGCATGCAGAGCTCTGCTGAACGGGATTTTCCAATATGACAGCGATGAAAAAAAAAAAATCTCTACGACAACAACTTCTTATTGACAAACCCAAAAGATAAATCTCTACAGCATTCCTGTGATATTCCCGCTGGGGGCTATAATTCCTCTCTGGGGCTCAATAGAGACTTTTATGTGTACATTATGGTGGTGTTTATCTGCTGTGATGTAAAGATTAGTCCACTAATCAACAAAAACTACAATACTAATGAGAATTTGCTGCTTTTTCGCTGTTTGATATTATTTTTGGTTTGTGAAAAAGCTATTTGAAGATGTTACATTAGGTTCTGGACACTTGTTATGTGCATTAATGATCACTAATACATTTGATAAGAATCAATAATGGAATTAATCAGTGGCTGCAGCCCTGATAATATCACTATAACATTACTGTAGTTTTGCATGTTTGTTTGGTGCATGATGATTTTAGTGGAAGTTTTTATCTTGTCTGGTATCTCCTTACAAAATATTCCTATGATGCCAAGTGCTACATATTGTTTTTCTGTATAACTGTATGACATATCTGTTTACTTTTTCATATGTTTTTCTTCAATTAGTGTTAAATTTGTGCAAGGACATATCAGAGGAATGTTATAAGAACACTCCAGTCCTCCCAAAGCATGCTATTGTGACTCCACTGCCACACCACCAAAACACCACATCCCCTGCATCTAAATCACAGCCAGATACACCAAAGCAGTATTTATGGCAGCATGTGTGCGCGCGCGCGCGTGCGTGTTTAATAAATATGGAAAAACGGACTTGAACTTGTGGCAGTTGGACTTCAACACTCCTCGCAGCTCCAACTCTGAACAGGTTGGTCCTCTCAGCAGAGACCAAACCAGCAGCCACCCAGACACCCCACAGAGCAGCAGCAGAGCCCGGGCACAGCCGCCCGGAGCTCGGCGGTGAAATTCAAGTACTCACCCTCGGATAACTCCAGCTCCAGCTCGGCCAGTTTGGCCCGCACCTCCGCAGGAAGCGGCACCGGGTCCCGGTCCGCCATTCCGCCGTAAGAAACCGACTTAAACCTGTGTTTTTACGGCTCTTTCTCCCTGTTTGGTCTCTCCAGGCTGCTCCTCAAACCCCCAAAATATCCAAAGTCAGTCAGACTGAGTCTCTGCGTGTCGCTCTCTGTGCGGCTGCAAGCTGTTAGCTCTCTGCACACCGACGTCAAGCCAGACAACACATGGCGGCTTCACTTCCGCTGGCTTTATTTTAAAAATAAGAGCCGAACTGGCTGCACATAAAAGCGCATGAAACATTTGACTTCTATTATGTCAATCAATATTGTGACTCTAACATAGCTTGTAAACAAAACACACACAGATAAAAGTTACCTACATAAAAATGTGTCCAGATAGTTTATAAGGTTTTTGAATGATGACATCAAAACCCAAAATTGGTTGTTACAAAATATCGCCTAAATCAACATATAAATTGTATTATAATACATTAAACTATCCAGCAGTATATAATAAATAAAATTAGCTTCACTTTTACAAGCTGCAACATTATAGTGATGGACACATTAATGTATCAATATTTATGATACAATTAGGTAAATAAAATAAAAAATTACAATAATACAGTTTATTTTAGTTTTGGTAATTACATTGGAGTCACAATAAAAGCTGACTCCTAAAGTTTGAAAGTTTAATAGTTAGGTAGTAAAGTCAAAATTAGGAGTAATAAGTAAATATTGTGCTGTTCTCACATATCAGTCACTTTTCTTTACTTGTCATTTCCATATTTTGACTTAATGAGTCTAATTTTGATTATTCCTGAAATGTTAGCAATGAGAAAGAGGTGTGGACATGCCATGCAACAAAGGTTAGAATCAAACTTTGTGATTACATACATCATCAACCACTAGGCAACCGCGTTACTCATTTTCTCATAATTTTGGCATAAAAATTCCAACAAGCAGCAACAAGCCAAACATGAAAAATATCCATCAGGTTGTTTGATTGGTTTAGATTTTTCCATCCAACTAGAAGAGAAAATACATGCCGACAAAGTCTGGTTTTCACTGCACACAGGACTATTAATATAAATGATATATATAGATTTATTTATATTGATAATATAAATTTCTCATTGCATTAAAGAAAACATAGGTTACATTTGACTTCTGAGAAAGTTGACACCAATTTTTTTTTTCTGGTATGTATTTTATATTTTTATTTCCTGTCCATCTTTCATTGGACATAAAGCTCAAAAAATAAACAGATCACTGCATGTATGAATGAAGTTTATACACAAAAGCTAATGTCACAGATTTTTAAAAAGGCAGTTACAAATAAACATTGCACAAAATGGTTCTTACAAAAGTGAAATGTAAAGCTGACAAAATGATAGAGCTGTAAACTGAATTTCTGTGTTTTCCTCGTTGTTTTGCAAAAGAAATACTACACTGTGCAGACACCAGTACTTCCTTTGATCCCTCGGCCAGCTGCTATCATGCTTTTATTTTGAAGGTATACTCATCCGTTTTCCTGTCTGACACTTGTTAATTGTTTGTGACTTAATGCGCCTCGCAGGCAGCATATACTGTAGATGACTTTGGACAGATTGAAAACATCAATAAGTGAACACACATTTATCTAATTTTATTGACTCCAGACACAGTTGTTGATTTTTTTCTTTTATGGGGGAGACACAATAAAATAATGGTAATAAAGTAACCGTGAGAGGGCGCCAGAAAACATCTATCTATCTATCTATCTATCTATCTATCTATCTATCTATCTATTTCTCCGTCTACAAATACAGTCAACAGTTATACACACACACACACACACACACACACACACACACACACACACATATATATACATATGAATCAACCCATACATTTAAAAAATGAAATCTCGTGAGAACAAATTAAGGATAATAATTAAAGGTGTCAGTAGAGGCTTTTTATTCATATTGTTTTTATTTGTTTTTTGGCCTTTACTGTTTTTGTGAAGGAAGTGGAACAACCCAAAACATTAGATCTGATCACATGACAGATCACACTTAAATTTGCAGTGACTGATTTTGGTCACTTGGTGGCAGCAGAAACACGTTGTGAATATGACTGACATATTATCACTTTTTCAGTTGATATGATCATAGATATAGAAATTTTATTTTACTATGTTCAAGACATTTCAAGGCGTGTAGTCCCCAGCCAATAACAGTGCACAGGTGTGGTCAAGACTTTATAAAAGGGAAGTTGCCAGACTGTAAGGAGCAAGCATTCAAGAGGAAGCTATGACAATTGCGGACACAGAACCGGAGAAAAAAAATGCAAACAAAATGAGGGAAAACACCAAGAAGATCAAGCTGGGGTTGGGTTTCATTTTCGCTGGCAAGGCTGTTTACAAACAACTGCCAATTTCTGCACAGTATACCTTCACGTATTAAAGTTAAAAGAAAATTATTCTGCAAGATGCCGTTTAACTCTAACTGGTTGAACAACGAAAACCACATTTCCCATCAATCCAGTTGCCTTCTGCCCCAGCCTGAGAAGAGATAAATGTGTTAGAAGGGATTTTTTCCATCAGTCTTTCTCTGTTTCCTCTATCTTTTCTCACCACAAGCTGAGGAACTTCAACGGAGAGTTCAGATCTTTTGAACAGGGGTTGTTTGAGGTACTTATCCATAATCAGTGTATTATATACAGTATGTGTCAGTGTGCATGCCCCCAGTCTGAAGAAGCAGGCAGGAGCCTAAAACAGAGGAACTGAAGGTGTCACATTGCTCTATTCAAAACTGCACTCCATTGAGAAAAACAGTGATTGAACATTGCTAAACAGAGGAGCTGCTGGCCTACCACTGCCTCCATCAGTTATTTTGTTTGTGTTAATGTGTGACTTTGGTGTTTAAATGACTAGTTTGGATTCACCATGTCACACAATATCTATACAATAACTGAATGAGGCAGCAGTAGACCAGCAGCTCCAAGAGTCTGGTGGCTCTGATGAGAGCATAGATAGGGAAATGAAGCACGCCTTCCCCATCAGAACAGGCTGTCTGACAAAAAGTAAGGCAGTGAAAATACTTTTAATATAGCATACACTTAAACTGTTGCACATTTTTTTAAGTGGGATTTTTTTTAGGTAAGTAAAATGCATTTTGTTGCTGCCCCCATCCACAGCTGTAGATTGCTTAGCCTCTGTTTCTCCAAACTGGAGGTGTCCTGATCGCCATCAACTGTAGGTAATAAACTGCCTATGGATACATACCTCATACAAGCCCACTTTAGAAAATCTAAACTCTCCCTTATAACCGTGAAAACATCCTTCATAACACCCTTTAATTTCGTTCTCTCATTCCTCCCAGTTGAGCTGTTACCTGGCCTCAACCATAAGGAGCAAATTTATAATAAAAATGCAGTGTTTTCGTCACTGCAGGGCATTTCATTTAAGTCATCACCATCATCATTGTCTCCACTCCTGGCAGCAGCAGTAGTCCCATCATCATTACTTTCCCATTACTGACCCGGAGGCTCGGACTTTCTGCTGCAGGCCTGAAACTAAAGCCTCGCTCAGATTCATCACAGAGCTGAGAACAAAAAACAGCAGCAGTGTCAAATATCTGCATGTTCAAGTTTGGACTGTTCATTATTCCTGACCCCTGGAGGTGGTGCAGTGTATGGACGCAGTGACACAGAACAAAGAACCACAAATGAAGTCAGCTGGTGTCCATTAATACTGACTGGTGATATTTCATAGTAATAATGACAGTGTGTTCGAAAACAATCCAAAACTATCAAAGAATTGACATTTTGTTTGCACAAGAAGTCAGGTGGGAGCAGGAGAAAGAAATAAATAGCCTATAATATTCATATTTGTTCACTCAAAATGAATCTGAAGCAGCAGCAGGTGAGCTGAGACTGGTGGAGGAAAAGCTCACAAGTTTTACAGGGTTTTGTGTGCAAGACCAGTTCATGGCTGGGAGCAGTGTTTTCCCAGTGTGTTGTTGCCATGTTGAGACTGCCAAACAATATTCAACATGCTAACTAGTGACCTTGAGGAGTGCTGGGTGGTGGTGTGTTTAAGTACTGTGGGACAGAGCCAGGCTAGCTGTTTGCCTCATATTCGATTCTTGTTACTCAAAATGTTAAACTATTACTTAAAGGATTAATAAATAAACAAAATAGTTGACTAGTCGATTCATCTACTGTTTGTATCTGTGATAAAATGAATATTTAATTATCCCCAGTCAGGGGTGGGAGTCACTGGAGCAGAAAAAAGAAAGAACATTTTTATTGAGATTAAAAACAATGACATGCAGAATAAATAACAGAAATGCAAATTTAACCACAAAACAACAACAACAACAAAAGCTTTTATAGAATACATGATACTTTGTATTATCTGCCCTAAGTGCTTTGTGGCGTCAACAACTTTCCCAACATATGTCAGATTTTTACTTCTGTCCTGTGAGTGTCTCTTCAGTGTGTGTGAGTGTATGTGTGTAATTACAACATGATATGGTTCAAGCTGCAATAAGCCCAAGGGTTAAAGAGGAAAAACAAGCTGGCAGAAAATGTGAGAGGAAAGTAAAACATCAAGTGTTCATTTCAAAATCAACACGTCACTTCATTCAATAACTGATGATGGTCTGTACATGAATATATTAAAATGAGTACAGTAATAACTGAGAGTAAGTTACATGAATATATTCAGTAACATCAACAACGTCAACAAACAAAACATCTGTATTTTCTTCATCACAGAGGTCACATAAACATATCTTATTGTTAATAATTGTTTTAATAAGCTGTAATCTTTATTTTTATAACAATGTATTTAATGACAGTGTGAAAGGAGTCGCTCGCAGTGATGAACCTGCAGAGAATTATTAGATGGATCTGCAGCTTCCTTCAGCCTTACACAGCTTCATACTATTGTCTGATTTTTCTGTAAACAATAGGGAACGCTGTCAGAATAGTTTTAAAGAAAGCATAAAAACATGTCCACATCAGGGCTTTAAGGTGACTTTATATGCTAGAGCGGTGATAAAAAAAAAAAATCGCTTTGTTGTTTGACTGAAAATATTTCTTGAAACATTTATCAAACACTAATTTGGCTGCCTCCCTGCAGTAACTCTGAGGACACCTTATGGGCCCTGAACTCCCTGTTGAAGATGGAGATCCATAAGGCCTATAATTTAAGTAAAAGAAAACAGAAAATAATCTATTTTTTCAAATAATGATGCTTATAATAATACTTGGTGATTTCAATAGAGTTAGCACTATTATCCTAAATACTGGAGAACTACTGACAAAAGAACATGTCACATTAGAGGTGTTTTTTCTTTCTTTGTCAGGTCAGACACCATTTCATGAGGACATAATGACAGATGTGTAAATTAACGCCAGGTCTAGAAAAAGTGATGGAGTTTTTTAAAGTTTATGATAATAATGATGATGTTACTGATGATATTGATTATTCTTTTTTCACTTATTATTATTGATGTATTATTGATTTTAGAAGGCGTGACTCACGGGTCAATGTCAAAATGACACATTAGAATTTTTTTTGAAAGGTCAGATAACAAAATACCAAGGACTTAGAAATGGCTGCAAATCCTCCCATCATCATCATCATCATCATCAAACAGGACAAAACTGACAATGGAGGCAACACTTGTGCAGTGTCCTCTGTGAACATGCTGCCATCTTGTGGCTATTTGTTGTCATCAGGACCAAATTACACCTGAAACTGACTTTAAATATTTTTTTCTACCTGCATGATTTAGTTTTCAAATAAAGACCAACTCAGTAATGATGACAATAATGATATTTATGACGTCTGGCAAACATAGATATATATGTACTGAATGATTTCCTGCTTGTTGATTTCTTGCATACTAACAGTTTATTATAAAGATGAGTAAATACTCCATGCAGTTTACGGTACAGTGTGTATTATGGTCCTGGGGCACAGCAAGTGTGGGCACATCCTGCATCTTTACTGAATACTGTATGCTCTTTAAAGATGAATTATCTCATCAAGAGTTTTTATAGCAATGTGTGTTATAAAGAATCACTTTAATGTAAAAGTCTGATCAGAATGGAAATCTGAATTTCTCTCTCCTCTCTGTTTTTATATATATTACATAAGCTATTGTCATATTTGTCTTTTCATACATCAGCTGCTCAGTGTGCTGACTGTTGTGCACATGCTTTGTGCACTTTAGGCCACTGTTAAGTGTAAAAATACACATAAATACAAGATACAGCCAAATGTATGTGGACACCCAATCATGTCACCCATTTGTGCTGTGACATCATAACAGCCTCCACTCTTCTGGTTTCAGTCTTTTCACAATTTCCTCCCATTCAGCCTCAAGAGCATTGGTGAGGTCCAACACTGATGTTGGGGCTCACAGTCGACTTCCAGTTCATCCTAAAGGTGCTGGGTGGGGTTGAGTTCGGGGCTCTGTGCAAATCAGCCAAGTGTTTTCACACCAAACTGGGAAAACCATTTCTTTATGGAGCGGGCTTGGTGCACAGAGGCATTATGATGCTGAAACAGGGAAGAGACAAACACAAACTGATGGGCACAAAAAGATGGAAGAAAATGACTGCTGTTTGTTGGAGCAATGCAGGTGACACAGATGAGGACTTGAAATGAGGACTCGTCCGACCACAGCACCCTTTCACTTTGTGTCAGTCCATCTCAGATTAAATTGGGCCGAGACATCGGCAGAGTTTCTGGATGTGGTTAATATACGGCTGTCACTTTACATGGTGGAGCTGTAACTTGCAATTGTAGATGCAGTGATGAAGTGTTTACTGACAATGGTTTTCCAAAGTGTTCCCAGGCGCACATAGTCATATCCTTCATACAGTCGTGATTCCTTTAATGCAGTGCAGTCTGACGGGTTGAAGGTCAGGCTTTTTTAGTCTCACCCTTACACGCAGAGATTTCAGAGACTTTTGATGATATTATGGATTGTAGACGGTGAAAATCCCTAAATTCTTGCAATTGTGTTGGATGCTCTGTAAGTGGACTATTTTCTCATGCAGTATTGTGACCAGCCTTGCTTGTGAACAGCTGAGCATTTCAAGGATGCCCTTTTCATATCCAAAAATGACTTTTGATCTGTTACCAAGTAAATATTAATCTGTGGAAAACTCCAAACAGGTGTGTTTTGAACATTAATCAAATTCAGAATGAGTGTGTATTTATAAAACAAAGTTTTGAAAATTAAATATTTTGTCTTTATTCTGTGTTCACTTGATTATAGGTGAAAAAAAAAAATTACAAATCATTGCATTGTGTTTTTATTTATGTTTTTCACAACGTCCAAACTTTTTTGGAGTCGGGTTTGTACTTAGTTACATTCCACCACTGGTGTTGCCTTTTGTTACTGGTCATGTAAGATGTATGGCTCTGTGGTCTATTTCAGTCAATTATGTAACAAGGAGATGTGTTCACAACATTTTCAATTTTTTAAACTTCCATTTACGTTGTTTGGGACCAATTATGATCAATTATAATAGAATAACTCCTTAACTTATCCTCCAGTGCCATCAGGTCAAACTTCAATTTGTCCAATACTTTGGTTTATGACCAAATACCAAAACTAATAATGCAGCTATCAGCCTCAGCTGTATTTTGTGTTTGGGGTTAATTAACAAATGTTAGCATACTAACACATTAAAACAAGATGGCAAATGTTATACCTGCTAAACATCAACATGCTAACATTAGCATTTAGCACAGCAGTGCCCAAGTAGAGCATCACCCTGCCTCTACCATGACTGTCCAAAGACAGCTCACGCTCACTCAGCATACAGATACTCTTATGTATCATATAGTGCAGTCTATGTGTAATTATGTTGGGTATTACTTAAACGTCACATAAATTTAAAGTGATAAAAGTTATCGGAAAAGAGAAAGCAAAAACAAATGAAATTCTACTTAATTTAAGGTGCAAATTTACAAATAAAGGGCCAAAAAAAAGAGACAGTGGCTCCTCAACAGTGCCTAAATCTTTATTTTTCAGTAAGCTACATTTTTTCTTCAAATTAGACAGTTTTTACATCATGACACAGAGTAACTTAAATTATCTATAGCTGACATGTACGCTTGATTCCAGTCTCGATGGAAGAATAGACCTAAAAAAAACAAACCAAAACAATTAAAAAAGAAAAAAAAAGAAAAAAAGAAGCCCTCTTGAACACAACCTCCGTTCCACATCTGTTAAAGGTGTCGTTAGGCAAATTATCTGTCCAAACCCCAACAGAATGGAGTCATCGATTGTCCACAGCTGTTAGCGTAGCATGGTAAGAGTGTTAATGAGTTAAACCACAGTGAGTTGATAAAGAGATCGAGTCTTGTTCCAGTCAGTTGGTGTGCATTCGTTATTATATCTTTAAGAAAAGAAAAAAAAAACCCGCAAGGGGGTCCATTTTTATGACAAGATGCAACCCTTGAGGAAAAAAACGAAACAATGGCACTGTCAAAAATGGGCGAACAGGAAGGAGGAGACTGAGAGCTGAGGCGACCGACAGGCTGATATGAGGCTCCGTGTAGAAGTCCATGACAGAAAGGAGCTCCTCAAAACGCCACGACATGAGCGTTTGTGTTAATGCCGGCGATATAGGAGAGGCGTGCAGAACTCGCGGCCGTCATTACCGCCAAAATAAGAGATCCCTTCGAAAAGCGGTACCATCCAGTCTGAGATACTGCACTTCAGAAAAAAAGTCATCTTTGCATTGGGCTGGATTTCTGGGTGGTACATTTATTAATCCACACATGCACACATTCACAGTTCAGGGATGCCCAGTTTGTAATCAGCGTCTGTGTTTGACGTCTCAAAAGTTTGAGGTCGAACATGCCTCGACCTCAGCTAGCATCGACCGCAGAGTTACAACGCACAAAAAAACTGCTCCTACAGTCAGTGATGTCACATTGTAGATTTCTCCAGATGTGAGAAGTCTTTGATGGACTTTCAGGAACAAAAGAAAATCACATCTTGAAAATAAAACACGAAACTAAAAGCCAGGGATGGCAAAGCGCTCAGCTATGTACAGGTTAAACTGCCCAGTCAAGACAAAAACAACAGTTGTGTAATGGCACAGTTAATGGTTTTCTTTGCCACATCAAAATGCAGTCCACACGTGATCAAATGGTTTTAACAGACATCTCAATCTGCGCATGTTATTGTATTGTATGTGCCAGAAAAGTATGTCGCTCTCAAACATGTTAAGAAACAAATGTGATTCCAGTTGAGCCTCTGCTTCTGTCTCCAACTCCCCAAAGACAAAACAAAAAAGAAATTTATTTTTACATTTATTTCTCAGGAGAGGAAGTCATGAAAGCTGAGGAACATGAACAAGAAACCTCAAACGTATAAATCAGAAGAGAAAAAAACATAGACATAACAACACTGAGCAGGTTTCAACCGCTTTTTGGCTGAGTGGATGTCTCGTCTGGTAGCTACACCGACACTCGGGTGGGGACATTGTTAGCTCAACCTGCCGTAACAACAAATCCAATATTTCACTTTATTTCCCAAAAAGTGTCTGAAGAAATGAGCCCCCTCCCCTTTTGGTGTCACCAAAATTTACAGTCCACGTGTCCAAAATTTGTCGTCACATTTGCAGTTGGCTTTCATTAACCTCCCACCTCGAGTGTCATGTGCTGTACAAGCTGAATGTTCTGAAATGTGCTTCAAATGTGCTTCAGTTTGATATCGTCCATAGGCATCAACACATCACAACGCCTTGAAGCACAGCGCGTCTGAAGACAGAAGACAAAACAGACGTGTCCATCAGGCATCACTCTTTTTTTTAAGGTGGCTTAAGGAGGTGCAGCTCGTAGGGAAGGGTAAGGTCAAACCGACATCAGTGTGCCAAAAACGTTGCAGTAATAGAGAGAGCCAAAGTTTTGCCAGAGTTTCTGTTTCGCCTCTGTTACTCTCTAGCTTTCAAATTTTGGATTTTGTCATACATGGTTTCATTTGTCAGAAAGTTCCTGTAGTTTTTTTGTCCATATTCCAAGAGAAACAAGCAACAGCTGCCGGTGAAAAATCTACCAGAACAGAGTTTCTAAAAAAATAAATAAATAAAAACTAAAATAAAATAAAGAGATGACCCAATCCAAAAAAACTCAACTGGAACCAAAAAAGAAAACCAGCACTGATTAGACACGAACACAATTTAGCCCCATTTTAACAAAGATAAACTCAAAATTTACAATCATATCAATCAGTAACTACATCTCCCATGAGTCTTAGCCATACATACATGATCAAAGCTCACAGGTAGGGATGGGTATCTTCAGTTTGACATCATCCAAACTGGAAAACAATTTTTTGACAAGCTGGCGTTCAATTGTTGGGTCAGAAAGTTCCTTATTTACAACAAATTTAGCCAATTTTAAATTATTTGACACATTGTACAGCTGCCCATGTTTACAAAATAAAGTAAGCTATCGGGAAAAAAAAAAGAAAACGTTTTGGTACAGAAACTGATATTTTATACGCATTTGTCCTGAAAATTGAGATCGATAATCTGCTTTCTCTCTGAGAGGAAGATGAGAAGATCGATATCGATTTTAACACTTAAAAGCAATTTAAATTTGACAATTTTTTGATTTTAGTGGGAAACTTAACTATTTTTTGCAGTTGGTTTAAAGCCAAAATGTATCTTCGTGAACATGTTAAGCAAACAATACATGTTGATTAATGGGCTTTAGAGGTGTTGGAAGATGCATTTTTAAACACAACAGAACAGAGCTAACTGTTCTGCCTGTTTCATGTCTTAGTACTAAGCCAGGCTTCACTGATCCAGCTCTGTGCAGACATGAGTGGTGTAAATCTTCTCGTCTCACTCTCAGAAAGATAAGAAAATTTCCCTCAATGACAAAATGCACAAATGTTAACATCCAGTACAATAAAAGATACTCAATCATCTTTGAATATGGACAGAGAACCACAAATAGTTCAAGCAAAACTGGAAAAAAGTCTCGACTTTCTATGTTGAGTTTAGTCTTAAACAAAGGCAGAACTTCAACTCTTTATTGTATTAACAATGTCTAAGATTAGATACTGTCTAGTCATGCTGCCCACCTCGTGGACATGATACAGTATGATTATAAACTGTTGCGTTGAATATGTATGTCACAATCATGTTGATATATCCATGTTCAGTATTAGTGTCACGGTCTACATGAGGATACTTCCCTCCTGGAATTATTACGATTGTGTTGGAAAACATTAACATGTTTACTGCAGCTTTCGCGTTACATCTATTAATTTTCTTGGTTTTATAACAGTAGTATTTAAAGATGTCAAAAATACCTTGCATTAGTGGCTGCAGCTGTTGCACAGTGATGAAAAAAACCTGACATGTAGTGCTTTTGTTTTCCGCTAACAGCTTCACACTTCTAGATTCTTGTGCTAAAAGAAAAAACAGCAAAAATATCTTGAAAAAAATAATTTCAAGCGTAAACAGTAAAAGTAACAGAAGCCAGAGCTTTAAAGAGGATGTTGGTGGACACGCAGCTTTGTAGGGTTTGTTAATAAGATGCTTGTCAGTACCACAGGCTCTTTTCAATTAGTGCACAGTCAGGGGGAGGTCGGGGATAAGGACACACCTGTACACTCAGGTGCAACCGACCACACAGGTACAAAAATGGAATGAAAGACAACAAACAAAAACAGAAAATGTACAATCAGACAAGGTGCCCACCCCGCAGAGAGGAGCAGAATTCAAACTCTGCACACCAAAACTAAAAATAAAAAAAGTTAAAGAAAAATATTTCCAAAAGCACGACATTACGTTTTTTTTTTTATATCCTACATCCAGCTCGATAGCGACATTAATAGTTCAACAAGATCAATATATTTTTATTATCATTTTAAGGTACCTCTTATATTTTTCTGAGTATTTACAACTGTACAAGCAAAGCACACACTTCAAAGTGCACAATTTTAATACAGTATTGACTAGTTTTGCATTTACAAGGTTTATATTTTTCCCCAAAACAAAACAACCTGAAACTACGAGAAACAAAATGAACAATCAAAAATGATTCTTTTTCGTACATTTTACAAAACAAAAACAAGAAAAGGGAAAAGAAAGAAAATGCTGCTAGATTTGTACTCTCTCTCTCTCTTTCAGTAAGACTTGTGACGTCTGGTACGACTAAATATTTTCCACGTGTCACGCTTCGTTAACATTTTGGGGATTTTTTTTTTTGAAAAGAAATAAACTATGCTTGTCTTGTATAAAAGTTAAGGCAAAGTCATTTTTCAAGTTTAAATAAAATTCAAGTTTCTCAAACACTGGATGGAAATTTTTTTACATTTTGTGAATATATATAGAGACCTCGATGCATCTCTATTTATTTTCTTCTCCCTAAAAAGAAAACTTAACGATATTTCTCATGGAATAAACAGCATTGGTTTATAAATAAGTGGATATGGTGCATTTCTCTTTTACCATTTCCACCGATGAGAAAAAAAAAATCGACCCATCCAAGTGCATCTCAGTCCTTCAAAGAAAATCAAAAAATATATATATATATATATATATATATATTTTTTTTTTTAGCAAACTCAAGATTTTGCGTCCAAATCAAAAGCAGCTATAAGGGGGATTACAGGCTTTTTAATGAAGCGTTCCCCTCTCCAGGTGGCCTGTTTTCTCTCAGTGGAATTATCCAGAATGCTTCTTGTTGCAGGAAGACTTTGGTGAGACATGTGAGGTCCCATGTCGTGTAGGTTTGTGTTTCCCCCAGAACAGATATTGTGTATAGTACAGTGGTTTTTATAAGGGTGTTTTGCATCTGAGGTGATAAAAGATTAAACCCAAGCATACAACTGATGATCAGGGAGGGAAACTCACTTCAATTCTGTTACGCTCCCCAAAAAACGAACTATTGACATTTCCTAATTACAGTTTTGTCATCTGTTATTTCGAGTCATTTCAAAACTCCTGTATCAATAATTTTTACCATTTCACCAGCCAATTACATTTTTAGAAAACAGTAAAACATCCAAGACTTGGTTGGTAATCTGTCAAGGTGGCTGCTACAGTAGACAGACCTCCCAACCGAGTTTCCTCCCTGCATTCAAATTCTTGCTACTTCACTCTGACCAAGGAATCGAAATGTTCCACCAGCTCCCCGACAAACAGCTGTCGTCCGAAATGATGCTCGATTAAAGTCCCATTGAGCCTGCATTGTTAGCGTCTCCATCCTGAAGCACACTCTGCGGGCTCAAGGTGAGTAAAGGATGTAAAAGATTGTTTTCCTTTACACTGTGCTTTAAATTTAACTCGTCAGGTGCAATTTATCCCAAGAAAACAGGAGTGAAGCAGTAAGAAAGACTGCATGCTTTGGTCAATCTTTTCCTTGTTTTTTTTTTTTTTTTAAGAAACAACTCAGGATAAATCAAAGTGTGAAAACTTGAACTAGAAGAAACAGACGACGGAACATGCTGACAGAAAAACAAAACAAACGACAGACAACCCCAGTGGTAGAGACTGTGCGCTGAGGAAGAAGGGGAAGCTGAACATTTTCATCCTGAGGATGGATTTTACACGACTGTTTCAGATTTCCCTCATCGTATTCCTGCTGTAAACCCAACTGCTCTTGTCTGCCTGTTTGTTAAACGCTTAATTTTTTTAAGGATGTTTGGTTTAACACGAGCCCCAACGGGACTCCCCACAAAATCCCTTTCACATTCCAACATGGCAAACTACATTCCAAAAAACTCCACTCATCATTTACCTTCATCAGCTTAGTTTTTTTTTATAAAACATTCTAGGTCTATTCAACCGTCTCACTTTCCAACTCAACAGTTTTACAAGCACTCTTTCCATGAAAATCCTCATTGATACAGAACCAGAGGCCAAAATCCAAACCACTGCATGCCTGTAAGAGCACCAAGTCCGTCAGCAAAAATAAATATTAGCATCCGCAACAAGCAGTCAAAAATACAACAAGCTAGATAAATCTGTAAAGTCATGTGACGCTGCACAGACGCCCATCCTTCACCACAGTGTGTTCAACAGGCATCCACAAGGCACAACAACGAAAAAACAAAAAGGCTTCAGCGATTGTGTCTACAGAGATGGTGTTGCAGGGTTCATTTGCTCCTGGAAAACTGAATTTGCAGTTTTTTTTGTCTCCCTTCAGGATCAATTCCCTTTTTCGCTTCAGGTAGGATAATCAAATTACACATTTGCCTGCGAGTCTGAGAGAACGCTTACAGTGCAAATTAAGTTCTGTCGATGTGAATCAAGTATTCTCTACATACAATATCAGATGAGCTGTAGTAACAGGTTCCAGGATTCGACATCTAGCACCATTTCTAGAAGAGAAAAACAAGAAACATCCCATTGTCACCTCTCTGTACCCAAACTCCACTCTGAGTGCAGGAAACTAACACTTTATGTCCCCTAAAAAGTCACGTTGTCTCAGCAGGTGTTCAGAACAAGAGTGCCTCCTCTGTATGTCACAACGATACACAGACCGAGCATTTGAATGCTAGCTAGTGTTAACTTCCTCCTTCCTGGTATCAACTCGCCTGTTTCCTCACCTTCAGAGTAAACTGAACTGCTTCAAACGGGAAGCGGATGTTTTATCATCACAACTGAATTTTTAATTTGTCAGCCCACGTCTTCCTTCGACAGTATGTGCCTGCTTTAAGTTTTATTCCACAGTTTTTCTTAAGAAATGAGAAGAGAAGAGAGTGTTGCAGCTGTGAAAGCCTGCTCTGCTTTTCCCAAAAAGGCAATGCTGAGAAAATTTAGCTTCCTCCTATTCTTTAAATGTCTTCACGCACACCGTGAGTGACTGAAAAACACACCTTAACCCACTTCCAGACATCTTCAACACACAAATTTTGGGTGACAACAGGTGCCTCAATGCCCAATTTGTCTTTTGGTTGCAGATATCCACATGCCCTTCTTGTCTGACGCTAAAAACAGCACTGATATCACATCACAGCCGTTAGATACAAGCTAAGCAACATAGCTAGCTAGTTAGCAGTGTTAGCAAACAGTAAAATCAACAACACAGCAGAAGGAGGTGATTCTTTACAGAGAGAATGATCAGAGGAAGAAATCACTGAGGCGACACCCAGCGATGATTACCAGGAGTAACTGTACTGACAGTCCACAGACAAAGCTCAGCTGCTGAAGAAAACAAAAACAACAAACAAAAGTCATCTAGTGTAAATAAATCCGCAAAAAAAGAAGAAAATAAAATCTGTCTGAGGCAATGTACACCGAAAGGATCTGAGTCTTGCTGTGGTGACATTTAGATGTTAAGTCTTGCATATGGATGTGAATATGTATTGAAAGACACATCTGCTAATTATGACTCATAATTAAGCTACATAAAGTTGCACAACAGTGCCACTCAACATGCAAACAAACCCCTTACTATGAGAGCCAAACAAGGTGGAGTCTGTTGTACGCACTCTTTCCCATCATCCACTGGGGTGGTTTCCAACAATGCCCTGCTGCTTCGCACACAAGACTAATTTAATCCCACAAGGCCATTTGGACAGAATGAATAAATTTCAGTGTTGTCTGTGCCGACTTATAGGCTGACACAACTACGTAATGCAAAAAGAGAAAAGGAGAAATAAAATTGACAAATAAAAAAAAAGCAAATAAATAGAATAAAAAGAATGAAACGGTGCTCTACATGCACAATAAAGTGCTTTTTGTCTGCAAGCCCTGATCCAGAAAAGAAGGCGTCCTCTATTCTTGTTGTGACTGGTGATTCTGGGATATAAGTATTGAGTAGCCCTGACTTATATTTCCTCTTTTTAAACGCATCTGTGGAGCGTAGTTAGGGGGTTGGAGGACTCAGGGAGGGGCAGAGAGTCGCCCTACTGCGGGGACTTGGGTGGGGTGTGGTGGGGATCTTTGCTGGGGGTTTTCCCTGGGTGTGGGGGTGGGGAGGCCCACCGCCCGGCCGGCCTTCGGGCCTCCCTCGGGGGTCTGCCCGGGGTGACGGCTGCCGAGCCGGGTTTGGAGGAGGGAGGGTATGTCTCTCTGGCCTTGGCCTCCCCTGCAGGGGGGGCGGCATCGGAGCACTTCCTCTCCTCGCCTGCGGGGGCAGCGCAGGCTGGCTTGGCTTCCTTAGGGGTCGGTGGTTGCTGTACTGTCGGGGCGTCCTTCACCCGCTGGCAGATCTCAGCATAGGAAGGCTTCCTCAGCTCCTGGCAGCAGAACAACAACAGAGTCATTAAATATTCTGCACATCACCTGCACCTGTCCAACACTCTTCTACTGGCCCTGACAGGTTGATCATCAATGCATTTCCTTCTGCACACCTGCTAGTGGAAGTATGATGATCATTTCTAATGTTATTTATGTTTCCACTGAGGGTGTAATGGCACACAAAAGTCACGATTCAGTTCATCTGGTGCAGTGGACAATAAAACAAATGCACATGGATATATTTCTTCTCATGCATTTTGAACAGACAGGAGTGCAAGTGCCAAAGAAAGACAAAATCCTCTTGCTGGACTGAGGTCACATTTTGCCCACCGGCAACTTTGGTTAACTATTTTCATCACAAAAATAAGTAACAATTCAAAAGCTTCTGTATTACTATGTAAGAACACTGAATAAATACTTTGCCAAAAGGCAACAAGTGACAACAGGCTGTAAAACTGAAAAGCATATCTTACTCTATGAAACTGAAAATAACAAAATACATATAGCAGAGGTAGAAGTAAGTCACACATGAGCAAGTCTCAAGTCATAACCTTCAAGTCTCAAGCAAGTCCCAGGTCACTGTGGTGAAAATCAAGTCAAGTCAAGTTTGCTTTAAGTCGCACCCAGTGGTGGAATATAACTAAACACATTTACTCAGGTAATGTAAGAACAAATCGAAGTCTTTTCTTCTCATGCCACTCTCTACTACTCCACCGTCCCTCTACTCAACAACATTTCTCTGACAGCTTCAGTCACTCATTACTTTACAAATTAGGATTTTGCACTTGAAACATATGAAAATGAACAAGTACAGCTGGAACTATGAGTCAGTTGTAGAACTGACAGAAAAATACATTTGCCACTATGTTGACAATCATCTAAGTAGTTTTGTAATGCAAAACCATTTCATGGCTCCAGCTTCACATATGTGAGGATTTTGTTTTTGCTTTTTATAATTTTATAATTAATTTTTATGTTGAGGCTTGTACTGCTGGGTGAAAAAAACAAACAAACATATGAAGGTGTCACTTTGGGCTCTGGGTCAGTGTGACACTATCTCTCTTTATTTCCAGAATTTTTACAAACCAAACAATCAACAAATGGAGAAAATAATCAGCAGATCAACCCATAATAAAAATATTCATTAGTTTAAAGGTCAAAATTAGCTCCCCCTCAACCAACTACAACAGAAAAACCCTGCTTTTACATTAGTGTACGAGTCAGACTCATCTGATGAGATCATATATAGTCGTCAACTACAACAGCCACAGGGGACATTTTTACAGTACTTAACTTGTAATACTTTTAGTACATTTCCATGAGTAGTTTTACTTAAGTAATACTTTATGTACAGAAATTTGACTTGTAACAGGATTTAAATACATCCTCTCCTGCTCCTAGCCTTCTGGTCAGCGTGCCCATAGTTGGACGCTGGTTGCAAATCGAAACCTCACTCACATGTATCATGGAGACAGAACTGAATAAAAACACATGATGAAGCGCATGATGCTGCTATAAATATTGGCATTCCTTTGAGGAGAGCTGCGGGCAGAAGGAAGTAGTAGCATGGGCATGAATATCAGCCAGCGGGACCTCCCCCTTTGCAATGTTTTAAAAACAAAACATAACTTCTCAATATCCAGCAAAATACAAACATTAAATAAAAAAGTAACGTCCTTTCAAGTCATCTGTCTCAAGTCAAAGTCAAGTCTTAAGTCATGAATACCAAGTCAAAGTCTTTCATCAGTGTTTGTCAAGTCCCTCCACCTCTGACATAGAGTAAAACAAAATTGAACTTGTGCATTAAGAGGAGTGACTCAATTTGTTCCACCGTGGCTATGCATTCAAAGCATCCAAAAACCTATCATCACAGTGTGCAGCACATCTAGGTGATGCTGTTGAAGGTGCGTTAGCATGTTGGATGTATTTCTATTCCCAGACCCTACAATTGTGGAGCAATGCCGACACACCATTATCGTCTTCTGCACAACTCTTTCTCTGTTGCTCTTATAGCTGTTTGGGAACCTGCAGTTGAGTCTTCCAGCTTCAGCGTTGCATTTGCACTTGCCCTGATGTGACTGACTCGCACGCCAATCAGCTTGTACTAACCTCAGCATATGTTGTTAACAGTATGCAGCTAACCAGGCGAAACCTGCGCTTGTGATCTTTAGTTTGACATTACATGCATCAGTCTAAATAATGTGTATTCAGTATGCGACTGTGTGCACCTGACTGTGTTGCACGCACCATGATGGCTTGGCACAAATGAAAAGGGGTTGGTAGTGTTTTAATTCAAACTGATACCGACATCTCAGATTTGGTACCGGCAACCAACAGTACCCTTTTACAAGCTGCAGCCAACAAGTGAATCTGCTGCTCTGCTCTTTTTCAATCATGCACAGAGCTAAGTCTCTGTCTGCTTGCCTGTGTGCATGTGTGTGTTTGCTCACCTCTCTCACTCTCTGTTTAGACACAACTGACAAATATGTGGACTAAGTATGCCATTTTAAAAACACAATCACATACAGCAGTGACTCAAGGCTATTTCTAAAATAAAATAGAAAACAAAACAGACTAAATCGCTTGCTGGAACACTGATCGAGCTCCCTGGCCGGCTTCCCAGCTCTGGGGCACTTTGCAGTGCTTCTGCCTCCTTTCTGGCAAATCCACAGAGCTCCGCTGC
Source organism: Cephalopholis sonnerati (assembly GCA_019142605.1). Taxonomy (NCBI): domain Eukaryota; kingdom Metazoa; phylum Chordata; class Actinopteri; order Perciformes; family Serranidae; genus Cephalopholis; species Cephalopholis sonnerati. The sequence continues at coordinate 32,422,359 of JAGQAX010000010.1, forward strand.
AACAGCTCAAAGCCTTGAAGACAGCCACGGATTTCCGCAGGTGCTTCCTGGCTTTGGTGCGCTTTGGAGTGCTTTCGTCTCCTGTCTGAATCCGACGGTCTATTCCAGGTGCACTCTTAGGTACCAAAATTTGACACGGTTTGATTTAATGTGAATTGGTACTCGGTAATACCAACGTAATTCAGTCGGTACCCTTAAAAGCACCATGTTCAGTACCCAACCGCACAGTGCCAATGCTACAGCAAGACCACAGAGACGTGTCTTCCAGCACAGACACTGCTATATGTCCAACTGTACCGTGTTTAATACTTTGTTTCTGACTAATCTACTGAATTAGGTATCGCATGTAATAGACTTACTAGACATTTTCATTTTGTTGTTTTGTCTACAAATAGTATAGCTGGGTGATACGACCTAAAAACTACACAAAGACAATGATCACACATGCCATGAAAATGTGGTAGATGTATTTGACATCAAAAAATCCACTGCCACTAACCAAAAAACACAGCTGTTAATACCAGTGTTCTATCCAAATCTGAAAAGCAAACGTTTTGAGAGATTCAACCTGGCAGCAGTGATATGTTTATCAAACCCACATTTGGTGTGTGCACAGTATTCAATTTGCTGCATCCTATATTACATTTCACCTCATCTTACAGGCCCTTTGGGGATTTCTGTTCACACCTACACACGTCTGTAGTCTCAGTCTTCTTTCTATCCTCCTGTTTCATCAGCTGCAGGCTTTAGCACTTGTGTTTTACTGCAATGCTAAAACCTAAAGCCAAGGGGAATTTAACTAGTGCTGAAGCAGGATTTGTTTTTCCTGCCTAAGCCCTTAAAAGGCACAATTTCCTTATGGGAGATTGGTTAGTGCAGTCAATTCTAAATAATAATAAAAACTTTGCCTACAGTTGTTTCAAGTAAATGTTTTTGACTCATATCTGTTTCAAAATGCACAACTTTTGTTTTCCCTGCAGTTGACCGTCTGTAATCAAAATCAATACGAGATGCTGCAGAATTAAGGGGCGATTAATTTACCCCCCTTTGCTCATGCTGAGATTGATTTGTCTGAGAGGGGGTAAGTATTAAAAAGGACTGAGGTGAGACAGGGAAAAAAACAGTAAGGAAGAAATCAATACTGACTGTGGCAGCACCGTTGACCTGCACTGATTTGCTTGCAGTGGACAGAGTGCCCGGAACTCGCTCCACAGACAACTGCACCTCCTTCGGCTTCACCTCCGTCACCTTCACCTCCCTGAAATAAACAAAAACAAGGAGGCAAGGCCGAATTAAAAAAGGATGGTGAAACTTAACAGGAACTTATTGTGAGCAACCAGATGCACAAAACAGTAGCTGCAGTTACACCAACAATATTTGTTCAATTCAACTGAAATCACTGATTAGATATTCCAATTTAACTGTTTACATGGATGTTTAAAAAAAGTGATCCAATAAGATGTGTGTTTACATGCACCAAAGCATTTTATCGCAATGTAACGTTTTGACTTGCATAAAGTGGTTCCACCTGCTGTGAAGCATCTAATCTGCCGGAAATATAACAGGAGAAGAAGGAGGTTGCACCTGTTAATACAAATTCGTAAAAACTTAAATTTAAACCCAGATTATTTTCTGTAGCTACAAATTTCAGATGTCCCCTGAACACCTCACATGTAGATAATGCAATTGACCGATGTCTCATATACCCTTAGCGATAAACAATCGTGTCCGGCGACTTCACAATTCAGCCCGTAGCAACAATGTAACATAAGGCTACTGTTTCAAAATCAAAGAATACATTAATCAACACACTCACATAAGAGCGTAGCACTGGCAGAGCACTAAATATTTTTCCAATTTATCAACTATTCTCTGTCAAAACTAGCAATGAGAGAGGTATGGAAACAGCGCCATGTGCAGTCATGTACGGTGCACTACGTCACCTAAGAAAGAATATATTTATTCCAACAAGAGAGACGATCAGATTAAGCATTTACATGGTTAATTTTCCTTTTGAACTGATTACTAAAGGTTTACTACACCCCTCTCAACCTTATTGTAAATTCCTTCTGATCGGGTTGGGTTACATGAGGCTTTTAAATGGGTCCATGCAAATGCATCTAGTGTCATATCTTTCCCGCTGTGTTATTGTACAGAGGAAAATACAATGACTGGACACAAAGCTTTACAAAACTAGTCTTGTCTTGAAATTCCTTGACTGAGACTGGTACTGTAATAGAGAATGGTGATGGAAAAGGAAGGTAGAACCGCATGACGCAGAGACTCTCAGCTCTGGTGGCTAACAAAGTCGACTAAAGTACTCATTAACCAGATGCTGGCACCTCCTCCTGTTCCCATCATCACTAAGATGAATAGGTGTCCTTACAGGTAGAACATGCTGTGTGGGTGCCAATGCAGTAGTACAGTATGACTGAGCAGAAACCATGAGTAACAAAGCATTTTTCATAGTTATAGATAAGAGGTCTTATTGAAGAAGCACCAGTGATAATGTTGAGTATGTTTTATAACTGAAATGAAAAAGCAGGAACCAAGGAACCACGCAACAAACTCAGAGTTAGAAATTTTTGATTGAGCTACGGGCCTTATTTTTACACACCTAGTAAGTCACCAGTGTGTCTTGCCCTTTACTGTTTGCTTTCAGGAGTTTCCTTAAATGTCATTGGCTACTACACTTGTCATGTCCATTGTTAGTGGAATTCTTACGCTGCTGGGAGGGAGGGAGCGGGACTGTGTGGTGGACCGGCGGCTGGGGTCAAGATCGGGGCAGAGGCTGGGGTCGGGGTAGTCGGCGAGGGCTGGAAGCTTGTGGGCATTGGGGAGGTGGAGGACCGAAGAGGCTCTTTGGGGCCCGCTGGAGAGAGAACTCCTCCAGTACTGGAATCAGCACTTACATTCTGCAATGGAACAATACACAAACAGGAAGAAAATGAAGCATTCAGGCACGTAGTGGCAGTATTATCATCCATCATTATACCTTTCTTTACCAGTATTTGATAAATGTATCAGAACAATCATGAAATTTTTAACTCTCTCTGCTAAAGCTCTACGTTCCATAACTTGTAGAAACTTTTCTTTTTGACTAAGATTGCTGATCTGAATCAGATGGATCCTGATGCAACTCCTTATGAAAGTAGTTAGCAGATGAGGGTTTGAACAATCGCCTCATTAAATATGTGGCCTTTGCTTTGTGATGCAGCACCACTGCTGATATTATATTTCATAAAAATCTTTAATTCTGGTGAGCTGTATGCACTTTTATACACGGTAAGAAACCTTCAGGTCTACTGGTTTATGGAAGGTTTGTTTTTTTTATTGTTGGGTTTTTGTTTTGGATAGGTAGGGAATCTCACTCTGTAAATGACCTGTAAAAGATAAGGTGGTAAAGAAACAGACTTTTGTATAATTAGAATATTCCTGACAATGAGCCCCTGGTCGTACTATCAAATAATAAACTGGGGCTGGCACCATCTCAATCTGTAACCTCACATTCACCACAAAAGATCTCTCAACCAAAATGCATTAAATTAATAACAGAATTATCATTATTTCTTTTAAATAACAGTAGTAAGTTGACAGCAGTATGCCAAGAAGTGGAATATGTATGCATCCATCCATACAGCATGTAATATATTTATAGAATAAAGGGTGAGTTTTAGTATCAGTCCTTACCCGTTCCTTGGCGTTTCCGACAACTACGCTGCTGGCCAGCCGGTTGTCAAATACGTCGTCTGTTTTGAGCTGACCGGCTGCTCCGGGAAGGGGAGGGAAACTGGAGAGACCCAGCTCAAAGCTAGGAGACGGAGGTTTGGGAGGAGGAGGCGGCGACTGAGGCGTCACTCTCTACACAGCGGCAAGAAACACAGAGTCAGCACAAAACTCCAGAGGAGGAGGGAAAAGAAACGATCCTAAATGACAAATGCCTTTCTTCTTCTCTACTTATGTTTAGTACCAGGTCCTTTTTTCGATCTCATTTTCCACTGCAGGTAGTACCTCCTCAGTTGCAACTGCCATAGCGACACTGAGTGAAATTGCTGTGACATTATCTTCAATGTGACAGTTGTGAAATCCTTTCAACAACCAAACAGAGGAATGTCTGCACTTTGTCAGTTGCGAGGCATAGTGTACTTGGTGTACAACATAATTTTGCAGGCTGCTATTTTTTTTTCAAATCTCAGTTGTGTAAATACAGAAATTTGTAGTTGCTATTGACAATAGCATGGTTCTTAAAAAATGGCTGTGCAGTGTCACATAAGTGATGATACTCTCTGACCAATCAGTGGTCGGCAGTGATTTAACTGCACCTTGTAGTATTGGCTCAGCTTGCTTGGAACCTCAACCGAAGTGGTAACAAAAAAAGTAGCAAATGCTATGCGCAACTTTTGTCAATGGAAAACCAGGTAAGAGCGAACTGCGCTGAGCAGAGCCCTGCTGTACCAAGCAGTGGTAAAAGTCACACTACAGCCAGTCAGTCAAACGACAAGGCGTCTGTCAACAGCTCTGCAAGTGCTGATGGCTCTTGGCTGACTAAAAGCTTAAAACTGAAAGGAAAACAATGACACTACTATGCATGATTTCATTCAGTCCCACTTCAACTGTTTTCCTTTTTACTGGACTCTACATAAAAAAAAGCTACCAAAGCTACATTAGAACATCAAAAAGTACTTACTGTAAACTTTTCGTCCCTCTTTTTCCTAGAAGCAGAAACATTTTTCCTTTAAGAAAGAGAACACTTTAATTTACAAACATCCATTCTATCTGAAACAATGACTTTACCTAACACACACACACAAAGAATAACTTCTGCACCACATGGACCATATTTTAGAGTATTCCCATCATTTGATATGGCAACCAGCATTTAACGATTTATGTTCCAGACTGACAGAGCTCAATCTAATCTCCACTGTAATTGTAGATGAGCAGCAGAGCTCTATTTTGTAGTTATCTCATCTTTTTTCCACTAGGAAAGACTGAGAGTGACTTCTTCCCCCTTTTTTTGCCCATTCATACCATAAAATAAAATGTATATGCCTCCAGCAGATGCTACTATGCAGCTTACTGCTGTGAGGTGCATCATGTTTGAGTATTGTCATTTTATTGTTTTTTTAAGGTTCAAGTTTCCAGTTTTACTAATTTGAAATAGATGAGTGACGCTTGTGGAAGCTTTCGAACTTTCTGTACAACGTACTATCAGGAAATTTGAGGTCATGTGTCTAAAAAACAAAAGGAAAAACCCGCATTATCAGGACTCTGGTGAGGAGTCGCATGATGAAGTTGTCGGGCCACAGCAGTGTTTGAGGGCACAAAGCAGTATTTATGCACCGGAGCAGTGCCATACCTTCCTCTGCCGATACCCAGGGAGTAGTCTGGGGTTGTGGGCTCGGTCACTCGCCCCGTGCCCACGGTGTCCCTGCGAGGGAAGGCTGCAGTGGAGGGTAACCTGGTTCTGGGTTGGCTGGTGGGGAGTCGTGTCGGTGGACTGCTGCGAACCCCGTTGAGCCTCTCGCTGGGGAAGCTTGGGAAGAGACCCGGGTTGTCAAGGAGCCCCGTGCTGCGATCCGCTGTGGGGATGGTTGGCCTCAAGTGAGGTTTACTGTGATTCCTGCAGAAACAGAAACACTCCAGTCAGAAAGTGTGACGTGAAGAATCACTCAGCAGCAATCAGCAGTAAGCTGCATTCTAATGTTGAGATTTTACAGCTGAAAGTGATATACAATAACACATTAGAAACAAAGTCTATGGTTTGTGTTCATTTGTCAAAGAAGAAACCAGACACTTCAGAAATTAAATTGATCGCACATTTAACCACATTCAAAACTTTGTGTTTAAATGATATGTTTTAAGACATTGTAATGGGGGAAAAACAATATGTGATAGTTTTTTTAGAAGTTGTAAAAAGCCACAGATACAAACCTGTTTCTGGGCGAGTAGTGTCTGACGGTGAGGGGGGACGTCGCTGGTTTGAAACTGTGTGATGTGGTAAATCCATTGATGAACTGGTTGTTGTGAAATGGTGCAACCTGGTAAACACAGAAAACAAGATTCATCAACTGAATGAACAGGACATCAAAATGACATTTAGATAAGGAAATGAGTATCTGCTCAGAGCGGAAAGTGACTTTAAATACTTTTGGACCTTATCTTTTAATTTGATGGTTTCAAATTATGTTTTATGTTGAAAATTAGTCTGGAAAGAAATACGCATATAGTAGCTATACCAACCAATACTAGGAGGCATTTAAGAGATCCTAATCAGTTTGAATATAGGACCAAGCTGGTTGTAAAAGTACAGAGAGACAGTTCAAAAAGGACACAGTGAATTTAGTTGTTTAAATTCACATGTAATGAACAAGATGCCATGAAATCAAAACACATTTGATGTATTGTATCACCTCTTATCCACCTGCATGTTGACATGTAAATAAATGTAAATGTCAGTAATATATATGACCCAACTGCTGCTTTGTATGCCTTAAAGGAACATTTCAGCCACAAAATCACCATTTATGGATTAGTTATTCATGCTGTGTTACCCTGAATTCATGAAGAAAACTTTGTTATTCCTGCATGGCAGGGAACAGCGAATATATTGATTTAGTGATGGATTGGGGACCACATTTAACAACGACAAAACTATATCAGCAACAACAAAACTATACCAAAACATCTGTTTACAAACTCTCACACAACTCGTTCTGTATAATCCAAGTCACATTTATCTAGTTTTATGCTCAGAACCTCTCAGACACGTGCTTTGTTAAAACCTTACTATTTAAAACTAAACTGAAAGTGAAACTTTCTTCACAGATTCAATGTAACACAGCATGACTGATTGATTTAAATTTCATTTCATCAATCATTTTTTGGGTGAAGTATTCTTTTAAAGTCCAGCTGTTAAATGAAAGTGCATAAGTAAGGAAAAAGCTGATTTTTAAGGCTTTAAATGTAGATATTTACTATTTTAACACCCAACTGCTTTATTAAATCCCTCTTCCTTTACTTCAATGATTCCAAACTACTGTCATCTTTCTGAAAAAGACTTTTTGTAAGTATCACTGTTTGTACCAAACAAAATCTACCAGCTAACACTTACCAGTGTGGGGTCGATGAAGCTGTGTGTGGCCGACCAGGCCTGTGGTGTGATGAGGCTGTATAAGGGGAACTGTTGCTGGGGGCTGTAAACCGGTGGGATGTAGTAGGATGTGTAGCGCTGCTGGGCGTACGGGTTCACCTCCACCGGCCGGTAACCGTTCTTTGGCATGAAAGTGTTGATAGCGATTGCCTTCGCCTTTATCCTTGCCTGGTGGAGACAGCCAGAACAGGGTGGCAAGTTAGATAGATAGATAGAAACTTTATTAATCCTTTTTCAAGGAATTTGCTTTTGTTATTGTTTTGTTAGCATCGGCCAAAGTCTGCTAAAATTTGATAAACAGCATCCACTGATACATCTGCAAGTAAGAGTAAAAGTGAAGGATTTTTTCATTTATTTTGCACTCAATCTCCAATTTTCATTTTAAGCCCTCTAAATATTGACCTGGGTCTACGTGTTTTCTTTGTTTATCTAGTCCTTTTTTAATTAAATATGAATTTGTACCATTAGCTTCTTGTTAATCACTAAGTAGCAAACACACTGCCTGACGAAGGTGCAGAAATGTTTCAACCTGAATAATACTGTCAGTAAGAGCTTGCACAATGCACAGGTAGCCAGCACACATACATTTTTATGTACAACATGGGGTGAGTTTGTAAACCAATGTGACCAGAAAACAGAAGTTATTGTTGTGCTCTATACTTGAATGTATTCATTAAGTGTAAATTAAGTGTAATAAATGAAAGAACCAATGAAATCTAACTTTGGCTGTATGCAGTTCAACAACATGTTATATAAAGGAGTAGGAGAAAAAAGAAAGATTAGAAGAAGCAGCTCTGCCTAGCCAGGCTGTTCTTCTGTGGTGTTAATGGGGATTTTCATACATTAGTGGAACTACTTAAAAGTGTGAAGTCACATCACCTCTGAATAAACCCTTTAAGTGAAGGTCTGTGATTTGAGATTTCACTGCCAAAAACCTTGATGTGTGCTTCTTTGTGACACTGATTAATTATGCACGAGGAAGAATATCTTAGTCTTGTTCTTCACTAATGAAAATTCAACATTTAAGACTTTGTGGGAGCTCAGATGTGCTTGAAGCTCATAAACTGACTGTGACATCGTCCTTTCATCACAAAAAATAAAAGAATTGCCCACAGACAGACTCATGGTTGAGTGGGTGAAATGAACAAAAAGAAAAATTGGGTGTTGACCGGTACTTGAAACCACAAAGTTCACAGCACAAATGTGCTTGAGGGTGTTTAATTTGGAGTTTTTCTTTCCTGAAATCAGGCAACAATTGACCAAAGTTCATACTGATGAGAATATGATGCTCTGAGCTTTATGTAATTCGTCCAAAGGCAGTGAGGAAAGTTCCTACATACAGTCAAAGGTTACTATTTACAAAAGACTGAATGATGTGATAAATATATGTATATTAAGTTCATATGGATATGTCAATAAGAGGGTTACGTATGTAGTCTTCTGAGTGCTGGAAGTTTAAGTTGTCACTTTGTATGACATTGTTGGGTCAGTTTTTGTTGGTACAAGACATAATTGTAAATTACCCTTGACAAAAGCCTCAAATCAGAGTAATGTTATGTAATGTCACCTACCTTAATAGGCTTCCCTTGGAAGGTCTTCACCTCCTCCCGGAGATACTGATATGCCTTTATCAAGAGACAGTGAAAACACCACTTTAAATAACCAGTTGGATATAAATGACACACAAACAGAAATACAAATAATGACTCGATTCATCTATGTGCTAGAAGAGTCTTAAAGTATTCTGTTACTAGCAGTACAATCACTCAAGCAGGGTAAAAAATAATGTAGAGGAAACAAAACATGGAGTTGGTTTGAAGGAAAAAGGGACTACTTGAGAAATTGGGACATGATCTTCATATGAAGTGGACTGAGAGAAAGGAGATGGAAAATGGCATATGGCTCAAGTGAAAAAGAAGAAAACCATTTCCCAAGGTCTAATCCTGTGTCCCTGGACTGAATGTTCAGTTATCACCCAATTATTAAAAAATAAATAAATAAATAAAAAAATCTTAATTTTCTCTTCGTGTAAAACATGAAATTAGCTTACCCTGTGTATCATTTAAAACAGCACTTGACCACTAGCTTATTAGGCTAGTAGCTGGCAGTGCAATAATATGGGAGGTGCATGTCTGGATGTCAGTAGGGCAAAACTTTATTTACATTTCTAAAAGACTGTGGTTGAGGGCTAATACATGAATTTTACGCTTATCCTCATTCTCCTGACTGTCCTGGCTGGACATTAATTCCCTTTTCATTGTGACTTAAAGGAAAATTATAAATAACACTAAAATAATAAAATATATTATCTTGTCACTTTTGTTACCTGCTGTGCATCTGCTTCTGATTCAAAGGTGATGAACCAGTTATCGTTGTAGGCAAATTCACAGTTGATGAACTTGGGTAAGTTGTCCCCTTTAAAAAGAGCCTCGACCTCCTGCAAAACAGAACAGGATATTAAGTTATTGCCTTGAGTTATTTTCATGATGACGCACTAAGACAACCTTTCCAGAAAACAGCAGCTATGTACCAATAAATAAAAGTTAAAGCAAATAAATGAAGTATTGAGTCATACAGGAAAAAGACTGGTTTATCTTTTACTTTGACCTAACACAGATGTGAACAGTTAGTGTTTGTCAACATCCCAAATCTTTCTGACTTCACGCTTGTTTTGCCTCAAAACAAAACCAAAAACTGATTATCATCTCCATTTCTTTAAAAGAAAACCAGACCACTCACTTGCCACACCCAATGAACTCTGGAATAGAACAACAACAAAAAAACAGACAACCCAAACACAGAGTATAGTTATGTTAAAGGTTCAGGTTCTTCATGAAATACTTTGTTTGCAGAGAGCTATAAGGTCAATTATCATGTCTAAGTCCTGCTGTAAATAATTGAGTTGGATCTGAATACTTTACATGGCTGATACATTTAATTTTGTATCTCTATATAACAAATACAATTAAATAACAACACTAACGAGAATGGCCTTGTCACTGGTTCTGAATGAACATCACTAAGATAGATAAACATGATGCCATTTCAGAAATGAAAAGTGAGCACATGAGAGTTGTCAAGCTCTATGGAATCAAAACATTCAGCTGCACTTGACAAGCGTTCAGCAAAGAATTCACAAAAAAAATTGTTTAAAAAGTTCCATCTGCCGCTCTTGCATTGATATTATTCTCACTTAATGCAGTTGAAATAAACATTGACATAGCATTTTCCGCCATGTTTCCTTAACGTTCACACAACATGATATAATAACATCAATTGTTGTATGAGAAAAAATTAATTGGACATACTGCAGGGCTGAAAATGTACTTGGTTGGTTGGTTGAACAGAAAATGATCTGTCATGCTGAGGCAGATAAGTTACTGATATTATAAGCATTCTGCAAATACTGAACTGCTTGACTTCAGGATTTTTCAGTGGCTGCTGCCGTAGCTGGAAAAGGCTTCAGAGTAACATTAAACCTCCTAAAATCTGCACTGTGGTGTGTGGGTGATACCTGTGCTGTGGCTGCATTAGTAGAAAAATGGATGGAGCTTCTCCATATTAAAATCCTGACTGGGTGTAGGGAACAACAGGTGAGATGTTTAAATTGGATGTATGAATGCAAAATGAGCTCCCTTGTCACCACACCACTGCTGTCATGGTTTATTCAACCGATTCTATTACACAGATGGTGTTCTGCAGACTGAATGCACCACCAAGACCAAGGATTGTGCAAGGTACTGATATTAGCTTTACCAGTGATGGATATGCAGCTCTATTTCTTTCTCTCTTTCTGTCTGGGTTATGTTATTTTTTATTAATTCAGGATTCATAAAAATACAAATTTGAGGAATTTTAATAACTAAACCAGATGAGCAAAGAATGCATTTCCATCTACAAGGAAAAACTTTTAAATTCGATAAGTGAAATTTCAGCTTCACAGCCAAATGCTGTCACATACGGTTGTACCTTGAAAATAAAAATAAATAAATGATGAACTAGTTGAAAAAAGTTGTGACTTGACCATGAAGTCAAACTATCAATCACACATCCAGACATGTTTGGTACCTATTTCAGACATGAGCAGAGTCTAAAGCCCTATTTACACAGAGATCCTGCGATATGGCCGCCACGAGGACCATTCATTACGCCGCCTTTGCTTTGTTTTAATACAGATCCAAACCACGCAGGTATAATGTCACCCTGGTGTGTGATTTTAGATCATATGCTGGCATTCTGGAAACAAAAAAGGCATGACAGGTGTGACTTGTAACACAACAGCAGCAGCCTCTAGTGTGACATATAACATACACATCAGGAGGCCTTCTAAAAAATAATAGCATAACACGGCAATAACAATAATTTCTGTCACTGTTATGTGCCTGTTGATCTCATCCTCTGCCTGGATGGTAAGCAGCTGCAGGACCTCTCTGTCTCCTCACTTTGCAGGCATTTTCTGCTGCTGCTCTTCTTTGAGTTAGCTGCTAACTATTGCTAACTGCTTTTTAAATATCCAGGCCATGGGTCGCACACATAATACGTCATTAAAACGTCACACGTGCCCTCCTGCTGGCTGTCTCTTTTACACAGATGTCAATTTGGTACTGTTACTACCTCTACTGTCGGCTTAAAGGCCAGACAACTCTGTCATCCCAATCTGTGATCATACCTTTTAATAAAGAACGGTGAGGTGCACTAATGGTGCGACATTCCTGCCTTGAACAGGCAGTGTAAAGGGGCCTTTTAAAGAATGTATGACTGAAATAATCATACATTTAGTCTTCGTTGTCTCATGCTGGAGAGTTGCTGGGAGAATCAAATCTCATACTCTCTCTTTGCTGCCACAGTGCAAATCAAACACCATACAACATCCACTGACCTCTATGGGCGTGCTCTCAGGAACCTCTCTGAGGATCACGATGCAGCGGTTCTGATTGGGTCGCACCTTCTCCCCTTTTTCATCCACTTGGACCAATGGCAGAGCTGGAGATTAGAATGAAGCATTTGTAGATTATGGTTTGGACTTAAAAAATAAAAATTACAATTACTGGCTTTTAACTTTGAACTGTTTACTCTTAGTCAATTAAACGGAAAATTGTTAGTACTGAATGCCTCAAAACTCAGTGAAAAACATTAAATATGAGTACATGTGGCCTAACAGCAGCAAAAATAAGTTACAGTTTGTTTACAGTATCTTGTCCACTTTCATTACATAAAATCTTGACACTGAGCCATATAATAAAAGTGCAGCTTCAATCCAGACAGGATTAATTTAAGTAGTAAATTAAGTATGTGTACTGTATAAATCAAACACAAGCAGGTAAGACTCTGCTGAATGCACTTTAACAGCCTCTCCTGGGAAATCAATCCTGACTACACGCTGATAAAAATTCATCGTGACTGGTGAGTTTGTCTCGTCAAACAGCTCCCTAAACAAGTGAGCAACAATCATCAAAGTCCTGCTTTACTCTAAGATGCTAGTTGGTGAGTAAAACCAAAGTGGATAACGAATGTTACAAGTAAACACTCACATCGCAAAATGTCCACGATCAGCTCCACGTCAGTGCTGAGCTTTTTAACATGGTCCAGGTTGGCCACCGTCACAATTGGCACATATTGGTCGCTGTCCATCTGGGAGATGAGGTACATGTCACTGGCCAGATTCTCCCTGATTGAAACAGAAGGAGCAGAAGGGATTAGAATATGTGTCCTTATAACTGCGTCGAGGTGAAATTTAACCCTTGTTTACACAGATTAAGTTGACTGCACTTCTCTGATTACCAGCTCCAGAGTGTCCTCACCTTAAAGGTGTCACATATAACTACACTCTACATCTAATGAACATCAAGCAGCTTTGTTTGGGCAACCCAAGGTAACAAATATGGGCATGTGAACCAGTGAAACTCTTGAACCTCTCAGATACAGCTGTTGCACACTTGGCTGCTTTACTTACATAACAGGGAGCTCAGCGGTTTTGTCAAAGGAAATGTTATGTAGGTGTTCATGGTTTCACTATCTCCAGATATTTTCTCATCCAGTACTTAATAACTCGACAGCTCTGGTTCCTCAGTGTTTTCGACTTTTGGCTCCACTTTATGTCTAGTCTTTGTTGTTTGAGTTTTGTTAGTAGTTCTTTGTAGTTTTGGAGATGGTAACAGCACAGTTAACTATACTGGATGATTTGTGCCAAGAGGAGAGAAAAGGAAAGAAAAGTCAAACTTTGTGTGGCCTTGACTTCCTCCAAACCGGCAGCTAAACCACCACCACCACCACCAGAGGCATTCAACACTATGACATAAAGCTTTCATTCAGACCACGCCTGACGCCCACAGAGAGAGCGAGACAGAGAGAGAGAGAGAGAGAGAAGTAAAGACAGAGAGAGAGAGATGCTTGATCACTATCAAAACAATGCATAGTCCTGCAGTACACTGATAGCAAAAGACATATATAACAAATAATTAATTAGGGATTATCATTTAATTAATTTCTGTATAAGAGTTCTCACATCATAATATTATATAGTACTTGACTTATTTTTTTTGTTTACTCTAAAATGTATAAATATCTAAGGTTAAAATAGGGTCCGAAAGGAATACCCAAGTGAAAATGTGGGTTTGGCCCGGCTTACCTTTGTGCACAGCACAGACTGTAGAGATTAGCTATGACATGCAAGTTTAACATTACACAGCTTGCACTGTATATTCATTCAGAACAGGGCCAATATAAGTATAAGCATGTTTGCTTGTTTTCACAAACCGAAAAATAATGACATCCAATAATGTATTCAAGTACTCATGCCCATCCCTGTTATTAATACCTTTATTTTAATGCATCAAATGTCACATTGTTTATCTTGCAGCTTTAGTTTTACCACAAATGGATTGTTGGTAAACATGGCAAAAACCATCACACAGAAACGAGCACTACCCATACAACAATGTGCTTTCTTACCAAATGCTACATCACACATTGCCTTACAATTAGCCAGAGATTAGGATTCAGAAATGTGATTTTGTATTTTTCAGTTTTATGATGGCGCCCTCTAGTTTTGCTCTAATTCAATTGAATACCATTCCACAAATGGAGACCTTATTTTGATAATGCCAATCAAATCTTGCATAGAGCAGTAATGTCAGCAGTGTATCATAGAGCAAACGCAGAAAGTAGCTACACAACACAAGAGCCACAGACCCAGCAACAACCCACACTAGCTCTCCTTATAGTCTCCTTCATGTATCACACACAAACATGAACACTTGTCTTGTCCTTCACCTTAGCTTGTTGAAAGAGCCACCAGACACACATTCAGCTGGGAAAAGTGCGCTGCCGACGTCAGCTGCAGCTCATTTAGCATGTTAACTGATATTTCCCCAAAGGCCTTTGTCTTCCTTGTTACTTATTAACAATACATTTAAAAAACAAATTGCCATTAATTTTAAACTGGAAGTTCAGTCATCTCATAGGATTTGAGAGGAGTGTCAATGAGCCAAGATATGAAGCTTTACAGTTTATAATTGTTATTGCATGTTTTGGGTAGTTTACTATGTTTCTGTGTTGCATGTTTCAGCTTGGGAACAATAATACTGAAGTTCAATTTTGGTAAAAGCTGCAATAAGAAAGATTTTTAGGATGAAATAGAAGCATCATATCAACAGAAAAAGTCAAGCTATAACAAAGTTTCCTGTCCTGCTAGCAGAGGAGTGAGAGATTCAACTTATTTGCTGAAATTTAACATGTCTAATATACCTTCTTAAAAGCAGTTAGCGATGACTACATCCAGAGAAAGCTAAACAACAAACTCAACAACAACTTCAACAAGTAGGAGGTCGGGATTTAGATTTGAGGAGGGTGAAGTTCATTTAAGGCATTTTATTTACGTGATTTCAGACCTTTTTAAATCTACAAAAATCCATGAATTCCATAAACATTAAACTGCTGGATATTCGAAAATGCAAACACACAGTTAACACTACATTAGGTATCTGTGTAGGTGGTAATGTTCACATATGAGCTCTGGGTGCATACACTTCACATAGCTGTAAATGCAGACATCTACACTGGTGGGAAGATGTAAAAACTGAACCCTCATGGCTATGCTGACATAGTTAAAGCTTTTCTTCCTATGTGAAGCTGATGAATGTAATCAATGTGTTGACAGTATTTCTTTTTAACACAGTGAGGTGATCTGTTGTGCTGTTGATGAAGAAACGGTTCATCAGTATTTCATGAGGCAGAATAACCAGAGAGGAGATTACAATGAGTCATCCACAAGAGCCTTTCTTCTCTGGTCTTGGTGTTTTTTAATGATCCCTTAAAAGCGACCATTTTTCTTGCTGTGGCTCAATTTAAGTGCTTTTTTCCATTAACAAGTGTGAAACAGCTGCCGAGCAATGAGAGAAGTGGATGAGGTTTGAGATTTTAGTTGGTTGCTGTCATACATTAAAGGAATTCCTCAACAATTTGAGGTTTAGCACATTTTTTTCTTCTTTCTTGTGTCACATTAAAGGGAGAATGCTTCTATACTTCCAGAGTTTCTTTTAAAAATGGGATGTTGACCATCTGAAGAAAACTACTACCAATTATACACAATGACTGATGACAACATAGCTTCAGACAGTTTAGTCTATAATTTAGAGGACCTGAATGACTAACATCTCTATTCAGTGTCTTCATTTTCAAGAGAAAAAAACTATTTGCGGAAACCTCTCTGGAGGCAAACCTGCTCATAGTCTTGTCAAGAACAGGCCCAGAAACTCATTGTGATGTAATGTAGTGTGAAATTATGGAGGAGAACTCACCGGGAAAGACAGAACTCCAAGGTCTTCTTCAGGTGCTCCCTCAAACCCTCCTGGGGACTCTCTTGCTGGGGATCACTACCTGTTCACACACAAGATGAAATGTTCTGGTAAATTAAAAAGCACCTCAACTAATCCCTGACCCTGAGAGCAAAACATTATTCAGATCAGTAAAAGGTAAAGCCAGCTTTTTACTTTCCGTGTCCACGAGGGTTCACGCAGGCCACTACGCGGACATCAGCGTGCAGCCCAAAACTTCTGACTACGCGGACTGTGAGCATAACGCTCTGACTGCACATGCTCCAGTTACAAAATATGATCTTTTGTTCAACACAACAGTCCAGGTGGTGGTGTATGTACCTCTAACTAGTTCACCAAGAACAGAGGAACAAGGTGAAGCAGAAGAAGAAGACGAAGAACAAGAAGCAGAGGAAGGAAAAGAAGATAAACTATGGATGCTTGTTTTGAAGAGAGACTGTGCGAGGTGATATATCGTAACCTGCATATACATAATCTGTCTAGGAGTACAAAGACAGCAGGGACAACTGGAATGGAGTGTGGATCAGGAAATGTACATGCGTGCAGCCCCAGACTGACACCAACCCACAAATGTAGTATGAATCGAACCATGTGCGCGTCTGCACGACCGACACAAGTCCGCAGCTGTCTGCAGACGCTCAACACAGACAGTATGTCCGAGGCTTAAGGCTGAACTACATAAACTGAATTTAGAGCAAGATGTGGGTGAGGAAGCGCAGTGATGCTAGGGTTGCAGCAGTATACCAGTTTCAAGGTGCACTGTGATATGAAAATTGATGGTCACCATGCAATGTAAATTTGCTTAGCTACGATATTGGGGAAAAGAATTATTAAATTGGACAGAGAATCTCACCTTTATTTTAATTATTTTCAAAGGGGAAACTTTTGACACAAAGTTTCTTTAAAAAATGGTTTAAAGTTTTAATTATAGTAATATGTGTTTGTTCAACTGAAAATATCCTTTGTTTTCATTCCTTTAAGTGCCATTCTCACTGATGATAATAATAATTTTGTAATACTGTGAAATCAAATATTTTCTGAGACAGTTATCATGCCGTGAAAATCTCATACCGCCGCAACCCAGTGATGCAGAACATTTCAAGGATTACTTACATTAAAAGAAAATGTAAAAAAAATTAATTTTAATTATTAATACACAAAAACAAAACTAAATCAATAAAGGAATGTGGAGACAATGCTGGAAATTATTCCCATGGCTTTCAAACTGGATAAAAATATCAATAATTTGATTATATTATTGCTTGTTCGTAAAACAAAACTTTCTGAACTGTATCAGTGGCTCATGTACACATTTAAGTCTTTATTTATTTATTTGCCTGCCTCCAAAGGACAATCAGAGCTCAAGTTAATCTGCAACTGATCATTTAGTGGGATAAAATCTCTGGAAATAATGGGAGAGAGGCCTGAGACGTGTACTTTTACAGTGTTTTGTGATATTTCTCTCAGGACTAGCCCTCCCTTCAGCTTTGTGTTGTTGTTGACATTCCTTTCAGGTAGAGGGCATTTAGAGATAAATGTCTTGTCACGGATAGTGTCTGGTACTGGTCAATTAAACTTTAATGCGGCTATAAATAAAACATAAAACAAATAGCTCTTAAGCAGTCACTGTATGCCTCCAGTCAATAAATTCTACTACTTCAGGCTGAACGCAGCTCTTAATAACATGATGCAATTTTATTCCAATCACTAAGAAAATAAAGAGACAACACTGCTAGCATCACTCAGCAGGAG
The DNA here is from genome assembly GCA_019142605.1 of Cephalopholis sonnerati. Classification (NCBI taxonomy): domain Eukaryota; kingdom Metazoa; phylum Chordata; class Actinopteri; order Perciformes; family Serranidae; genus Cephalopholis; species Cephalopholis sonnerati. The sequence continues at coordinate 32,440,098 of JAGQAX010000010.1, forward strand.
ATTTATCACTCTGTAACTGTGATTATTCACTTAATCTGTCAACCAAAACAACTAGATACAATCTGTCTCCGCTAAGAGCACTTTGACAACTAAAAATCAATCAGCTGCATTTTTTAAAATCACACTGTATATTCATATATTTTTTAAAGCGTAAAAACTCTCCCATGAATAGAAGTTTTTAATTTGATTCTGTTTTACTCCAGCAGCCACAAGTATACACAGAAAACCCTTAGTTTATTTAACCTATGCAATGGGTTTTAACCATGGGTCATCAAGGCCCAAGACCCAGGTGCTGATCACATATTAGGTTGTCCCTGACCTGCTCTGACAAACAACCAATCACTAACCAGCCCACCTGTGCGCCCTGGTTGCCCAGGTTCGGGGTATTCTGTGTACGTTGGCTCGGAGCACTCCAGGGTGACGGAGGCCACGGGGGCTGGCTCGGCCAGCATTACTGGCACCGGTGGAGGCTCATCTGGGTCAGTTAGTAGGGGCTCCTTGAAAGCCTTGTCTTCACTGGCTTCATAGCCTGTGACAATCAACAGAGGGAGGTATAATATTATTAAAGATGTGAGAATAGTACATCTCAACGGCCAGTTAAACTAAAAGTGGTGCTTTTTGAGGGATTAAGTGCCTCATATCTGAGCCTGTCTCCAAATTAGCTAAGATATACCTAAAAAAAAGGCCATGGGTACCTGCTGAAGTTATGTATGGCAGCTGGCCTGGCATCTATGTTCATCTCTTTTTTTCTGGTTCAGTTAAGTGCCCACAAAGACGGAGGGTACAATCAGTTTGCTTCCTTTCACTGGTCTTTTTTAGATCACTATAAATAAGCTGGAATTCAGATAATACGATCATCTCAAATAATAGATAGGGGCCTGGCAGCACAAACAAATAAAGCTTGGGTAAAACATTGAGGACAAAGACATTTACTATAACAACATAAATGATACATTTATGTCATATGCTGCTCTGAGTGAATAACAAAAAAATAAAGTAAAAAAAGGGAATACCTTTTTAATATTTCATATTTTCCAATTTTACTTTGCGTTGTCTCTTTGTCACTATTGAGCTTGTCTCAATGAAACATTGACTTACTGGAAATATTTCACATCAAAAATCCCCCAAGAAAAGGAGGAAATCCATCCTCTGAGCTACTTGAGGACTTTAACTGTGAAACATTTTGGGAAGGAAGTGCTGAGTTTCACTGACGGCACCTTAACAGCAATTTTTAAAAAGTGAAAGTGGCTGGATATGATTTATGAATGGAAAAATGTTTTTCTTGGAGTGGGGAAACTCAGAGCAACACAATGATGAGTATGACATGATCAGGTTGTTGAACTGACTGAATTAGTGCTGCAGAACAAATGTTTAATTAAATAAAATCAAGAAAACATGGAGGAAGTGTTTAGTTTGCAGGAAACAGCATCAACAGCAAATTAAAACAGGAAACAGATGAGAAAACAAGGAGACATTGAACAGAAACATGATAAAATGTACCTAAAATATCAGGGCAATTAGAAAGAAAGATCTGTATCTGATATGAAACAGTGTCAAATTAAGGCCTTGTTGCTTGCGCAATTAAGGTAAATAAAGGGGCCTTTTACAGACTTGTAGTCTATATAATTCTTGTTAAAGCATCAGATTCAATAGTCAACAGCACATACAATGATTTCAGTAACTTGTGACAATGCCATATAAATTATTTTGTATTATGCTGCCAGTACAAGGGAAAGTACACTTTGCCGATATAAAATAAACCCAGACATCACAGCGCTGCCTGCACTGTGTGATTGGCAGGTGACCTCTGAGAAGTGCAGCAGGCGTCTTAACAAATAATGGATTTCGCAGTTACTGAACCTGCCATTACCTGCTCTATAACAGTCTTTCAGAAATCCACCTGAAACCTACAGTTATCCTTTTAAATTTACCAAAATAATAACACTTAGTCTAAAAACTACAGACGTTTTCACAAATTCTAGATGATATAAACTGTTTGCAACAAAGGATGTCTTTCAAAAGAGCATCACAAAAACTGAATAGAAAGTTAATACCCAAAATGCTGAGTTTTGATTGAGCATGTAAATTTAAAGCCTGTTTACCAGACGCAGATTAAGACAAATCCTTAGAGAAGGAGGCATTTAAAGGAGAAATTGGTAAGTGCACCTGGATGTTTTACACTTCTTACATTTTTTTTCCCCAAACAGTGTTATATTTAATTCACTAGATTTTTTAAGATTCTGGTAATAGGATTTCAAGGAGAGGTGTAATGAGAATATTGGAAATTAGGACAAAGAACAGTCACTTCTCCATCGGTCAGATCACCATCCCTAAAACTGTTCTTCCTAACATAAAATAATAGTGAAATGTAGTGACTTTGATCAAAAGATCCCTCAGATTTTAGACTGGGAAACAAACAAGTTGCTTTCTACAAATAAAAAAGGGCCACCCCCAAAAAAAACTGACAACTAGTGTGAATGTTAAAGGAAACATTTATGAGAACACTGATGGTAGTGCTGTGCTGTGTGCCAGTTCATTTGGTATAATGGTTTTAATTTTATTTATGAGGTCTTTTTTTTTTTTCATGTACTGCAATACTAGTAAAGGCTGACACACATGCTGCAACTCCTCAAAAGGCAGGAAAGAGTGCTGATGTTGGCGCATGCTGGGTACAATGGGAGAGGTCACCCCTATTGACAGCATACTCTTCTTACTAACGGTTATGACTATATAACACAACAATTAATAACTCAAACCAACTCGAACATTTATAAAAATACACCACCGAACTGCATTCTGGGTAGTGGTACAACTGGCTAGCTAGCCAGGCAGCATACGACTTATTAGCAGGCTGCGTTGCCACAATACATTGAGAAGAACAGAAAAGAGAGGTGGGGGATGAAGAAAGAGAGACAGGAGATACATCTGAAGAACTTGTGCCCTAGTGCCCTGGTGCACAAGAGCTGAGTCTGCTGTTTTGGAGTTTTTTTCTATGTTTTACAAAATGCGATAAAAGGTTTGTCTGTTGAGCGATTGTCATTGTTGCCAGTAGTGATGCTAGCAACTTGCTCCGTCACCTTAGCAAAAAAAAAAAAACATTTTAGAAAACCAAGAGTGTATGTGATCACTATCGTGAAATTCGAGGCGGCCAACCTATGGTGCTAGTAAAACAGTGAAACCAAAGGGTCACACACTGCTTGAAGGGGCATTTGCTTGAGGCTTATACGACAGGAAAAGCAAGTGGTGGAGCAACATTACGAATACAATAACAATCCACCTATGCAAGGACATGGTCCAGCTACTGACCGCCGTGAAAGACGAGTTCAGAGCAATGACAACAATACTGGATTCGAGGTATGTCTTACCGAAGCGAAAATATTTCACAATGTACTGTTAATCAATATTACGGTTGTTTCTTACTTGCGCGTTTGTGTAATGTGTCATTGAATATTTAAATACTTTGAGTATATGTTCATAGTGACTTGCAGTATTCTGCTATTACTATTACTACTATTTCAAATGTTTAAAAGTAAATCCATAACCCCTTCACAGTGCTGAGCAAAACACAAATAAAACTCCATCTGCATGTGCTATTTCCTAAGGATATAACTCAAGTGTCACCGAGTGGATAAGGTGGGGGAGCTAGCCACTGTTGGTGCTGAGGAAAAGAAGTTTCCTTCCCTGATGGCAAATTCATAGTGAGTTTGTAGTGGTGAAAAGGCCACTACATGAATGGCCAGACTATATTAAGTCTCCAGTCTTCTGCAATGAATTTTCCATAAATGTCCTCGCAGACGTAGGACACGAAATAGGCCGGCACGTCAATCAGAGTCAGACTAATCAATAATTTCTGTTTCGCCACCATATCCTTGTTGCCTCTGCGTTGGCTATACTTGGCTGGGCACATTAAAGTGAGTGATTACGGTCATTTGTGTAGAGGGAACGGTGACTGTGGTTGGAATATTCATAGCTCATACTAAATTGAGTATGAATGATTAAAGAGGCGTCTCCACATGACGAGAAAAGTGACAAGAATGGACAGAGGCAGGCTGCAAAGTAAAATAAGGGTTTGTGAGGAGAGCCCAACTGTTATTTCAACAAGCTAACGTTATTGGTTGCTATTAGATTATTACAGATATATTATACTGGCATATACGTTGGCAGATTAACAGTAAGTAGGCTTTAGTCAAACACTTCAGCTCCTTTCAATGCCTCAACTCCACCTCATTGTTCAACTTCAAATGACTCATCTATTTTGTTAAGTGTTTCAAAATTAAAACAAATTAACCAGTGTTCAAAGCAAACTGACACTTAAATTCCTTCCAGTGCTTCAACCACACATCAACTCCTATGAATTAACTTTATAAAGACCTATATAAAACACTGTTTAATGCCTTTAACTGCAATATATCATATTTGGTGTAGGACTGGGCGATTTTAATTACGATTTTGGCTTCCCTCGATTTTCAAAACAAGATAATTGAGAAAAAATGTTGAGATAAAACACTGTTGCTTCCGTTTTGTCTTTTGTTTTGTAAATAAAGCGCACCCTCTTCCAGCAGAGGTGCTCAGTCCCTCCCTGCAAACAGTGTTGCCATCTTGGCGACTTTCTCACTAGATTCAACAACTCTTCAGACCCTCTTGGCAACTTTATTTATAAAAAAGCGACTAGTGACAAATTTGGCGACTTATTCACACCATCAGGGTAATGGCAAAAAATTTATTTAAATATATTATACTGTATTTAATTCCCATGCATGCTGCACAGAATAATGACAGTCCATGGCTCCTCTTAAGAGTCTCTCCCACATCATGTCAAAATAATCGTTAAATAATCGTGATTTCAGTTATCAATCAAAACAAGAGATTTGTATTTTTGCCATACTGAAGTAGCCCTAATTCAACACTTCAACTCCACTCAGAGCCTAGACTCCATCTAATAATTTCTACTTTATTCGTTGCAGTTGAACTATCTTCAGTGCTTCCAATTCGACTGACATTTTTAACACTTTTCAGTGGGGATTTCCCCAAATGAAAAAAAATCAAAGAATGGTATCAGGGCCAATCAAGGCATTTTTTTAAACTGATCGCATTCGGCTTTAATGACCTATATAGAGCCGGATCTGTTCCAATCCAATCCGATCCTAGATTTTACGTCAGCTATCACATAGGTACTCAAGAAGGTTTCCTGCACAGCAAGGCAAAGTGTAGCTATTGTCAACTCTCTAACTCTTTGTCTTTCCTCCACCCCGCTGAGCTCCGTATGTGTATGAGCAGGTGCTGAGCCCCGCCCACTGCGAAACTTATTTACCTGAGTTAAGAATTAAGTGTTACGTGTTGCTTGCATTTTGCTGTCATCTGTGGCGCATGGTGTTTCACCAGCGACACTGACTGCTGCCAACAACAACCTGACTCGCCACGCCACTGCTAGTTCAACAAAAGCCCCACGAACCAAAAGCTAGTAACAGTAATTTATTGATGCAGGTTGCAGATAAACAAATAAGAATCACTAATACTTAACTTGAACTGCCTACACTCCAACAGACAGTTTAACTACCTCCCTTGTTAAAGTCCAACAGACAGCTGACACTGAGTGCTTTCAGTAATTCAACTACAACTGACATTTCAGTTCCTTTCAGTGTGTCAGCTCCCACTGACACAGCAACTGCTTCAAGTTCTTACACTTCAACTCCTGTAAGTTCTTCATCATTTTACTCCTCTACAAATGTGGGCCCAATTAATAAACTTTTTTTTAAAGAAATGTATGCTGTTACCAGTGTTAGGCTTAGGCTTCTTAACTTTCAGATTATTTTCATTCAGTTTACTTGTAGGAAACAAAACTGGCACTAACTAAAACCTAATTAATTCTTTATTGCTGCCATGCTTGTCTAAGTTCATTTTACCAAGTGCTCTAACTGATATTAATTTGAACTTAACAAGTTCTCAGTTAAGTGGCCACTGTACTAGATAAAAAAGACCTGTACATTTCATCTTGAATATAGACTTTGTTTTCTTGCTTTCTATTGTAGAAATGTATTGTATGGTATTGGAAGTCATTGGGATCCTATTAAGTCTCAGTTGGCTGTGGTCTACAACATGTCACTATGGCTTAATAGATGTCATGTATTTAAAAGTCACAGCCTAATAAAGTGCCCATTATTAAAAAGTAGCAGGAAACTAATTTTTTTTTAATTGCCCAATGCAAGCATATCCCAACACTTCCTTTCTGAAGAGTCTTTTGCTGTCCAACCTTTCTCCTGCTTTTTCATTGTCATATGCATCCTATTCAAATCTATGTGTTAGATGACTTTTGTTGACTTACTGCTTTTATATGCAGATGCAGTGCATTTGTTTAGTTTAATTTGCTGCAATTGCCAAAAAACAAAAACACAAAACAAACAAACAAAAACTCCACAAATGCTTTGTACAAAAGTGGTCAACATATTTTGCATCCCAAATCATTGGCTGACCTTCTGGGCCGGGGTCGGCCGAACTATCGCAGCCTTCCTTCCATGGCTGCAGGGCAGCAGTTGTGGTGTCAGCACTTCCGCTGGGGTCCAGGCTAAACATGTGGTTGGCCCATGCTTTCGCATTGGGGTTGAGGTCTGAAACCTTGGCGGATTCCTGTGAAGAGGACACGGAGTTTAGAGCTATGAATGTTGGCAGAAGCATGCCTGCACAATGATAGCTGAAAATGAATGACAAATATTTACCAACTCACTGTGCTTGAATTTTAATTGAATTGTTACTGATGATAGGAAACACGTGTTGAGCATAAATTGGCCATAAACTGAAATTTTGTAATTTGTTGTCTACTAGTAATTATGCAAACATTTTTAAAAAATATTAAATTTTATTAAACTGAATGGAAAGCTGACAAACTCACATACTGTACATTTTAACCTGAAAAAAATTTCATTTAACAGAAATGTTAACTAACTAAAAATGTGGACAAGGAAAACAGAAAAGAGCTACACTGACATTAAGCAACACAAAAACAACAAAATTGTGAGTGATGAAGGAATAAATGTTTTGCATCGTAGTTATTTAAAGACTGATGTTACACTATGGCTCCATGACAATTAAAACTTAGTTATAGGACATCACAAGATACACTGCAGTCTGTGAACCTTTTACATTTTGCCTTTAACAATGTAAAGTTACTTTCCATGTTATTTTCATTTCAGAAATTTTGGTTTCATCAGAATTTTTACTTATTTCACTATGCAAACTGAAAAAAAGTAAGATGCTCAACATATATATACATGCAAAACACTACTTACAAGTCTATTTGCTCATTTGACAATATCGCTTGTTAGAAGTTAGTGACTTAAGTGTTGGCAGATGAGCCAGGAAACCATACAGTGGCTTATTATAGTTTAAAAGCAAAGGACATCTTGCAAAACTTCACTTACATGACAATTTTGTGACAGACAGCATCATAAGGGAAATCATATTGCAAAATCTTCAAAGACAAAACTGAAAGTTTAAATAGACCACCAAGTAATTTCCTCTCTGCTAAGCTCACTGTCAAATACAAGGAATAAATTTAAATGACTTTGAGACTTTCACGGAATCTTTGCACGAGTAAGTAAGATACAGAAATGGCCACAGTTCTAATGAATTTTCTAACTTGAGCAACAGAAATCCTTTAATGGGTACTCATCAATCATTTGCTGACAAGACTCCTCAGACCAACAAAATCTGACAAGAACTGCTTTAACCAGCAGAGACACTGGTACAAGCTGACAGGGACCAGGCCCATAAAGTCCGGCTGGACATACTCACAGGATCAAAGCAGCAGTTCAACATACAAGTCTCACAGGCTAACAGACTGTAACCCAGAGCCGTGGTCAGAGCCAGCGTTTCATTGAAGTCCTGAGGCATAGCGGGCCAGGCGCTTCCTGACGGTGGTGATATAAGGCTCCACTGCATCCAATCCATGATTAACACACACAAACAGAGTCTAAATATCTCCACAGGCAGCCAGAAGGAGACTCCCGACCAACATTGTATGCCTTAAGCCATAACCTGGGCTCCTTCAAGTGAAGCAGCCACCACCGCACCTCTCTAAGTCATCCCCGTCAAATCACAGGCACTTCAACGCTCCGTCTGGCCCCTCCGATCCGAGCTGCTGGGTTGATTCAACAAATCTGATGACAGCACTGAGGCTCTGTTGCCCTGGTGGGCTAGGCTGACGTTGCAGAAGCTGACTGGCTGTCTTGCTCCTGTTGAGCAGCCGTCTCTGCTTTTGTTTTGTCGCTGTTGCACTGAGTCATTCTCCGGCAAAATACTGGAGCTGTGGAGGGAGTGTTGAGTTGCACACCTGAGCTCAAACGAAGCCTGCTCCAGTGATCCACGTGCTAAATCAACCCAGAGGCATTGCTCAAATTAAATCAGCCCTCTTGAGCCTTGGTTTTAATAGATTATTCTGCTAACGAGCTGAGTTGCTGAGGCAAAAGAAAGGCTAGGAAAACCTGGTTCTTATTTAAGAAGCAGCAAGTTGAGTTAAATATAGAATTAGTCACAGAAACTAGGGAAGATAGATTAAAGGAAGCAGAGTGAGGCAGATAACACTGACTTGATACAAGATGAGCAGCAAAAGACAGTGTTACTGGGTCGTATTTCACAAACGCTGCACTACGAGATCATTCGGGATGTGTCTGGCCAGACAGACACACACCCCCACCTCTGCTAATAATCCAGCCCTGCACTAATGAAAAACTCCCACTCCTGTCCGAGCTGGCTGCCATAGAAACTGTTGCTGACATCACCGGATGTGTATGTTCTGGGCACCGCTTGACCTTTCAAAATTTTTAAAATGTTCCCTTCCTTCACAGAAGAGGAAAAGGTTATCTGCTACCCTGATTGAGGGCGTATTTTGGGAGGAGACGAGAAGATGTGATTCATCATGAACTGCAGACAGAGACGAGTTATTGTCAGTGTCATCGGAGGGCAGCCAGTGTAGTGCTGGGTTTATTGCTCTGCCTGTGTGATGGAGGCGAGCTCGCAGCAGCAGCAGACAGAAAGACAGAGACAGCAGACATGCAAGAGTCCTTCAGGGGAGAAAACAAAAACAGCTGAATTTGGTCGTATCTGTCTGTCTGCAGACCTGAGGCTCATCTTCCCTCTCTGACAGCTACAGAGCTGAAGGGGACAGCGGGCCAGATGAGTGCTGAGCAATCAAGAAGCTAACGCATCACAACTAATGTAAAAATGCTTCGTCTTGAGCACCATTTCCTGCTAATAGTATAGCATCAACACAAGTAGTTCAAAGTGATTAAGCATTAGCAATTTAGTTTCTCTCAATGTAAAACTGCATACAAACCAAGTGTCTCCTGTAGCTGAGGTTTCCAGACATAACACAACAACACAAAATCCCCTGGCAGGCAAAGTTATCAATCTACATCATTTGTAGATAACGCAAAACAGGCCATTTCCCCTAGATGGAAAAATAATGGACCAATCAGAGCTCTGTAGACAGGATTAAACATGGGGACATAATCTTTCTACAAAGCTTGCAAGCTACCCATTGGCACCCATGAACAAAATGTTGGGAAACTGAGCATAAAATTGGTGATAGGCATGTGTGAGATTGATGCAGCTCAGCTGTACAGGTTGCTGTAAATCGACTTGCAGAAGTGACTAATCTTACATAGGGATCAGCGTAACGCATGGATAATAAGATTTGGTCAAAAGCTAGTATACAAGGCTGGACTATGTATAAAACACTAGACAGCATGTAATTTGAAAAGAGGGCTTTTTATTTGAAAACAGAAAGTTGTAAGATTCATTCACCCACAATCTTTCACTGGCTGGCCTTGCTGTTGCGGTCCAGCCAAAAAATTAATGTAAATACATGTTAAAATGAAGAACAATACACTGAGACACACTCACACAGCAGAAGGGACCTGCTTTCTCTGGAGCTGAACACACTGATCAAGAATATTTTTACTCAATTCAACACAACCCTCCCTTCTTCAGCTCCAGTCAGTGATGTAAGTCTCCACGTGACAGATGGAGGCTGCATAGCCATCAGCAACTATCCCAACGTGCAATAGATTCGGAGTGAATGAACAGCAGCCATAAACAAAATGGCTGTATATGCCCCGTGAGGACGTGATGAAGAAAATAAGCAGCAGTCGATAAACAGTGGGGTTATAAACTAACGCCCCCCTGAGGAGGTAATACAGGACTTTCTGCGCCCATGGCACTGTCAGTGCCTATTCATTCTGGGAAAAAAAAAACAACAAACAAACAAACAAACAAACAAACAAAAAACAGCCAGTGGATAAACACTTACACTTTTGTCATCACTTACTCTGGCAGGACAAACAGGAGCAGATCAGAAAAGAGTCAAACTCCATACTAAAGTTGGATCAAATATACTTCATTTGAAATAAAGGCCCGTCTCTAATATAAGCCTACCTTAGGCTGAACGAAGTCAGTCTGATTATCAGCCTACTACAAGTTTGGCATGGCAATTATCTATTGCTCAAAAACTTTAAGAGGAATCATATTGTGATATCATGTTATCCTTTTACAAAAATCTGCCATCAACATTTATGTTCCCAGGTAATTTATAAATTTAAAAAAAGCCTAAAACAATTTGAAATTTTTCATGCAATGTAGTTATAGAGCTGAATTGATTTCAGCCATATTGCCAAGCACTAACTGTAAGACCACTGCTGAGTGAGAAAGTTACAAATTCAAACAAAGAAATTTGCAAGATTTCCCATCTTAAAGATTGCTGAGATGCACTTCATCGGACTTCAGCACAAACTCTAGCTACACATTTTTAATATCATCATTCTGACATTACAAATCTTTCACACCATCTGCGCAGTAAATGTGTCATGTGAAGTTGTACTTACAGTTGCTACTGTTGAGCAATAATCAACCATGTTAAGTTGTTAAATATCAGTCTGACATTAGCAGCTGCATGTCAAGACATTATTTAAGCTTCCTTCTGTTTTCTAAGCATTTTATTTCTGCCCCCATATTTCTGATTACTTCTGCATTCATACACAAACAAAGCATTTTTATATCTGCAAATGCCGTTTAACTAAATTGCCACTTGGCTGTTCAGTAATGATCCCAAACTAAATGAGGATATGAACTGGAGTCCTCCCTTCTTTCTAGCTTTTGTCTGTAACCGGTTAGATCTAACATGCAGGGCTATAAATAGGTCATGTTCAATTTCTGCTCCGTTTCTAACACATATGTGCAAAGCATATGGTGTATCGCTCTGTCTCTCTGTGTGCATGCATGTGTGTGAATAAGGAATGAGGTGGAAAACACATGGGTTTGGTAGCACCACATGGCATATGTTACTGTGGCACCAGTTTGATGTGGGGATAGACTAGATTTTGATTGAGTAATTTTGACTGTAATTGACTGTATTATTTTCCTGTTGTTACTGCTACGGAATTTCTAATTTTACCATTTCTATTTTCAGATCTACTCGGTGCTCTCTGTTAAATGAAATGTTTTAATATTTCCAAGTTAAATACTCCATAATCAATTATACGATTTTAATAATGTTCTACAGTGCATGAAGAAATAGGAGTGCAGCATTAGCAGCAGGCTCTTTCAGTTCTGAGGAAATTACGGACTATTTGTATGTGGTTGACATTTCAATTTTACTTCCTGTGGCCTCAACACTGTTTGTTTTACAGTTTCCACACATTGCACTTTTGGGAGGTCTTCTTAAATACACTGATAACAGCACAGCAGCAAAGTGACAAATCTAAAAGCAAATAAAATGTGCATTTGTAAGGATAACATGGAATGAACGACACCGACTGCAGACTTAAAAACTGAAAAAGTATCGGGGGAAAGACTTTCTATATCTGAGACTTTGCTCGTGAGCCTTAACATCCTGAACTGTGTGTATTCAACCCTGGAAGCAGTGTTTTGGTTCTCTGACCGCTTTTCCCACCACTAATCCCGGCTTGTAATGAGACCTACAGCCTGAAGCATTAGCCCACTGGACTCAATCAGGGGGAAGTTTGCTCCCTCCTTTTTGCTGCCAATCTTCTTTCCAATCTTGAGCATGTGTAAATGACAGTGGAAAAAAGACAGCGGGCTCTTTCCATTTCCTAATTTTGGAGCTCTCAGGAAAAATAACTTTTTCTTTGCCTGAAGGCCATCCGCTTACTTCTTACCCATTTCCTTAGCTCCACATTCTTTCCTATTTGAAGAGGTTGATTGAAACCCATCAGGGAAACAGGAAGACACATCCCTGTGCTTGCTTTATGACAGACTCAGTTCAATTCCCTGTGTTTCCTCTGTCCTGAAGCAGCAGCTGTAAATTACCATGGCTAGGGAAAGTGTAAAGACCAAGAAAGATTTTCTTCTAAAAAACAAAAAGAAGCACCATCTCTGATCCAATGAAGAATGATTTAAAGCGCTGGAGCCTGAAACATAACTGCAACCAAAACAGGGAGTGACCTGGAACTTGAACACTTTCCTCCTCAAGCCACAGAGCTGGTGCCAAATTCTGCAAGTTTTCAGATTTTTAATCTAGTTTACACAGTTACTACAACTCACAACCCACCTTCAGTCTAGCCAACCATGTCTTTTAATAGGAAAGAACCAAAAATCTAAATGACAGTTGGTTAAGTGGCTGGTAGAGGAGGCAAGTTTACTCGTCGCAGCCAGAATTTACAGTATTTGGCCTGAGGTTGGTGTAATATCCCACCCTGGTGACCGCATTTAGCCCCGATGGCGTGTCACATGCTAAAGTGTCACATGTGCTACCATCAATCAAACCAGCAGGGATGGGTCGCACCATGGCAGAATTATAGGCCAAACAGTCTGAGCAAACGATTTGAAGAGTCTGTGGGGACACAAGGAGGTCAGTGAGGAAAAAAAAACCCCAGGTATAGCCATCTTAGCCATCTCATGAATAGGGCTTCCTCCTTGTAGCACACTTTGAGTCCTACAATGTTTTGACTTCATTTTTACTTCCTGAATGTCCTGGCTTTTGGCACACTCACTACATTTTTTAGCAAGACATTCCCCATTTCCGTTCCAGGATAGGTTTGGATACTCAGGAATGACATTTTGTGGTATGTCAATGCTATTATACATGTTCTAGAGTTCTTTTTATTAAAAAAAATAAAACAAGGTGTTTTCTGTCCAGAAGTTTTTAATGATAAGCAAATATCTGTATGTGAATACATGTGTGAGTGTCAGTGTTCCAGGGATACAAGACCCATGCTTTTGAGACATTCTATGCATGTACTGACAGAAAAATGTACCAACTGGCTATAATAGAAAGAAAATTCATTTTACATGGATTCTGTGATTAATATGGGTCTGTTTGAAACCGCATAGAAACATACTATTCATGCCAAGTATGACTTAAATTAAGTATGTAATGCATTACAACTGCATAGTATGTGGATCTGTGTATGCAGGAAACCCCTGCATGTATACAAGATAAGCAAGAATTACCTAGTATGTGAAGTGAGCTTGCTGGACGTATTCACTCATCCCAAAATGCAATGCGGCTCTTCAGACTGTCAAATAGTAGACTGTGGGGTATACAGTTCAAATATTTAACAACTGGATAATACACTTACAAATGACGGCAAGGGGAAAACTTGGGAGCTCACAGATATAATGTATTGTAAAAAAACATATCAAGCATTAAATATTTATGATTTTTAATGTGTTAAAACAATGCTGCAAAATATTAAAGTGAGCGAAAGAATACATGTTGATTTACATTTGTAATAAACAATTTTCATTCAGCAGTAGCTCGGACCAGTAATAATGTGATCAATACAGTCATATGACGCACAGAAAACGTATTCGTCAGTGTGAACAGCGTGCTGGTAACAGCATGCTTAGCTGTTAATTTATTAGGCAGTATGCAGTACATACAAATTAAGAATGTAGTATGCAGTGCGTTAGTACGCATTTTTCAAACGCAACCTCTGCTCTCACTACAGTTCCCACAAAACTCTGGGTGCCAAGCACAAATCATGTAATATGTTTATTCACAAATTTCCAGTTCAGATACAACAGTGCAAAGACATATTTTTGGGGGGGGAGATAACTCACTTATCACTCACCAATGTGGCTGATAACATTAAGACAACATCTGAATGTGTCAATTAAAGACAGGCAAATCTTGGTTCCTGTTTACCACCATATACTCGCTCTTTAAGATAATCAAAGCAAATAATGGCAATTGAACAGGCCTGTTTCTCCAAACACCCTACTCCACTACATCAGTTCTACATGGTTAACTAATCTTGCTTTGTTTCAATTTACCAGCCAAGTCTTTTGTGCAGGTGGCTGACAGCAGATGTGAGGAAACAAAAAGAAAAAAACAATGAGCATGGTTATGACACCAAGAGTAATGCATGTAATAAGTTCTCTGGACATTTCTGACACTCTGAAAATAATCGCAAAAAATAAAAATAACTCAAACAGTGAAAATGTTTAAGAAAGGCTTAACATTTGTGTGTCTGTGACCCAACTGACAAGGTCGTTTTTAGTCAGCCACCACCTAGGTATACAGTAACAGGTCTGTTTCTTCTTTAACTGTCAAACCTCCTCAGCCAAAAGGAAAAAAAGTCACGTCAGTCAACAACCAGGTTTGAATCTACGTCTGTAGATACCTTAGTCCGCCTACTGCTTCACACAGTACTCAACTTTACACACTAACCAGTCACGCGTCACGTTGGGTTTTGAGAGTCAGTGACACTGTGCCGTTGTATGTATTATTTTAGCCAATTCTCAACAGGTACTTTCTTCAGATTACTTGTCCAGAAAAATATTATCACACACTTCCTCCACACCTCTAGGGCTGGGTATTGTTTAAAAAATTATGATACCAGTATCCTTAAAAACATACAGTTACCAAAGTATTTAATTTGATCACTTTTTATCTACTTAATTTGATACACACATTGTATCAATGGAATGGAAGCATTGGTTTGCAAAAATAGCACCAGATGCCACAAGCATGTAGTATAACCAGACTTTTTGTTTCGGTGGCATGTCGGCACACTGAACTGCCAACTCTGTAAATACACCACGCTCCACTTCACCATGCACCACACTGCATGGGTTGTAACTGCTGCAGTAGTTAGCCAATCACACGTCACATTAAATTGACACCTGCAGTAATTGGCTGCAAGTGAAACCATACAAACAGTCAATTTTTTTTGTAGATCTGGATACTAAAGGATTTAATGGGGGTATTGTTTGACTGAAGAAGTTTCAATACCACTTGGTACTGGGTTATTCTGGTCAATACATTAAAAGGTATTGAGCATGAATACACTGCCCTATGCAGTTTGAGAAGTTTTCTACTAAAGCCTGCTTATGTTAACCCATTTACATCATCTCAACCTCTCAGGACAAAGTGCAGCAGTGACTGCAACACAATATTGTTTGGTTCGTGTGATGGATGAAGACAGGCAGAGCACTCAACTACCAGCACAGAGAAAACACAGATGCAACCTTTCTACAAAACAGTTCTCAAAATAGTAGTTACAACTCTGCTGGATGTTTCCCCTGTATTACTATGATGAAAACTATTGACTTGGTTTTAAGTAATGGCAAATGTCCCATTAACACCCTTGGTGACCTTTTATAAAACCAGACACACCCATCACTAGTAGAAAAGAAGGATTAACATTGAAGATGCTTTACGTGTTGCACAGTTTATTCTCAGTAAGTAATGACTGGAGGCCACAGAATAAAACTGGAAGTTATTTAACTGTGGTTTATCTGGGAGAGACAATATGTGCAGAAGACTTAACAAAAGCAAATTTCAGGCACTCTGTGCAAAACAAAATAAAACACTCACTGCAGGCTGTTCATACCTGGTTGAATGGTTTTTCTTCCTTGTAACAACCACAAACTGTCCATGGCTGCATTTAATAATTCCTTCTGCCTACTTTTATCTAAATAAAAGTAATAGATAAAACTCAGTAGAAAGGCCTAAAACATTACATTTGTAACAACAAATACATTTGTATTTTCTTAAAAAGAGCACTCTGTAGACTTAGCATAGCAGTCCATTCAATTGTATATCATTGCTGGACTCATGGTGGACAGTTTTAAAAATAAGGTATAGTCATTTTTAATTCCATGCATTCTTCTTCCTTGTCAAAACCTGGCACCAAGCATTACCAACAAGGAGACTCAACCACCAACAGTGTGGTGAGAGATTCAGACGCCAGGAGCCTCAAGCCTCTCACTTCTACCAGAGATGGGAAGTGGGCAACAGAAATCCACACCTTGGATTTTCATACTTGCAGTCTTCAGTCCCAACTGATGCTGACTCTAGTGACAAACAAGTGGAGTTCTCCTTTAAGACTTGTTAAATAAACAACAAAGCGTTAAACCATACCAAGCCATTCAGCATTACCATCCCTACCACAATGATGGAAATTATGTCATCAACAGAGGACAAGTAACCTGGCTACTGGTTACTTTTAACAAACTTCCCCTGAAATCCATCAATAATTGGAGACTCTTTCCAGGAGGGACTGCTTGGACCTGCTGGGTGACAGTCACGTGTCCAACTAGGGGTAGCCAAGCTAGCACTACTGTTAATGGGCTAATCTTAGAGCCATTATCACAGTGTTATCTCAGAGACTGCTGTGGGTTTAACAACATTGTTTTATGAGTTGTTGGCCTTTTGTAAAATGTGTCTTCAAAGCCAGCACAACTCAAATCACGACTGTAATTTTTTCATCACAACATTATCTATGTTTTTCAGCCATAAAATGGCAGTTTTTTAAAATCTCATTAACAAGAAGTTATGTTTGCTTGATTATTCACGAAGGGTACAAATACTGTAGAGGGAGATGAGCTTGCTCCCAGTCTTTAGTTTATTCCTCCAATAATCAGAATTTTCACACTTGAAAATTGTTTCACTGATTACATATGAATCACAGTGACAAGGTATTGGTTTAACAAAACTAATAAGAGGTGAAGGTTGTTGTATTATGTGCTTCTTCACTGATTACCTTCCACAGACCAGGATGACAAACTAGCAAAGCTGACAAAAATAGCTCAGTATCACCTTGAGTCACCTATCTATGATGAACCTACCAATGATGTTGTGTTGCCTGCAAAAGAGTTTAGTGAACTAGGACAACATACATTTCAGAGAGTTCTGTCAAGTTCTCCGGTAGATACATATACATCTTTCACAATAACCTCAATAAAGCCAAAACTGTAAAACATTCTCTGCCTACACACATGCAGCTTCACAGTCAACCCGTGATTAGCTTCAGCAGCTAACCCTGTATTAAGAGGGAAACACACTAATAAAAAGTGTAGACAAAGTGTTAGGGCTCTGCTGTGTTTGGAGGTAATTCTACGTCTAGGTCTTGACAGCAGTAGGAATAGCATTATGTGTTTTGAACTTTTCTTAAAGTGGCAGCTGTCAACCTAACAGCTTTCACATTAACTTCACTGATTAATGTTTCTATTGGTTTACCATCATCAACATTATAGGGGTCTTTCACATTTCAGTATTGCGTTGTTGAAATTTAGTGCATCCATCAATTAACCAATGTACAGAAAAAGATGGACAACTGTTTAGCTGAACTTACGAATAGTTTATTTTATAATCATGAAAAAGGGACAAAAATTGATGGTTTAAGCTTCACAAATGTGAGGATTTGTAGCTCTTGACTGGTCTTAATCACTGCAAACTGAATATTTTTGGACTGTATGATGATTTGCAGCTTTTTCCTGTTTTGTATTCCTGCAAGTTGAATAGTTAGGGGGTTACGGACTTATGGTCAGACAAAAACAGGCAATCTGAAGATGTGGAATTCCTCTCTGGAAAATTGTAACGCATAGTTTTCACCATTTTCTGACATTTTTACATGCTTAGCGATTTATCAGGAAAAAAATCTGCAGATTTGACAATAACAAAATGATCATTATCTTCAGCCTCATAAGAAGACTGTTTTGTAAGAAACACAATTTAATGTGAGCCACAGTAGAGGACTAAAACAAACACAGTGCAGATTTTGTAAAAAGGGCCCAAGAAGTCTGCCAAAACCAGGAAGAGCAAACATGACAAAGGAGCAGCTAAAACATAACAAACAACAACATCCACACCCAGGATGATGGTAACTTAACATCTTACTTTCCAGTCCCAAAAACTCTTTCTGACAAGGCCTCAATTTAAGCTCCAGTTTGTTTAGTAGATAGAGCATTATGTTATGTCGTCACATCCCATAAAGACATGAGAATCAAATCTTGGCTGCTGCTCTACACTCCTGCTCTGTTTTCCGTCTTGGCCTTCGCACACCAGCAAGGAACATAATGTCATACCTGTGATCAATAGGGGCTAATACAGGCTCATGAAAAGTGAGAAATAAAAGCAGGTCATAGTTATTTAGTTACAAGAGTTGCTTTTTTTCTCTGCTTCATGCTTCTTCACAAAGTACTTCTCTATTATACATAATCAGTGTGGGAAATCAATGCCAGTCAAAAGCAGGCTGAGGCTAGTATGATGCTCTCTTTATCAATAAGCCAGTTTGGAAGGACACTGACTATGACTTGGAGTGCTTTTTCTAAAAATCCAGTTGGTTGGCACGACAGGAGTGCGAGAAAAGTACAAGACTTCAGCCACAAAAATGTTCTTTTGCTCTAAATTCAAACAAACTAATATCTGCTACACTTCACTATTGAATACTTGTCATGCTGGTGATGTAGGAACTGAAACTTTCTCTGATGTTGCACTTGTTTAACATCACTCCATTTAGGTTCACCAGCTAAATGCTACAGATGTAACATGCAAAACATAAACAAAAAAGTAACTGATTGCTTCAGTATCAGAATGCATACCCATTTGAATAGAAAGACAAGAAGGTTAAAACAGACAAAACAAACTAGTACTGTACTAAGTAATTAGTTAATAATATAGTACCACAAGTAGATGACGACTATTGACAAGAAGAATAAAGCTTGCATGACTCAAGTCATTAAACAGCACTGTTGAAGTTACTGCCAACTACAAGTGAGACTGAATATAACCTTGCATGCTTAAAAATATTGACCACTGACCATCTGCTTAAGCGACACAGCAAGCATGTGTATGTAGTGCCAAGAATTGGCCATTCTCCAGCTATAAGTTCCTAGTTCAAATTCAAAGTCCATTTCACTGTTTAACTCCTTAAGCCTTGGTAAAACTGTCAAATGCCCACCTATAATCTGAATGCAACACATGTCAGCCACTGTATGTGTATCTATATGAGCTGAGTCCATATTTTTAGCTTAAAAACCACCAAAATATCATTGAACTTCTGATGCAGCACAATTATCCATCCAGCAGATGGCTGCAATAAAAACACACAACGACTGACAAGATACAACAGCAGGTATCTCACATTCAGCTTGTTACACAAAGCAAAATGTTGATGACTTGACAAATACGTAATAACCTTATTAAAATAAACCTAAATCAAAAAAGAGAAACTACTGGATTCTTCTTTAAAATTTGCATTAATCTTGATTTGTCAAGTATTTATTTAGATTTTTATTGGTTTATTTTTTCAGCTATTTTGTTAACTGCTTAATTTTTAAAGTCATTTTAAGTCATGATTGATAAACATAGAAACTAAAAGGTAAAGTAACTGAAGATAAAAATAATTGTTAGTTGCAGCCTTACTTTAGTGTGCTGCATTAGCCGAAGAGACACATTTATCTCTAGTTGTTTTTTCCATAGTGTTTTTTTTTTTTTTTCCCCAGACAATGTACTGTATAATGAAAAATATTAAAATCCAAAAATAGAACTACACATACCATATAAAATAATTTTATTCATAATGCCCACCTCTTATGGGAAATGCCACAGTACTACAAATTACTACATTACTGATGGGAACTGCTGAGCAATTAGCTGTTACTCTACTTTGTTTGTAATTTGAAAATGTGAAATAAAGTTTGTAATGCCAACAATTTCTATAAGGCAAAGGAGAATTTTTCTTGTCTATTTGTCATAATAGTTTACATTTTTTTAATACATTACAACTAAAAACAAACATCAGAACATTGTGGGGATTTTCATGGCCACTGGACAATGATTCAAATCTATCAAAAACATGTTTGAGTATGTCAAAAACTCACCAAATGAGAGTTCTCTTTTGCCTCTTGTACTTGCTGCACCTGTGGTTCAGCTACAACTTTCGTGTCCTGGTCAGAAGTCATGAGCCGTCTGCTTCTTGGCTCCTCAGGGAGAAGTCTCTGTGTCACCAAGTAAGCTACAGGGGGTCGGAGGGGACAAACAAGTTAGATTCAAGAATGGATGTTTATCACAGAACTGTGGCATAATATCAGTTGTTACACGTGTACAATGAAAAGGGCCAGGGGGCAGTGTCCGATAGTTACTTTACAAAGGCCTGTCGGGGACTGGTGAACTTTAAAAATAAAGAAAACTACCTCCAGAGATAAATAAATAGACATGATATGCTTTTTTTTATACACATGGCTCATTTTCATTGCCAGTATGTGTACAGAATAATGTGTGTTACAGTGAATTAAAAATAAATAGAGCATGGCTGCTAGAGCTATAACTCAACATCAGCTCATTCTTACCCAAAAGATTTCTTTTTTTTTATTATCTTCAAGAGCAAAAGCATTGTTACAGCTCTAAAAGTCCAAAGTGCCACAGTGACTTTGAGTGATTTATCTAATTCTACCAGCTCTTGGCCAGTAAATAATTTAAGACCCTGACAGGGGGAAAAATACATCTTGGTTCAAAAGGCTAAAATTATGTTTAATGTTTCACTGCAGTTTGGCAACTCTTGCCAAAACACAGAAACAGTGCTTCTAAAGTAAGACGTACACTCAAACCAATGTGACAACAAAATATGAAAACTCAACTTTTGCTAACACATTTAATTTTTAAATTTGGTTTGACAAGATAAGAAAATAAAAATGGGACCAACCAACCAGACAGCCTCAAAGTTTAAACTCAAATCATTACCTGGACTTAATGTTCCCATGCATTAAAAATATGTTGCATTTCCTGTTGCCTGAGGACACTGTTCACTGGTTTATGAGAACATGCTTCACATGATATCAAGTGAAAATAAAAGTACGGAGATACTGCTAGTTCAGTTCTGAAAGTGCCATCCACATTAACTGCTTACTACAGAGTGCCTTCATACCAAATTGTATTTATCACTCAAACTTTGCATTTAGGTTTTGCATAACTTGAAGATATATTTTGGCATTTTTAATGCTTTATTTTATAGTGAGATATAGATATAAAAGTGTAGGGAGAGAGGGAAGGACATGCAGCAAAGGGCCCTTGGCTGGATTCGAACTTGTGCGGCCGCCTTTAAAATAATATGTGCTGTATCCACCCAGTGAACTTCTGGGTGCCCCAATTTCTGTACCATTTATTATTATTAAAAAACAAACAAACAAAAACACTGAAAGATTCCAGATTTTTCAGGGTTGAACGTAAATGTTTTTTCCCACTTGCCTGGCTGGGCAAGTGAGTCCGAATTCTACTTGCCTGAAGTCAGTTTTTATTTGCCCCGATACAAATATGTTGTTTATTTATTAACAGTATCAGATAACAGCAAAGACTTAAGTTCATTGTCATGTTTCATATAAGCACAGGCAAAACCCTGGAGAAGGGGTTGTTGGAAGCCGTCTTAGCTGCCATGCAAGCGAGATGCTCTTGGCTGTTATGGAGCTCTGGCAACATTTTTCGGAAACCTGAGATGACGACCCCGTTGTATCCGCCTTGCTCTCAAACTTGCAGCAAAATGCACAATACATAGTTAGTATTTCACCCACATTCTCTAATGCCACCTAACTACACTTCTGCTTCGAGGATAATTGATATCAGGATTCGGTTAGGATAACTGCTCACTTGCGCTTCAGCTCATATACTTTGTTTTTACCCACTGTCACGTTCTGGTGAGTGCCTATGTTTAATTATTTTTCATCATTTTCCCAATCAGGCAAATGATTTGCTTGATTTACTAGCTCAATGTGGCATTTCACTTGCCCAAGGTAATCTCTATTATTAAGCCCTGTTTGTTAGGTCAGATTCCCTGTAGTACAAAACAAAAATAATGATAAACTACAGATTCACTTAACAAGGGCATGAGCCTCTTGCTAAGACCAAAAAAATAATATGCAACCATTAATGCTTTGACAAACAATTATGACAA
The DNA here is from genome assembly GCA_019142605.1 of Cephalopholis sonnerati. Taxonomy (NCBI): domain Eukaryota; kingdom Metazoa; phylum Chordata; class Actinopteri; order Perciformes; family Serranidae; genus Cephalopholis; species Cephalopholis sonnerati. Next base: position 32,462,282 of record JAGQAX010000010.1, read on the forward strand.
CTTTCTGTTCAACCAGTCAATTAACCATTTATTCCATGAAATGACAAAATGGCAAATGACTATCACCAGAATAGCAAAGAGTGGAGCTGAAATGATTAACTTGGTGTCAGAAAAATAACTGTCACCAATTTTGATAATGGATTAATCTTGTAAGTATGTTTTGGGATAATTATAAGATAAAATAAAACAATCACTGAGAGCAGCAACAAGTTGCTCTGCAGATTTAAGAAAAGCTGTTTTACTGGATATCAAAATTTGATTCAATCTAATTAACTTTCTGTCAATCAGCATTTTACCTGCTTCAGCACAACTGACCATCAACTCCACATCTTGGTTAAAGTAGCGTACTCTCTATAGTAAACATTTTCTGCACTCTCAATTTTTCTGCATCATTCTTGCATCTTTAAGGCTGCAAATTTCCGTACTAGCAGTCTGATTGGTTGTCACCTCTACTACATCTGACCTCAACATTACACATTCAGAGAAAAGGGTAGTGGGAGGACCCCTGTGCGTCCAAACATCACTGGAAACCCCTTCTTTTCTGTCCCGTTGGAGCCGTTTGTAAAGCAGTGATAATCCACCCCAACAATCGGTTGCCTGTCTCTGACACGGGCCCTCGCTGTGTTTGCATACAAAGCAGAAAAAGAATGGCATTGCTGTAAAGCTGGTGACCTTTGATCCACATACTGATTCCCATACACGGCATGTGTGTGTATGTGTGTTTGTGTCATGCCACTGTGATGAATGAGGCCTAACACGTCTCTCCATCAATACCAGTCAGCTATCAAAACAGCTGTTGCGTGATAGACTTTTCTGAACAGTAGCCTTAAAACCTGTTTGCCAGCTGAAACGTACATTTAACTTCCGTGACCTCTGTGTGCATTTTCCTCAGCCACACCAGAGCACATCAATAACATGAATGTCACACTAAAGTGATCTGTTAAATTAATACATTTCTGTGGTTTTGCATCATTCACATGAAGATTTAGACCAAGATTTCTGAGAGTCATTTGAAAGCCTACTTGGCAAAGCGGCCTCTTGAAAATTAAAAAGAAAAAGAAAGAGCAGCTGATCTAAACTTGGCCACACACATCCTTCTCTGCTGCAAATCCTGACAGTTTGTTGTGATTTGGAAACGATAAACTTCTACTGTCATGTGTAAGCTGTGTAAACCCAAAGCTAGATTTCCATTTTTTAACTTCATGAGGTATTATGTCCTCTTAGATGAGTCACAGAAGCTTACCAGAAATCTCAAAATGCACAATATTCACCTTAAAACAAGCTGGTTTGTCCCTTAACCCTGGAACACCACACAGTTTAGAGACTTAACCTGAACAACAATGTATTTTATACCGTCTATGTTGTAATTTTAAAACATTTGGGCCAAGATCTTTCAAAAACACATAATCCACCTTGCAGCACAATGCAAAAAGAAAACTGTGCTATGACTGACCAAGTCTTGGTATTTATGTGATATGGAGCAGAGGGTAATCACAAGACTCTTGGCAATGTTTACAATGCAGTTTGACCTGATACTTCCCATAAAAAGACTGACCCCGGCCACAGCACATGTCATTTCCTCTACAGATGCAGTAAGTCAATCATAACGTCTAGACAAGGCCTGAACCAAAACACACGCTTTGCTGGTCCTCCTCCTCCCTCCTCTGCCTTGTTTCCACCCTGCATAATCACAAGAGGTGATTTACAACCAAAATGCTACTCTGTTGGTCCAAAATAAGCCTTGTGGTGAAAAAAATGCAACAGGGGGCCAAAGAGGTTTATTTATAGTCGATGGGTTACCACTGGTGGAGGGTGGTCACCAGGCATCTAACATGTCCCTGTGGGGGTGTTGAACCAGTGTTTATCTCCATCCAGACGACGCTACCACTCGCGTCAGATGCGTTTGTTTGCATCAACTTTACTAGTCGGGTGCTGCAACTTCTACTAAAGACGCAATGCAGGCGTATTTAGTAGCTGACACAGCCGAGAAAGACTGCAGCTCACATGCCATGCCCATGCCAAGGGGCCATGCACAGCGACACTCCTTCTTCACTAGGCAGTATGCAGGCTTCATGGGACCGAAGTACAGGCTGTATTTGGGTAATAAATGAACAGTGGGACGTGTTTCAGTTGTAAACACACTATAACGTTGTGTTTTAAAGTTGACTCTGGCTAGAAAGTAGCAGCCATGTCTAGTTAGCTGGCTTGCAGTAGCATCCAATGAAAGATGGCGACCTCCGGCGTGATTTCGCGGATTCCCCAACCCCCCCATCGTTTTGAATCAGGCTAATATTTAGTTAGCAAGCAAGCTAACTTAACCTGACTTTAGAGAGAAGCGATATGACAGTGTCTATCCGTGTGTTCGTTGCTCTACTGTTAATCCACTTTGGCATAAAAATAAGTTTGAAAACAGTTTCTTACTCACCTGTCAACTCTCACTGCACGGCAATGCAAATACTGTGGTGGTAGTGGCAGCTGATGGTGGTGCTGGACTGAGGCCTTGAGTTGGCTTCCAGGCTAAATACGCAGGGTATTAGCTAGCAGGCTATATCGAGCACGCTAGCTAGGAGCAACCGGCTTACCGCTCTAAACCTCACCGCAAATAGTCTTCAGATTTCAGGGGGGGGAATGGCCACGACCAGTTGCAGTGCAATGACAAAACGACGCCCCCCAAAAACTGTCTGCAAAAAATGGGCTCCTCCGACCAGCACTGCAAGCTAGTTAGCGAGTAAGCTAGCCAAGAGTTAGCTAGGTGGCTAGCTAGCTAGCTTGCCTGTCAACTTTGTGCTCGATAAATCTGGCGCCTGGAAATTTCTCGCGAAGCAAATTCCTCACGGTCAACAGCAGGCTCTACGGGAGGGGGAGTCAAAAACCAGCCAAGAAACCCTGAAACCGAGGAATAAACGTTACTCGTCTCAACGCTTCCGATCGATCAAACACTCGGTACAGCTAAAGATGAGAGAGGAGGGGAGGGGGGTCGGAATGGAGAAGTCGCTGTTTCCTTTCCCTTTCGTGTGCAGCACAAAGATCGTCTATAATGTTGTTGATGGAGCACTCCAAAAAAGGCCAGTCATCCGGTCTCAAACAGTGCAGCAAAAAGTCCAACATTTCTTCAGTGGAGCAGAAGTATAAAGAAACATAAAACAGAAATACTCAAATCAAGTACAATAACTGTTTTAGATATTAATTTAACCCCAAATATGAAGAGGTAACACCTGTATCAAAAACAGAGAAAATAAAAGATTAAGTGAAATGAGCCTTTTGTTTTTAATTCCAGAGATGAAAAAGCACAGAAATAAGTATAGATACAGAGACAATAACAATAAATAAAATAAAAACAAAAACAAAACATTACATTTGAGGACATAATCTTGGGCTTTGGGAAACACTGATCATCATCATTCACCATTTTCTGACACTTTAAAGAGAAAACAATGAATTAACAAAGAAAATAATTGTTTGTTGCAGCCCTAATAGATAGATAGATGTCCTTTATTGATCCTAAAGTTGGACACTCTTGCATTACAGCAGCAGGTTATTCAGGCATTGCAGTAAATAAATACACATATCAACACTAGAAGAAAGAAATATATATCAGTTGAAAAATAAACACAACAAATAAATGAATTAAAATAGCTTATTACAGAGCACAAGAAAGAACCTTATACTGTTGTATTTGAACTATTAGTGCAATACTGTTTCAAGCAAAGGTACATGGCAGGGTGGGTAGTAGCAGCAAAGTACATGTAAAGTAATATGATACCAACAACTATAATAGTGTACACAAGGATTCTATAGTAAAGTGTGGGATACAAAATAAAATATAATTTAATGTGAAATATATTGATTAAGCATAACAATAACAGATCAGATAAGATTGCCCCTGGTCCCAGAAAAAAACTTTAAACAAGATTAAACAAATTAATATGAAATAAACAGGTACAGATGAAGGTAGGAAACAACATGTAGTGCAGGAGTAGAAAAAAATATAAACACAAGTAGTGTAAATAGAAATTCACGTAGTGTCAATAAATGTAAACAAATGTTAAGTGCAATAAACAAAATTACGAGTTGTCTGAAGATCTTTATGGTGCAAGAAGTCCATGTGAAGTAAGGTATGGTATGACTGTACAGTATAGTAGGCTACAGTAATATAGGACAAGTTTCTGTGGATGAGTCTTTTGCTTGACTGAGCCCAGTGGAACAGATGTAAGCTTGACAAGTGGGCGGTAAAGATGAACTTAGCAGAGCGAGACCTCTTCTTGTTTTTCCTCTCTCTGGTGCAGCACTGAACCCGGAGGCGTCTGTCGTTTACCCCAAAATTATCTAGCTGCAGCCTCGCGGAATTCCTACTTCACGACATGACACACCCACATCACTAAACGACACACCCACATCACAACAAGAAATGTTTCCCTGTTTCCTTGTTTTGCATATTTGCTTGTTATTTATTACTTAATAATTCTCTGACATTTCAGTGAGGTAACAAAAACTGGTAGTTACACTGTCCTCTAACTTTGAAACAATATATGTCTGTTTATAAGGGGAGCCTTTAATTTAAGCATCACTACATCCCCCTAATTGTCCAGTGCCCTTTTCTTTATTTGTGTGTGCAGTTTGTTTGTATATTTATGCATTATTATTTTTACATTTGCACCTCTAAAATCCAATGCTAACAGCATGCTGTTGAATAAAATAATTTTGTTGCCTTAATTGTTTGCTAAGTTATTGTGGATATTTTACTCAATCTATAAGGCCTAAGTTGAGTAATAGTTCAAGTTCAACTAAATTATAGTGATCAAATTATAATAAACATAAATCAATTGTCATTGTTATCTATTTATTATTGTCATTAATAATAATAATAATAATATGTTCAAAAGGAGTTTTTTTAGTCAAAGGTTTGTCAATCGAGCCACCACAGTGGAAAAGTTGCGCCAAAAACGTTGAATATTTTTGATTTTGAATAAGAATCAGGTTTATTGTCAAGCAGGTTTTCACATACAAGGACTTTGTGTTTGATTTATGATGCAAAACAATCAGCATAGAGAAAGAAAATACAAATAAAAGTTAATACTGCAAATGTCAAGAAACATCAACATGATAAAGTTAAAAAAAAACCAATAAAAATATGAAAAAAACACTATACACAATATCTATTTTAAATTTTGAAATGAAAAAGCTTTACACTTTTGCTCAGCAAAATGCAAAAGTGGCCAACATTTGAAATATAAACAGAAGATTGTAAGTTATAAACAACTGTAGCTTACTTTAGTTTCTTAGAAAAATATAAGGGGAAAAACAGAATTAACATAGACAATGTTTTATTTCCTGCTATGTCTGTATTCGGACGCAGGGGGGCGATGTGCAGTAAAACTCGCTAAAGTGTTATTGTGCGTCTCTTCCGGTTTAAACGGAAAGAGGTGCTCTCTTTCCTCCGTGCCGTCTGCGGACTAAACGTGTCCCGACAAAATGGCACTTTATAATTTCAAGAAGATTATGGTGGTTCCCACCGCGAAGGTAAGTTTGTTTCTCGTCTCTAGCGCTTTTAAACAGGTGTTGTTTTGCCTGCTTCGGTGTTGAGCTTTGAGAGACAGTGGAAGATATAAAAACATGGTGGGATTCTGTTGGGAAGGAAAACACGTGCTGAGCTGGTGTAAAGAGACAGCAGCAGGTTTCCAGCCCAGTATGTCCATGTACCTTATATAGTTACAGTATCAGAGGGGGAAAGGAGGCAAAAGAGATGAAACAGCTAGCTGTTGAAACGGACAGGTTTAAGGCGATGAATAGGCCTTCTTTTTTTTTAGTAATTGACACAGTTGACATAAGACAAGATATGTCTTGCACTAAAATCCGTCAGAAAATCTGGAAGTTTAAGACTCCTTTCCCTTCCCCATGAGCAAGGACACGCTGTCCATCAAACAGCTCACATTACATCAAGATAAACTTGTGCTTGTCACCTGTTAACGTACTCCAACAGTGTCTGGCTATTTAAATACCGTGTCACTGAGAGCTACAAAAGTCAGGCTCTTCTGAGAAATAAAGCTGTTTTTTGTATGTCTTTCATGCCGAATTGACAAGAAGACATGTATTATTTGTGCTCATAATACAAAATGTTGCAATAAGTAGTCTGCTCTTGCTGACAAGCAATTATACATTAAACTGATAGATTTGTTAGTGAAGTTTGGCAGATGTCAAAAGGGAAACAGTTTGCACCAGATTTTGCTGGGTGGAAATATAGGGAACATCATTTTTTTGTGTGTAAATGTTAAGTAGCTGTTTTAGTACATGTTACAGTGTTTATAGATATGCAAATAACTGGACAGTAAAATTTGCAATGACTAAAGACTCAAGTAATATTTCCCAAAGAAAAAGAAGTTAGGACAGGTAAAGCACAAGGCATAACTGATGAGGCATTTTTTTAAGTTACAAGCTGCTTTTTTTAAGGGAAAAATCTTTTTGTTTTTAAGGAAATAAAATGGTAAAACAATGGCCACTTTTTTACAATAAAGTGAGTACTGTTGAGAAAAAGTCACTTCCCTTCACTAAAACCCTGCAAACTCTTCCCCTCTCTGCAGGATTTCATCGACATCACTTTATCCAAAACACAAAGGAAGACACCCACAGTGGTACACAAACATTACCAGATCCACCGTATCCGACATTTTTACATGCGAAAGGTGAAGTTCACCCAGCAGAACTACCATGACCGCCTCACGCAGATCCTCACCGACTTCCCCAAGCTCGACGTAAGTTAAGATGCTCTGCATTGTTTCCGTTTGTCTGACACTAACAACAGGTCATTTTTTCACCTGATGTTTATGAGCAGTTTGTGAAATTTGATAATGTGTTGTTTTTCTTCAGGACATCCATCCGTTCTACGCTGATCTGATGAACGTCTTGTATGACAAAGACCATTATAAGCTGGCCTTGGGACAGATAAACATCGCCAAGAATTTGATTGATAAGTAAGTTTTTCTAAAATCTTATGCTTATTGTTTTACATATTGTTGCTCAGTGTTGTGGTTGACTGGAACATTTACTGTGGCGTGCCTTTGGTTTTTCTGTTTAAGTGTCAGTTCATGCAAACAGCCAGTCCTTCTTCTAGTGACCCTAAGAGCAATGGTAATGACTGAGATTCAGTGGTGGCAGCTGGAAGCCAGATCAAATCAATATAATGACGACCACTGTCACTGCCATAAATTAAATTGAATTTGAGGTTCTTATTTTTTCTGCTTTGCCTGGATAAAGGCTGATCTTACCATTTGAAAAGTAAAGCCAGCAAATGCTTATTGCAGGGTCACTTAATACACACTCACACATAATCATTAAAATTATAAAACAGAAGGAAACAACACAGCAATTTAACATAACCCAGTAAGGGATAAATGATAGACTCACAACAGCTTTAAGAACTAAACACCTTTTTTGTTTTTTAGTGTTGCTAAAGATTATGTGCGTCTGATGAAGTACGGAGATTCTCTGTACCGGTGTAAACAGCTGAAGAGAGCCGCTCTGGGTCGTATGTGCACCATTCTGAAACGACAGAAGTCAAGTCTGGAGTATCTGGAACAAGGTAACAGAGGTGTCTTGTGGCAGAAATGCTGTCACAGAGGCCTTGCAGAAAATAGAAATCTGGTTTCTTTGATTAATTCATTACTCATTGATTTCAAATTGGTCGAATGTGTCTTCAAATTCTGCTTTTATTTTATCTCTGTTTTTTGTATCCATTTTTGTCGTTTTACTGTCACATGAGAGATTTTCAGTAGCCTGTTTTTCTACCTTAATCTGTCTGTTCAGTCTGTTAATATTTGAAAATAACTGATCTCCCTGTTTTTAACAGTGCGTCAGCATCTGTCCCGTTTGCCGACCATTGACCCCAACACGAGGACCCTGCTTCTGTGCGGTTACCCCAATGTTGGCAAGTCCAGTTTCATCAACAAGGTAAACAGTTTAATTACTGATTAGTAGTAATATCTTTTATGTGGTTGTATGTAATATTTTTATTCTCAGCAGCTTTGTAAATTGTACAGGAATCGTTGGTTTCAGGGTGTTTCAGCGCCTTTGACATCCCTTGCTTTTTACATAGAGCTAAAGGGGTGTAAATGGTTTTCTTTTTCAGGTGACCAGAGCAGATGTCGATGTCCAGCCTTATGCTTTCACCACCAAGTCTCTGTTTGTGGGTCACATGGACTACAGATACCTCCGCTGGCAGGTAAGACACTGTGGCTCCTACTGCTACACATCACTTATGGTTTATTTTTTCCTTTACATACATCTTCTCTCGCTTCAGATGTGCCTTAACTCTAGGTTTGTGAACATGAACTAGAGATACAGTGCACCTAAAAAGTACTTGGGCAGTGACATATTTTTGCTGCTCAAATCTAATCTTTAGATTTCCTAATTAATTACATCCATATCAGATGAACAGCAGTACCACCCTCTCCTAAACATACAAACAAGACAAGCATGTATTATTGTTTCATAAAAGTTATATCGACATGTTCACCCCAAAAAGCAGAGAAAAATTAAATTGTCTTCAGTTTCAATTTTTAGTCTTTACGTGTGTGTTTCTCTTTTCCCCATCATAATTATTCTTCTTGATCTTTTTTCAAGGGGAAAACTAGAGCAGTGACTGTGACACTACTATGTTAAGCTTTTTGTGTTTAATGTTGTCATTTGTACTGAAATTGTGTTTGCTGAAAATGTTATGATCTAAAACAGTGCCTTTAATGTTGTTATTGCCATATCAGAGGTTTTAAAATATATTCAAATACCCTAATGTCATTTAAAGGTGTTTAACCTGCAGAAATGTGCAGACATCTGTGTTTCCTTTATTAGTCCACTCCTGTCCTGTCACTGGTCATTCTTATGCGAACTTTATGTGTGTGTGTCTGTAGGTGGTGGACACCCCTGGTATCCTGGACCACCCTCTGGAGGACAGGAACACCATCGAGATGCAGGCCATCACGGCTCTGGCTCACCTGCGAGCTGCGGTTCTTTACGTCATGGATGTGTCTGAGCAGTGTGGTCACACCCTACAGGAACAGCTGGAGCTCTTCAACAACATCCGACCCCTGTTCGCCTAACAAGGTCAGACTTCTTTAATGTTACAGCTCATTTTGCTCAGCAGCAAGTGGCAGAGACAACATTACTCATCATGTGATAATGAGCTTGTAAAACTTTTAATTTATTCCTCTCCATGTCTGATATGACGGAGATGTGAAATATTTTAGCTTTTACTGGATGGTACACCTCCTTCTGAATGTGGTGCCCTAAAGGTTAGAGGTGGGCGTGTGATAAGAAAAATAAATCTGCTCACCCCTTCCTCATTACCACCACTGTGGTGCTGCGAGCAGAGAACTATAAAAGAGAGCTTTGCTCTCAGCGACGCTAAGAAAGGATGTTGGATTTCATAAGAATTTGTCTGGATTTAGATGTTAAAATATATCACTTCCAAGACATTCAGAGCAGTAGATTTATGGCTTGGTCACTTCAGCAGTTATAACAGTGACGTTTCTGACTAAAATAATAATATAAAAAAATAATGACAACAAAGTAAATGTGTGCTGTGTCTTTGCACATTTGTAAATGCAAATTCTTTCTGGTGACCAATTGCAAACCATGTTGACAGTGCTGACTTTTAGGGGAACGGTGCACTAAAGAGTCCAAAATAAGGAAAGCTGGTAACTGTGTCACACAGCTCTCATGTTGTAAATACTAAGTTTCCAACACCACCTGTTTCACAAGGACGCACAAATGAATTTTGCTGTACCACTCTCTGATGTGAAAAGGTTCTTATAAACTGCTGTAAAAAGACTAAATGCAGAGATAGTTTGTGATTCTTTTCGGCTAAAATGTAAAAAAAAAAAAAGAGAGAGAGAGCGAGAAAAACATAAATATTTACAGTCTCTCCACAGATTAGAAGTTGGCACAATTTTTGGCTTAAGCAAATACTTAGATTGAACCTATGAACAACAGATATTGCTGGGGTATTATGACTGTGACATTTCAGTTCTTACACCAGACTGCTGGAAGTGCTTTCTAGGGCTGCAACTAACGATTATTTTCATTGTCGACTAATCTGTCGATTATTTATTCAATTAGTTGACTTATCATTTTATTATAAAATGTGTTAAAATGTTGAAAAATGTCGGTCTGTCTCTCCAAAACCCCCAAATTATGTCATCTAATGCCTTGTTTTGTACTCAGGCCAAAGGATTTTAGTTTACCATCATGGGAGAGTGTGTAAAGCTGCCAATATTTGAACGTAAGAAGCTGCAATAAGAGTATTTTGGGTACTTTTATATGAAAAATGACTCAAACCGATTAGTCGACTACTAAAATAGTCACCGATTATTTTAATAGTCGATTAGTCATCGATGAGTCGACTAATCGTTGCAGCCCTAGTGCTTTCTCATGTCAGACAGTCTACGTCCTTGCATGGAATTATTTTCGTATGGTAATTTTCCTGTATCAATTTAATGTATTATTTTTAAGAGGACACACTTTTCGAGCTCTAGCTCCTGACTGCCATATTGTAAACACAGAAGCACAGTAGGTGCAATATTTGCTTACAGCAATGACAGGAAAGAACATTTTTCCTGGTTATTCTATATTTTGCTACCTTTTGCAAATTAGAAATGGCTCTCAATACCCAACCCCTGAACAAACCATATCAACCACAGAATTAAATTTGAGCAAATGTCTCTGTTAGTATCCTGCATATTTAGCAGATCTCTCTGAGGTTGAATTGAAGATGAGGCAGTGCAGGCTTGACTGTGTAATATTTGAGAGTGCAAGTAATTTGGAGTAATGTTGATGTCTTTGCTCCCTGCAGCCTCTCATCATCGTGGCCAACAAATGTGATGTGAAGAAGATCAATGAGCTGTCTGAGGAGAACCAGGTGGGTGATTACCAGTGAAGACACAGTTTGATCTGCCTGAAATGAGTCAAAGGCTTTGATTTAATTCCACAAAATCAGGTGGACGAGGTGAGCTGGAAATGACCTTGTAGGAGTTTATTGCAGAGCTGCTACTTCATACAAAGAACCATTTGTTTGTTTAAGTGAATCGATACATGAAACTTTACTTTGACTTTATGGTCACATCTTTGACCGTTGTGTTTTTGCTGTTAGAAAATCTTTGCAGATCTCACTGCTGAGGGAATCCCTGTGATTGAGACCAGCACCCTGACTGAGGAGGGAGTCATGCAAGTCAAATCTGAGGTGAGCTGCAACAAACTTCAGGCTGCGTCTAAGCCCTGAAGGTGTTGAGCAACAAAGTGTTGTGATGTTGCTGTGAGAGAGGACGATGTGGTTCATGGTTCATGTGTTTGTCAGGCCTGCGACCGACTCCTTGCCCATCGCGTTGATACCAAGATGAAGGGCAAGAAGGTTCATGATGTTCTCAACCGGCTCCACCTGGCCATGCCCACCAAGAGAGATGAGAAGGTGAAAACAGCCACTAACTTGATCTGAAGTCTGCAAAAATTACTCCCTCTCATTTGAGCTTCTTAATGATATTAAGAATTATTATTTACATACTTTCTTTAATTCTGTCATTTCCAGGAGAGGCCTCCGTTCATCCCTGAAGGAGCCTTGATGCGCAAGAAAGCGATGGAGGTGGACGCACCCAAACGCAAACTGGTATGTCCCATGTTAACGTCAGGCATAAGGTGAAAGACGCAACAGATCTGTCCTTAAAATGAGATTGGACACATCTAACAGCTCCCTGTATCGCTATATAATAAAACACTTTTTTGCTTATCTTACAGGAGAGAGATCTGGAGATGGAGCTTGGTGATGACTACGTTCTGGACCTACAGAGTAAGAAGTGTTTTCACTTCACAGCAACATAAATTTGTAGAAAGTAAATATTTATATCTGCAATGCTAATAATGTTTTGTTTATTTTGTAAAGAATACTGGGATCTGATGAACGAGGATGAGAAACACGATAAGATCCCTGAAGTGTGGGAGGGCCACAACATCGCAGATTACATTGATCCAGAAATTATGAAGGTGAGTCTGCGGAGCCAAGTGGAAATATTTCATATTATTTCTGGAACCAGACACTGGCTTTTAAACGAGTTACTGGCTCATTTACAACACATGGGCGACACTCAGTTGCTACAAAACTGTATGTTAGTGTAGTAGGATGAGGAATATATCCATTGAGACAAAACAACATTAAGAACTCACTCCATAATTTTTCTTTCTGTATTCAAATTAGTTGCTCCTTTTTGTAGACACCAGTTTACTCTTATTTCTGAAGCCATGTTCTTATACATCAGTATAAGAACAATGAAAAAAATATGAGGATAACAACACAACAACAAAATACATATGAGAACAACACACAGATGTTATTGTTGCAGTTCACAAGTCTACAGTTATTAAAACACAGACCTATATTTGTTCCAGTATTTCCAAAACAAGTGATACTTTATGTCACTTTGTGTAGGCTCAGGTAAAGCCATAGTAACAATATTTATTGATCAGCTAATCAACATATAAATTTGTACGTAAAGTTCCTCAACACAGCATGACAGGTGGGAGCATTCTTAGTCACAAATGTATGACTTGAACTTGTCCTAGGGCTGTACCCTGACTCAGAGTTTTGACTGTTGAATTGGATTTGGCAATTCAATACGGATATTTGACTGTTGTTCCTTTTTTGTCATGTAGAGCAACACTTTATTGAACTGCCAGATTTTTGGATGGGGTTTTGCAGGACAATCAGGGTGACAGCAATGTTCCCTTAATATAGTAAACAAGTACGTGCTAGTGTATTGGCTTGTACGTACACTTGTACAATGCTGGCACTGCACATTGTCATCATCACATAGATCATCTCTGATGATGTGCCCCACATACCTTACTCTTACCATATGTAGCACTTGGTCTGCCACATATGCCATGCTATATGTTTTATAGGTTATGTTATATATAGTGCAGCTATGTTGACCCGAACACTCTGGTTATACATATTTTGTGTAAATATATTCCCCAAAAATAGTTCAACAGCTATGCCCTTCATCTCTATGAGCAGTCCCCAAAGCCCACCCTTAACTACATAAAGGAGCTTTTTGTATTGTGCTCACTGGGCCCTCTACAAAAAGTTTTATAATTGGGAAAAATTGTTTTTTTGCAAAGATTTTCAATAATTGCTATTTACACTCTACCCTATTTCTTTTGGCTGTTTGTTTTGATCACATTTATTAAGTGATCCTTTTTGGCAATTTTTATTTATAGTTTTGCATATTCATTTTGTTATTTCTGATCTTGTGTTATTTATTTGTATCACCTGTTTTCTGCTGATCTTAAACTTAGCATCTGCCTGTAATGGCCAGGATACTATGAGGCTTAACTAGTTAAACAAAGATGAAATAAAAGTATAGGAATGTAGATTCCTTGATTTCCTAAAGGAGCAAAGTAGACAAATGTAAATGCTGTGTCTCTATTTATTTGGCTGTCTTGTAAACGTCTTGGTCTTTTTTTCCCATCTCACAGAAACTAGAGCAGCTGGAGAAGGAGGAGGAGCTGAAGGAGCGAGCCGGGGAGTACGACTCTGATGATGAGAGTGATGATGAGGAGATGCAGGAGATCCGCGTTCTGGCCAAACAGATTCGCGAGAAGAAGCAGCTCATGGTTATGGAGTCCAAAGAGAAGGACGTGCACGGGCCTCGCATGCCCAGGACTGCCACCAAGGTGAGCATGCTGTTAATATATTGGCCTGCTGCCAACCTGCCTCTTACAGCAGAGAACTTGAGCCATCCAAGAAATAGTAAATACATCATCTGGTTTTTCTACATGTTGGTATCATTTCATAATTATCAATGTTGGAAGGCAGAAAGAATTTTTAACATACGGTATGAGGAATATATCTGAGACATAACCCACTAATAGACTACAGATGTTCAGAGGGATCTCTTCTCTAAACTAGAAGGCCACTTGGAGAGCGCAGATCTCCGCCAAGGCCAAATGCCCTCTTTCACAGCATTATTAAAAACAAAAAATAATTTGTGTGTCTGCCTTTTGATTCAACTCCACTTCAAAATTAATGGGTTCTTCATTGGCCCATGCCATACGCTTCCACCAGGGTTCAGGAAAATCAGGCCAGTAGTTTTTCCACTACCCTGCTAACAGTCAAACAAGCCAACAAACTGAATGGAAAATGTAACCTCCTTGGCGGAGATGACAAGAGATGCTTTGTATGCTCTGGTGTAAAACCTTTAAATTCAGGTGATTATGGTTATAGTGTTTTTTTTTCCTGACATTTAAAGCAAAACAGAGCACCAGTTTAATTAAAATTATTTGAAAATTATATATATTTGAAAAAGCTAACAACTTTCAGAGTTATGCCACAGATATTATCTTTTAGATTTTGACATAATCCTGTGAACCTCAAGTCTGCCTATTTTAGGGTGTCGCCTAGTGTAAGGTTTCCCATAATGCCTCCATTTTATAGGTTTTTCCAATAGATGTTTCCACTGGCATTCAACCCATTACCTCAACAGTGGTTGTGCTTTTGTTTCATAAAATGAAATGGTTGCCTTTTGTAACATGAGCTTAGATTTGACTCAAATTCACCCCTAACTCCACTGTGTATGTGTATGTGTCTGTGTGTGTTTGATTTGTACAGGTTGAAAGAAAGAAGCTAGAGAAGGAGATGGGTGGCCTTGGTCTGGACATGAATGACAAGGACGATGTAAGTTCTTACTTCAGATCAGAGCCTACAGGATATATAATTGTCTCTATAGTGCAGTATAAATTAGTTAATTATGTGAATATGTCCTGTTTCATAATTAAATGTGGCTTTTTAGAAATTCTGACATGTAAACAAAGTACTCTGTCAATACAGTTATGACTACAGTATCAATGGGCATTGTAATTCTGGGGTTGCAGTGGTCAGGGCTCCAGCCTGCTGCACTGCAAAATTCTAAAATAATTGATTTGACAGAAACTAAAGGACTTAAAAGTTTTTAACTTGCAAGATATTACCCTAAACTTTCTGTGTTACCTTTCTTTGCCGTTGGATCAAAACTTCACATCCTGTAGAAAGGCCTGTGATGGACATTTTCAGTAGTTATTTCAGTTATTTTATTCCATGCTATTTTTGCCAACATAATATCTCAACCCAAAACATGACAGAGTTGGGTCCTTTGCCAAATAAGACCTTGAAAATCATAAAGTAGTCCTTGTGAATGCCTGAAACCTGCTACAGGAAGTTTTCCCACATAGACGCACTGATTCACAAATATATTTCCCCTGCACTTTCAGAGCCACTATGCACAACAGGCCCGTCGGTCTCGAAGCGTCGCTAAGAAGCGCAAGCGTGAAGCTTCAACTTCAGCCCCTCCGACCTCCAAAACCCGAAGCCAGAGTGCCTCCCGTCCACCACGAGATCAGTCTGGTTTACGAGATACAAAGGTAGGTTACAGTGTCTTTATTTAGCTTAGTCTCTTTACCATCTTTACTGTACAAAATAATTAACTGGATTTTATGAGGAAGGCTTATTAACGGTATTTTAAAGAAAATGTCAGCTGTTTCTTGGTTTAAGTCTTCCTCTGATATCAAGCTTAGTCCTGTTGCCATTACCTTGTGACATTTATGTAATGCACACTCAGTCCTAAATAATATTGGCTTGTGTTAAATATGGTCTAAGGAGGCAGGACATGGCTCTGCCTCAAACACTTTTATGTTGAAAAAATGATTTTGCATAAAAACAAATTAAGCTTTTGTATATAATATATGCACACAGACACATTCACATGTTGGAAAAACTTGTAAATGTAAGAACAAGGGAGTGGTGCATTAAATAAATCCCTCATTCTGAATCTTAATTTGAAGAGAACTCATGACAGTGTTTTGTTTCTTTGTTCCTCAGATGGTAAAGAAGGCCAAGAAGATGATGAAGAACTCCCAGAAAGGAATGAACCGCCAAGGCAAGAAGGGAGAGGCAGATAGACATGTGTTTGACCTCAAACCCAAACACCTCCTGGCCGGGAAGAGGAAGTCTGGCAACACTGATCGCAGATAAAACTGCTTTTTCTGGACTGTTGAGACCTGGACACTCTTTTGGAGAGGCTTCTGTGTGGAGATAGTTTTTGTCTTCATTCGATACATTTTTCCCAGCTGTAAAAAGAGGAACATGAAATATGTTGCCCTTGAAGCCAGGAAACTGGTCATTAAATATTTTTGTGACATGATGGGAGTGTCATCCTTGAGGTTGGCGCCAAAGAAACCTGTAAAGCTGCTGGAAAAATGCATCACCCCATTTAAATGATTAGTATTCATAACAATATGTCTTTTACTTGTCAGCTCTCAAGGTTTTGCTGTCAAAAGTAAAACTCTGCACATCCCAGAAAACATCAACTATATGGAAAAGCAGAGACTCTGAAACCAGTTGTGTAATAGTTAATATCTTTATTTTATTACTGCAATTGCCATGATCAAACTTACACCCTGATTAACAAAAAATCTGTCACAGTTTCTCTTTCGGCAGTAGCAGTATATGAACTTTTATGCCTTACATCTTTTATGTGACTCAGGAAATGCTGGGCTTACTTTGGATAAAGTGATGATGATACTTCCTTTGCATGTCTCTTTCAGAGGCATTCATTAACAAGGGAGCCAAATAAATATACACCTGAACTAAACTGACTGCCAGGTTGTTTTCCTGAAATACCTCTATAAATTGTTCTTTTGTCTTGAAAAATTGAAATTGTACCTGGAATTTACCCTTGTGTGTTTTAACTTCATCTATGTGATGCTTTGAGTTGGAAATTTGGTTATAATTATTTTACCACTGTAGTCGGCGTGCAGTTATTTGGCAAGGACATAGCGGCCAGACCAAAGTCTGTATGAATTTTTAACAATTTAAGCGTTTCATTACATCTGTCGTACATACATACAGGCGATAAAAGTTTGTAATCGTACATCCGTAAATAGCAACTGTTTCATCCAGCAGGTATTATAATCATTTGGAGGCGTATGCAGTAACGATACAACTACATTTTTGTTTAAAAGGGTCTTTAGATATGTTCATAAACAATACATGCAAGCCTAAATGTGCAACTGTAATTAATTTTTAAATTCTGATTTTATGCCTAAATTAATTTCCTTTGATAGGTTTCTAATATGCCAAATTGACAAGCAGGTGTAATTTACTTCCAAAAACTTATTAAGGCTATTTGTTTTATATGTTGGAGTGTGGTCACGCCCAAGAAATCAAGAAACTAACCCTTTTTGAGTAGAGTATGGTCTGGAGCACTACTACAGCTGATGAAGGTATACATATGGCTTTTATTGTGAAAAACCCCGGGCCGGAATTGGCTTCGTTATCTTTTCTCACGTCGCGTAGCTCGTCAACTGTCAACACGGATTGTGGACACAAAAAAAGACCTGCGCTGCTTTTCGCACATTGAAGAAAATGTTAGAAACGGCGACATTTCCCATAATATCCCGGAATAAACCTTTGTATTTATAGACTTTCTGGTAAGTTGAATTCCATGTTTGGGAAGGTTGTCCTATCGTTAGCCTGTTACCGTTAGCATGTTGGGCACCACCAGCTAATCGGGATAACGGTAGCTTTGCTTAGCTTAACGCTATGTTGAGCACTGAGCATCGCGCTTTAACGAGGCTAGCAGTGTCTAGACATGCTAATGTTAATGTTCACGTACAGCCAGGGAATTGTATTCATCCCTAATTTTCGTATATTGTTTCCAAATGCACCGAAACACAATGGAGCTAAAATGTCTATTTTTCAAAGCCCTCAGTCAGCAAGAGGAACTAACTACCAGCCACCAAGGTGTCTGACAGCTAAACAAGGCAGTGTCTTATGTCAGCAGAAAGAGACATTAACATAAGACAGAAGCAGTAATGTCTTTGTTAGAGGCTGGCTAGTGATTCATGTGTCCATAGACCTTCTTATGTCAACTCAAGGGCAAAGATTAGTGACAGCTGGAGCCAGGCTTATGTTGTGTCATTACTGTGATATGAGCATCCATAACAATGACTCCCTCATCCTGACACACAGATGATTTGAGTCTTGTATGTCATTGTAAGTATTTCTTTTGAAATAATCAAAATAAGATGAGTAAATACGAGGCTTGCTTTCCTCTTAGCAGTCAATATTATAACATAATTCTTGATTATTGGATCATGACAAACCTCACAACATGCAGGCTTATTGTTAAAATAATTATTAAACTCCAGTTACAGCTAGGAATAAGCAAGATATTATCAGCTTTCTCATCTATCATGTAACAGTGTGTTTAATGGTGTGAATCTTAAAGAACAGCCTAGTTGCATGTCCTAATACTGCAACGAATGACTAAGTATCGGCTCTTCCTGAATGATTTCTGAAATACAGTGATGAAGCAATAGGATGAAAACAGTCCAAATGAGTAATTTATGAAGCAAAGATGCATAAAACATTCACTGGTTCCACCTTTCTGTCCATTTTAGATAATTCAGAAATTTGATTAGAGTTTAGACAATTAATGGTTTAGTAATTTAAGGGATAAATCATTTCAGAAATTAATTTTTAAAATCAAAAGTACCAAAAATTAACTTGTTCCAGTCTCTCAGATGGAAATATTTGCTTATTTATGCACCACAATAACTACGAACAATCATAGTTCCTGGAACACAGTTTTGAGGGACTTTTTAGGCTCCTCTTTCAGAGGAGGTACTCTCCCAGCATAAGAGCAACCTCGAGTGACGAAAGTGTATGGTGATTGTTTGGACACATAAGCCAGTGCTGCCATCTTAAAAAACCTGTTACCTGGCGTATAAACAACAGGCAACAACTTGTAATGAAAAAATGTGGACAAATGGGCCAACAGTGAAATCCAGGCCTTTCTGAGCCTGTATGCTGGGAATGTGTTGCACAGGAGTGGCATTTCTTTACCATTTGCTGGCTGGCATACATCAGTCACTTAAGTATTCATGTTGGTGAATGCAAAAAGAAAAAGCCCTTGAATGTATGTAGTTGTTTAGGGAGCTCTCCACTAAGTAGTTCTTCTTAGGGAGTCCCTGGAGCTTTCTGGTCCAAAAGCACCTAATGTGATGCATCTTACAATGACTTCTATCACCAGCAACTCAGCTTTTAGGCTACGTTTTATTTTTTGGTTGTTGTGTGTTTGTTTTTTACACAGATGCCATCATATAACGTGCATCCTGGTGAAATGCCAGGAAGGTATGACTAAGTAGATACCACCCAAGCCTAATCCGTAATGGAATATTTAATGCCTGTTGATAATCACAGTTGCAGCTTCCATTACCTTACAGTCCAGTGTGATGAACACTAGACTTGGTGACCTAATTTTGTTATCAGAAGTTTGTCTGTGAATATTGTAATTAATTTCTTTTTTCCTCTATATTGCCCAGCCCTAATTTGAACATTTCATCTTATTTCAACAAAAAACTCTCAATTTTCTGTTTTTGACAACAGGAAGAAAACGTTCTGTTTTTGTTTCACACCTTTCAATTTCTGTCCCAGTAATCCCTCATGTTCCACCTTAAGGTACCCACTATGGGTGTGCAGAGTGGGTACACTCAGCAACGCTCTGTCTCACACTCATTCACTTTGTCATTTCACACATTCACACAAGGAAGCTGCCAAATACAACCACTGCCAAATGCAACAGAGTCGTCTTATATTTTCCACTGACAATTGTTGTTGAGTGAGGGGCTCGACCCAGATTATTTCAACCACGATTTGTTCTCTTGACCCTTTTAGCACCTTTTTTTAAACTATAATTTGTACTTTCAGATTGTAGTTACATCAAGTTTGGAAGGAGGGATGCCAGTGGAGAGTGGGAGCAGTGCTGCTGCCCGGCAGGCCAAGCAGAAGAGGAAGTCCCACAGCCTGTCCATCCGCAGGACCAACAGCACCGAGCAGGAGCGCTCCGGTCTGCAAAGAGACATGCTGGAGGGACAGGTGACGACTCGCTCAGTTACGCAGTGATAATACGTAAAGACACAAGGAAAATGTGCTGAGTTAAAGTAATTATTTCTAAGTAACAACCACTAGAATCACTTGCCTAAACTTCCCGCTACTTCTCCAGTGTGAAACTACACCCCTGTCTGTCATCATTAGCTTGTTGTCCTGCTGTTGCTGTCAGCACCCGTAAGCACTCTTGTTGTAAGCCTAAGCCAATTAGGTTTTTATGCACCCATTTAGAGGGTACATAATGGTTTATATTGTTGCCGGCTTAAGTATGCCACAATTACAGCATGATTGTTGTGAGGTTATTTTAACTCAGTGGTTCAAACAGATGGATTCAGTACAGGCTTAGGCATTCACACTTCGCTCAGGTGGATTGGTAAGATCAGTGGTGCTCATTCCTGGTGTCTTGGTCTAAGAGCCCTGCTGGGTTTCAATCTGGCAAGCTAATAAGGAACTGAGTTACTCCAGGGATGCAGGGTAAACACAGTGACCTACAGTTAATTATCTGACAGGATGGTAAGCCAAGAATAAAAGGAGTGAAAGCCACTGAATCAAGGTTTGGCTACATTCCACTTATGATCATATTTGGGATATGGTGTTTACATGAGCGCAGAGAAATTAAGCTATTCATATTCCCCATACGCATCCTTGCTTTCTTTCAGAGTACTCCAGCTAGCATATTCAGGTTTCTCAAAAACGTAATATGAGGTTTACATGCTCAAACACATAAAGGGGATACTCCAGAACCTGATCATAAACGGGTTATTCATATCCATGGAAACGCACACCATATCTGTACTCGGTGGTTAAGCTCAGTGAATTTTTACCTGCAAATTTGTACAACTTCAACGCAAATGAGATTCACAACAGTCACTCAGTAGTTCCTCCGGAGCCACAAAAGACATTATACCTGGTTTTCACAGGCTTTATGATACTATTTCGGTAAAGTGGAGTAATCTGAGCATCGTGTGTGGTCTTTTTGTGTTGTAAGATAAAACAAAAAGAGACATTGTGTGGTTTGCTGTGTCATGCTAACTGGAGATCAAGTCGGAGCCAAAAACATGAAATCACAGTTAACTGTGTTTTTTTTCTGCCCTAATTGGGAAGAATGTTTCTTCTCAGCTTTTTATGGTTAAAATGGCAAATGAATTAACCCTTAATTTTCAAAAATAGTTACAGGACTGTCGCTGGAGGTCACAAATTCTTAAAGTTTAAGGGAAGCTGAATTACTGTATGCAGAGTCAAAACCTAGGCCGTAATAAGTTTCAACAGTATAGTTCACCTAACCTGATACAAATCAGCATTAAGGAATATCTTTGAATTATTCCTAGGTATAACTTTTATGCACTTTGACAATTTGGACATTAAACCTTTGCCTGTACTCCCTGCAATCAGAGCCTACTGATTAATGAGATGCTTTTTAATGATGGCTGAACTCTGTTTAGCTGTTTCGGCTTACTGGGACACTTGAACAAAACAGAGGCATCATTAATGTTACTAGTAGCACCTGTACTTCAAAATGTTTGCTGTGTAAAAGGCCTTTAATCTCATTAAGAAAAGAGACCAATAAGCTTTTGTACTGATTTCCCCTTGGTACACTTATGGGAGGTAAAACCTTTATAGAGTGCAAAATATAATTGTGGATTAAATGATTAACTCTTACTTTTCTAGATCTGTAGAATGCTGTTAATTAGAAAAATTTGTCTTGATGGTGAGTGGAGGTTGCTTCTTTTTTAGTTTGTTGATAACTTGTAAATTCATGTGATATCATGAATGAAAGAAAATGTTTTAGTATTGCTACCTTGCCAGTGTTTAAAGACCTGCTGATTGGGAAGCTGAATTTGTGATGCTCAGTTGAACCTAAATAACCAGGCAGTAAGCACAGAGTTATTCTGGATTTTGGCCAGTTGCAAGGAGCGGTTTCTAACTGAACATGGTGCAAAGAGTGTAATCCTTTCCTCATGACTTTTGTTTTTTCACTCTGGTCCATTTTGGTCCCAGTCCTCTGATAATCTGGAATCCCTCATGAGAATGGAGGTAAGTTTCAGGTGTCTAGCCCTCCGTGTTTCAGACAGTAGTGTTACTCCCCACATAGTTTTAGAGCTAGCTTTCATTGTGTAGGTTTGGTGTAGTTTATGTTTGATTAGAGCTCAGAGGTGGTGTTGTGTGCTGGTTCTGAAAGTGATCTCTCTATTTCGAATCCTTCCCTTTTTAAATGTGATATTCCTGATATTCCAGCTGCAGCAATACTTAGGGCTCACTCACACACCTACAGTAGTTTTTTATTTTGCTAAAGGGAACTAAAGTGGATGAGTAAGCCTGACTATATTTTGTAATTGGTGCAGTTAACATCCATATTGCCCAGTTACAAACAACTCAGGACTTAGATACAAGATTGCTTGTCTGAATACAATGGCCTGTTCGTTGGACAGTATAGTGATGTGTTGTCTTGAGATTTAGATTGCAAATCAAAAGATTCTGTTTAAATTTGCACTACATTTATATGGAAACTTGACTTCTGAAGCACAAACCAGTTAAAGAGAGAGTTCAGTAACTGACACCCTGGGTGTTATTCTCATATTTTTGTCCCAGTTTGACTCTGTGCTATAATAACCTGTTACTCAACAACTTCTTAAAGTTTAAGTTTGAGAGAAATAGAACTCTTGCAAGAGAAATGGATGTTGATCACGGTAAGAGAACACAAGCCCGTCACAATCACTTGTCTTGTCGGCTCTCACATGTAGTACTATACGATAGTTGCAGAGATTTTCAGGATACTACTGTATGTTTTTAGTGTGGTGAGAGGTAAACACAAATATTTAAAGGTATACCCTGTCAATTATCACTTGGGACCCACCAGAAGTGTGTAGCGGTGTATTTATCTACAGACACTTTGCCTGTATTTTTTAATTTTCTTCTTAATTTACCGTGTTTGGCACATTTCTGGACACAGCACCCGGGTGAGGTCATCCAAGAGGAAGCTATGAAAATCGTGGACTTATTGCAAAAAAAAAAAAAGCAAATATAATGAGCCAAAACGCCAAGCAGACAAAGCTTGTTCCAAAACGAGAGTGACTTTGGGGTCTCTTACAAATAGTAACCAACAATTCCTGCACAGTATGCTTATAAGATGATTTCTGTTGAAATTAAGATTTTGGAAGGATGTAGGAGGCCTGGGCTCCTTGGCCTGATTATGTTTATTATGTTTCCCAATCCCCTCCAATCATAATAATGTACAAAAATATGAGAATAATAGGATGAAATTTCTCTTTAATAGACACAAGAGAAACCGCTTAATAGGAGCATCTGCCTTGAGTGTATGCGAAGATTTCCTAGCATTTAGGACTACTATCATACGTCTCAATCTGTATGCCACATTACTTTTTGTTTTTTAGCATTGTGTCATGTAGTCAATTTGGAATTGAAATGTTCATTTATAGGCATGTCATTTCAGATATTAGGTTCAGTCTTTATTACTCTTACATTCTTAAATGACTTTGAACAAATCAAACAGGCAAATACTCCAAATAAGTTGCTCCATACATTCATTTTGAGTTTGACTTCTTCATAGGATGTGCTCTACAGCCGTTGTCAGTGTATGCAAGGCTTTATGTGACATGCATATGTACATTTTCTCCATGCTGCGGCCTTTCCTCTTCTTAAGTCTTTTTTCTGTGTGCACTGTAGCACAACCCTTTCTGCTGCCAACATCAGCCTGTGAATGCTAACAGCACACTTGACTGATTTCTTTGGAAAATGTAGCTGCGAGCAGCAATTCAGTCCAAGCAGGAGTGCATTATTCAGAGTACTCTGCAGTCAGGTACAAAGACACACTGACTGAGCAGTTTGATCGTGATTGGACAAAGCTTTGAGTTGTGGCCCACTTCCTGTTTGTGTCTGTGCTGCCAACCCTGTCATAGCAAATCTGCCTGTAATAAATTATGTTATGAACAGCAGAAATGTTAAAACTATTACAAATATAGCTTACTCAGATGCATTACACTGTAACTCAGAAGTAGGACTTCTAATTTTGTATTCTTATTTTTGAAGAGAAATGTGGTGTTCCTTGTTTATTTTCAGTGGGGTTTAAATAAATACAAATTTCATGTAATAACTTTTTTTAAACTTACTTTGAGGCACAAATCAGCAACTTACAGTCATTTTCTTTCCATTTTTGTCTTTTATCTTTGTTACATAAAGAATATTGTGAGCTCTGGTCATTATAGGAGGATTTACTATAATGTAAACTGGTATTGGTTGTCTTGCTGCATGCACAACAATGCACGTGAACATAAAATCAGAGAGAAAATCTTAATGGGTATTTTTTAATGAAATAATAATAATAAAAAAAGAAAACAATGAAAGAGTTAGCTATTGTCTTAACTGGGAGTATCTGCTTTTTTATTGAACATGTCCTGCACACTTTTGAGTTTAAATCTCTGATCCTGAGTTAAGATGTATATATGTAATGATGTAATTCATATCACATTACAAGCAATTTATTTATGAGAAAACCAAGCCAACAGGCTAAAATTTAAGGCCTGTTTATAGACGCTCTAAAAACACATTCAGGCGTTTGTACGGCGCCAACACATCCCCAGTGCTCCATAACCCTTCCTATCAAGTTTTTCCTTTCATGGATACCTTTATTGATTCTTTCCTGTTTGAGCCTGAAACAGGAGTACGTTCCTTTTTCCTTCCTCAAGGTTTTATTGTGTGATACGAGTCTTTTCTTCCGCTTTGTTGCAGTAATATGCTTATTATTGATGGTGTCAAATGGTAGACTTTTATTGTATGAAGGCTTTCATACACTTCACTGACTCTCATCTCTTATTTTACTGCATAGTTTTATTTTATTTTGGACATTGGGTTCTTTTTTTCTGACCCTTGTGATTTATATTTATTTATTTTTTAAAAGCTTTTTGTACACCTGTTTTTTCAGGTTGAAACCCATGATGATGAGAGAGCCATTGGTCTAATGACCTAAAATATGGACTCACAATCTTTTAAAATAGGGACTCACAATCTTTTATTTTCTAGGACCTATAAGCAGATAGGCACTTGGTATCACTGCCAAGAAATTCACATCCCAAAAATCCACCAAAAAATCCAAACATTCACCATTTACAGCCCTGGAAATGTCAAGGTTTGGTGCTTTTCTTTGTCATAAATATACTAAGTAGAGCATATTTTGGTTCTGTGCAGACTGTCAGAAAAAATAAGGAATTTAACAATGCCACCTTGGGCTTTAAGACATTGTAATTTCTCACTATTTTTAAAATTTATAAACAAAATGAATACTTGATTCATTGAAAAGGTAGTTGGCTATAGTGAAAATAGTTGTGAGTTGCCATACATGCACACTATAATTAGTCCTTTAGTCAGTATTTTACCTTAAGCACCAGCCTCACACACCTCACACATCTCTCCTCAGTGATAAGCTGATGTTTCCAGGTTGTTTCATGTCCTCCTTCTGTTTCCCTGCAGGACTCCAAACTGCCTCTGTCTCTGAGGAGCAATCTGCTGGACCTTTTCAGTCAGATCGAGAGGGAGTTTGAAAACCTCTACATCGAAAACCTGGAATGTAAGTCAGAGAGTATATTGGTTTTAACTGCGGTCTGTCAAAAGCCAGTATAGCATGTGAATGACAGATATTTTTGATTGTGTCATAAAAATACCAGAACACATTTACAAAACAAATAAAAGGAGAACATGTCTCTTAACAACTATGCGACTTTTTTGCATTGCATTGCTTAAAGTAACAGTAAGTCATTTTATATTTTACAGTTATCAACATTGACATAAATAAATGGTCAATTGCATTACAAGCACAAGCATCTTTGGTGTCAGTGCTGAGTCTTGGTGCAATGGTTTAAGATCTTGAAGAGGCCATTGCAGGACTTTTTAAGCAGAATACTTTCAGAATCTCTCTTGAGGTCTGCTCATGAAATAATTATGTAATACTTGACTTGCTAGCCAGCTACCTAGCAATAACACAGCATGTTTTTTCTGACCTGAGCCTCTCTGGTGGGTCTTTATATATACAAAAGAGGCGTCGATGGAAGGGAAACCTGTGCTATGTTGCAGTGCAGTGCAGAGTGCAGTTGATCTTATTGCTTTCAGTCTTTTAACACATGACCCGTTTGACTCTCAGTACGCAGAGAAATCGAAACGCTGAATGATCGTTTGGCTGCAGAAGGACAGACTTTCGAAGGGGCAGATTTAGCCAAAGGAGCACTGAAAACTAAAGGTGGGACCCATTTCACTCCCCAGTTCACCTCAGGTTTATGTTCATTTGCATTTCAAGTGTATTAAGTATTTTGGATAGCAGGTAAATAATGAAATGTCTCCCTGAATTGCATTATTGTAATATTTATTTATTATTCATTTATTTGTTTGTTATTTCTGACAATCTACAGCAAGTCATAGCACCAGCCAGCTATCACAAAAACTAAAGACGACCTACAAGGCTTCTACGAGCAAGGTACATAGTGTTTTTTTTTTTTTTTTTGAATTGCAGTAACACATAGAATAACTATCCAGAAATGTGTAAATCATTGTTGTGCATATTGTAGGTTATAGTCTGCTTGCATAGGTGTGTGTGTTTACGTTTACTGGCTTCATCAAAGCATTGTTAAAGAACCAATGTTTTGAGAAATCTTTCCATTGACTTGTATCAGGTAAGGTAGAATACAAAACGTGAAAAGCCTGTGTTGGTAAATTGGCTCCTTTTGTTTTCTATCTCGTCAGTGCACCATCACATGACTTTTGAATGTTTAAGAGAAGAACTGCTGTCTTTTGTCACCTTTTTGCTCATAGCCGCGTTCAAACTCTTGCCATGCCAGAGTAGGTGGATCCCGCAACTTCAGCGTAACCAATTGGGAGTTGTGGGGTGGAGACTCATGGGTAACTTGTTGATTTCTCCCCCTTGTGTGCCAATATGCATGAACAGCCCAGCCAGGGGGTCGACACTCCCTCCCCAAGAGACTTGGTCATTCAAATGTAGGAGTTTGAGCTTTTTATCAGTTTCTGTGTGAGATAAAACACAACTTTTATTATCTCACTAACAGGCTTTTTCAGTTGCATCTCCTTGGTTTTCATTTAGCTTCTTGTTGGCAATCACATAATGGTACACTATGGAGACATCTTTAACACAAAGCAGTTGTTACCTCAGAAGTGCTTTTTGTGCCTTGATTAATAATATACTCAACATGGAGGAGCTGCTTTAGATCATTGCTCAGTCAAGGCAGAGTGTGTGGTCTGCTGAAAAGTGCTTGGCCACATCAGATTTTGCTTTTATTTTGTTATATTTTTATTTTTCCTTTTAAGATTGACACCAACTTTTACTGAGATTTGAGGACTTGATCCATTTTAAGCCGTATCTGTTAACAGAGATTTATCAGATATAATGTCTTCAAAGGCCCAGACACACCAAACCAACATCAAAGAACTAGTGGTGACGAATGCTGACTGTTGCATCATCTTACATCACCTGTGTCTTGGCCAAAAAGTTGTATTTGAACCCACCCCAAAGACTACAGCCAGTGGCCAATTCACACACACACATTCTGCGCCTACGTGAAAATAAACAACTCCATAGAAGCAGGTGGCGATACCCTGTTTTCATCATTCAGAAAAAAGAAACCAAATGACTTGCAGGATTCAAGATGCTAGTTAGCCAGTTCACACCTTAGAAAAACACAAGTTATGCACAAGCAAACAGTAACACAAACTATTACTAAAGAGCTCAGTGACTCAAAAACTCAAAATCTTAGCTCATATAACAATTTTGTTTTGAACTCATGCCCTCTTGACTTAAGTGCTCTGTTAGCTTTCCTCACTCAACCATTACTAGATTTTTGAAGCTGATTCCAATATAAATACTTGAGTGTTTAAAATCTAATAACAGTATGTTATTTTTTTAAATAGAAAGACATAATTATTTTTGATAAAGATCCATCAAGTCTGGTTTCAGGAGTTGCACCTAAGATACAGAATGATCTGTAAGGGTTATTTTAAAGTTGGAAAATTCTCTGGTGGACGAACAATGTAATAACGACAATGTCTC
The DNA here is from genome assembly GCA_019142605.1 of Cephalopholis sonnerati. NCBI lineage: Eukaryota > Metazoa > Chordata > Actinopteri > Perciformes > Serranidae > Cephalopholis > Cephalopholis sonnerati. Next base: position 32,490,307 of record JAGQAX010000010.1, read on the forward strand.
TATATTACTCCAAACATATCTTTGGCATTTCTCTACTTTTCGTTACTTAGTAATTGACATATACACCATTACCAATATACAGGTGATGAGCTAATCTCAGCCAATCTAACATGGAAAATAATTGTAAATGTATCCATAACTGAGGTTATACACTGATGTAAAAATGTATCCGGCTTACTGATTTATTGACAGTAAAATTGATTGTAAAACAAGCAAAATCTTGATTTGGCTCTGGCAGACTGCACACTGAAGCTACAAACTGTAGAGCATTAACCTGCTGGGTGCGTTAGATTTGCCACTCAGCCAGTTACTTAAAGCTTATTTTGCGATGCTTCGCATTTCCTTAAACCTTCTAGTCCCCGAGGCTTCTTTTTTAAACGTAGCATGTTGCATCAGTGTTTCATTTGTTCTGGATTCACCATCATTCTCAGTACACAAATTACTGTCCATCTAGAGTCCGCTTTCATTTTTACATTGCCACACTGCATTTGCATTATCTGACAAACCTTAACTTAGCAAAAATCATGTTACACTAAAGTTAAATAAAACCACACTGTTTATTATTCGTATAGCATAGAAATCAAGTGCCTGATAGATTTATATTTTTTACAAGAGAATCTGCCATGCTGCTTGCTAACAACCAGCAACCACTGGTTCCCACCATGCTTAGGCAATGGTATTTTTCATCTCATCTTTTTTGTCAATTATATTTGTTTATTTTGACTCTCATTTGTCGATTTAATGTATTTTTAACAGATAAAGAATTTGAAGGATCTTCTCTGTTCTCTTTGTGACCTGAGATTTATTTTTCACATGAATGATGCCGTTCGTTATGCTCTCCTGTTTCATTTCAGTTGGAACTTATTTAGTGGTCTATTTCCAAAACGAGCCGAGAGTCCAGTTTGTATCATCCCCATCTTTAATGTAAACACTTTGGCCAAACCTTGATACAACTGACAATAACTACTGATCAGTTCCTTGTCTCACTTTAACACAGTATTTTTTGCCCCCTCTTCTTCCCCTTCTAGATTTCTTTTTTTTGTTTTGCAGTTTTGCATCTCTAGTAATCCTGGTACGATGAATGCAGTATACAGTACTGATACTTAATGTGTCTGCATTTGTGTTTATACCAGACCTGGGTTGGCTGGTCATTAATGGTGTTTGTTTTAAAGCAACTGGAGCATCAGATTGGTGACAGCTCCATGTAGCATGTGCTAAAATCAAGCTTAAAACAAACACCAGTAAAGACTTTTTTAGTAATCCAGGACTGATATGAATAACGCTGTTGACAACCAAAGCTTCTTAGCCCTGGCATACTACAAGGACCCTGCTGAGCAGCTCCTCAATTCTGCTGACCTGCTTCTCCCTATATCAGACCAGGGTTCCTACACACCTCTGCAAAAGTCTGAGATTTTAATATTGGATCAGTCCCAGGCTGTAAAATGTTTTAGAAATAAGCCACAAGTGTGGGGAAAATTTGAAATCTTAATATAAGTATAAATACCTGGGTATATCAGGGTTTCCTTAAAAACTTTTATGGATGTATTTGTTTGATGCAATTTCATTGACATTTGGCATTTCAAGTTAAACATTTGACTCAAAAATGATGATGATGCCAATTTCCAAGTGTGGGAATGCTGAAACATGTCACATGAATCACAGACAAATTAGTCTTACACAATACCCACCTAACAAAAATATGTAGAAGCCATTTTGAGAAGAAAAGTGTGGAGGAACCCTGTTAGGTTCAATACTGTGATTTCCATCTGTTTTAATGTGAGTTTGATGTCGGTGTCAGATTGTGTCCAGTTTCAAAGCAACCACATCCAGAGCAGTGTGCCAGCTGGTAAGGGAGTATGTCGGCCACAGAGACGGCATCTGGGACCTGAGTGTCACCAGGACTCAACCTGTGGTGCTTGGTACTGCATCAGCAGGTATTTCACTCATTTTCATTGTCAATTTCCTTTTTCAAACATATACATTTTTAATTTCTATCAATCTATGCTGGGATAAGGGTTAATTTCATGTCAGCTTTAGCTTCAGAAGCTATGCATTCAAACAGTCTGTATGCATCAGGCATGCACTCTAAAACCATTGTTGAATATAGACAGTGGTAAACCCTTTTCAACCCTAAATATAATGTTTTTCCCTTTTTTGTGTCTAAACGTGCCTCAACAGACCACACTGCAATGCTGTGGAGCATTGAGACTGGGAAGTGCCTCCTCAAATATATGGGCCATCAAGGATCAGGTAGAGTTAAAAATGTAGAGTACATTCATGAGAACAGATCTCGGCTAATTAAATTCACTAATACTGTGCTAATAGACAGCCGCTCTTCAGGACTATTTTTCTGAATTAAAGTAAAAGTCACGCAGTGTTATAAAGTTGTTCATAGTTCAGGAATGTAAGTACTCTTTTTAAAATTAATTCCTTTTACCCTGCCCAAAAAGGCTAATTGGAAGCAGCCATCAGAAAAGGAGGTCAGGGTTGAAGCAAAAACTGTGTGACATCATGACGTAATGTAATACATCTATGTCTGTCTCCGCAGTCAACTCCATCAAGTTCCACCCCACTGAACAGATGGCTCTAACAGGTAATGATCCAAAATAAAACATCTGTAAAATTCTTAAGGTAACAACCACACCAGTGGTTTTTCTGTATATTTATTTACTGCAGCAGCTGCTGTCCTTTGGCTCGTGGCCAGTCTTTCAGCAAAATCTTTTGCAAGTCTGTGAATCCATTTGGAAGTTATTGTTGTTTTTGTGATAGGCCTCTGTCATTGCCAGGCCCCCTTTTGGCCAATTGAAATGAACACATAAACACACCTTCATACACACACTTGACCTCTATGTCAAATTTCAGCCTACTAGCCAAAGGGTGAGGAAATATTTGTGGACGACCAACCGACTGACACGGCTGGCTATTGAGCTGCTGGTCACAGCTAAAAATGTGTGTCAAAATGAACTTCAGTATCTACAGCAACATTTCATACATGGCATTTTTATCCACCCACAATAATAGAAGAAGAAGAAGAAGAAGCTTTATTGTCACTGCAATAAATACAGTGAAATTTCGTGAGGTGCTCTCTTGTACATAAACAATACATACATAAACAATCTGCAAAAATCAACTCTATCCGTTCAGTCGTCTTTTTACAGTGAAACTTCCAGGAAGGGTTATCTCGACTCTAATAGTCTATTTGTCTCATCTCTCTCCTCCTCAGCCTCTGGAGACCAGACAGCTCACATCTGGAGATACATGGTGCAGCTGCCCACTCCACAGCCTGTTGCTGATATCAGTGTAAGCAGCAACAGCACTACAAACCTATTTATGTGTGTTACTACACTCTCAATTTACTTTCTGTTTGGACTATAATTTTTTTCTGAAACTTAATTCCGTCGTCAACAGCAGACGCCCTGCGAAGACGATGTGGACTTTTCAGATAAAGATGAGGCTGATGGCGACGTCGAGGGCCCAAATGACTGCCCATCTGTCCGTGTGCCGACCACGACTCTGCGCAGCCATCAGGGTGTGGTGATTGCTGCTGACTGGCTGGTGGCGGGCAAACAGGTCGTGACGGCCTCCTGGGACCGAGCTGCCAACTTGTACGATGTGGAGACCTCAGAGCTGGTCCACTCACTCACTGGTAGGATGAAGGGAACATTGCATTGATGCTGTTGTCAATATGTGTTTATTATGAAACATTTAAAGTGTAGTAATATTAAAGGTAATAATTGTGGAGAAAAACATGTATAATCACCATTATTCTGTGGGCACATATATCTCATTCCCAAAGTCTTTTGTACCTTTTTTACTGTTCTCTTTGGACAATTTATGACTTTCAGAAAGGAATTATATTGAGTGTTGAATACTGCATCTAGCTGCAAGGGCCCATTTTTCAGAGGATATAATTCCCATGTTTCAGTTTTGGCAATAACGATCCCTCCACTCTTAATAAGGAGGTCAAAGGTCAAATTGAGGCCACTTTGGAGCTAGGAGGGATTGAGGAGTTTGTCTCCCCGCAAGTCAGCTTTGAACCCCGGGATGTCACTGTCAAATACACCACCCTGCTGTCTGACACATTTTCTCCGTGCTTACATCTTGTGTGTGTGCTTGTGTGTGTGTGTGTGTGTGTGTGTGTGTGTGTGTGTGTGTGTGTGCGTGCATGGTCAGGCCATGACCAGGAGCTAACCCACTGCTGCACACACCCCACCCAGCGTCTGGTGGTCACCTCATCCAGAGACACCACCTTCAGACTGTGGGACTTCAGAGACCCGTCCATCCACTCTGTCAATGTTTTCCAGGGACACACTGAGTCAGTCAACAAACACACACACACACACACACACACACACATACAAGCTATCCTATTCACTTGTAGTTTGTTTATCATTTTTTGTATTGCTGGAAGGGTAGTAAGTAAAAGTTAAGTGAAGTAATAAAGTGTGGCTATAATCTTTTTTTGACATTAGTTTGTTATTTTGTATCTTTCATTTTTCAGTTTCTAAATGTTTTATTTTTCTTCAAGTAAACAAAATGTAAATACACTTCAGTTTAAATGTACATGCTCGTTTTGTGTGTGCCACAGGGGGGCGATAAAAGCGTTGTAACAGCTAAGCATGGGAGACTTGAAGCAGTCTTCAAGTGTATAAATCAATATATTCAATATTCAGCTGAATAAATATTAGACAATAAATACTGCCATCTACAATTGAGTTCTTAAAACAAATATAGTTGGAACTAAACATCTTAATTGAGTCTAAACAAACCTGTTTTCTTGTCCTTTCACAGCACAGTGACGTCTGCTGTCTTCACTGTGGGCGACAACGTGGTATCTGGTAGTGACGATCGAACTGTCAAAGTGTGGGACCTGAAAAACATGAGGTCACCCATAGCAACCATCCGCACCGACTCCGCTGTCAACAGGTGTGTGAGCAGTGAATAAGCTGATAGATGTGCAGTGGTGTTTTGATATATCTCTAGTGTTTGTATTCATTTAGTGGTGGACACACAGCTGAATAAGCCTCTGCAACTGCCTGTTTCTTTGTCTTTTACACAGTTAATAATCATAATATACGATTTGTTGTTATTAGATTTGGATGTCTGCTGTGATTAGGTTTCATTTTTGTGATAACAGCCAACAACTGAGATTTTTTTTAAACAGTGGTGTAGCTGCTTTACTTTTTTTTTTGCATTATTCTTTGGCTGAATGTTGTGGGATGGCAAGTGTTTAACTGTTTGTGAATCAAATGTAAGTTTGATATGGAAACAATCATTAGTTGATCACAGAAAGTTGCTAATAATTGATTATGCAGTAAGTTATTTATCAAGCAAGATGACAAACAGTTGCTGATTTTAGAATCTCAAATGTGAGGATTTGCTGCTTCTCTATGCTTTATATCAGAGATGGTTATATATGTATTTGTTGGACTCTGGGTTGAGGTTTTTCAAGATTTTCTAACACCTAATGGACTATATTATTATTTTAAAAAGGAAAATAATGTTCGTTGCAGCCATAATTGGATCATGACAACAAAAGACACTTATTTCTCTCAGAAATTGTTGCAAATTATTATAGTTATCATTTATACTGGTGCTACTCTTAGAGAAAACAGTGCCATATGTTGCAATTGAAATCTGATTTCTGTCACACTGAATCGTCTTGCTGTTGTGTCTAGGATCAGCGTGTCGGTGACCCAGAAAATCATCGCTCTTCCTCACGACAATCGGCAGGTCCGGCTGTTCGACATGTCCGGGGTGCGACTGGCTCGACTCCCACGAAGCAACAGACAGGTCAGTCAGTAGAGGAGGAATGGCCTCTCATTGGCCCCTCAAGGCCTCCACACACACACACACACACACACACACACACACACACACACACACACACACACATATCATTACAGCCTCCCCCATTCACTTATATATTGGTATCAATGCAAAAAATGCTTTTAAAATTGGTGCTGCGTGACCAGAACTAAACTACCAACTACCAGAAAGCACTGCCCTCGAACCAATAAATACCCCTGCTGGGCTGATGTAATGTGAGTTGCCTGTCAGAAAATAAAGTAGGCAGCCAACTGTTAACAGACTATGCTATATAAAGTTAAACAGTAAGCTGAAATATGTTTCTGACAACATTTAAGGTGAGAAATAAGCAAGTCAGTAACAGAATATTGGTTCACATTTGGTAGAAAAAGTCAGGCTTTGACTGACTGCTATCAACATGTTGACATTACTATTCACATGTTGACATTTATGTGGTGTTTCCTGTTGGTCTGAATGCTGAATCAGGTAAATTTCATGTCATAAAAATAAAATACAACAATTGGCCTTGCTGGTGACAATGCAACATCCTCAGTTTGATATACAGCAAGGGGTCTTTGTTGTGTATCATATCGGGCACAATAAAGACAAAAAATGACCAAAAAAACAAAGAAGACAAAAGATTTTGTATTTGCAGTAACTTGTATTTGCAACATTTAATAATCAGTCAAAAATTCTGACTATATTGTTATTAGACCACTATGTTGTTTGTCACACAACACTTCACATCCTCAGTGTTTAATAGTTGTTGTGTCATCTGTTGTTGTTCAGGGTCACCGGCGGATGGTGTGCTGCTCTGCCTGGTGTGAAGACAACACCTCCTGCAACCTGTTCACCTGCGGCTTCGACCGGCAGGCCATTGGTTGGAACATCAACATCCCCGCCCTACTGCAGGAAAAATGACCTCCACCTCCTGCTGATGTCACTTTACAGTGAAACTCCACCCAAAGTCTGTCATCAAACGCGATCCTGCAGGCTTAAAAGGTGGCCTTAAAAGTTAACTTTCATCTTTCTTTTGTCTGTGAAAACTTGTCACATGTCGTAACCGACATAATTTTAGCGATCACTCAATCAAGTTAAAATTTCAGACTTTTAACAGCCGTCTTTTGAGTCTGCAGGAGGTCAGTATTTGACACTTAAAGCTCCTAGGGGTCTGACCTCCCCAGGAGGAGGGCAGGGGAAAAAAAGGACTTGCGCCTGCTGTCTACTGCATCTGTCACGCTCTCTAACTCACCGCCGTGAATATATACAGAACACGTTTGTGTGTCTTTTTGCGTGGAAGCAAATCCTCACCATCTAAAAGAGAAAAAAAAAATCTATGTGCCACTGATGAAAAAAGCACAGAGATGTAACACAGAGGAGCTTCTTTGTTGAAAACTAAAAAGCAGATGCTGATGCTCAACAGTTAGATAAATAAGGTTCTTATTTATAATCTGTGCCACTAACAGATTTATGTTTAGAGAAAGAATGCAGTCTGTTGCTTTAACACAAATCTGTGATAACTTGCCCTTTGGCTTCTGCTTTACTTAAATTTCTTGATTTCTATGATTGTTAAACATTTGTGCAAAGTGGCAGCACTAGAAAGAAGCCCTCGCTCTTTGGTTCTCAGAAATTGACTCTAAAGTCTTCTTTTACCAGTCATCTTTTGAGTTAATCAAACATTTTCTGCTTCTGGAAATAATTTGACAACACAAACATTGTCTAAATTGTGTTCGGCTGGTTATCCATTTCGGTTAGCTGTTTGTTAACATGTTAATAGTGGATTTTTCCTCTTGAGTTTTATTCCAAAATGTTTTGTCTGGCACCTGATTCATAGCTTAAACTCTATAATACACTTTAAAACTGGCGATCATATAATCAGAGCAGCTCTCCTCTTGTTTGTCACTGTGGCAGAGTCACAGGTTCAGTGACAGAGTTAAGGAGTCTCTGTGTAATTAAGTAATGCACCTTTTTTGAAAATCCTTACAGCTTTTTGTTGCTGTTTTAGAAAATTAAAAAAAAACAAAACACCTTTGCAGCTTCTGTGAGTTGTCAACACAGTCAGAAGGGAAAACAGCTTTTCTTGTGAGTTTCAGCTGGTGGCTGATAGGATTGTTGTCTGCACAGTCAGACACTTTGGCACATAATGGTCCTATTCTGTAGTAAAAATCGAGATGGCTGATAGAGGAACTGAAATCGACTGTTTTCGCTTGTGTGGCGACCTGAAAAAAAATGTGATTTAAAACATTTCCTGTGCTAGCAGTGGTGCTGTGTTAGTACTAGAACGGTTTCTGTCCACTGTGGGTCACTTTTACTGTGGGTTTGTTGTTCACCCTGAAAACAGTAGTGTCACAATACATATCAAGATTCTGGGTGGCTTTCACACTGAACCTGAACAGGCCTGTTAAAAGCAGGGACTCACTGGATGATAGCAAATCCTCTTAATAACGTTAAGGTAAAGAACGTATGCCAGATGGGTATAAAGCTACATAAGCATGATTCACTCCAACAGAGAGGCAGTGACTTCCTTTAAAGGAAACTATATGTGATGTTATTGTTATTGTGCCATTTGCACAACTATATCTAGCCTGCATGGACTAAAAGACACAAAAGTATAAAATCTTAAATTACAGTTATAGAGCTTATGTAATTGTAACCTACAAGAGAAATGAGGCTCATTAAATAGTTTATCTCTCCACTCGCTTCATGCTTTTAAGGCAAAAGTAGGAAACTAAAAAAAAACAAAAGAAAAACAAACAACCACTCCAAACTTTGATTAACTGTATGATACATAAATATGACTATTGATTTAGTAATAATCAAAGGTATACTATGCAGGGTTTCTATCAGTTACTGTTTGTAAACACAACATTCAGACCTGTTTCCTCCTCCCTACAATGCCCGCACGTACACTCCAAGCTACTATTGTAGCAATGTTATATTTGTTGTAATGGAAAAGCTTTAATAAGCTAACTACCAGCACCCACATGTTAAACAGTAAACATCTGTGTTGCTCTGCATCCCCACTTTTTCCTTCAGTACTCGCCAGCGAAAGCAAAAGCCAACCCTAGATTGACTTGCCTCTGTATTTGTGTTTTGTTTTTTTTTTGTTGTTGTTTTTTCTGGATGCTGTGTCTGTGATTTTCATAGCTTCCTCTTGGATGCATGCTGCTAATACCTGGTCGCTACCCGTGTGCTGTTATTGGCACCCAGAAACGTCCCGTTCACAGCAAAATAAGAAGGAAGTTAAGAAAATACAGGCAGAACACAGGGCCTCTGCAGATAAATACATTGGCACATACTTCTAGTGGGTCACAAGCGATAACTGAGGGGGATTACTGACGTATGACTATACTTTTTTTATTAGGAAAATCCTGCATACTATACCTTTAAAGTTGCTGCAATATACATTTGCAGATTGACAAAAATGCTTTAGTGATTTGGATGTTTGAGCTCTGTTTGATAGCCATCCAGGCCCATGATACATAGTACTAGTATCTACTGGGATTAGTATGTGGTCAAATGACTGCAGCTCTTATTTCCTGGTCACAGTGGTATGTTTCCTCTCTGTTTCTCTGCACTGTGGGTCACACCAGTATGGCTTCTCTCCAGTGGCAATGCAGGGTTTTCCAGCACAGACACTGGTGTGACCTCTCTTTAGTTTGGATATGTTGGTGTTAAAAACCCCTCTTACACTGGTCACATATGTCAGCTTCCTCTCCTGTGAGGAGGCTTTAGTGTTTTGGGTGTGTTCTTTACTGACTGCGTCGGTCCTAGTAGGACGGTCTTTCTCCATTATGACCTCTCACATGATCTTCTATGTGATTAGCCACTCTGCTCACAGTGTTGACATCTGGATCTGACTGTGTTTCTGTTTCTGTAAAGCCATGAACCAGCCACTGTGTGTCTAGTAGACAAAAAAAAAGTCAACTCCCTGCCCTGTTGACAGTTTATTGTTAGAGGCTGATAAATGTTCAGACATCCAAGACCTGTGTGTAGGGAGGAAAGGTGATTTTAGTGTTTCTGTAAGTGTGCAAATGAAATCTTTAGTCTAAACAACAACTGGTGAAATGGTTATTATGCAGGGCTGGGTACCGAGACAGAACACTTAGTGTACTCGATATAAAACTAATTGTTGGTATTGCTTTCATTTTGAAGGCCTACATGGACTCTTACAGCCCTTTTTCCGCCGTCAACACTTTTCCAGGAACCAAGGAACTTTCTTATGAACTTAAGAACTTCACCTGTGATTTGACCAAAGAAACCAGGAGCTAAATTGATTTCCTGGCCTGCAAAAAGTCCCTTCTTCAGGTGGTAGTACTTTACGATGACTCAGGAACTAATGTCATTAACTTTGTGACAGGTTTAAAAGATTCAAGATGAAGCGTTTGTGACCGAGAGAGCATCTTGTGAATGTTTGTATTTATTACAAACAAGAAAAGCACCTAATTAGAAATCGACACAAATAGCTAACAAGCAATAAGAATTAATATCAAACAATAAAAGAACACAATAAGTGTTCCTCCGATGTGGTGAACACACAAACAGGAACACACAAAAGGGGCTTTTCAGTTCCTGAGTTTAGTTTCTGGTGTTGTTTAGTTCGTGGAGCTATATGGTTAAAAAGGGCTTTAGGGAGTTTGGTCGACTGGTTCCTTAATGCAGTATATAATGAGATTAATGACACCATAATCATCTGTGTGTCAGATATTAATCTATTAACATACGCCATCTTAATTATAATGTTAACTTGAAGCTGCTCCTTGACCCAACTCGTTAAATAGACATGTAATTCTAAAATGGTGCACTTTAAATGACAGGAGAATACTTCGTCCATAATTTCATTGACAGTTTTGTTTACACAGGAGGTGAGAATAAGTAGCTAGACTTGTTTTAATTTAAGGTCTTGAACATTTCTGAAAAGTTTTGTTTTCAGAAACAAATGTATCTATTGGCTGCCTCTATTAGTGTCTTGAGCTCAAACTTAAAGCTACTAATTCTAACATCTGTCCACAAATCCTTAAAACTTAAGGCACAAAATAAATATAAATACAAACATAATAACATACTGTGCCTATGAATATGTACATTGATAAGTCTACACAGAGATAACTCAGGGTACTAAAATGACCATTGGATCAAACTCCCACCAAGCCTGTAGAGTCCTTTTTTTAAGTTATGAGAAAGTGTTACAGAGTAAGTTCTCATGTAAGGGCTTTTTGGCATGTAGGGAAGAAAGGGTGTTCTGTTTCCTGTTTTCAGTTGAGAATTATTTGTACTTGTTACAACTAAAGTCACTCACTTTAATATAAAGTGAGAGCTGATTTAATTCAACAAAAAAAAGTGAGTAACTGATGTTTCTTGGATGCCCAGCCCTGCTGTCGTACCAATACTTGACGTTATTGTAAAAAAACAAACTTTTTTTCTAGTTTATCGCAGTGCCCTTTAGTAATTAGTGTTGAAACACTGTCGTGAAGATTCTGTCAGTGTCATGTTTGTTATGGTACTTAAAAAACTAGTGAAATCTTTGAGGAGTGTCGTGATGCGTTTGCTGTCACCTGCTTTGCTTTTCCACTGCCACTAAAACAGCCAAAGCTGCATTTAAGTGAATGGGAGAGGCTGTGATGATGTGTGTGTGTGTGTGTGTGTGTGTGTGCGTGTGCGTGTGCGTGTGTGTGTGTGTGTGTGGTGATACAAATCAACGTCTAAAAACGTGTTTAATGTGATAACAGGCAGTTCTGACTGCAGTACAACTGTTGTACTCCGTTGTACTCAGGAGTTACAGCATTAACACGATGAACAAGCACAGTTAATATCAAACTGATTGTTTTTAAGTCTAGCTTTAGATTTGTGGAGCGTTTTGCTGGATTGTAACAATGGTGTTCATTCACTCAAGTACATTGACATGACCAACATTTCTGGGTTAAAAACAAAACAAACAGACATACACAGATTCAATGTGTGTATATTTGGTAACACTTTACAGCTGCCTTACTGCAGTATATTAGCCAAGTGAAATGTATTTTTAACAGTAGAACAGTCTAATAAATACCATGTTTGTTGAAGTAAAATTGGATTTTGAGAGGTGCAAAAAAGGCATCATTACATTTACTGTAGGATCAAATAAATGGAGATGTTCAATAAGGTGATTACTTGTCAAAAGGCAAATGTAAAGTGTTAACCTCCTCTTATGTTGAAGTCATAACATTTGTATAATATAAATTGTAATATATGAGGAAAGTAGCCAGTTTTGGCTGTATAGTGCATTTCAGCTGCAGCAGTTTTATTAGCCTTTATATCTCGATGACATGATCCTGCATTTCATTTGTTTTTATTTTGTGTAAATCCATTTTTCTGCTTCATGATTGATGACGTAAGTTCATCTGTCAAAGGCTTTACATTCACATCAAACTGAGTTCATTTGGGCATTTATACCAGGGATGGCCAATGTTGTAAAAATGTGTCCAAATTAGAAGTTTTGCATCTGGCTATTGTAATTTAGTGTGACGCTAATTATTAATTAGTAGTAGTAGTTATTTATGTCAGTTCCCAGGTGTAAATTTATATATTTTTAACTGCAGGAATACCCTTTTGCTGAAGATCATTAAATGATTTACGACTTTATTTTATCTTTATTCACTTTAGCTGCAATGAGCAATTGTTAACAGCAGTTTTAGCAGAAACAGGAGAGGAGACCATTGTTTTGCATTTCCTTAAATTTCTGCACAAGGAGTCATCCCTGGTATGACTGACAAAACATTTTGTTTGTGTGATGGAAATTTAAAAGTTGTGTGTTTGTGAGTGTGAATGTTCGATCTTTAGTTCATCCAATACTGTTTTATTCCTTGTGGAAAATTTAAACAAGTTTCATGTACTAAACTGCATTTTCTACCAACACTGAGCCACTCTGCTGCCACATTCGTAATAATGTTAATAATGTTCAGTCACACTGTTCACACTCTCAGTCACAATGAAACCAGATCACGTCATCACTGAGCATCGGCCATCTCAAATCCACCGTCGTGAAGCCTTGTTAAACTGTGGCTCCTTGGTGTTACCAGTGTATTGTGTGATCAAAGTGGTTGATGTAGAACAACGCACACCACAGCTCAGTTCTCAGAGAAAAAAAACTTGTTGGATCAATGTGACAGCAGTTTTGTGGGTTATAGCTGTGTAACAAGGAACAAGCATCTGCTTGTGAAATCAGAATAAACCATTTGTGCTGTTTGAATGTTCTCGTCGAGTTGTTTTTGAGTTGTTTGTTATTTTCTTTGCAATGTCTTCAGATTCAGTTAACTGTACACCTGCTCAGCACCAAACAGCAGACAGAAATACTTAGCAAACAGCTGGTGAATAAAGTGGAACTTTTAGCAGCTAAAGAGCCAAGTGTTTTTCTCAGGAGTTGGTGGAGACCAAAGCAGAGCTAAAAGGAGACTGATGCAAGTCTAAAGGAGATTAGACTTGCATCAGGTGGACACGAACGTGTCTCCAAATGAAAATGGACACAAATACACAAATAAGATATTTATTTATTCCCAGTGATAAAAATAGTCATGACCAATATAGACTACATCCATTCTGCATACCTAATAATAAAAGTTTACATAGCATTCAACATCAGTGGCTTTCAGTCAGTTACTCTTTTACACAGTTGTTACCTCAGATAACTTTTCTATAAATTAACACCAAAACATAAACTAACAAGAATAGGATTTTTTTTCTTCTTGAAAATAAAAGCCTTTGTGATATTTTTAATTAAATAAATCATCTTAAGAGATAAAAGGAGAAATCTAGACGACCAAAAAATATAAGCGCTCAACAAAACCTAAATTATAAACATGTCTCTCATTAGTAAAACCTAGACTCCACATCTTGTAATGCACATAATCTCCCTCTAGATGGCGGCCCGCCTTCACTCCAGGGCCTCATATTCAGTCTGGAACTCTACAGCGCTGTTCAAAATGTATGACAGGTGAAAAACGTCAACGTAATTAACCAGGTGAGACATACAGTTACACCAAATGTACATCACTGAAACAACAGAGCACAAAAAAACAAAAGCAAAACAAACACAAACAAGTAAGAATAAAATTAAAGTGTGACATGTAGTTCAGAAGTAAAATAAACCAAAGATGTTGTTACTGAACAGATTTTGCTTTGCAGACATCAGGTATCTTGTAATAATCACATTATGGGGGAGATAAATCTGCTCACAGTCGCATTGTGGGGACTCACCTCCTGTCCCCTCAAGGAGAACCATTACAGTTTAGGGTTAAGACTTTTCAGTTAAAGGTTTTCATGTAAAATAAAACATTAATTCTGTTGCTTTATATTGTAAGTAATCAAAATGTAATAAGTTACATTACTTTGATCAAGTCATTGAAACTTTAACGGGATAACTAGTAATCTGTAACCTGTTACATTTCCAAAGTAACTTTCCCAACATAAGTGAGGACTTATATGGGTTTTAGACCTTAAAAGTAGGGACACTACTGGAACATGAGGACAAAGGACTGATCTAGGGCCTCACATTATGTCAGTGAAAGTGTCCTACAAGTTTATAAATACAAACGTTATACATGTAAGATAAAATGGGATGAATGGGTCCAACTGGATTGTCTTAAGGTATTTGATGCTATTCACAACACAACCCTTGACCCCCATTCTCATTTAGGAGTGTCTGTCAGTCGATTTCCTGTGGGGCTATGCAGCATTTATGCCATGTTTGAAAAAAGAAAAGAGGTGAAAAACCTCCCTTTATTCTCATTTGTGAGCATCCAGAATTATACCAAGATGAATACCACTATGGCTAGACTTGTGGGCACAACAGATCATCTGAAGTTAAGCCTTACTGTAATTGTTTTTTTGTCAATAAATACAACCAGATACAGTGTGTGGCTCCGCTTTTAATTAGCGGACTGGATTTTTGCCACCAGTTTGTTGATGTTCACTGTAGTTCTTTTCACCAGGTAGGAGATAACATAGCTGTAAAAGTTCCTGATGTCAGACAAGTGTTATTACAATTATTGTTATTACTGTCTGTGCGATATGACAGTAACACAGTATTTGTGCTCAACCCACTTTTACACATCCAGCTCTAACTCTGCTGTTGTTTGGCAAAATAACAATTAATTTAATTTTACTCTAACACTGTATATTACCATGTTAAACTGACATAACATTTTTTCAGTATTACTATGTGGTTGTTAAGATTTAAACGAGCCATACAAGCTAGCATTAGCTTCCAGGGCTGAAGTTAGCAGTTTTGAGGTAACTTAAGCAAAAACAACACACTAAGAAATCTACTCCAACATTTGATTTACTTGTCTGAATGCTGTGAGCTCATTTGCAAAATGAAAATTCTTTACTTGTCTGTCTAATCAGTTAATTAATCATTTCTAATATATAATAAATCAAGGTGAAATTAACTTTCTTCTCAATTTAGTGTCACATTCTTTGTGCCTCATCCACACACTCGCAAAGAAAAACATACATGAACTTCACTCTGACCATCCTCAGTCTTTAACACAGAGTTTTTCACACGCTGATGTTGAAGTGTCCCAATTCTGGAGGTTTTCTGAGCCAAGTTCCCAGACCTCCACCCTGCAGAGCGCTGGTAAACTGCTGCATCGCCCTTTGGTAGCGCCCGGCAGCCATCTTGGAACCAGAATATGTCCCTGCAGTGGCTTCTACACCATTCAACTGAGAGAGAAAGACGGAAACATGATTTGTGTCATAATGTAATAACCAAAATGCACAAATAAAAGTGAGATTTGTGGATGGTTCAGAAGATGTTTTGCAGTGTTATGACCACGCTGTGAAAATAATCCACTACAAGTAAAAGTCCAGCAAAATATAACTTAAATAAAATCAAGTATTATCAGCAATATTTACTTAAAGTATCAAAATGGTCCCTAGCAGTACTTTAATGTATAGAAGTGCATCATATTCTATGAGATCATCATATGTTGAGTACAGTACTTGGTTACATTCCACCACTGTGAAGACCAGTGTCAGTCCAGTGAGCTGCATACCCTGCCATCAGCTAAAAATAACATTTGTCAGTCATCTGTTGTTCATCTTCCTCAAAATGACACCTGTCCCATGAAAATGGATATTTTACACAGCAGACATTTTGACTTGTCAAAGCAGGAAAAGCACAGGTGTAACTGATACCATTAATCATTAAAGTTTCCCTGTAAAGCACAGAGGTGATTCAGCGGCAGGGACCTGGAGCTGACACATCTAAATGGTCGATAATGTTATTGGTCACACCTGTGTTTGACGGGTCAGAGTATCAGCAGTGAGAAAGGTCTAATAAGTCTCTCCAAATTTAGCTGACTCTGAGACACTTCTGAGGAAGCCTGCATGGTTCAGACTTTAAGTGCAACTCATTGACTGTGTTTACGTTGTATAATTACTTTATTTTATTTATTTTCTGTTTAATTTTTCCAAGTATGTTCTGCTTATTGTTATTTCAATTTGAGTTTAATACTGGAGGCCTCCTTACACATTCATCTGTGTTCACCTTAAAGGTGTACTATGCAGGATTGTCGGTTAAGGTTTGTAAACACGCTGGCCAGTGAAAGTGGAAGTAAAAACCAACCCCAGATTCAGGCTTGTTTAGAATTTTGCCTCACTTTATTTGCTTTTTTTTGGCGCTGTGTCTCTTGGATGCCTGCGGTCTGGCACATGGTTGCTACCTTTTTATAAAGCCCTGACCTCATCTGAGCACTGTAGGGGTACATGGCCATAATGTCCTACACACAGAAAATAAGAAGAAAATAGGTACTTGTAATAGCAATACAATAATACAAAGTATAAGTGATATACCTGCAGGGGGAACAGTCACTGCAGATAACAGAATCACAATCACAGATTGTGGAGTTTGTAATAAAGGTGGCGAATTGGCATAATTTTAAGATTTTTTTAAATGAGGCAATTAAATTTCTTGTAAAAAACAAACAAAAACCAACGTATTATTTCCATATGAGCATTTTCTTATGAGCATATCAGCAGATAATGTGCATTTATGGATCAGACAATTTAAAGATGTTAAAAGGTGTATGAGTCCCGGTATATTATTTATTATTATACGTATTTAAAGTGTGTTTGATTGATTCAACATACTGTATGGCTCAGTCATTCATGGTTAACTGTGGTGAATGTTGTAGAAGTGAGCAGTAAATTTGAAAAAATAAGTTAAAAATGTCTCTTCAAAATTAGTGATCTACAGTATTGATGTTTTATGCCTCTGTGCTGGCGACAGCTGTAGCCTGAGGCATTATATCTTGGGTTGTCGATGGGTCTATCCATCTGTCCCTCCATCCGTCCCACATCTCAAGAGCACCTTGAGGAAATTTCTTCAGATTTGGCACAAACGTCCACTTGGACTCAAGAATAAACTGATTTGATTTTGGTGGTCAAAGTTCAAAGGTCATTGTGACCTCACAAAACATGCTTTTTGTCGTAATTCATGGGTTAATTATGACAAAATTTCACACAAATGTTTAACAGGATAAAATGATGAAGTCATGACATTTTGTAATCAAAAGGTCAAAGGTCAGCTTCATTGTGATATCATAATATTCTGCAAAAACGCTTTTCTGGCCATTACTCAACATCATATCTAAGGAACAAAAGGGGAGATAATTGGTCAGATACTGAATTATTGACACTCATCTTGGGTGCCCACCATGAAACTGTGCTGATTGTATGGATCTTCTGTGCTGTCGGGGGAGGACGTGTGTGAAGCATCATGTTTTCACAGACATGGATGTAAACTGTAACTGCAACTTGACAGGTTTGCAGAGGCATACAACTGCAAGGCAGTAATTCTGGTTCTCATTAATGAGCTCTGGGTTCAGTTTCTTCCTCTCTGTCTCTAATTTGTAGTCCATCTTTCACGTTCACTTCATCTATTTGTTTTTCAGGTCACTGAGCCTTTAAAATACTGTATCACTGTCTAATCTCTGCCCCTCATTTAGCCTTTGGAGCTCTGTCTCCTCCCCCTCTGTGGCCTGTGTCTTCTCTTCCATGTGATCTGTGAGCAGCTCTTCTTACAATGAGTCCAGTTGCTTTTTTAAATAATTACGACTCTGTCTGCCGTCGTTAAATTTTAAACAGAGGCCGTTTGGTCCAGCACAACACTCTCAGCATACATATTTTAATTTCACAGTGGAAGTTAAACCCTGCTTTTGAAAACATCATAATATTGAGGTGGTTTTAGTCTGAGTCAGAGCTCGTGGACAATTTGGTCTTTTGCATCTATGTGCTCTCAACTTTTTTGTATGCTTTTTATTGGTGTGTGTCCAATCCCCTGATTCCCATAAGCAACCACTTTTGTTAAAAAGTCCAGGTGATGATATCCTGAGTCTCTGAGTGTCTCTGACCCACCTGCTGCTGCAGCCTCTGCCAGCGGGCGAACATGGCGTGCCTGCAGAGCCGTGACAGTGTCCCTGAGTCCCTCCTTCGTCCTGTGGAGGTGCTGATCTCCTCCAGGCCTCCGTCCCCACAGCTCCAGTTCACGCTGATGTTTGGGGCCTTCCCTGTCGGCCGAACCTCGCTGCTGCTCAGACC
The DNA here is from genome assembly GCA_019142605.1 of Cephalopholis sonnerati. Classification (NCBI taxonomy): domain Eukaryota; kingdom Metazoa; phylum Chordata; class Actinopteri; order Perciformes; family Serranidae; genus Cephalopholis; species Cephalopholis sonnerati. The sequence continues at coordinate 32,508,691 of JAGQAX010000010.1, forward strand.
TGGGCAGAGAGAAAACCACATATAGGTGTTGAGACTGGTACTCTCATACCAATATAAATACCAAACTACTGAATAGATTGCCATAAAATTTGTATCAGACATTCAAGCGCCCATTAGGGTCACAGAGCCACAAGCATGACTCTGTGTGTGTGAGTGTGTGTGTGTGTGTGTGTGTGTCTAAGTTTCTGCTATCACTACTCATGTAAACTGCTCCAGAAACTTCCTGTGCATCAGCTGAATTAAATGCCTTGAACTGCTGAGGAGGATTAATATTTCAGGTGTGTAAAACATTTGGACCTACAGCCAAGCAGCAGCTGCTGTCGTCGGTATGGGAAGGGCAGGTGCCTGACAGGTGCAAGGCGGCGTGCCATGGCCCGGCCCAGGTGACCCGTGTGGCTGAGCGTCCCCACCGTCAGGCTGTGCAGGTAAACCGGCTCAACCAGGTGAGACAGGAGCGCCCCCTGTACACCCAGTATGCTCCACCTATTGAGACAAACCATTTTTAAAAAGCCAGAGCAGAGTTAGTTATGATGGCAGTTTGACGGCTTTTCAGCTGAAAAGATTTTCACTCAGGGCCCATTAATGTTTGACCGGCGTTTGACTGTCTAGACTGCAGCAAGCTGTTACCCTGCTGTCTGAACTGTGTGAGCATAATATGAAAACCAGCTGCAGTGTCCCTGAAATAGACCGACTCGGTGAAAGGCATCCGCTGAGATCTTTTCAAGGAAATGGAAAAATAGAAGAAAAGAGAGGTGGGATGAACTGGTGAAATGTTCACAGATTATAACCCATATTTGGTACTAAAATAGTTGATAAAATCTGGTATTTCATTTAATCTTCAGGCCTTCGAATTTTGACTGACTTGAAGTGTTTCCCAAAATTAAGGTGACTCAGTGCAGTTTTGCGCACTTTTACTCTGACTGGAAAAGAAAAGTCATTAACAAATATTGACATGTATTATACGGTAACTCCAGTATATTCCATATAGACCCTAATCAAGGGGTTATCTCCATGTCTGAAAAGTGGAGCCAACAGGGAAGTGCAATAAATCTGCATTCTTTCTAATGGCCAGCAGGGGGCAACTCCACTGATTGCAAAAAAAAAAAGGTCTGACTGTATAGAAGAGAAAATGACCCTACTTCTCATTAAATTTATTAACTCAGTAAATATTTTCCTAATCAGTTAAAGGTCTCAATCGCTATTTTCAAGTCTTTTTCAATACAGCATGGTGTTCATTTTGTAAATTATGGTCCAATTTTGAGAAATCTAGACTATAAAGCAGGGTATGCTTTAGGACGTGGCTACCATGTGATAGACAAGTGGTTACCACGGCAACCTGTCAGTCAAAATAGAACAACAGCAGTGAGTATCCTACACAGCTCCACCCTCTCGTCCAAATCTGGTCACTTTTGCCTCCCAAAAACGAGATGGTGAGGGCCAAAATGTCTAACTCAAGGCTGCAAAACTAGTCCACACACCAATGGGTGATGTCATGTTCACTACCTCCATTTCTTTTATAGAGTCCTTGGTCTTAATGTTTGTAATAATATTGCAGTTAAGTAAATCACTGACACCCGGGAACACTATGATGTCACTATAAAGAAGTCTGATTTGTCAAGAAATACAAAAATGATGATTCAGGTAACAAACCAACAGTTTATCCAGATTATCTGTTGCCTTGTTTGGCTTGTAAACAACTTAATTTGAAGGTAAAACCTAAAGTGACCGTAGCCAAAACCTTGGTAATAATAGTTTAAGCTTAGAGTTGTGTAAACTGCGATGGATGTTTATAACTGACAGTTTCAGTCAATCATAAGTTGCTATAATTGATGTCCAAAACTACAAAAGCAAGATCCCAGTTGTAATAAACTGGAATTGTCCTTTAAAAAATAATACAACTTAACAAAATCTTTAAAGATGATATATGCAGATGTTATTACATTATCAACTAAAATGCCTACAACTAAAACATCATATCTAATAATACATCAGGGCACACCTTCCAGAGCTTATTATAAACTCACTTTGCCATCTTGTCAGTGCAGGACATAGTGACAGGAGGTCTACCCAAAGCCACACCGTCCCACTTCTGATTGGCTGTTCGTGCTGTGATGGGCAGCGTCCCCTCGCCTCCGTCCACCTTCACCCTGAGATGGCAGTGGAACCTCCTGCTGGGATCTGACACAAGAAGAAGAAGTTGAAGAAGGAGACTTAGAAGGTGACTAATAATCCTCTCTTTCCCTGCTGCCACTGCTGAAATACTCTTGAGCAAGGCATTTGAAGGAAACCCTGAATATTTGTTTTTAGCTAAGCTAACAACATTACTGTAGGGATGGCAGTGTTGGCCTATTGGTCTGTCCACCACTTTGGCCTAGACTGAAATATCTCAACAACTATCTGATGGATTGCTACGAAATTTTATACAGACATTCACTGTCCTCAGAGGATGAATCCTATTTATTCCTGCAACCCATGGTAACTTCCACTTTTGCTGTAATAAGTGAAATATCTGCACAACTACTGAATTTGGAGGAACTGTTGTACAATCATTCTCACCTTTCTCCTCTGGTTAGTCCTCTAGTGCCATCATCAGGTCAAAATTTGAATTTGTCCGATATGCCCAAATACCTGCACAGCGTCACAGAGCTGCTAGCATGACTCCAGACTTTTTTTTTTTTTTTTTAAAGGGTTGCAATTTGTTTTTTAGTCACTTTTCCTCATCTGCCACTACTCATAGTAGTAATCTGTGTCATGCACATACAAGTATGACTTACAATAACCCACTCCACATGAACTTATAAGGCACCAAAAATATCTTTGACCTGAATACCAGTGCCTACTACTACTCCTGGTTTCTACATTACCCAGAATGCCCAGGATTTTCGCAGACTGGTTGTGAATGTTATGTTACAGATCTTCTTATCCTGTAGCTGCATTGTATCCTAGTCTACTCCCTGTGACTCTCTCCTGTAATGGACTCATCCCTGTGTATGTGTTGTGCTTCGCTGCAAAATGGCAGCATTGGACAAAAGTTGTCTCTTCTTTGATTTTTAACTCTTTTGATGTGTATATTCTCGAAAATATGTTGATGTAGATGAAATTTCACTCAGTCATCTTCAAGAAGAGGAAACATAGACTAAGCTGCTTAATGAAGCCAGAAGTTCTGGTATTTATTAATTAATGTTTTCACAGAGCTGAAGTGTTTTATGGTGGATTTTTCCTTTAAAAATTAATGAAACTGTCTGAGGTTAGTGGGCTGGTGCAGCAGCTAAGAACAGAATATAAATAGCTGCAGAACAAATAGATTATTAAAGGTATTACAGTATGTGTCTACAACAAGGTACATATTGTTGATACAAAAAACTACAGGGGGAAATGTGCATCTAGATCTGGCATAGATGCAGAAATGTTTCTTGATGTATTTATGACATTATCTTCAACATCATCATCATCACCATCGTCTAAATGTGCTGGTCTCACATGCAGCTGTGGTCTCGTAGGGGCAGTTGAGTCGAGCATCTCCACACGGCGATGAGCTGACATACATGTGGAAGAGGATGCCGTCACGCAGCCGGAAGCCACCGCTGTCACCGCCACAGCCTTTATTTGGTATGAAGATTGATTGTTCCTCAGAGTTTTCTGGCTTGCTTCAGAGAGAAAAGACACAGAGAAGTGCAACATGAGACAGAGACAGGATGAAAGAAACAAGACCAACTTCTGACAAAAGACTGACCGCACAAAGGGAAAACAAGATAGATGAAACTCTGTTGATCACTGTGGAGAAACTTCAATAATTATTCAATAATCAGTTAGTCTGTATTTATTGGAAAGCTTATCAATCCAGGCAGATAAAGCTCAGTGACGCTTAAATATTTAAGAAAACATATTTAGTTCTCGGTGACATTAGGTGATAGTAGGTAACAATCAAAGACACCTTAAGTCAAAAATTTAAAAAAAGTTTAATTGTCAAAAACTCAGCTAATCTGCCTCATCAGGAATGTGCAGGTGTAACTGCCATCTGATTCTCACATGTGTTATTCTGATTGGTGCATGGAAATACCTAAAATAACACTTTTCCCAACAGAGCCCCAACCTCTTTAAACCAGCAAGACAAGTTAAGACAGGTACAGAAATACAGAAATATCTCTTGAAATAACTTATGTATGTACATGTATGGTGGTGATCATCTTCATACTGTGGGCACATCACAGTTTAGAGCCTCATAAGTCTGGTGAAACTCTGTTATTCTTAACAAATCCCATTTTTAAAAAAAAAACAACAACAGTGAATGTATCTACTAATAACAAGTATTGTGTGGGTGTATTAGAGCCAATTATATCTTGTTTCTCTGTTATATAGAGCTCCATTGTTGTCCAAAAACTATTACCCAAATGTGTGTTAATCCATCGCTGAAAATAGTCCCTAACAAATACACTATTTCCTCCTGTTTGTTTGATAAAAATGACTCTGAGCAGCTGTTTTAGGAAATGACTGAGCCTTAAAAAAAAAAAGAAACTATATATTTCAGAGACTTTTTAAAAGATTTACATCTTTAGTAGCAATTGTTGGGACAAGGTGTAAGTATTGAGAGATGGACTAGCACATTGTTTTCATGGGACACATTGTTTTGTGAACAGAATTATGCCAGCCATGTACTAAATTAAAGTGCTTACAAAAACAACCTTGCAGGCAAATTCCCAACCAAGACTAGACAACACTAGTTTCAGGTTCAGGGCCGAGGGTCGTACCAGAGTAGCAGCTCCAGCTGAGCATACAGGAATCGAATTAGCGCCCTCCGGCTTACGACTTCGGCGTGGCAATCGCTGAGCGTACTGCCTCGGTCACTCGCATTGTTCAAGTCCAGACACTTAGTCCCTGTGGCCAGAGACACAACTTGCGCTGATCTGAGGTCAAATCCTTGAAAAGACAGATTGGAAAATAACTAACATCGGTAGCAGCTCAGATTTTTGGTGAACTGTTGAGCATTTATTGACACTGTGATGGAACAAGTCATTCAACATGAAGCAGTTCAAACAAGACGCCACATTTAACTCTCAGAACAAGACATTTACTCTTTGCTGTCCTCCGCCTAGACGTCCCATCATAACTAGAATGTTAACAGGCTGAGACGAGCTAATGAAAAGTGTATGACTGAACAATCACTCCAACGTCTCAAAAACATGCTGTTGTGTTGCAATCTGGCCTCATGAAAGATTCACAGGACGGTAAAGATGATTGTCTTCCCTCTGGATTGGCAGGGTGCTTTGAGGTAACTCCTTTGTTTGAATTGCAGCGGCACATTTTCATGGAAGAGGGGCTCAGACGCTCCTGCACTGTTCTGTCTGCTTTAAATGACAAGTGGCAAAACATTTTCATCTCTGTTTTTAAAGTGATAATAAAGAAGATCTGCAGTGTCTCTTCACTTTTCATGTGACACAGACACTGCGTTGGCGGTATTCTAATATCTTTTTCTTTGAATTTCAGCTGATGAAATCAGACAGTTGGGTATCATTTGAAATGGTGAACTTGCTTATTTACACATCCAGCAGTTACAGAGCAAAATTATAAATCATTGGGACTGGTGTTTGTGTCCACCTGATGAATTTTAGTCCAACAGTCACTCGATTTTAGCTCTGATTTTGGTCTCTACCAACTCCTGAGGGATATATCTGTCTCTCTAGCTGCTAAATACTTTACTATGTTCCCCAGCTATTCTCTCATTGTGACTTCCTGCTAGTGGCAGGATGGCTGTGGGGCCTTAAAAAGTCTTACAATATCTCAAATTTTATGGAAATGGGAAAATGCAAGTTTAATGGCTAATGGGTTGAAAATAACTATTAGTTGTGGTGGTTAAAGCCACTGCCTGGAAATGCTTATGAAGCAAACTGTGCTGTATGTTGAAGTTGTTTCAAACTTGATACAGTGGGGATCAGGATGTGGAATCACACTTGCAGAGTGGTTAGCAAAAAAATAAACCAATTATTACACTGCCTGTTAAAGGTAGGAATATTGCGCTGTTATGCTGCCTTGCCGTTCTGTATATAAGGTAAGATTGCAGAAAGGGGGACAGAGTTGTCTCAACTCTGAGCCGGGGAACAGAGGTAGTAACAGCCTGAAATGAAATCTTTCTAAAGTGTAAAGCCTGAAAGATGATGACCATGTGTGGAAGGGGTGTGGCATTTTGATTAAGTATTATGTTGGCGACCCACCATGGGACATTTAAAGAGCAGCTGTTAGCAGTTAGCAGCTAGCTCAAAGAGGAAGAACAGCAGCCATAAATGTCTACAAATCGGGAAAACAATGAGATTCGGGAGCTCCTTACCCTCTGACCAGAGGATGATATCAGCTGACATATAACAAAGAAGTTAGATGATTGTGACTGACATGTTATGCCATTGTTGTTGTTTAGAAGGCGCTGCCTGTGTATATGTTATATGTCATACTAGAGGCCAAAGCTGTTGCGTTACATATCACACCTGTTACGTCTCTTTTGATTGCAAGAGGATAGGATGCAGTGTAAAACTACACACTGGAGCAGAATGATGTTGCCGTCATTTGGTTCTGTGTAAAGATACAAAGGAGGCGTAAAGAAGGGACTTTGTAGCAGCCCTATAGCGCAATCTTAAGTATCATCAGTGTCATTTTACCTTACTGTTTATTTTGGACAGACATCAATGAGTTTACTTGAGAAGAGTATATATATATATATATATATATATATTTTTTTTTTTTTTTTTACTTTTGGTGTGTATTTCCATTGCAAATTTGGTCTTACATTTCATTAAAAGTGCCATTTAAAAAGTCTTAAATTTAACTTGTTTGTACCTGCCAAGAGCAGGATATATATTTGATTTGTTAACTGTTTGTGTATTTTCATGACAGTGACTCCCTCTCAAAGTGTCTCCACCACTCACCTCTGGTCATTACGACCCCTGCCAGGACCTTGTGACGGGCGTGCGAGGTAGAGAAAGAACTGTCTGTCAGCTCTGTGTATTTCTCTCTCACCAGGTGGAAGATCGACTCTGCGAAGAACTGCAGAGGAAGAAATGTTAGAGATAGATTTAAAGAATGGAGGATGAAACAATAATTTTCATTTCATCTGATGCCTACTCTGTCTCTGTCTGTCCGTCGTTCTCCTCCTGTTAAAGAGACACTTGAGGTGAGAGTGGACTTGTCCCTCCTACCCCCCCTTCCCCACATGCTCTTCAGTGGCTGCAGCCAATTAGTGCCATCCTGCAGTTACCAGGCAGGTGAAGGAAACCCAGGAGGTGAAGAGGAAAGAGGAGGAAACAGTTGCAGCATCTAGGTTTACCAGTTTAATGAGCAGTTAATACTCTCTTGGCCAAAGATGGCTGACCTGCCTCCTGCAAGGTTCCGTCTCTTGAAACCGGCCCTTTTATTCTGCTGGTGCAGATTGTTTTGGGTCCTTCTTAATAAAGCATGAGCAAAGAAATGAAAAGAGATGGGGTGATCTTCAAGTATTTGACGACATCTAGACCTTCTCTTCTCAGTGGACAGTGATTAATTCTTGATGGTCCTCAGAAGCTTTGTGGTCAGGTGTTCATTTAGCAATGAAAAAAAAGCCAAATAAATAAACTGAATGCTCACCGTCACCCGTCAAAATTTGGGGGTGCTTCTTAGAGAAACACAGAAAACAAAAACAAAAAAGACATCATGTTAAACAAGTTGTTTAAGAGGTGTTACAAAATTTTACATATCCAAATATCAAATTATTAAAAGTGCACCTGCAAATAAATGCTTCATAAGGTTTACTCTAGCTGTTTTACCCTTTTAACACAATATTTGCAAATGCCAAGTGAATAAAAGACAATTATTTCCCCTCTAAAAACTTCTCTATTTGTTAAAAACTTAAAACATTTATTAGCTATTAATGCTGTTAATGTTTAATGTTTCTACACTTTACATGAACAGTTGTCTGTAGAAACTGCATGCTACATTCTGTTAAGCCTATATTTAAACCTGAAGACATTGTGACTTCTGCTGTCATATTTTCTCAAGACAACAGACCCCAAAAAGACACAAAAACTTTGAAACAAAACCTGCAGGCATGCACCAACAGCTGTGACATACGCTTGGACCATGAGTACGAGGCTGGCCAAAAAATGTCTGACAGTCTGTCAATGAACTCCCCCGGTGTGCGGAGGAAGAGGTGTCACACTCCTACTTGTCAAAATATGACTAATTATATTTTTAGAGGTCTGTCACTCTTTCTGGGGGAAGTTACGGGAAGTTTGAGTTAGTTGCTATTTATTATAGTCGATGAAATGCCAAGAGGAGCATCACTTACAAAACAAGAGTGTAGAGACTTAATAGGATCTGATGATGATGATGATGCTTTTGATAATATCATATTTTTTGTATATTTAAACATATAAAAAATCCCAGACACACCCCAGAGTGGTGGTGTGTCTTCCGTAAGCTTGGGTCCTCTACCAGAGGCCTGGGAGTTTGCGCAGTATCTTAGCTGTTCCTAGGACTGCACTCTTCTGGACAGAGACCTCAGACGTTGTACCTGGAATCTGCTGGAGCCACTCTCCCAGTTTGTTGGTCACAGCCCCCACTGTCACCACTGTTGCCTTTACTCCCCACATCTTCTCTAGCTCCTCTTTCAGCCCCTGGTATTTTTCAAGCTTCTCTTGTTCCTTCTTCCTGATGTTGCTGTCAGTCGGGATTGCTACATCTATCACCACTGCCTTCTTCTGTTGTTTGTCCATCAACACAATGTCTGGTTGGATAGCCATCACCAGTTTGTCAGTCTGGATCTGGAAGTCTCACAGGATCTTAGCTTGGTCATTCTCAACCACTGTAGGAGCTGCCTTCCATTCTGATCTTGGGACTTCCAACCCATACTCAGTGCAGATGTCCCTGCACACTATGCTGACCACTTGGTTATGGCGTTCCATGTACACTCTTCCTGCCTGCATCTTACGCCCTGCTACTATGTGCTGAACTGACTCAGGAGCAAGTCCTGTTTGGTGTGATAGGCCCCTGCTTCTATTGATCTTGTACTAAGTGCCTGTTCTTGTTCTCTCGGGTTTCTGCTGCCTGAGGTATTCACTTAGCAGCTCATCTTTCTTCCTCTTTGGGGGCCATCTTGCGGCAAAAGCAAAGTTACGTCAAGAACACATATCAAAACAATAACTGTACAGTGTAAAAATAAGTGTCCATGCATCAAAAGAAAAAGTTGAAAGTACATATATAATGTACATTACATAAAGTCAAGAAGGCATCAAGATATAACACAATTGTTATGCACTGTAGCAAGAATAGTTTGAGGTAAGGACGTTAACCTTCATTTAAAACTGGTTAGAGAGATGAGGGAGTCTAGATTAAGTCTGCAGCCTGCAGGTCATTCCAAGACCAATAGTTTTTTTCCAATCTAAGTCTGCACAGGTTGCACCTTTAAGCATGGACAATTGTTGGATCTAAGGTTGTAGGTATTTTATCCAAATACAAACTTAGAGCATATGTATATGGGTAACTTGCCTAGAATGACCTAGTACGTTAAATATACCAGTGCTATATCGTGCAAATAGCTGGTGAAGACTATCAGATTGTACAAAGTGCAGTAATGAGTCCTGTACCCTGAGTATGAAATTTATTTCAAAGCAACATGAAGTGGGTGAAGTTTGGCCAAAACTAGTGGGACAAGCAAACCTGTAAATTGTATCACTGTAGTGTCGCTGAGACAGGAAAAGGACTGTATCATCAGCATATATGTGGTTCATTAATTGCCTCATCTGGTCACTAGCATCATTGATATATTTAATAAAAAGAGCAGAGGCCCCAAAATAGAACCTTGGGGAGCTCCCTCCACCAACAGGATCAGAAACATTACCATATATGACAAACTGCATGGAGTCAGTTACCATATATATATATATATATATATATATATATATATATATATATATATATATATATATATATATATATATATATATATGTATATATATATATATATATATATATATATATTTTATGACCAATACCATATATTGGTCATAAAATGGTCAGTGACAGATAGATAGATAGATAGATAGATAGATAGATAGATAGATAGATAGATAGATAGATAGATAGATAGATAGATAGATAGAATATTTGATGCTGAATATTTGATAGAAAATAAGACTGCTCAGTCCATCAGTCTCTTTCCTCAGTTTGGAGGAAGCAAATGAAATATTTGACAGTCTGGCTTGAGTCCACTAGTAGCTGCAAATAATTAATGATTGATAAGTGTGTATGCGATGGGTGCGTATGCTAGACTTCTATTGACTGTCTAGACTTTAAACTACTTATTGCACCCCCATACATGATCATCATCTCCATCAGCTTTAATTACATGAGGAATAAAAGTGGATATAATTTCATGTGGGACCAACACATTCGGGATGATGGGATTATATTTCTATTTAAATTTTACATGTCTTCTGCATACAAAATCAGAGAACGTCTCCAACAACATTCACATTTCCAGACCAGATACTGTTTGTTGTAACTTGTGACTCATGTCAAAGGCTCCTTCGATGATTATTGTTGCTACTCAGGGTGCAGTGGAAAAAGCTTTTAACACAACACTTAAAAGGCTGCTAGACATTTCTCAAAGAAAAAGGCAGCGCATGTCCACATTTATGAGGAGGTCCAACATGTGGAATATATGAATTTAAACTCCCAGAAATATTACCAAGACATGACCTCAGTGTCTCTAACTATGCCTTAACTCATTTTGTAAGAGCAGGTGTTTGAAGGTTTTTTTGGGAGCGAAACTCTCTGGCTCAACATTTTCTGGATGACAGTGGCACAAGGTCGTGTGTAATAGGTGTGTTAAACAATTATCTGTCAGATTATTATGCTCTTCACACTGCCTTCCCGCTCCACCTCTATCTCCTCGGTCTGCTGCCGCTCCTCCTTCATCCCTAATGTGCTGTAATAATGTTCATTAATGCGTCACGCCGCCTGACAGACAGTTCATATTGAAGGGGGGATGATGCTAAATGATCAGTCGGGGAGGCTGTAAAAAAATCATCTTCTAGACAAAGAGGAGGAGGGAAGCTTCTGCAAATTGTTAAGTTTTGGTGCGTCAGCCTAAAGCGGGGAGAAATCACCCTTTCGATCAAATTCAGAGCATCAAAATGCTTTTTTTTCCAACCAAAATGTTACCATTGCACCCTGCATGCCTCTCATCAAACCCCTATCCCCCCCAGGGTCTCATAAAGTATCTACATGTCAGTCTAACAACTTCATATTCCTTTGCATACTTGGATGACAGTGTGGTTCTGCATTAGCCATGCTCAGTCACCCCCTTCAGCTCCGTGGAGCCGATCTCTGGAGACAAATGTTCTTGTATTCATAAAGCACGACAGCAAAAGACGTCGAGGACAATTCTCTGAGGCTCAGAGACATAATGAAGTTGTTTAGATGCTACAGACGATGCATACAGGACTACCATCCAGCTCTCAGGCCTCAGGACATGATGGCCATGCTGATGTGCGGCACACTCCATTTGGTAGCATACGACGCACCTCAGACCCATTTATCCAGACCATTTAGAAGTCTGGCAAAAGCTAAAGAGATAAGTGGTGAATTCAGTGTCACCGCTGATGTTTCAGAGTGAGGGATATTTTACTGATACACTGAGTCTGTCTCCTTTCTCCATACTCTGTGTAAAACGCTGACCAGACATTTGTTTGCAAATGGAAACAAACTACACCTCTGCAGAAAAGTTTTATTGTTATGTCTGTTTTTTAGGCTTTTCTGTTTTTGTTTATGAGGGTATGTCTTTATTAATTTGCAAAGTTGTTTTAATCCTTCAGGACTCAAAAGAATGAAAATGGTCTTTGATTCCACCACTATGTAAACTCTAATTGGGGTCAGAAGCAGACAATTCTGAGGGGACCAAAAGCACTATTAGGAAAGTTGAACAGAAAATTACTTCATTCCTCATAATGTATAACATAACAGACAAGCCAACGGAATATTTAAATGAAATAAACAAAAACATGGAGAAAGTGACTTTCAAGGTTAAACACCAGGCAAATGGGAGTAAACCAAAATATTGGATTCTGGGGTGAACCATCCTGTTAAGAGGATATTTAGCTGGGGAACACAGGACTCTGGGAACATAAAGACAATGCAGACATCTATCCTCCCATTGTCTTCTCCCCTTATCCTGTTGAGTTACAGCGTTGTGTAGGCTAGTCCATAATGTATTATACAGAAGGCAGGGAACAAAGACCTACTCACCTGAGGTAGCTGATGTTTGGCTCTGCTGCCCTGGAGGCCCAAGATCTTCCTCTCTGGTCCCAGACTGATGTTGTATATAGACTGCAGGGCGGCCGCGGCTGCCTGAGCCTTGGCCAGCCTTTTACTGTGACCACATCCTTCAAACACCCTCCCCTCCACCCTAACCACCATGACAAAACTCCTCGTTGGCCTGCCATGAAGTCTCTCTGTCAGGCACATGTACCTGAGTCCTGGTCGCAGCTCGTTAAGCAGTGCCACTGGGCTGAGGTGCTCTAAGAGTGAGGTGCTAAGGGGTCGTCTTTTTGGATTGGTTGAGGAAAAGTCCAGTGTGAGTCGAACAAATCTCCTGTACTTGTAAATGCTAGAGAAAACCTCCTTTTTTGCTGTGTTGCAGTGCAGGAGATCGTAGTTTTTAAGCAGTGATGGCTCAAACTCTTTGAGAAATGCGTCAGGGATGTCCAGTTCATCCTCTGTGAAATCTGCAGGAGTGCTGGTGAAGGTCCCCATGGTGGCGTGAGCCTGGGAGCCATTTGGGAACTGGATGAATGACTGGAGAGCAAGTTCTGCCGCCCTCATTTTGGCCTGCTTTTTTGTTGGTCCTCTGCCCTCAAAGTGGAAACCATTTACCTCCACACCTACAGAAAACACTGGAGCATGCAGGGGGCCAGTCTTTGACATAATCTCATACCGCAGACCAGGTCGCAACTCGTTCAGCTGCACCAGCGCGTTCTTCTGAGTGACAGCCCAGGCTGCTCTTTTACAAGTCAAATGGCTTTGGTACAGCAGGCGGTCTTTTCCATCCACCAGCGGCCACTTCCTCTTCAGAGGTCTTGGTCCATGTTTTGGGAAACTTGTGTAAAAAGTTGATGGATGATACTTTCTTAGGAGGTCACAGTCCACCTGGCTTTTATCATCCTGATTCTCTTTCACCTCCAAACTGCTTGTACCTGTTGACAGATGAAAATTATGACAGGACACAAAATGTGAAAAAAAAATTTTTTTTGTTTGAATCACAAGGCATTTTGTCAACAAAACAGCAAAACATTTCCACAAAACACAAAGCACAGCTGAGTCTGTATGTCATTAGTTTTGTAGGTATTTGGCCATAAATCAAAATATTGGATGCATTCAGTGCATTTACATGGACCTAAGTAACTAGGCTACTGTATATCTGCCTATACATGCAGTAGGTCAGTAATCAGATTTCTTGCCTACCCCCAACCTTATGTTTGAAACAGTGGCTTTTGTATTTAAACAACAGAGCAGAGCTTTCAGTGGTAGAACTAACTTTAGGCTTTGAGTTAGTTTCACTCTAGTTTGTCTAGTTTGGATAGAACCATTTTAGATACTGAACATATAGCTTGGTGTAATGAGCTTTCCTTTCGTCCAGCCTCTATGCTGTTTACCTTTACCTGTCTACATATATGTATTTCTAAAAAGTCAGTTAGAAACCCTGTTATCTGCTTACTGAGCATTCTCCAGGACAAATCTACCCGGGTTTCTTGTTAACATGACATTTAAGAAATCAGCTGACTAGAGAAGAATAGCCGACTGTAACCCGATTACTGAAGTGAATGTTAATGCACTGACTTGGCGCTAGAAGGAAAAGTCAGAGGAAACCAAAGTTATCATAATTATTCTGAGGGGATCGTGAATGACTGAAAAAAATGTCAGAGAAATTAATCTAATAACCAAAGTCAGTAGCACACATCATCTGGAAACCATAAATATTTGTTCTTGATTTCATGGCAATCCATCCAATAGCTGTTGAGATATTTCAGCCTGGATCAAAGTGGACAAACGACCAACTGACATTGACATATTTAAAATCATGCTGCAAGCATGTCTAACAGTGTAATGAGTATATGCTGTATGGCTGTTTTGTAAAGTAGAAAAATAAATTGCTTACCAACTGGGAGTATGTTGCAAAGTGTAAACTTAAAGTAAATGTAATAAGCCAAAATAACAATTTCAACATGGATTGTGCTTTGGTTACTCAGCCCCTGTGGTATCATGGTCGTCATTATCTGTCAAAACTGTAGTTATTTAGGCAGAAAAACACATTTTCAGAGTGCAAAAGGGATACAAAAGACTTACTTGAATTATCTGCATCCTCAGCTGAAGATGGTCCAGTATCCCAGTGTCTTATGGGACTGATGAGTGTTGATAACATGTTGCTCCGTCCTGAAAAACAGCATCATAAATACATCAAATCACTGAACATTTTCTCCACAGCATGACACAACATCATATACGTCACACTGAAAGATACAGTATTTCACTATTGTGTACTTCCATATAAAAAAACAACTCATCTTTGATATTTTTGAGTTTGTAAAATGAGCCCAATTACCATCACGATTCTGAACGCCTATACTGCGTAGTTCTGTATTCACTCCCAACCATAAAAGTAATGAAAAGGACTGAGGTAAACACATTTATGGCGATAGTGCAAATGTAATGTGTGAGGCCGGGAGGGCCATTAGAGTTCCCACTTAAATGAACGGAGTGAAAGCAAACACAAAGGCAGCTTGGAGCAAGCTGGGGTAATTGAAAGGTGTCGGTGATAAGGACTGACGTTTTCAGACAGGAAGCATCGAGGGACCTAAAGCTTTGTCTTATTAACCCAGTCACACAGTTGTTGAATCGAGCACAATCGTTTTTCATTAGATTTCTACAGATTTGGTGAGTGGTTTGAAGGTTTCACAAAGACAGACGTCCTTGGTGTGATAGCTGTTTTTTTTTCAATCAGGTAGGCTGTAGAGGAAAACATCCAACCATTCTGACAGAACACAGACACACAGGTTATTTTTGCAAGCAGAAATTATGACACATATTTACGTTTTTTGGTGGCCAACCACCTGTAGTGGCTGTAGTAATTATTATGGGAGCAAAGAAGGAAGACAGGTGACGTAATATAAAGAGTGAAAAAGTGCAGTAATACTGTGACCATTAATAGTCCTATACAAGCTAATCTGTGATCCACCAGTAAGGGCACTTATTAATGAAACATTCCTGTAGGCTGTGGGGACATACTGTAGCTGTATGGGTTTGAGAACCTGTTGACCTTTTCATACTTGGATTCAATATTCACATTTTGTCACACATAACCATGTTTCTCCAGATTTGGTGCTTTTCATCTTTATTCACATTCTTTCCAATCACTCCTCTAAGATAGTTCTATGAATCTGCTTTTGTTTAGTGAAAAGTGAAACGATGTGTTCATAGGTTTCAGTCAGATGTCAAAGGGTTTGGAGAATCACATTTGGACAATCTATCTTGAGGCTTCTCAGAATAAAGTGAGCTCAAAGGAGATGGTGAGGGGTCAGAGTGAAAGCTTGTGGAAATATTCTCAGACTAACATAATGTAAGTGACCAATACTGCTAAAGACCAAATCCTGCACATTTCTAGTCCTGAACATATGGAGGTAATTTTTACTAACACACACACTAGGAGACATGTCAAAAGATCTCTATATGATTCAATGGGAGGATTGGAAAACATGGCTGTGTTTGAGCAGTATAAATAGAAAAGAAATATGCCATAATGTTTCCCATCGCAGAAATAGTAATAAGTAGAGCTAGATCTAAAGTAGACAGACCACAATATTGCACAATATTAATTCTCTGCAAATGAATCAGTGTCAGTCTGCTGATAAGTAATAAGAAATTGCAGTACAGAAATTCCAAACTAGATTTGAAGTAATTTAGGAAAAAAATGTCCCCATTACATACTGTAGTTTTTTTCATGAGAGAAGTCCGGACAAAGATTGTTGTTCATGTTATGTATTTGTGTAAGAAAATGTACTATTGACTCATCATTATCAAAGTTCTTCAATTTCCTACATATTAACGTCAGCATCAGCCACTGTTGGTGGAGCTAATAAATGTTCAGATATAAGAACTTTTTGACGTTTAGGTGTCAAAGTCATGTCACAGAATCATCTGCATTATGCTGGGACTAGAATACAAAACATTTCTGTCTTTTCCAGACTGTCACTACATCAGATTAGGAGATCATGGTACCTTAAATGATTGCCCTGCAGAACAGAGACACGTCAGACACCAAACAATATGCTTACAATCCTCCTCTTGCATGACTAAGCAAAAGGTGATGAGAAAGGAGACACAAGAGACAAACATCCAAACTATGACACCCGAAGCAAATATTTCTGACATGTTTTTGGTCGTTTATGTGTAATTGACACAATGGTGTCTATTCCTGTTGTAGCCATCCAAGTGTGTGAGTGCACGATGCAACGCTGAATAATTGTTCTATGTCTTTATTGTTCCAGACTAAATATCCTCTATGAACTGATAGAATATTACTGGATGTAGCATTCATGTACGTGCATGCATGTGTGCAGTTCTCCTCCACCGCTGAACAAAATCCACACTCCTAGTTCAGTGTAAAAATGCATCATGGTAGAGGTGTGTGGGTTTTTTGCTGATGCTTTGTCCTGACACCAAACTTTAATTTCATAAAGCTATAAGAAGCTTTATTGTACATATTTTCTATGCTATAGTACTTTTTTAAAAGAGTATCTTACTCATAATTTTTCTTGTAAATTTTTTATTCATTATTGATGCTCTGGAGTGTTGCAGTACTTGCCCTATTTTTTAAATTTTTTTATTCCTCTTAATATTTATTATATTTTTTTTTATGTATGCACCAAAAAACCAAAGCAAATTCCTTGTATGTGAAAACCTACTTGGCATCCTTTACTGATACTGATTCTGATTTCAATACTGTGATGTATCCCTCCATCAGGGCTTTAAAAAGAGGTAAAATTTGTACTTTATTGTGGTAACCAATCACTGAAAACCCAAAGTGTATTAAAAACTAAGTTGGTAACAAATTATACACATTTTTCCCATTCTCAAACACCTTCTTTTTACATTCGGACCTCTCCTCCCTTCCGCAAACTCAACAATTTACTATATCTTCCACATCTTTTGATTTTGGGGTTCAGCTTCAGGAAACACGCGCAGCTCGAACACTGTAATAGATCACCTGATGATCCCTGTTGGCCCCTGAACCAGTGGCCCCATTTATCCCCAGTTAGATTTATCTCTTGCCCTGCCACCATTAACCAGCTTTAGTTTAGCAGTTCATGTGGGGCAGAATATCCTCCACACATAAACATAAACACAGAGAAATATGGGCTGCAGTGGCAATTATATTTGATATCTATTGTTTATGAAATATTAATGGCTGCCTGCTGCAAGTAAAATATATTATGGACCAACATTAAAATAATGAGCCATTTTGGGACATTATTATTTTATTGCCTTGGTATATTAGTTACAATTGTTTCCAGACACATTGTGTAGCATCATGGGATAAATAATTAATTTTTATTTTACCTTCAAGCTGAGAATGTGTTTTAAATTCCAATATTACCGAGAGTACAAGCAAAATTGAGCTGTAAAATATATAAATCAAATGAAATCAGTTGAGAAAAAGCTGATATTGCACTACCCATCAAATTGGAATAAATCTCATGTAAACTGTGAAACAGTAAAATTGCTTTTGAAAAAAAAAACTTATTGGTATTAAGTAAGTTTTACTCCTGAAACAATCACTATAAAATGCATGTTTTTCTGGTGGGTAATTTTACTGCCTGTTTGGCCCATTTTTACCTCCAATGACTGGTGATTCTGGAGGGCACTGCAATGCAAACTAAAAGTCATTAGAATAATGAAGAGTGCACACTAAACTATTGTGCATTAACCTT
This sequence comes from Cephalopholis sonnerati, assembly GCA_019142605.1. Lineage (NCBI taxonomy): Eukaryota > Metazoa > Chordata > Actinopteri > Perciformes > Serranidae > Cephalopholis > Cephalopholis sonnerati. Next base: position 32,526,696 of record JAGQAX010000010.1, read on the forward strand.
GCACCTTGCAGTTATATTAGGCGTGTGATGCCATTAAGTGGTGGGTAGATATGAGCGAGAGCTGTGAGACGGGATGTGAATGTAATGATGTGAGTCTGGAGCTTCTGAAGGCAGCGGCAGGTGAAGGTTGGAGGTGTTTTAATGGCCTGCACCATCACAGCTAATGGGGCCATTTATTTTGGGATGAAAAAGATAATAACTGTGTTTGTCTTTGCGTACCATCGGCTAAGCTCCTCGCACCTTCCCACACTTTCTGTCATTTTCACTTTTTCATTCATCTCTCACTCTGTTTTCCCCACGCTCATAAACACACACTCACTCTCATTCAAGGAGCACTTCATTAACTCACTCCCATTTGTGACTTGCAGTATTGGAGTTTACACTTGATTTAAGTAGAGGTTAACCAGGTTGCAACATGACACATTTTTTGCCTAATCTACCTGTAATCTTCTTCACAAGCAAATCTGCAAAAAAAAAAAGGGTTTGTGCAGCAATTTAGAGATGAAATCGCAGCTGCTGTTGTGCAACACAGGTGATGTGAAGGTCTTTGGTTGAAGAAAAAAGTAAAAAAGACTTTAGAACTGTTCAGCAAATAATGCACCCTATCAGTCAGGTTGAATATCTTGGTTGAAAACTACTTTGCTTTTTGTTGATGTCTATTTGGAGTCACAAATGGTAGTTATTTATTAGTGTTATTTCACACCAGAACATTATTTGGCATTTCTTACACTGAAGAAACAGTTTAAATATTGATGATATGCAGGTTATAATTTCCTAAAAACAAGGGTTTAAATTTCAGTGTAGTGTTTTTTGTGACTTTTCCTCACTCTTGCAGCCATGCTGTTACTGCTCTGGTGTGTTACTGGCCACATCTGTCACCTCCTAGAATGACCACATTTACAACCTGTTATAAGCATGGATTGAATAAAATAATGGACATAGCTATCGTGACATCACCCATTGGTTTGTGGACTGCCTTTATGAAGCGTCTAGTTCAGCATTTCAGCTGTCACCATCTTTTTTGGAGCCAAAAATGATCATATTTGGAGCCATGGAGGAGCTAGGGGTGGATCTGACTCGCAGTCTGTCAAGACACCTCGCTAACAGCCTGTCACTCAAAGTGACCATGCCCTCGATCATGTATATCTTTAAACCTTAATAAAATCTAAACAGGTTAGTTATGTAAAAATGCAACCCCTGTACAGTTATCATGGATATTGAAATTAGCTATAGAGATCAAAGCTGCTTTTTGTATCAGGTTTTTTTTAACATGTGGGTCTGTGGGAGTTGGCTTGCTGCTGAAGCCATTCAAGGAACTGGCTTCATTTTTCAGCCCTGGAGGTTGCCGTTTCTACATTGTGAGAAGACTTTATTAGTTTTGCACTGTTGCTGCACTAATGTTACAGAGAAAGAAGACAAACAAAGAAGGGTTCCTCTCCCTCAATCGCTGTGAGCAGGGTTCGAACCTGCGCGGGGAAACCCCATTGGATTTCAAGTCCAACGCCTTAACCACTCGGCCATCACAGCTTGAAAATCAGCTCCAGTTGCATTGCTTTCAGGAGCAACCGGTAAGACATGTATGATGGGGGTCATGTGATTGATGGGTGTAACTACCACTAGTTTCTCCAGTGACTGTGATTATGTTCTTACAGTGTAAGTATGCTACTCAAACTTGCACACTTACAGAAAGGCCGTGTTTCCTTGGTATTTACATGAGTCAATATAAGTGTGAATGTCCATCAAAACACATTGATCCAATCACTCAAACCACTTGCTGAGGTGGTCTGAGACGCATTTGACCACATATCCGTGGCAGTGTAAACACAAATACATCCTAATGCATCCCTGACATGGTCTATATCCTCAATGCAGCATGTGGTTGTTGTTTTGGCGGCAGCGCAGTGGCAGTTGAAGTGTTGCATGACCGTCCATCATTGCACCCCATGCAAGGAGAAATGTCGATTTCTGTGCACAGCAAAAAATCCGGCTGCATCGACATGCTAGAGAGCAGCTAGCGAGAGAGTGGGTGTAATTACTGTGCGAGGGGCCCTTGACTTTCTAGCGTAAGTGACTTCAGCAGTAATGAAATCTGAACATAAGTCGTCAGCTGGAGACACATGATAGACTAAAATACAACTACTTTAAGTTTTTTTTCAATACAGTGATAAATCCAGTGCAATGGAAAGGTCAGAACATTGTCCGTTAGTATGAACCTCTACAAAGTTAAAGTTCACATTAGATTCCATGTCCAACCTCTTAACCTTCTCAGCCATCACAGCTTCCTTCTTGTGGCACACATTCGGCTTCAACCTGCTTTTATTTTTACTTTACTTACTCTTTCCCCTCATGTTGCACATCTAGTGAGGGCATTACTGATAGCAGAAACTACAAAAAAACGTTGATTAATGCTTGACAGAACAGTTACTTGGAGCCAAAAGACTATAATGTGCTGGATGAGAGAGGACACAGACAAAAGAGCAGAAATGAGAACTGGAAGATTGCATGGCTTCATATTCCACAGCGCTTGTGTTTATCAAACCTTAGAAGCGAAGTTTCTCCATCCAGCCGCTGTTAATGAACCTTATTTAATAGAATAATGAAATTAGGCATGGCAGGGGGGAAGCGAGAAGCACCCGCTCGCTGTCCGATGTGTGTGTGTGGTCTGACAGCTGTGGATAATCTCATTTGCTAAGCGTAATTAATGGCAAGCAGTTTCATTTACTTGTAATGTGGACTGTCTTTCCTCAAGGGCAAAGAAATACGGAAACTTTTAGGAATAATTCCTCTATCGACTGCCTCACTATCAGTAATGACATTTGTAATAGTAGATGTTTATTATTTTCTTATTGTTTAATAAGATTTCCTTGATCTTTCTTACTTATTACATAATTTTCATTTGTGGTGTTTATATGAGAAAGCTTCTTTATTAAAGTCTTGTTGATTTGAAATCTGAAGATTTCACAGCAAACAACAAAAGTATTAACACGGTAAAGTGTTTTGTTTTTTTAGTAACCCTACTAAAAGCTATATTTGCAAATTATGACTCTATAGGTGTTGCAGCAGAAAACAGCAATTTCCCCTAACAAAGCTGGAAGATGGCAAACACTGCTAAGCCTACCAAAGCCAAAAATCTAAATTTAAAGAAGACTCCCCCACACTGCAACACTAAAAAGGACCCTTTTGCTCATTTTCTGGTTCATATCTGTATTTTCAGTTCTTAGTAGCAGCCCTGTCTCCTAGAAATAATACAACTAATTTAAAGCAGCAAATATGTCCCCAATTAACATGTCTGATAAGTAGAAAATTACCAAACAATTACCAATAAAAGTTTCTAAAGATAACCACACGTGTCAGCAAGAATATGATCTGAAATTGGAGAGAAATGAACAAAAACAGCAACCAAGACTACGTGTTTTCCTGATGTTAGCCTGTAGCTATGTCAGGCAGCACTATCTATCATGAAAAATCACCAATAAAAGCTTCAAAACACAACCAGACATGTCCTAGTAGGATTACCATCCAAAATCGGAATTGTATGTCCCTTCTCTAAAAGTTCCCACAATCAGCAGATTCATTTTAACAGTAGCTTTTGAAGCCACGCGCAAATCACATATCTATTGTTTCTGGTTTGCTTCACTCTCATGTCACACACAAACTGCTCCTGAGTTTGGCACCGCACACTCAAGCAATCTCAACTGTTTGGTGCACACCTTGACAACTTTGCTAGGTCAAGCAAAGATGTCAGTTGCACTTGTGAGATAGGCCCTTGTTGTCTGATGCAGGAAACGGGGGCCTCTTTGTAAGTGTGCAAGCTTGAGTAACATACTTACACTGTAAGAATGTAATCACAGTCACTGGGGGAACTAATGGTAGTTACACCCATCAGTCACATGACCCTCATTATACATGTCTTACTGGTCACTCCTGAAAGCAATGCAACAAGCTAGAGCAGTTTTTCCAGCTGTGATGGCCGAGTGGTTAAGGCGTTGGACTTGAAATCCAATGGGGTTTCCCCGCGCAGGTTCAAACCCTGCTCACAGCGATGTCCAGTGATGACAACTTTATTTCTGGGTAGGTATACTGCGTATAAAAATGTCAGGACATTGCAACGAGATGATCAATGTTATTCTCTCTACCTGTATGTGGTTCTAGTCTTCTGGCTCATCATTCAGGTCATAACATACATAAAAAAAACAGGATGAAGCAAACTCCACAAAAACAGCTTTGATGGCCGAGTGGTTAAGGCATTAGACTTGAAATCCAGCGAGGCTTCCCCGTGCAGGTTCAAACCTGCAGGTTCACAGCGATATAAGTCTAAACTTCTGTTAAAGTTGACTAGTAATACAGTTGGCAGGGAAACTGATAGTCCAGCAAAATACAACAACATGTCTTCCAGGACCTGCACCAAGTTGTAGCTATACAATGATAAAACCGCTGACATGCACAACACTGATCATCTTGTTGATATGGAATGTTGTGCTCATGCACCACCCACCCAAACACTGGAGATCAAGTACAACCACACTAGTCTTGTGGCTGATTGGCATACAGGTCATTACATACATTGTGAGAAAAACCAGGATTACTACAGTGACAAACCGCTGTGATGGCCGAGCGATTAGGCGTTGGACTCGAAATCCAATGGGGTATCTCCGCGCAGCCAAAACTTCTGCTGGAGTTCAGAGTTTAAAATGCAATGCTGTTTCATTCCTTGAGCCATACCTGAGCAGTTATAGTGGTGTGATATGATGCATTGTCCTGCCAGGAGGACTCTGCAATCGAGTGCGCCATTGCCAAGGGGATGTACTCGGTCTTCAATGGTGTTTAGGTGGATGGTGTGTGAAGTGGCATCCACCTGAATGCCAGGAACTGAGGTTTCCCAGCAGAGCATTTCATTGCAATGAGATGATCAATGTTATTCTCTTCACCTGTAGGCTTGCGGCTGATTGGCGTACATGTCATTACGTACAGTGATAAACAGCTGTGATGGCCAATTTGTTAAGGTGTTGGACTTGAAATCCAACAGGGTCTCCCAGTACATGAATGTAGTGTTTTCTCATTTGAAAGAAGCTTTGTTTCCAAACAAAAACCTGGCAACGGTTATGCTGCAACAAGAGCACAACTAACACAGCAGTTTAGGATCATAAACAGCTGTGATGGCCGAGTGGTTAAGGCGTTGGACTCGAAATCCAATGGGGTCTCCCCGCGCAGGTTCAAACCCTGCTCACAGCGAAGGAAGCCAATTCTTCTGTTGGAGTTCAGTGTTTAAAATCCAATTTTGTGCTTAGAAATCTTGGGTCCTGGTATTAGTGACATGCACCACCTGCCCAAACACCCTGGGGACAAGGTACACCCCTTCATGGCAACAACACTACCCAATGGCAGTGCACCCTCAGCAGGACAGTACTCCCTGCCACACTGGAAAAACTGCTCAGGAAAGGTAAAAGGAATTTGACAAAGAGCTCAAGGCATCCACCTGGCCTCCAAATTCCCCAGATCCCAATCTGATTATGCTTCTGTGGGATGTGCCAGTACACCACCTCACAGCCTAGAGGACTCAGAGGATCCATTGCCAACATCTTAGTACCAGACACCACGAACACCCATAGATTCCAATGTCCATGGCTCAACAGGTCAAAGACCCCACTGTGGATTGGACTTGCCTCTGACCTGCCAAGGTACTGACACAGTACTTCTGGAGTACCAGTCTGTCCAACCAATGCTTGATCAGATTGGGATCTGGGGAATTTGTGGCCTGTCGATGCTTTGAGCTCTTTGTCTCGTTCTTTGGGCCATAACTGAGCAGTTACAGTGGTGTGATATGATGCACTGTCCTGCAGGAGGACACTGCAATTGGGTGCACCGTTGCCAAGAGGATGTACTCGGTCTTCAGTGGTGTTTGGGTACATGGTGTGTGTGAAGTGGCATTCACATGAATGCCAGGACCTCAGGTTTCCCAGCAGAGCATTGCGTTGCAATGAGATGATCTATGTTATTTCTTCACCTGTATGTGGTTCTAGTCTTGTGGCACACAGGTCATCACATGGATTGGAAAAGGAAAAAAAACACAATGAAAAGCTTGCCAAAACAGCTGTGATGGCCGAGTGGTTAAGGCGTTGGACTTGAAATCCAATGGGGGTTCCCCACGCAGGTTCGAACCCTGCTCACAGCGACATGTGTCAAAACTACTTTAAGAGTTGAGTTTTGTGTAATGAAATAAATGCTCATATAACAGTTGTCAGGCAGGGTCACTGATAGTGCAGCAAAATACAAAGACATGTGCTCTAGGACCTGCGGCAAGCAGTTGTAGCTATATAATGATAAAACCACTGACGTGAAGTGAATAACGCTGATCATCTTGTTAATATGGAATGTTGTGCTCATGCACCACCCACCCAAACACTGGAGACCAAGTACCGCGCAGGTTCAAACCCTGCTCACAGCGATGTTTAACGAGAACTTTGTGCTTAGATTACATTTAAATACTGTAGTTTCTTACCAATGATGTATTTCTTTCAAGCATAGGAAACCCTTCATAGTGTTGGAAGCCTCAGTGGTACTAGAGCGATTCATGTGAAATCATGTTGTATTTACATGTAATAAAAAACAAAAAAAAAAAACATCTTGTATTCATGTTAAAAAAAATATTCCAACCAAACCAAATGGAGAAAACCTAGGGTTTGTTTGGACCAAACAAAACAGGTTTGGTTTGAAAGCACATGAGTGAAAATTTAAGAAAAGTCAGAATGATGGCTGACAGCTGTGATGGCTTCATTTCAAATTCAGTGGCATTTCCCCTTGAAGGTTCAAACCCTGCTCTCAGCAATTGAAGAAGCTTGACACTTCCTAAACTGACTTTTGTTTGAACTCTGCTCAAGCGGAGACTTAGATTTTATTAAGAAAAGAAAGTTACATATATTTAAGGGCAGGGCCGTTTGAGTGACAGGCTGTCTACAAGGCGTATCTTCAGTCTGTGAGTCAAATCCACCCTTCAGTCCTCTACAGCTTTATTCCCCTAACCACATATGGTCACGTCTGGCTCTAAAAAAACAAGATGTAGACACCCGAAATGCTGAACTCAAGGCTTTAAAACAGCAGTACACCAACCAATGGGTGATGTCAGAGTAGCTACGTCCATTATTTATACAGTCTGTTGAACAGACCCACAAAGCTTTTTTAAGTCTAACTCTAAATGTAGTTCAGTGCGGCAACTCAGTCAAATCACACTCAAGCAGCTAAGCTAAATGTCTGCTTTCAAATCAACAGACTGATTATCATTATTTGGAAGTGAGTGATTAAAATATTGCCTGAAACATATGGCAAAGTGCAATGAAATTGCAATGAGAGATAATAACAATGACAGCAGTAATCTATGGCAGGCTGTTGACTGCTGACAATGGCCTCATTTCAACTTTTAATGCTCTCGTCTGCTGCTTTACTGTCACTTTATCAGTTTGAAAGACTGGGTTTTATTTGTCTCTAATTGTGGATTGTATGTTTCATTGTTTTTTCTTTTACTTTTACATCAGGCAATCGAGATCTGGGTAAAGCTACATGACCATTTAAAAGTTTGATTGCTTGGCTGAGAGGACTACGCTATGTGTTTGAATGGCCTTTATGCTTTCTGGTTGCAGAAAGTCCTCATTACAAATAGATGTTAATTTGTAATGTATAAGGGTTTTTTTTTTCCAGCATGGAGAACAAAACTGTTACAATGGTTAACCCAGACTGACAACTGAAAGAGCAGAAAGAGACAAAGATCCCTCTGAGTAACAGTGAAAGAATGGAAGAAATCACCAGTGAAAATGGGAAGCTTAGCACCGAAATATTAGCAGATTTAAATAGAAACAGGTTCCTGTTTAAGTGTCAAGTTCACAGCCTATAACAAGCTGGAATTAACAGGAAATGGGTTACTGTAGAAAAGCTATTTTTAAAATTTCACAATAGGAGTAGAAGGTTAGTCGAGGCTATCACTACTTCAGTTGGATCGGGAAATATCAGCCCCCAATAAAAGCATGAAAGTAGCAGGGGACTTTTATTTTGACAGAAGTAATGATATTTTGATTATAAACTGATGCAGAAAAGGCATAAATTGATGCATTAAAAATTCACCAGAATGCAGGAAATTAAGCGTTTGGTGCTCAATAAACAAAAACCCTTGTCAGCTAAACATACAGACTGACTAATCAAAGTTTTAACATATTCAATCCAACCACTGATTATACTGCAAAGGGCCCAAAGAAAAATGGGCAAACTTCATATTTAGAGCCCAATCGCACTGTTGTGGTTCAATAATGACTGAGTATAACTTAATGCTTTTCGGGACTGGAAAAAGGTTTGAAATTTAAGTTCCAACACTATTGCCCCCTGTAATGCAACACTATGGGGACGTCGACTAAATAAGTGGATCTCAAACCACCACTTTTACACTGTATACCGCCTCAGAAAATATTAGACTGCCCAAGTACCACTACTCTTATTATTTCTTGTTTTGACTGTTATCAGCCACAGGCATGTTGCATGGGTGGCACTAGAACTACCACTTAAACTCTTCCACACAACTCTCGTACACCGCAAGGGCTGGCCCCTCATCAGGTGCTGTGGAGACCTCACTGGCACTGCTTAAGCAGTCACCAGCACTCAGTGGATTGTTGCCCACTTTAGTTTCAACAGGGCTGCTCAAAATATTGTCTTCCTGATCTGCACTTCTCTTCCTAATAGTTCCCATTTTGAGCCACGACTGCAGTGTTTTTGAACCATTTAATTTACCTCTGCTTGCTATTTGACCATCACAGTTTAGTTCATAAACAATCATGGATATGTGTGAATGCTTTGTTCATGAATGTGTCTAAACAGGCTGATAACGAAACAAAAATATTACAGGAAAGGCAAAACTGATTTCAAATTGCATTTCAGGGATCTCATAGTTTGAGTATTTTCTTTCCCAGTGTTGTAGTATTTTAATAGTATTTTATTTAAATTAATTAATTAACTTATGTGAAACTTTTCTGAGATTCATCCTAGAGGGAGCTCACAAACCACCCGTTGTACACACATCATAGTTTGAGAAACAGTGAACTAAATGGTAGCTGGACTCATGTAATTCATCCTCTTTCAGGGTCAAAACTATTTCAAATGCAAATCATAACTTTGATGTTTGAATTATACTGTTTTTGTAAAAGTCATTATTAAAGGAAAGGAGACAACCATCAATATAACAGCTGATTTCAAACTACTGAACAGTTATATGAGCAGTTCAATTTTATCAACAAAATCTACCTGCCACATATTGCAGGTATGAAACAGTCTAAGTTAAAGAGGCAATACAAGCATGTTACAAAATTGGAAATCAAGTTCGCGGCTGTGCGAGTACTTCCACTTCCAATCCACATTTAGCAGGTTAAATTTATAAACACATCTTTTATTCTCCATTTTAGCTCAGCATAGTTTTTATTTTCAGAATCATTATTTACCCTCTGAGAAGGACAACTTAAGTTAATGCATTCTTATTATATTAAAGCTCATTTAAGAATCCACCCATTGACTTTCACAGTATAACGCATCAGTGTGTGTGTGTGTGTGTGTGTGTGTGTAGGTGTGTGTGTGTGTGTGTGTGTGTGTGTGTGTGTGTGTGTGTGTGTGTGCGTGTGTGTGTGTGTGTGTATGTGTGTGTGTGTGTGTGTATGTGTGTGTGTGTGTGTGTGTGTTTAATATTCGGATCTCTCACTGTGATAGCTCAAGATGAAACAAATGTAATGAGAAGACCATTAAACTGAATTTACTGCAATTTCCCTAAAAACATCTCAGACTGACTGGATGAAAATACATAAAAAAGACGAACAGATAATCGTGTCTGTCTGCATGACTCTGTATGATTATGCATTTAAAAAGCTGTTTAAGTAGGTTGTAGAAAGTCTCTGCTACCTCAAACATATAGATATATAAATGAATAATAAGAGTGGCCCTTATTGCCACCGCTGGAAGTTTGAGCAAGACCCTTTATCCCCTACTGCTCCACTAAAACCAGTCTTGTAGTGGTGTCCCAGTAAGTAGGTATATTGTGGCTCTCAACAAAAATAATGTAGTTCACTCACAAAAAAAACAGAGTCCAGTTACTCAAGTAATGGACTTAAAGGTTTTTGTTTGTTGGTGGTATGTGTGACAGTGGTGTCTTAAAAGATTAGGTCCAATTCTACTGACTGAGGCAGTGGTAGACTTGCAGCTCCCGTGTGCAGCTCCTTCTCCAAAAGGGCTGTATGTTTGGGAAGTACTGAGCATATGACTGAAATAAGACTGGATTCTTTGATAACTGTGGAAGCATGTGAGAGAAACAGTTTTCTTCACAAAATCAACATAATGTGGGGGGAGTAACTGATATACATAAAAATGGTAATTTAGGGAGGGAAGTATCTCTTCAAGTATAAAGTTGAGGTACTTGTGCTTCACTTGTGTATTTCCATTTCATACCATTTTTTACTTCTACTTAAAATGCTTACCCCCGTAACAATTTTAGTTTAAATTTAGTTTGCAGATTAAGATTTAACAAACCGCATTATGTGCTTGTAGATGCTGCACCATTGTTGATTAAACTACTCAACAAAAATGGTTAAAATTAACTCCAACTACAACAGTAAAATTCTGTTTACACATTAATGTATCATAAATATGCTTTCTCCCAGCTCATAACTGTCATCGTCATTGTTGTCAGATTTTTTTTTCTATTTGCAAATTAATAACCTGCATTGGTGTGTTGGCTTCATATTGATAGTTGTCTGTGCCCAGTTAGCTAGCTACCAGTGTGTTATCCTGATCCATTTCACATGTCCCAGTTTGCAGCCACTTTCCACTTCCCCCAGGCCCACCATGCAGTTTTTAGGAACTCTCTGGACTTGCCATTCCCCACTGGATGCCAGTGGATGGATGGATATAGACAGTGCAGGCGGTGCTTTTGCACTGGGGCCCATGAGAAAGTGGGCCCTCCCACAATGTGTTGGGGGGAGAATGGGCCCTTATGAGTTACTGCCACCTTGAAAATATGCCTGTGTTCAAAGAAGAACAGTGCCATTTCCTATATATGCTCTTGAAGAAGGCAAACTCATCTCCATCATGTTTATTTTTTCTTTATTCAAAAACAGTCAATAGCATCTTCAACAAAATGATATGTTTATTCTATGACTGTACATCAACTATTCTATAACCACAAATCAACTATTAAAATTGTTAAATTAAACTAATGATTTTTTTATTTTTTTTCTCTCTTTGGTATTTTTTGTTATATACAGATATGAAATGATGATTGCTGGGTAGTATGTAGGTTGATGTTATCAAATGTCAAGTCTCTGATCATGTGACGAGACCATAGTGTGCACTGGGGCCCAACGTAACTACTTTACGCCACTGCTGGATGCCCTCAGACTTTTCCACCTGTCCCAGTCACCTGACTCTGTAATACACCTGCTCACCTGTTTCCACTTCTCCTCATCAGCCCTGTCAGTGCATATACCAGTCCCCTTCTCGCCCAGTTGCCAGACTGTCAATAATGTATCATGCATTTGTTTCTCTGCCTTTGTACTCTGCAACCTGAAAGGTGGAATCTTCAGCTGCCTGCTATCGGCAGCTTGTATCCTGAAACCTGTATCTGTACCTGCATCTTTTTCCTGCCCCATTCTGGTTACCTGTGGATTCTCAGTCAATTCTGTTTGGTCATGCTACCTGTGTCAGTAAGTTAAATTAGGTCATAATAATTCAGTAAAACTTTGTAAAATAACAGTGTTTCTCCGTAGAACTTTTAGTTACACTTATTGAAGGTGTTTGATTGTAACACATTAGGAAAAATCTGTGACATTTAAGTGTTTTGTAGCAAAACCTTTAATGTAAACTTCTGTGAATTTATTGTTTTTGCACTTTATTTGAATTACAATATTTCACTTTATTTTACGGGTTTGTTTAGCAGACGTTGCTGCCAGTCATTTGATCATTGTGTTTTTTATTTTTACAATTTTTTTTTACAGTGAATATCGTTACTTGCCTCCCTCAATTATCTACGTTTGAGCTCTTGTCCCTCTGTTGCCCGAATTCACCCTAAAGATCCCATGAAATGTGTATTCTAATTACAAACCTGTTCTAATTACCAGGGGGTCAAACACCAATGCATTGTCACAACCTTTGGTGTCTGATAGCAACACACTTCAGCATCTGTATGAGATGCAGTCGGTCTTTAACTAACTCCAATGTAAACCCATCGGCAGCAATATGTGATTCCCAGAGCAACTGATATGGTATAAAGACCGAGAAAGTTTGTTTTTGGAAGAGGTGGGGGTGGATGGACGGGTCAAACAAATACAGGGCCTTCACCCAAGAGACGACTCATGAGATGTTGTCAGCGTCATTTTAATGCAAACCATGATCTTTTCTCAGACCTAATGAAGTTGTGTTTCCCAGACATAAGAAGGTTTACTTTGAAAAGACACTGTATGCATTACAAAAGTGAATGAAACTGAGAAGTCCAACAACTAAATAAAATTGTAGATCTGGTAAACCCTCGTCACTTGTGGAGTAAGATAAGTCAGAGTATCTGCAATGTAATGAAGGATTTATTGTCCTAATTTATTTATATTATTTTTGTTTCCAGTTTAGTTCAGATTGACAGGAGAAACAATAAAAGGAAGAAAAAATGTAAAATACAATGCAGAACATCCACAGATGGTATCTTTAATGTAACTTTTTTGGTAAATTCAGCCCCAGTGGGGATCAAAGCTCAAACCCTGGCAGTGTCAGCAGCAGTTCCCTTCACACTGAGCTGCAGAGGAAATGGGACCCCTAACCCTTGCAGAGTTACTATCACACTTTACCCACCGAGCATCGCTGCAATTAAGTTAAATGGGCACACAAACCATATTGCTAATGTTTTCATGAAGCCAGAGCCCCAGAGAAGTGTGGAGATTGCAGAATCCATCAGTGAAATTGCGCACTGACATGCCCCACTAACTTTGACTGCACGATGGAGCTCACTTATCCAAAATGCATCCAATATACAGATATGTCCAAACGCATGACGTGTCATCAGAAAACCACTGACAGGCCCATCACAGACAGCAGCTGTTTGTTCCATGTTGGAGAATCATAATCCGCACTGAAAGCGGGACAATCAAATGTTTTTCTCCGACTGGATTTTACAGCCAACAAATGACAGTTTGTTAAATTTAGACTGAAAAGCAGGCAGAAGGGGATTTTACAGCCAAATGGCAATTTGTTTTTACTGAAAAGCCAGCAATAACTTCATCCTGTCATCTGTACACAGACAAAAATCCTTATTAGCAAAGTCATTTCATTATGCTCATGTACTCAGTAGACTTTGTCCAGTAATTCAGCAGGGAGGGAGGGGAGTGTAGTTTTTGTGACAAATAAGCTAAAATAATGTTACTTGCTTTTTTCATATAAAATTCTTAATTTTAATTTTAATTTTTTCTGTTTCAAACTGAGTCAGCAATGGATGGATATTTTCCCAGTTAGCAGCAGCAGCAGCACTTCTATGACTTAATTTCAGTGTAGAATTAGGACCTGCTTCTCACTGATAAGACCCAAACAACAATTATATTTAACTTAGGCAGCTAAAAAAATCTTCAGTTTTCAACCAAATTTAACCCTTGTTTACTTTATTTTAGTGCTCTGCCTCATGGGTTGTTTTGTCTGAAACAGGTTAATGTGTTCAAATCTAATTTCTGTGCTCATGGCGTGGTTAGCCTAGCTTTACATAAAATCAGCAAACAGGGAAACAGATCTAAGCCTCCTGACTCTAGCTTTGTACCTACTGCACAGACACTACATCTGAGCACATTTCTCCAAAATGTTGAACTATTCTTTTTCAGTAATAGTTGACAGAAGTTCTTATAAAAGAGAATCAAATTACTTCACATTAATAAAAAGACATTCTCACTTCTCTTAGAAACTTATGTGATTCTCAGGCATAATACCAGATTAAATAATTAAGTTACTCTGAATATTTCAGTGAAACTGCAAATGAAAAGAACTTGGTGAAACCATGTAACTTTTTGTATCATTGTAACAAATAATTTAATAATCGTTTTCAAGTTAGAGAATCCATTTCTCACTGGCTGCCCTCACTTGTTGGTGACAAGACTTGCAGCTATTTAAAACTCACTCTGAATCATACCTCGACATTAATGGAGTTGAATATGTTCCTGCATCTTTTTCTCTCTGTTTCAGCTCTCTGTCTTTCTGAAACACAAATCTTTGTGTTTCAGACAAGGGGTTATGTCTGGGTCTGAAAAGTGAGACAGTGTGCAGCCCTGTTGCCAACAGAAAAAAACGACATTGTAAATTACAGCAAGCCATGAATATGTTAACATTTGCACATTTCATATGTATCATATCAGTGTTTCTAAAATGATATAGTATATAAGCTGACTTTGTCATCAGGAGGTGGAGGGGATGGTGGATGGCGTGTCACCTAGCTGAGATGCCTGCCGAGCTGCAGATTAATGCAGACCACTGCTTGAGATCAACAAAAAACAAAATTAGCTGTGATTTAACGATGCATTGCTGTGTTTCTATCGGCATTTTAGGCTCCAAACATGGGTGTTTTGCAGGGACCCATCACTGTTTTTCTAATGGGGGTAGTGACACAAAGAGCAGTTGTTTTTTACCAATACATCGCTGCGCTGTGATTGTGCCTAAACCTAACCTCAACCACAACCTGTTAACCACAGCTTTATTGTAACATAAAGTTTCGCTAAATAATAAGATGCAAATGTAACATTTCCAGCGTTTGCAAAAATGTACAATCCCAACATTTTTTCTGCCGAAAGGGCCTTAAACCTGCATTCTTTGTAATGGCCAGCAGGAGGTGACTCCACTGGTTGCAAAAAGAAGTCCAATTGTATAGTAGTCATGACAAAATGAGCCTACTTCTTACTTGATTTCTACATGGTCTCAATCTTTAGTTTCATGTCTTCCGTAATATTTCATGATGTTCATTTTGTAAATTAGGGTCCTGTTTAGAGTAAACTAGATGAAAAAACGGGTTTAGCTTGAGAGCGTAGCTACCGTGTGATTGACAAGTCACTAGCACAGCAACGTCCTTGGATTCTCAGTCAGATCCACCCCTTGCTCCAAGTTGTTCCAAACTCTCTTCCAAATATGGTCACATCTGGCTCCAACTACCCCTCCCCCCAAAACAAGATGGCGACGTTCAATATGCCAGTTTCGAGGCTTCAAACCAATGGGTGATGTCATCACTATGACATACGTCAGCCCAGTAAGGCATGTGGGATGTGTGCAGGTAAAGTTGAATTAATCTGTAGTTGCTTCAAACTTTCTCTGTGATGATACAATTTATATGTCAGTATAGTCAAATACATCATACATTATAGACAATGTCACAACCCTGAAATAATGATTTGGTCAGAGATGTGTGTATCACTTTCCACCAAGTGTTGGCTGTGATGCTGTTTCGATATTTAAAAGGTGTTTAGGTGTATGGATTGAAGTTGTATTGGCCATTCTACCATGCTACCAAGTCCCTAGGCATGTTAGTCTGCAAGGTATCTCACTTTTGGCTCATATTCCACTGAAATAAGTTCACCTTTTCTGTGATAACAACGTCACGGCAGGTGATTCTCATCCAACTTCCATCTCAGCCTGGTTCACTATCAACTTGATGTTCCAATAAATACGCTCTAATTAGACTGTATCACATGGTCAATAACTCATCTCCAGCTCCATCCTACTCAGACTTCTCTGCCTCATCTCGGCACCGAAATGTCCAAAATCTTTTTTAGCCATTTAAACTTAAAACCACATGACAGTATCATCACCTGTCGTGAAGAACAAACTATACTTACTAGCACCTTCTCGCAAAATAGAAACATGGCATTAGCATAGTCCATTCATAATACATTGTTCAGACTACACAGACTGTTGTATACACTATAGACGTGTCTTCTAACACAATCTAGAAACGTTTTCACACAAAGACAGCGTTTTAAAATGTACAACTTGATGCATACGAACCCTGAGAGCAACAGAGAAACTTCACACATTGTTGAATAACTGTTGGATGAAAAAAAAAATAGCAACAGTCACACAACAAGAGTTTCCCTCCTGCTGTGCATTCCGAGAGCTCTATTGTCAACAGAGACGTCTGCCATTTGAGAAAAAGATGCCACCTTCTGTTCAGACAGCTGGCATTAAAATACAGCTCATTGTCGGATACAGTGGAAGCATTAGCTAAGTGCATTCTGGTCCGAAAATAGTGGGATTTGAGGAGTAATGATTTTTCAAAGAGGACACACTTTGGCTCCGGCACTGATGTACAAAAAAGGCCAATGGGCCATTAATGAAAGTGGAATAGGCTTAGCGCACTTTGAATAACCATTGGACTTAATACAAAAGCCATCACGGAGTAATCTGCAGCATTTACTGGGGATTAGCATGTGGAGAACAATGCCAGATTAATCCTAAAAGGCTGACCTGTTGCCCAGACTGCTGTAATTATGATTACCAGAGCTCGCATCATGATGAGACATTTCATTGACATGATAACAGAGTAAACAGAGAGTGAATGTACAGTATTGTCATTTATATAAGACCTTTGTACCACCAGTTGAGCTCTCATCAACCTGTGTTGATCTGTTTTAATGATGTGTTTGTGAAATATGAGCAGATATAAAAAACACTGACACTATTGTGACTTTTTATTCATTGTCCTCAGAAGATGACTCTGAACTCCTAGAGACTTTAAGAACAGATAAACATAGGATTTTATCATTTATCTCTGGGAGTAAGAGGCATGTCAACTTTTTGCGTAACTTTCTATTGATACATTTAAAGTTGCTTGTCTATATATGAAGTCTACAGTTGAATATTGTATTACTGTAATTTTGTAGTTCTTGGTTGTAAATTATTGAGGTTTCTCTCAGTTTTAACTATGCTAGCAGGATGACATCACGGCAATGTTGCTCCTTATCCATAATTAAGTATCTTGTCAGCTACTGTATGGACTGCCATTGAATTATGCACATACATTAATGTTCCCCGCAGGTTCAATTATAATAACTTTGGTTATTTTCAACCAAACTTTTCAACTTTTCTCTAGAACAATCAGCAGTTCAAAGATTTAATTTGTCCAGTATTTTTGGTTTTTGATACTTGATTTCCACTAGCCTCAACTGGACTGTGTGTTTATCTCCAATTAGCAAATGCTAACATGCTGAACTAAGATGGTGAACATGATAAACATCAGCATATTAGCATTAAGCTTAAAACCCTGCTGTTCCCTCGTACAGCCTCACAGAGCCGCTAGCGTGGCCGAGTTTTTATTTTTCTCAAACGGTGATTAAAGGATAGAGTCAAGGGCATGTTGGTTACACGTAGCTGTTACCTGATCCTCCTTGAAACACTGCATCTCTAAGTTGTGGCTGTATGAATACACTTGATTTGACCTGACTTGAGTTTGATTGCGATGAATAAGATTAAAGCTACGACATGCAGTTTTGTGCAGAGGGGAGTTTTGATTCAGAGACAGACCTGAGTTCAGCCTCAGTGGTCACAGGAAAAGATACACCAAATTCCCCACAGCTAAGGAGCTCACCCAAATGCCAAAGAAAAGCTTCTTGTTATTAAAAAATGAAGAAGAACAAAACAGTAAGATAGAAAATTCCTATTTTATTTCTCTCTGGGATTTAGTTTAGCATTACAGCTGTGATTATTTGGCTCTGCCCACAGAGATTTCACCCATACAATAAGGTCATCTCTGACCCCAAAACACCATTAAGTCTAATAAAATCACTATTAACACTTACTGTAGGAATACCACAAAAGGATTGTGGTGATTTGTAACTCATTCGGGATGCAAACACCAAATAGGAACTGTTGTTTGGCAAATATCACAGCAAAACTCTAAGTCTACAGAAGAATATCACACCAGAATAAAAAACATACCATAAAGTACACAACTAAAGTCTCTTAAGACAAACAGAGACAAGAATCCCGTAGAGGATGATTTTAAAGATGCCATAAGAGATTGCAATAAATCAGACATAATAAAGTAACTGTAAACCCACTATACATGAATATGAATACTAGTGTTTTATCAGTATCCCAGTGACAATCACATAAACTTAACCAAACATGCCTGCTGTACTAACCTTTGCCTTTACACCTCCTCCTCCTCTTCCTCTTGGACTTTCCCTTCATATCACGGTCTGACCTCTCCATGTTTCTGCTGCAGGTCCCATTCACCAGTGCCATTCAGGAGATTCCTTCTTTTTTTTTTAAATTTCCAGTAGTTTTGTCCTCTGTTGCTTCTTCTTCTTGTCTGAGGCAAAACGCTCAGGGAGAATTGAGAATGCAGCTCTGCAGCAGGAAGCCCTCTACAGTGACTGACTTCTCTCCCCCCTTTCTGCCGGCTTTAGGAGGCAGGCGGCTGTTCAGAGTGTGACATCATGAGGAGAGGAAGAGCTTTGGTTTAAGCTGTGATTCAGCATCACTGATACAAAGTCACTGAGTTTTTAGCCATGGTAACGGTGTGACTTTATGGATGGCAATGTCAGTCTGGCAGTTTGGTTCAGCTTGAAATACCTCAATAACTCTGTGATGGATTTCATAAAATTTGGTACAATGAATCATTGTCCTCAAAGGATGAAGCCTGCTGACTTTGGTTATATCTGACATTTCCTATGGTGCCACCCTGAGGAAGTACTCAGATTACTTTAATTCAGTAAAAGTACTAATACCAGACTGTAAAATACTTTGTCACAAGTAAAACCCCTGCATTGAAAATGTTACATAAGTAAAAGTGTGTTTAGTATAATCAGGGAAATGCAAAGTATCAAAAGTTAAAGTATGCAAAAAATGTCCCCTGTGACTATTTTGTCCAATCGATAGTACAAACCTCAAAATCATTAAAAATAAACCAAAACCAATCAAAAGAAAAGCAATTGAAACTGAAACCATGAAATAATTTTCTGTTAATTGAGTAATTTATTAATCGCTAACCACCCACTGACCAGTCATTTTAGCTGTGTAGCTAAACTGGTGGGCAGCTTACTTTATAAGAGTCATATTTCATAAACTCTTCATGTGATTTGTCTGCAAAAATCTCAATTTGGAAAGTAACTAAAGCTGTCAGATAAATGTTATGACGTACAAAGTACAATATTTCTGTCTGAAATGTAGAGTAGAAATACGGAAAGGCATGGGAGGACACATGTAAAGTATGAATACCCCAAAATTGTACTTAACTACAGTACTTTGAGTAAATGTACTTATATTCCACAGCTGGCTACAGTCCTGGACAATTCACCAATTGCTGAGATTTGGAAACATGGTAACTATACCCAAATAAATTACCTTTTAAGTTTCATCTGTTATCTACATTATCAACAAGGAAACAAGTCGTTAGAAGTGTAATCTCATTTTACTGATCCTAACGTTCCCTTTCTCACTCAAATGTGTGATGCTGAATGCAAAGAGTTAATCAACAAATACTTTCAACAGCTCAAAGGACTCCTGTTTGTAGTGCATGGACTAAAACATGTCCATGTGTCTTTTAATATCTAAATATTGAACTCTTAATCATTCATATTTTAATCAGAATTCTTCCACTGATGTTCTTTCATTTACTTCCCCAACCAGTTTTTATTTATCTGATTGTATTTGCTTTATACGATGAATGTTATGTGTTATGAGCAAAATTCATAGTGGTCATCAAAATGATACACCTGAGTCTTAGAGGGATGATAAAAAATAGACTTAAAGCACACACAAAAAAGAAAGACAAAGAAAAAAGACCAATTATGATTAAACACTTCAGGAAAATTCAGCACCAGCGGCACACACTGTTTATTTATGTTCTATATGCAGAGTTATAAATACTGCATGCAAGCAGTGTTATGCTACTTTTACACATTTGTACACATGTATTAAACATTAAAGCACTGAAATGTGGGTTAGAAAGGTACTCCAGCTGTGTTGTCTCTGCTGCAGCAGGAGACAAACTGAGCTTCTGTAGTCATGCAACACTTTTATCTCCTTTGTCTCTGCTGCCTGGTCTGCAGGCAGCAAAATGAGCACTGTGCAAGATTTAAAATACCCAAATTATCATAAATACAACAAAGAAATAAAGTGGAAAAACAGTTACATTGTTATGTATATTTCATATTTATGTGTACATTTACCATCAGAATTTGAATTTGAATTCCAGCCCAGATCTCAAAGTTTCCGAAGACGCTAAATATGTCAAACTGAACTTTGGGAAAATGTAGAATGTAGAGTATTTG
The DNA here is from genome assembly GCA_019142605.1 of Cephalopholis sonnerati. NCBI lineage: Eukaryota > Metazoa > Chordata > Actinopteri > Perciformes > Serranidae > Cephalopholis > Cephalopholis sonnerati. The sequence continues at coordinate 32,546,996 of JAGQAX010000010.1, forward strand.
ATAGAAGGATGATGGAGTCTGGAGGTTTAAATACTTCATTCAGTGTACACATCTTGTAACGTCAATAAAGAGCTGATACAGATTATATATTATGTATCCGATGCTGTCAGCAGTGTGGAGTATTATGATTTCAACAACCTTAAAGCTACTGAATAGGAAAAAGAGGGAATTTTTATTGGAGAGAACATAAAAAAAACTATAATAACAATAATAACAAAGAAAGACCTCCTGCTCCAGTTCGGCATTTCCACTTCACTATTTAGCATCACAAAGCCAACTCTGCATAATCTTCCCCACTTCACTTTTATGTCCAATTAAAAGCAGCTGTTAAATCCCTGCCAATCACCTTCCTCAAACTGATAATCTGACTGTGTTACACCTAAGCTAAGATCCAAATCGTCCCCTCTGTTTTGCTCCCCAACATTATTTTATTGTTGCTATCATCAGATTTCATCACTTCACTCCTCCTGTCTGGCCTTTGCTGTGTTTTGATCCTCTTGGTTTGCAGGTTTCCGGTGGCTGACTCCCTCTTCAGAGGATTAGCGAGATGCTGTACCTCTTTGTTTATCTCCAGATGAAGGTGGCGTGCTGCTGAGCCTCTGGGATCCACAATTCTTGTAGTATTTCACCTCACTGACTCCTAAAGCTCCACTGCTGTGTTCTGCGTACGATTATCCACAGTTTCTTAACACGTGCCGTGCCTTCACTCGTCATGTGTTGTAAGTAAATCTAAGCAGGAGAAATGAAGTGAACTCTCCCTCTTTGATCTGACTTTCCATTTGGAGGATTATTCTTATCTGTTGATGGGGAAGTGTTAGGGATTTGGCTGCATTTGTAAAGTGACTAAAATGAAAATGTAGATGTTCGGCTGGTATCTGTTTTTTTACCATGCTAAAATATTTAAACAACTACCAGACATTTATGGTTGCCAGATGATGTGTCTTAAGCCCCTTTCCCACTGAACAAAAACCCTACCAACACCAGCTATTATCTGGCTTTTTTAATAGGAATGGTTACAATTGGCATTTACTCCAGGGTCAAATGACTCCGCAGTAGTCACAGGTATTTATGGGCTCCAGCCTCGATCAGCTCTGATAGACAGTGATGGAAATACACAACATATCCTCATACAACGGTTAGTATAATATCCTACAAATTAGTGCCCCATGAATGACTTTACGTCCTTAATGTACAGTTATGTAATTTAAATTAAGTTATGGAGGGCAGCTTTAGGTAAGTTAAGTTACTGTGATTAGGTTTAGGAAAAGAAACATAGTGAGGACGTACCTTACAGTGACTCAAAGTTCACATAGTTCTGGACACCCTTCTCCAGGAAAAAGTGCTGGGTCTGGGTTTTTGTGAGCGATCCACCACCCCATCCTGCCTTCTTACAAGACTCCTTCTCCACGAAGATCGCCATCTTGCACTGCCATGTTTCTACAGTACCCCAGAATTGACAGACCAAACAATCGCTTTGGACAGGGCTATTCAAGATTTTGCATCAGCCACTGTACAGTGTTGGAGAAACACAAAATATTAACATGAAACTGCTTTATTCAGTGTTTTTGCTGGTGTAAATCACTGGGTCCAGAACAGGAAGAGACCTCTGCGAATAGTTCGGCACCTGGTAGAAACCTCCTGAACATCTGGATCAGAAAAAAGGTGAGCACATGTGAAGTGTGCCGGAGAAAATAGGTGAGCACAGAATGAAAAGCTGACAAACCTGCTACATGCCATATAATCTGGACCTCTCTAATTGCAAAAAGGGTTGCCAACAATACCAAGTAAAAGTGGTCTTCAATATATTTACTCAGTTATATCAGAGCTCTTGAGGGGACGACATAGATTCAGGGCCTTTGAGAGAACTTCCAGGGCTGGAGTCCCAGAAGCCATTCCCCTGCTCTGCCCTTGAGAAAAAGTAGTAGAGACATTAGCATTAAAATATACTTAAGTAAACATACTCACTATGTTGAATGGCCAATTTCAGAATCATATACTGGATTATAATTAGTAATGCATTAATGTGCACATCATATTAATGTTGCTGGTAAATTAAGAACTAATTTGGAACTATTTATATAGTGCTGGGCAGATTTAATAGTACATCATTATTTGTTAGATTATTCATCATTTGTATCTGTCAGATAAATGTCTTGGAAAAAAGGTAAAATATTTTCCTTTGAGATGAAGTGAAGTAGAAGTATAAAATATCATAAAATAGAAATAAGGAAGTAAAGTACAAGTACCTCAAAATGGTACTTTAGTACAGCACTTTAGTAAATGTACTTAGTAGCATCCATCCATTGGACATGAGAGTGGTGTCTAATCATCTAGCTCTCTGTAAAAAAGATGCCCAAAAATTGATATAATTTATTATTCCTATTCTATATATGTATGTGTCACAGTGTCATCAGAAGTGGATCTTTCTTACTTATCAACACTCTGAGAAGCTTTGCCCTGAAAGTGAGGCAAGGTCATGACTTATGGTCCCTACATTTTGCACGTAAAAGTCTTAAAGCATCCACATTTACAGAAAAGTGTACTTTATTTTATTCGTCACAACGTTTCAAGGCTCTTTGGAACTAAAAACAGCAACATGTACGACAAGATTTGATGCCAAGTGTACACACCTATGCAACCTACACAGAAATGCGCAGCTCCCTGATGTGTTCATCCATGTGATAGTATAATAACGTGTCCATCATCTCCTCCTGCTCTTTGCAGACATCCAAGCTGTTAAGGTGAGATAAAGTGGATGTGAGACTTTAGCATCATGCAGACACAACAGAGAGGCTATTACTGCGTCTGATGAAAAACAGATAGATTGTACTGTATTTCAGCCTGTGGCTAAGATCCCACAGGGCAGGCAGAATGAACTGCTCACCAAAATGAGCTCAACATTCCAGCAAATAGGACACAGCATCTTCCTTGTGTACTCCTCAGGCCAAACATTATACTGTACATTAGATCCATCTCAGTGTTTCTCTGTAAAGAGCTGCAGCCTGCGGGCACGCTCTCTCCAGCCTCTTCAGTCGGATTTGGCTGCATGTACGGGATAAATGAAGGCGTATTGTTGAGTCATCTGGACATTTATGTCATATTACAGAATTAGCATATTTATGTGTTTCTGTCTTTCTCTGTAACTCTTTCCCCATCTCAGTCCACACTTTCTTTCCCTGGTTTTGCTGTCTATACTTTCAACATGTTGTTTCCTGTTTGATTAATTATTTAATTTATTTTAATTTAAAGCCACCATGCATATACATTTTCTGTGAATATAGGAGTTTTAAAAATAATTTTAATGGTGTACATTTTTGTTTGTAGCAAAATGAGACTGCGTCAGTGAAAAGTTGCAATGCTGTGTGCCTCTGTTTCCTTTTTGTAAGACCACTGAGGGGTGACAAAAGGTGACAATTTCAAGATGTACACATAACAGCATAAGAAGCATAATGGGCAGAAAAAGATGTTTCAAGCATACTGAACTCTTTATAGTAATTCAAACTGTAGCTACAGAAAACAACATATTTCCCATAAGGAGCATAGAATGGCACTAAAGCAATCGATGTATGATCACACTGTATTTACATCAGTGGCGTAGCAGAGTTGTGCTGGGCCCCGGTGCAGGTATTTTCCTTGGAACCCCCCCAGCCATACTGGGATCTGGGGATTTTGAGGCAATGGTGTTTCAGTGGATGGTGTGTGTCAAGTGTTGTGACTGATTGATATACAGGTACACACGGTTCCTTCCAGAGGAAAGGAATCAGTGTTCTGTAAAAATGTTCTAGACGGATCATCTAAAGGTGTCAGTTGTATCTGTGAGATGAGCTCCTTTCATATGCCATAGGTAAGTCTGTGAGGGGTCTGACATTGTCCAGTGTTGCAGCTGTGATGGCCGAGTGGTTAAGGCGTTGGACTCGAAATCCAATGGGGTTTCCCCGCGCAGGTTCAAACCCTGCTCACAGCGACATCTGACAGTGTTTCTGTATAGATTGTTTGCCAATACTTTCTTTCAGATGTACGGACCTCTCATCAGTGATGCATTGGCTGCATTGTAAATGAGATTTCTACTTCAATGTATTTCCGAGTTTAAATAAAAGTTGAATGAATGAAAACTGTAACTACAGAAAACAATGTTATTATTGGTTAGGAGCCTGTGGTACAAGATCAAAAAATCAGTAAAGATAAGAAACATTCTGACGTCTTGTTAAAAAATACATTAAAATGCCAAAAAAAGCCTGTAAACACAGGTTAGGGAAAGATTGTGGTTCTGGTTTAGCAGTGCCTGGGTCTTTACCTAACCATAAGTTGAGTGCTTTTGCTGTCTAAAATCAAACACAGACCATACTCAGGATGTGAACCCTGGCGCCAAAGTCCTGTGTTTCCTATACCCACCATCCCCTTGACCACCCCAACTGCTTCCCAGCCCTGCGACCCCATGTGGTACATAAATGTAATGCTTTCTTCACTCAGAAGTTTGCCTCTGAAAATAATCCAAGACAGCAATTATGTTTTGTTTATCTCAAGATAATTGGAGGACAAAAAGAGTAATATATACAATAAACATTATACAGTATCTCTGTACCTACAGCCTCATTTGGCCACTAGCATGGTCTTGATCTTGTTTTTTATCTAGTGAAGAAAGGTTCCTCCTTCCTTCCTATGTTGCTTTCTTTAAAGTGTATTGAGACTTTGAGACTTTGACTTAATTTTCTCAATTTCCTTCTTTTCTCTCTTCCTCTTTTCCCTGTTGGCTTTCTTTTCTCCCTTTTCAGTCTACCTACAGCTACCTTGTCATCGTGTGTGTGTGTGTGTGTGTGTGTGTGTGTGTGTGTGGGTGAGGGGTGCGTTAGTTTTATTGTTTTTGAGAGCGACGCCGTGAAGTCAGCCACCCTGGTCACGGTTGAGTGAAGTTGCGGGGAGTTTCATTACGCTGTGAAATAACGATCACACCGTGATTAAGTTGATTAGATTTCATGAATATTTGAAAGGCGAACCAAATTGCTGATTAAATATTTACTGGTGGTTTCCTTCCTGACAGACTTGGAGATCATATCACATTTCCCAAATGACTGACTATACTGTACTGGAAAGTCTTTATGTCTAAGCACTCCACTCCAATATCATATAACTGTAATTATGTGTTAATCAGGTTTATTATTGTCAGTTTTAATATCATTTAGTGTAAGTCAGGTAGATGTTTACATGGGACGGTGTATCTATTGTGGATCATAATAACAATAAAACGTGCAAACATTAACAAATACTCTACTGAACTACTGATGCTAGCTGATATTTTATTCATGTAACAATAAAGCGATAATACAAACATTTGTGGAAGAAGTACTCACATCCCTTACTTAAGTAAATGTGCCAAAACAACCACATTAAGATGCTACATTGTAAATATAAGTCCTGCATTCAAAATCATACTGAAAAGTATGTGCAGTAAAAATCTTGTCCTGCAGGAAAATGCCCCGTGTGACTGATATATCATCATGTATTACATTAATACTGAGTGTTAAAAGTCATACATTAATGTATAAGCAGCATTTTATTGAGGTGGAACTCATTTGAACTGCTTTATGTACAGCCGGGGAGTTTAGTCCAGGTCATGAGATGATTAATAGGAAGAGGAAGAAGAAAAAACAAAGTTCTGTTACCTGACTTTGTCTTTTATCTAATCTTGGCTTCTGTGGATAAATTCATCTATTAGGACCAAAAACAATCGTTAAAGTGAAACTGCATAGTTTAGAGGTGAAACTGTATCTTTGGTGAAACTGCTAGTAGCTATTAGACACCTGAAACCTGTCTAACAACAGACACTGCCTTTTTTGCAAGGTCGCAGCCCCAAAATTTGGAAACCATTGGTTTCACCAGTGCATTGTGTTTTAAAATCTCATCACAGGTTGTTTTGTGTAAAATCTTAATCTGAAGGAAAAACTGCCAACTGCCACATGTCAAAAATATTCATAGTGTAACATGAAAAAGTTAATACTAATGGAGTTTTTTACTTGGATTTGGGGAATAAAGTTTTGGAACTACGGTTCCCATAATGTCTTGGGATATGTAAAGAGGAAGTATACTTTTTAGGCAGATGTTTTTGGTTTTTTTGCCAGTATTTGTTCACATGTTGCCAAATTGACACATTTAAAGTATGCTGAAGTAGCCATTAGTAGTTCCTGTTTGCAGTGTACCCATTGATGTAGGGACAACTCTCACTAGCTTACTTTGATACTGAAGAAGACTGTGTTATTCTCAAGTTCTACAGTTATAAGGAACATATTTTTTTTTTAGGTGGACTTATTCGACATCTGTTAAATGGTACTGATATTCTCGGAACGTCTTAAATATGTGTATGATGTCTGTCAGCTCAGCTTTGACAGTTCAGAGTGGACTGAGTATGGATTTTGATGCAAAATGCCTTAGTACCATTTATTTATCTGACATTTTGACAGTTTGTTTATTTATTAAATTTTGTTATCTGTGACTTTGTTTTTTTTTAAATTGAGGATGACCCTTGCATTGCTGAGTTAACCTTAACAAACCCCTTAGAGCTGCATTATAGGAGACATGGAACACTGGCGGCTCCAAGTGGCAGCAAGAGGTAACTGTGCTGTCTTAAAATGACGTAGGAATAAGGGATGCACACATACTGGAACAGCATCTGAATTTTTGCAACAACCCGATGTTGCTCATGTGTCCTGTCTACCTCATGAGCTGATACTGCAGTTTGACAGCCCCTGTGTCTGGACAGCTAATGGGGCTGTCAGGGGGCGTCTCAAAAGTGTATGCAAAATACATATACAGATATGTTATGTTATGGTATAAATTAAAAAATAGTAGCTTGCATTACACCCCCTGTTGGAATAAGCTGTTTCCTGTGTTTAAGTTAGGTTTCCCCTCAGTGTTCATTACTTTCATCAGAGGCAGATGAACCTCCAGACAGACACGGCAAATATTCCAGAAGGACAGACACTTAAATGTCCTCTGAAGGACTATTTGGTTTACAGCTAAGTTATGAACATTTTATGTGTTAGATTCAATCTAAATGTTAAGCTTTGAACCTAACTGACTTCATTATATGCTCAACAGTACAGCTGGCACTAAAATTAATTTTTTTCGCTATCACCTCCTGGCAGACATTTTGATAAGATATCTTCCAATGAGCAACTAGTGCGTAGAACGAGGTTGATCAAAAGGATCTTAATTACAGCAGAAAGCTGAAAGTCACTCTGCTTTAAACAAAAAAATTTCCACCCTATGAGGAATATCTGCGTCACTGATAACGGAAACCTGGAGCGATCAGATTGTCGTTGAATTAGGGGTTGATAGACTTCATGTGTGAATATACTGGTGCTTTTCGTTTCTCTGGTGGAAATCACACTAACAGAGGCTGTGGGTCTCTAAGAGCTCAAGATTTGTCCATTTCCAGACTGATTACAGAAAAATCTATCCAGACTGATTTACTCTTTTCAGCAGATGACATCACATCTTACTTTCAGAATGAGACTTCTTCTTGGGCGAGACTTAGACACAATGACACACAGATTGGATCAAGTGAAAGGTAAAGAGACATGTACAGTGACGATGCACAATTGCCCCACATGGTGACATTGCAGGCTGCAGCCCTCTCTCTAAATACTAGACTAACTTGAAAACTTGTTGTTCACATCAGTCACTTAGACATCAAAACACAGAAAAACTAGAATTTCTGCCTCATAGTTGCATGTCTGCGTGCACCAGTCAAGTTGCAGTCGCACCTACAGCACAGAAGATCTATACAATCAACACAGTTTCAAGGTGGGCACTTAAGATCAGTGTCACAAACTCAATATCTGGCCAGGTGTAACATCCTCTGTTCCTGAGTTATGATATTAAATAATGGCCACAAAAGTGTTTTTGCAGAGCATTATAATGTCACAGTAAAGTTGACCATTGACCTTTTGTATATAAATGTCATAATTTATTCATTTAATTACACATTTCTGTGAATTTTTGTCTTAATTAATCTATGAATTCTTGAGTTTTGGCCAAAAACTTGTCTTGTTTTGTGAGGTCACAGTGACCTTGACACGTGAACATCAACCTCCAAATTCTAGTCAGGTCATTGCTGAGTCTAAGTGGACGTTTGTGCCATAGTAAATACTGCATAGTAAATACTTTCAATTTCCTACTTCAGGTGCATTTTTCTAATTATAATTATGTACTTTTTCTTAGTTAAGATGAATTAAGAGTATTCTTTAACATAGTTTTGTTACTTTTACTTACCAAGGTCTTAAAACCTCTTCCACCACTTAGTATATTGAAACGTGCTTATTTCTTTAACTAAACTAACTGATTGAGTGACTCATTAACTCGGTGAGTGTATGAATGACGAGGCAGATTCAGTATTACGAGTTCAGTTTGATAAAGCATAGTGAAGGATTGCCCAGCTCAGTGTATGAATCACTGATGTGTCAAACAGTGTCAAACATACTACTGATCTTAGTGATACACTATTTGCTGATTGACTGATGCTGTTTTTCTTTGGATGTCTTGAAGCTGCTGTTCTTCATACCTATCTGTAGCCAGTTTTCACTGTTTCTATTCAAGTCAGCATTGGATTACAGAGAAAAAAACAACTCCCAAAAGTTGTGTATGACAATATCAAAGTAATAATAGCCAGTCATGCTGCCTGGTGAGATGTTCAGCTGGATTTAACACACAGTCACCCTGTGCTTAGTCATTCAGCTGTTTGTGGGGGGCTGTGTGGTTCAGGAGTGGGTAGGTCCCCTTCCCTGCACACCAAAAAGGATTCCTCAGCTTTGTGAGGGTACTGTCTATAAATACCCCTGACAGGGTGACTGAGAGCTACAGACAGCTGCAGCCACCAGCCAACCAACCCGTGGAGACTATCCACAGCAATCTGAGCAGCCCTGTGCACGCTGACAGTCCTGCTGTGTCGTGGGGAGTGAGTAGGGTGCCCACGAAACCAAACCAGGACAAGGAGACAGAACAAAATGGCTGCCATGACTATAGACCCGGTGGAGCAGCCTCGGATGTACCAGCAGACTCTGCTTCAGGACGGATTGTGTGACCTTTTGGAGAATGATAAGTTCGTGGACTGTGTCCTCAAAATCCAGGACAAGAAGTTTCCCTGCCACCGCTTGGTTTTGGCGGCCAGCAGCCCCTTCTTCAAGGCCATGTTCCTGTCCGAACTGGAGGAGAGCAAGAAGCGTGAGATTGTTCTCAAAGATGTGGAGCCAAGTGTTATGGGGATGATCCTGCGCTACCTATACACCTCTGACATTAATCTGACAGAACAGAACGTCCAGGATATCTTCATGGTTGCTAACATGTACCAGATCCCTTCTATCTTCTCTGTATGTGTGTCCTACCTCCAAGAAAAGCTGGTGCTAGGAAACTGCTTGGCTATCTTCAGGCTTGGACTGCTGCTGGATTGTCCCAGGCTTGCTCTGGCTGCGAGAGACTTCATCTGTGAACGCTACCAGGTTGTTGTCAGGGACCAGGACTTCCTGCAGCTGGGCCCGAGTGAGCTGGGCATCATCATCACCTCAGACGCCCTCAACATTGAGCGGGAGGAGCTGGTGTTTGAATCACTGATGGACTGGGTCAGACATGATGAGAAAAACCGCACAAAGGAACTGCCAGAGCTGTTGCACTGCGTCCGTTTCAGGCTTATACCTCAGGATTACTTCAAAGAGAAAGTAGAGCGTCACCAGTACCTCAGGTTCAGCCAGGAGATCAAGAGGGAGCTGGATCTTGTCAAGGATGCTTACAAAGGGCGTCTCCCAAAGCCCATGAAGCCCAGCAGGGACGGGGCAAAAGGGGGAGAGGGAAGTGAGGAGGAGGATGAGGACGATGACGAGGAAGGGTACTTGCCGGGTATACTCAATAACAACCCTCGCTTTGGGATGTTTGAGCTGGACCTGATACTTATGATCAGTGACACAGGGACTGTGGCATATGACCCGGTAGGAAATGAATGCTTTGTGGTTTCGGAGTCTACAGAAATTCCCAAGAACCACTGCAGCCTGGTCACCGAGCAGAACCAGGTGTTTGTTGTCGGAGGACTTCTTTACAACGAGGAGGACAAAGACGAGCCATTCAGCTCTTACTTCCTGCAGGTAGTGTGTTAGTCATGAAGTCTATCTGTAGCTCTTATAACCTGGAAACAAATTGCTTTACTCTTGGTTTTTCTTCCTTGTGATTCTCATTCCTCACATATCCTTGTTTTCATCCGCAGTTTGACCCAATGAGTTCAGAATGGTTAGGGATGCCCTCACAACCCAGCCCTCGCTGTCTGTTCGGCCTGGCTGAGGCTGAAAACTCCATCTTTGTTGTTGGAGGAAAGGAACTGAAGGATGGCGAGCACGCCCTGGACTCAGTCATCATCTATGACAGACAGTAAGTATGGATATCAAATTTAATATAGAACTTTCTGGAAGTATTTTCCAGAAAATAAATCCTATTGATCACTAATAAAGCCTCACTTTAATACATAAAATTGTCAAAAATTTACATTCACTGCAATAAAGAGTAAAATCAACACTCTCATAGTCATATGGAAGACATGACATGAATTTCCATAAATATAGCAAATTAAAAATGACACATGAAATGAGTGTTTATCAGCATCCTGTGAAAACCAAGCTGAAAACAGCAGTTTATTTTGTCTAAAAACTTGGAGAATTTTCTTATTTTTTCCCTTAAACATTCAGTTCATCTGAGAGTTTCAAAATCACCAATTCTGGATATATATGGTTTACTTTGGACCACAACATCGCTTCTTGAATTCCTGCACATCTCCATCATCATAATTTTATCAAAATTATTGTTGTATGCATCTTTGGGTTTAACATTATCATATAATATTTATGATTGATGATGATGTATCCTTTTCTTTTCTTTTCTTTTTTACAGGTCATTCAAATGGGGAGAGTCTGACCCTCTGCCTTATGAAGTGTATGGCCATGGAACCGTATCACACAAAGGTCTTGTGTACGTCATTGGAGGAAAGTCTGAAAGCAAGTATGTGGCACTCTATAATCTGTTTGATATGTTATCATTTGATTTGTGTTTACCTTCAGCTTTCATTTTCCACTTTATGTCTGATCTGTGTGTGTAAACTTAGAGCAAGACCAGAGTCAAATTTCATTTATGTGTCCACATACTTGGCCTATGCAGCTAGTTCTGATTCTGATGATACCTCAGAATTGTATTTACACTGTGGGTCCACTGAGAAAAACCTGTACATTGTGCAGTTTTTGAGTGCCATCATAGTGCCAACCAAAACCTATAGGTATCATACTTTCTTTTGTGTTGCTCTGTCACTCATTTTGTAACATTAGGTGAACTTTGGATATCACAAAGTTTGACAATTAAGAACAAAACTAATGTGTATTTAAAGGGATGCTCCAGTTATTTAGTATGACACTTCTGTAATACTGATGGACTCACAAGAGACATATTATAATAAACAAAGGTCAAAATCGAGGCAGTGGAGGCCAAATTATCCTGACTTTTTACCTCTGATATGAGTGAAGTGGTGGAAAAAAGCTGGATCCTACATTTCCCATAATGCAATTCAACAGCATCTTTCATCATATTCCCCCTGCCCTCTAAACACCCTCCTCTTTTTAACTCTGCAATAGTTTAGAATGCAGGCTTTCTGTTTAGAAAAAAGGTAATGATGATGACATCATCAGGGTTATTTTTTCCACAAATCAGCTTTTCAATTTTATTTATACAGCCCAATGTCACAAATCACAGTGTGCCTCAGTGGGCTTTACAATCTGTACAACATTCAACACCCTCTATCCTTAGACTCTCACAGATGATAAGAAAACGTTACAGGACTGCGCTTACAGGCTGAGTAATACTACATGTGACAAGTAAACTGAACATCATGTGTAAAATCAGTAACACACTGTTTTAAATGCTTCACCCAGGAAATGCATGAGGAGAGTGTGTGTCTACAACCCCACCAAATTTGAGTGGAAGGACTTGGCTCCCCTGAAGACGGCTCGCTCCCTGTTTGGTATCACTGTCCACGAAGATAAGATCTTCGTGGTGACGGGCGTCACAGACGCAGGCCTCACCAGCTCTGTGGAAGTCTACGACATTGCCACCAACACGTGAGACACAGTTTTTTATATGACCCACTTTATCTCATCGTTATGAGGTGAAGCATCTGTCCACAGTAGTGAAATGACTCATCAAGCGTGAATAGCAGATCATTGGGTCATAAAATAGCACTTGTTGCACTGCTACAGGTGTCATACTGTAATATAGCCGCTTATTTAACACCATCATTATTGTCATGTTGTGCTCCAGGTGGTCTGAGTTCACTGAGTTCCCTCAGGAGCGCAGCTCTCTCAGTCTGATCTCGATGGGAGGTTTCCTGTACGCTGTGGGGGGCTTTGCCATGATGCCTAGTGAAACCAGTAAGGAGCCTGTCCCAACAGAAATGACAGACATCTGGAGGTGAGAGCCCCCTTTCTTGCTCAGGACATGAATGATTAGAATGTGATCACACTCATGAAAAAAAAAAGCTTTACTCAGAGATTACATCCTGTAAGTTAACTTACATGGTCGCCTCTGATTTGGCCAATTACATATTTTTTAAATGAAGATTAAATTGTGATCTTGTAGTGTTTGGCACAGGTTTAATAAATAATCTTCTCAGGTGATGTTCTATGTTTTTCTAATTGTTAAGAAATCATATCAAAAACCAAAACCAACAATTAATAGATACTAACAAGTATTACCTGTCAAAGCCTCGTTCCTCTGTGCCACAGAGCTCATACTTGCTCAGCACCAAACATGTATTAATCCGCAGCTATTATCTCCTGTTGAATCTTTTCAAAAAACAACAGTCCCCATCTGTTTTAGGAAATTACTGAGTCTTTGTGTTTAAAAATGTACATCTTTAGTGGGAACAAATGGGCTTGAGGCTGAGTGCCACAGACGAGGTAAAGCACTGGGAGACAGACTAATGCATTGTTGATTTAAGTCTTCTAATGACATCTGTTGACACAGAGAAAAATATAGAATAACACCAATAATTTATGATATTTTATAACAACGGCTGCATTCCATTTAGGCGCTCCAGTTTCAGGGTCCTGGTATTGTGCATACTGGCACACTCTCACACCATACTGGCATACTCAAATGGTACTGGCCCATCAATATTAATGTGCTTTTCCTGCTAACTCAATTCAAAATGTATGCCTTTGTTTATTTCTTTACATAAAGATATAGTTCATTAGGGTCTAAAATGACTTTTCATAGACTATTATTAATGGAGCAGCACCCAAAGTCACTTTCATGTCAAATTATTCTCTTTAGATGATGAAATGCACTGAAATAGCATGTTATACTGTATGCTGTCTTATGATCGTATAAGGGCACTAAACACTAAAATATTTATGTTTCCCACAGGTATGATGAGTCGGACAAGTGCTGGAATGGGATTTTGCGAGAGATTACCTATGCAGAGGGATCCACTATTCTTCCAGTGCGTCTCAACACACTGCGCCTCACCAAGTTATAACTGCGCTGAACTGTTGGTGGTGCCATGGGGTTAATGCTGCACATTAGCACTGAAGTAAATGAGTGTACTCATTATGAACATTGGCCCAAAATTGGCTTAGGGTACAGAATGTTTCGTGGTAGCAAATGAAAATGGTCTCTGAAAGTGAAAAATTGGTATGAGGTGAGCATCAAATTGTTGTATCCCGTGATTTACAGCAGGGGGAGACAGATACATGTTAAGTCAACGTGGGGGTAGAGGTAAATGACATGGTTTAGAGTATCACACCAAATTTATTTTATACAAAGCTAAAATGTTGATTTGTATGTCTGTTTTCTAACATTTCTTTAATAATTGATTTTCTTTATTTAAAGCAGAAATAAAGATATAAATGGTTGCTTGTACTGCTTAAAGTGACGTGTCTCACTTTTGGTTGGAACGACACAGAAGGCCTATCCACAGTGCAAATGGTTTAATTCATCTTCATCTGACATATTGTTCAATAACATCTTTACAGCTGATTCCACATACTATACAGTACACCATATTTACACAAAATATACATGGCAACAAATAAGAAACAGTTGAGTGACATTATGCACATTGCATGAGTGAGGAACGTTTAAATGTAAACATCGATTTCCAGTGGACACCTGAGTACTATTAAGTCATCGCCACAAAATACATCATAAACCAATTCTTAAGCCGTATTTACAGTTTCACATGGTACATAACAGCTGTGTCTGAGGTACTTTCAGTTAGTTTCAGTTCAGTTTCAGTTTTGCACACACTGGTACAACAAGGAGGGGACTAAAGTAAACATCAAACTCAAACATGACTCAATGTGACACTGTCACTTTACATATTAAAGTCTTCAATTTTCGTTTTTGTGTGCAGGAGGTGGCCTCTAATAACTGTTTGACAACATTAGTAAACAGAGAGAGAGGATAACAACTATCATGCATGGTGTCATTGAACTTGATAAGTCCTATTGCACCAAATAAGACTAAGACTCTACAGCCAAGCTAACGTCTGTGTGAGGCAGTGCTTTGCTGCTTTAATGCCAGCATGCTAACATGTTAACAATGACAACATGATAACATGCTGATGTCTAGAAGGTATTTGTTTACCATGTTCGCCATCTTAGTTTAATGTGTTAGCATGCCAGCATTTGCTATGTTTTGCTATACTCAAAGTATAGCTAAGGCTGATGAGAATGTCATTAGTTTAGCAGTCACTGATCATAAATCATTAGAATCAGCACTGATGATGATGATGCTAAATTAAAAGTGACGGCATCGATTTTTTACAATTCATCCAGGTTTAGAAAATGAACTAATAAGTGGAAACTTTGACCCGCTGGTGGTGCTTGATAAAAAGTCAGAGGATCATCAGACTTACTAAGATTCATCCTCTGGGGACAATGAATGCCTGTACAAAATATCATGGCAATCCATTCTATCACTGTCAAGATATTTCCATTTGGACCAAAGTGGTGGACAGACCGGCCAATGGCCATGGTGCTAGCATGACTAAAGAAAAAACTATGGTACAATAACAATAATAATATTTATTTAATCTGTAAATATATAGCAGAATAGACCAAAATAGAATAGAAAGCTAACAATCAATGCAATGAAATGAATTGTCCATGCAATCCAGTTAATGGAAGTTAATCAGTGTTGCCACATATTTATTCACAATGTTGTGTGTTGTGGACTAATAATGAAATACATCTGGTCCATTAGTTGCAGAAACAGTAAAAATGATGGTCTGCGGAGCGACTGTGCACTCATACAAAACTAAAAGCCTTTGTAATCTGAGATAAATTTCACAAGCGGGAGCTTTAGTGTCTCCTCTGGAATGTTATCCGGCAGTAATTCAGCAGAGTGTATGCCCTGTATAAAACTGTCACAGGCAAGATAGGAACATCCAGTATGTTGGTCATGCTATAGATTCCTCCTCTGTGACTACTGTTCATGACAGCCTGATACTGTCATTAATGCTGTTACCATTGGTCCCCTAAGCAACATGAGCTATTAGGTTAAGTGCTTGGAGTCCTCTTGTGTAAGACACCCTTTTAATAAACATCTTGCTTCTTATAGGACACAGCTCATCTCTGGCTCTGTTCATCTATTGCTTAACATCAGACGGAAAACGCTGGCCAAGAGTTCCATTTCCCTTTAATTCACAGAGTGGCCATGAAGATCCTTCTTCCTGCAGTATTCTGAAGTGTGTTCATTATAAAAGACTTTGTTTATGATATTCTGAGAGTTGATCTTCAACTGACAGATCATGTGATCTCAACAAAGCTTTACTAATCCATTTGCCTATATATCAGTGTGAGACTAGCTCATATGCAAATGTCAGATATGTGCCAGTCAGAGTTTTCAACCTCTAGTAAAATGGAAGTTCCTGCCTGATCAAAGCTACGTTACATCAGTCTGTCAAAATGTTGTTTTTTTAAAATCAATTATTCATGTAAAGGTAACTACATAACCCATTTAGTGAGCAGGTGCTGTGTTTTTGTAAGTAGGTCCAGACTCCTCTCCACCCTGGCAAGAAAAACACAGATCACATCTAATCACAGCTGATCATTTTTTGACAGGTGATGGATTAAGTTACAATGAACACATATAAGCTTCAGTGCATGAGTGTACAATTCAGTACCCAATGATAGAAACAGAGAGGGGAGTTAACTGAAGATGGGTTTCAGATGGCAGAGAGGTGCTCCTGACACTCAGACGCCCGGCGTGTTGTAGGGCTGCATTTGGTCAACATGGTGATCTGGGTGCTGAAGTTGTTGCCGTTGCTGCCTATGGAGGGCTGCTGGTACTTAGTGTCAGCACCCAGGAACCTCTGTAGCATCCATCTACGCCACTTACGCTTAATCTCCGCCTGTACCTGCAGGAGAGATGAGGAAGATAAACAGTATGAAGAGGGGGCGTTAAGAGGGCATGAAACACAGAAAGGGGAGTGAAAATGAGAAATAGTGACGTAAAAGGAGAGTAAACATGTTAAAGAGCTGTTCTGTTTGAGTTTACTTACCTCTCCATTCAGAAAGCAGTACAAAACTGCAACAACAAAACCCTAAAGAAGAGAAAAGTAGATAAAATGTACTTCCCAGTTTGAGCTGTTGTTGAAAAGAAATACAAGTCTGATAGTACAGCTGGGGAAACACTCAGAATGCTTGTGTATGAATAATGACAGAGAGATTATGACCAACTTCAGCCTCAGACAGGAGGTTCATCATTTAGATCTCTGGGAAATGTTCCCAGGAGATATCATTCTGAGCTAAAATGGTTATAAATTAAGAATACTTTCCGTCGCTAGGTTTCCATCATTGCACTTGGCTCTCAGCATTCACATTCGATTTAATACTCTGTAAATCAGCCACCTCATTATTCAGGCAGACAAAATTAAACATGTCTACTAAACAAACCATTCACTTGCTTAATCAGACAAACTGTTTTCATGTTTCCAAGCTGTTTTCATCTAACTTTAAGGAATCAAAAGATGTCGATTTTCTATCTGGTGCCACGTTTGTGGCACAAATCTAAAACACAAGATGGCAACCCTGTAGAAGCCAAGATACAGATTGGGTACATCAAATCCCTTAATTCATCAGTAGTGCTGCTTCTGCCTGACATTTGGAAAGTTATAAGGTTGCACAGAGACTGTTAACTAACACCTTGCATGCTGTTATGTGACATTACCTGAAATGACCCCAGAATAAGATCAAACACCATCCTGACTTGGGGGTGGATGTCGTCAGGGATGAAGCCAAAAATGATGTAGTTTATGCCAAAGAGCGGTATTAGCAGCAGAGTGGATTTGGCCAGTCTCCTGAAAAAGTAGAAAAAGCAAAGAGAAGGTTTGTGTTCAGCCCTACAAAAGCTAGAGTCAAGGTTGTGCTTGTCACTATGAAAGAGCTACGATTGCTCACCACCAACAACATAACGGCAGAAAAATAATTTATTCAGTGTCACTTGACAAGAAATGACTGTAACCCATGTTGTGATAGAGATGTTGCCATTCTGCACTAAAAACCTACGAGTACTGATTGGATTCCTTTCTCCCGATGTCGGGGCAATTCATCTTCTGCCGCAAAATCCGGATAATACAGATGAAGAGGAAAAAGTTCACCTGCAGAAAGAGTAAAAAACAGATTATTGTGATTGCATTATGAAGAGCTCAGCTGTATATGAAATGTTACTCGCCGTGACTCACAAGTATGGTAACTAAAATGGGTGTTTTAATGATCCACCAAGGACGGTCGTCTATTGTCTCCCAACATCTGTCAGGGGAAAGTGAACACAAACAAATTCCCAAAACAATTAAGAATAAATTAAGATAGAACAACCCCTTGAACTGTGTTACGAAGGCAGAAAGCAGAAACTACAGACACACTGAAGATGACGTTTTGAGGCTTAATCTCAGTATTAACATACAAATGTGTTCTTTCACCTCTCTTGTTCATTTTAACAAATGAAGTCGTATCATAAATTATCTCTCATATGTGATTTCAAAGTAGCTTAACCAAACTAAATCACATAAATTCCAGTAGAGCCAGAGGCTGATTTACCATGCTAAGCTAGGCTAGTTACCTATTAGCAGGGCTGGTAACTTTTCTCCATCATGACAGGGTTTTGCCACTGTGTCATTTATGTGGAATACTGTACTGAACAAGCCTACTACCATATCAGAACATATTTTTCATTACAGGGAACAGGGAGAAAAAGTGGATTCATTTCATGGATGTATAAAGTAAACTGGATACAGTGATGCATGATGCATCAAGCAGTGATGCATGATGCATCAAGCATGAGCAATTGCACAGGACTTATGGCAGCCAAGCGGAGCAGAGCACTTAACTTCTGGTATACCCTTCTGCTAATTTGAATGGGGATAAAATGTCTTAAGGCCCCGGCACACCAAGACGACTATTGGCTGTTGGACAATGTTGAGCTGTCTCTGAGCGTCTATTGCTCTACCCATTGGCTCTTGTTGGCCCTTGTCAGCTTTTTTTCTTCCGATTCAGCATGTTGAATCGGCATCAGAGACGGCAGAGCCTGTCGGTGAATGAAACCACTCTGACAGTTCGGCTCAGCACACGAGAAGAGAAATGGAAGTGAGGAAAGTAAACAAACAGCTAAAGTCAAGGTGGAGTGAGGTTCCATTTTGAATGGTGATTACAGACTACTGCCATCTGCTGCTATGAGGAGTTATTTCCTTATATGCAGGCGCAAAATGTACGTGCTGGGTGGCTGTTGGCTGTAGTCTTTGCAGTGATGCAGATGATTTGAGGCAACGCAACAGTCAGCTTTCACCCCCACTAGTCCTTTAATGTCAGTTCGGTGTGTCTGGGCCTTTAGTCATGTGGCTCTTTTAGACTTTCAAAATGTTATCAAGCCGAATGGAGTAAATCCCGAACGTGAAACAAATCATTTCGAGGGGCTTGTGACACTTAAAAAAATGTATCCACTGATTTATTTTTTTTATTTGTGTCTTTCACAAGGTAAATTTATAGAAAAAAGCTGTTCCACATTTGACCACCATGTTAAATTGGCTTCGAAGCCTGGCGCTGTTCCAGGATGCTTGGTAAATTTGGCTCAGGCTAGCTGTGCCTCACTAGCTAGCTTAAACTTTACATAGCTCTCTTGCTATGATAGTGAATTTATTATTTTTTCTTTTTAGGAAATTACACATTAGCCCACCAACCTGTATGGTTAGCACATTTCAAAAAGCCTGGTGTTGACTTATTTTGAACGCCAGCCCATCTATGTTCCCAGGGCTCTAGCTTAATATACCTTTAATATAACACATTAAGGAGATCTTTCAAAGGTTTTTTTATTAGTCTCAGCAATGTTTTGTCTAAGGTCAAATGTTCAGTGTATGTGTTCCTTGGTCAACATGTTGCAGTCACCCACCTACAGCTTATGGCCGTACTGATGTTGTACTCTTGGAAACCTTCCACTCTCAGATTTGCAGGCAAGACAGTTTTCTTGACTTTAGACGCTGATATCTTCACAGTGGCTGTACGGAGTTCTAATATTCAAATGGCATTTGACACATCTCCCTTCATTTTTTGCCATTTGACCTGTGAAGATGGCCCTTACCATCTCTCACTATGTTAGTTTACATCAAGAGGCACATGCCCTTGGGACATAGGACCCTGGGAACATAGGGATGACCCAGTTTTGAGCAAATATGTAGTTACTGCATTTTGACTTTGTAAGGTAGTGTAGCCACAAAATGCTCAGCTCTTGTCTTAGTATTTAGATTACTTTGCGTGCTGCAGATAAATTGTTCAGCATGGACCTCCACTGAGACCAGCTATCAATATTATATTTTGAGTGTGTAAATGCATGTTGTTTAAACCAGTTGTACTGATAAGTAACATTAATCAACAAGATTAAAGCAAACACGAATGATAACTCACCCAGGATCATTTAAATAAGCCTTTGTAATCACCCATGCTGAGATAAAGATGGTTGGAGCCCCTGCAAACAAGAAACATAAACAGAATTTGTTGTAAGTCATTTCAACATTAAAATGATCTCTGTGACACAGAGTGAGACTATTAATTATGTCCACTGTGTTCAAACAAACGCCACGCTGACTCAACACCACCAAAGATGACGGTGAGCCTCGAACATGTGTACACTGATAATCTTTTGGATGATTTTATAGCTTAAGTAATAATGCATTTTGAGAATGCTTATCATTTTTAACTAGACTCATATGTGCTCTGTGCCAATATTGGCTCATCCTGGGTATCTGCAGGAAAGTCACAGGGTTGTTTCCATTTTCCTGCTGGCAGACACAACATTTCAGGCCTATTTATAGAGTTACTTTATTACTGTGATGGAAAAAAGAACATCAGAAATTTGGGGAATGGTTGTTGAAGATACATTTCAAAGCCAAGTGACACTGGAAATTTAGGACCAAAAGGCCAACGTAAGTGCTTGGAAGATGAAAATACAGGACCAACATGTGTTTAATATGAAACTTTTATATGTATTTTGATATACCCTTTCCTGTCAAAACAGAATCCTTGTTGCCAAATCTAGCTATCCATTAAATATATCAAGTTCAAGTCTACATTTTCTGATGTCTTAGTTTGGGGAGGAATTCATTTTATTCACATATTACATCTGCTAAGGATGCATGGATTAGTTAAATGAGCTATTTTTTCTATCAAGAGCATCAAAAGCATGGCAGGACACTTGGGCTGAATTATAACAGTGGAGCGGAGTGGCAGCTGCCTGCTGCTGCTAATCTAAAACTGGCAGCAAGACTCATTCATATGCAGATGGAAAAGGCATAGCACTTTCCCATGCATGTATAAAACCTCACTTATAAATTCATTTACATATTATCATGTATGTTGTGGCTGTTGCAGTAAAGACAAAACAGACATTCAGGTTGCCTGACGATTGTCACTTGATGGGCTTTTGACGATTTCTGGCTACCACTTCGGATAAATGGATGCATCAAATCTCTTTACAAATGAGCTATCTGTATTCATCAACATATGGTATACAAGCTGGCACTTACCCCAACCAATCAGGATGTACCACCAGAAGTACTTCCTCTCAGAGAAGAAGGAAACGGCTAACAGAGTGTGGAGATAGAAACCCTCGACCAGCAGCCAGAAGTAACTCGCCATGACCCCATACTGGAAGAAGACCACCACTGCTTTGCAGCTCACCTTCTGGAGAACCAGGACGTCAGTGGCTTATTGTATTACAAGTGATGTAGATAGATGCAAGTCTATAACAATTCAGATGATGAAGACAAATTTGGTCTCCAGTGGACGAGGCTACACTGAGAATGTTTTTAGTAAATTAGTCTAAAATTAGTATTAATGACTCACTTATAAGAAAACGATTTTGTAGACTTGGCAAGTCACTTATGAAAAGCAGCAGTGAGGAGACAGTCATTATCACAATTAATATGAGCATAATATAATTAGACAAAATTCTACAGGGGTTACCTGGTGCTGTGCTGATTAGAATAATTATGACTCCTAGACTGATTAAATCTGCAATCAAAGTATACTTAAGATTCATGTTAATTTTTATATCTAAAGTCTCTCACAGACCTGTAGGAAGATAATGTTTTGGTGGCTGAGTGTAACATTACAGATACAAAAACAGCTACTGAACAGCTTAAAGACATATGACTATTCCTGAGTAATGGCCCCTGAGACAATCATGGGTTAAGGGTAAACTATAAAAAGTAGTATAACAGTAATACAAGAAGAAAAGATAGTAAAGTAAGCAAATAAATGCATAAAGCAATATCTAGCTTAGTTTTGCTACCATTAGGTACCATAAGCTACCACATGATCCTACCAGACCAAGCAGGTAAAAAATGATTGCATGTTGCATTGCATTACTGCTGATAAATTCACCTTTTCATTCCTAAGAAGAAACTTGTGTTATATCGTCTTTCAGATGTTACATATAGTCTCACTTTAAGGGGCACTTCAGTGAATCTTGTTTTGAAATAAGAGTCTCACGCCCCAAAGACACTGGGTCTTACACTTGCTATAATGCAAATTGGTAGCAACTTTCACTTGATCCCAGTGGATGCCCATGTCCTTTAAACTCCACAGCCCCAGTTTGTAACACATTTTCCCTACAGACATCCAGCTTAAACTAAGACAAGCCTGATGACATCGCCTTGGTTGTTTTCACTTCCTTAAAAGAAAATCTTCCTCCAAAACCACAAAGACAATAGGGAGCCAAAGTCTTCCTCTGGTTTGCTATTCAAAAAATACATCAGTAAATCCACTAGAGCACTTTCAATTAGAAACCTGAAAATCTCTGTGATCTTGACTAATAAGCCACGACCAATTTATTAGCGTCAACAGCTACAATTCCCATGGAAATTTACCACTACAGCTGCACTCTATCTTGCATCATTGCAGCTTGGTTTCCTCCATATCCATGATGTCAACCAACTCTTCTAATGTTTACAACTTCTTTGTGGTAATCGCTGCAATATAAAAATGTCTACATTGTTCTGCACTCTCTGTCCTGTTGAGCTGAAACATTAAACCAATGGTGTCCAGGACTCATGGGAAATGGTGTTCATTAAAGGCAGCTAAAACTGAAAAATCTAATAAACAACAATATTCTGTTATTTTAAGAAAAACACAAAATGAAGTTGCAAATTATGTTTTTTTCCCCCTTTTTCTCCAGGACTGAGTAGTGCTCTTTATAATGATGTAAAGGTCATGATGTGTAAAAAATGCTGAGTTTAAAAACAGTTGAGAGGGTTCACAGCTGTGTTTGTACCAGGTCAGTCAATGTACCCTGAAGAGGAATCTATAAACTCAGGCATTAACAATCAGCACTAAGAGATTGTAAAGCAGGTGATTTACAGCAGATCTAATCCTCTCAGGTAATAAAGCCGTTGATTCAGCTGGACCAAGACCTGACAAAACACCACTGACGTAGGTGACTTGATCAATCAAATACAAAATAAAATAGCCTCACTATATGAAACTGCAGCCCAGTAGCTTTATCTAACTCCTTATCTTAACTCTGCACTTATGGCATTTTGATATTATTGTTATGGTCATGTTGTCGAGACAAAGTGATTAAAACTACATATCAAAACTCTAAATGTGATTTATTGACAAAGCTCTCTGTCGTTCAGGCTTTAATGTTCAGCAAACAGGAACTCTCACAACATCCTGCTGGACAGATTAATGAGGAAACGTCTTCTCAGGAGTGGAAGGGACTTGGCAAACACTGCTACACCCACAAGCACTTGAGCGCTTGAACATTGGGTAAACTCCGAGACAAAGCATTAAAGTCAGTAAAGTCTGAGCGAGTAATTAAACAGATACAGTTTGCCTCAGCTAAGAACAGACACTAACAGCCGGCTGCTGCTCATACATCAGATCGATGAGTTAAGTAGATCTATGATACAGGACTTTTGATTCTGCAGGGAAGAAGATCAATAAAATGTACGACTTCATGAATAAAATGGACATGTTGGTGAGTGAGATGAAATGAGGAGAGTGTACAGCCTACTCACAGGCGACTGGCAATTGTCTGTCTCCCCGACATCATACAGAACCACGTCCTTGATGAAAACAGCCACAGCTTTCAGTATGAAAGACACAAACAGATGCATGTGGATGTAGTTTCTTGTGCAGTGCAGCTTCCTGCAAAGGAGGACAGAGCAACAGATGATTTAGATTAAAAAAGGAAAAGCATAATTGTCTTAATGAATTCCATCTGATTAAAGATGTAACATGAGCTGTTTACATGACCTATCCTGAAAATCATCTGTGCTCATGGCACCAAAGCATGCAAAATATTCACCAGAAACTCTACAGACTTAATTTACAAGAGCAAACATTCACAGAAAGAATGTGTGTTTTAGCTGAGAAGAGCAGTCATTATAAGCACTTACTGAGCACGGTTATTGACTTGTAATGTTCTCCTACTGCACTGTGCTGTTCTTTTAAATGTCAAGCTACATATAATTTTCAGGAAAAGTTATCTGTGTGTTTCATACTTGGATGTTGTTTCCCAGTAAAACATGCATTTATCAGGCAGAAACACCGCTGACATTCAGCACAGGGTAAACAAGAACAAATCAGGAGTTTTTTGTAGAGAAAATGTCACTAATGTAAATTCACTCTCCTGGGTGTTCTTAAACAAATGCCTTCCCGGTGAGCTTATGATTGGGGGTGAATTGTGTAAACCCATCAGGCGAGTGATCCCAGCAGGACGGGTGCGATGACACACAGCGTCAAGCAGCTGCCTGAACACGGCGTCTGCAGCTGAACATTAACAGCAAATGCTGTTTACATCCTGTGTCACTGCTCAAGAGTCCAAACCATTGGCATTTTATAACCCCGAGAAGTAAACACATCCCTTGTTGTTTGGCCCGTAACACACAAACACTCCTGCAAACACATCCAACTGAACAGACAGGGCTGTTTATTAGAAGCCACACACACCAGCCACCGAAGTGTGTTCTAATGATCAGCGCTGTGTCATGCCAACATGCACACACACACTTTTTCTCTGCAACCCCAGGACTGAAGGTCAAAAGAGAGCATGCTGTGAATAATAGCAGCCTTTCTAAGTGGTCTGACTTTATGGCTGCTTGCAGTTGACCGCTTTGTTTGAGAAATGTTGCAACAGCAGATAGTGTTAAATTTGGACGTCTTGTCCCACAAAATCTGGCTGAGTCACATTACTGTGTGAAAAACACTGTAAAACCTCTATAAAATGCAGGAAGTGTGATGTGAAATGAGAGATCAACAGGGTTTTATCGCTCTAAATGATGGAAAAAGGTGTTTGATTGTCTTTACGGAGGGACATTAGGTGGCATTTTGATGGATCTGCTTACCGAAAGAGACACAGTATGATGATGGCGATTGTCAGAGAGATGAGGGACACGCTGTGACCAATGGTGTAACCCACTTTTATGGCGCCGAAGAATTCTCCCTGCAAAAACACACACTGAGTTATGCTTACTGAAAACAGTTCATCTGAACTGAAATTGACATTTAAAATGAAGCAGTTACAACATGGGGCTGGAGAAGTTTTGAACCCTGGTTGCCATACCGAGCTATTATCATCTATGGTGTTGTTGGGGTTGTATCCACAGTCCATTATGTATGAGTCTATGCTAATTGGGGTCCAGCCATCCTCAGTGCAGGTCTTCGACAGGTTACCTAATGAGCAGTGGGACAGAGGGAATAATCAGAATTAATTAAAAAGTAAAATTAGTCTTGCAAGAATACAACTGAAGCAACAATTAGAATTAATTATTTCTATAATCATAATTATAATATTGTGTGTATGTGTTTGTTGGGCCACAAGGCAAAACTCCTACATTTACTCACACTTAATTATGTCACACTGAGGTGTTTGTGTCTCACTGGAATACTTCCAAATACTAAAAGAAAATGGAGAGAATGACTGAAGGAGATCAGTCGTCCCACCAGCTCAGACATGCTGGGACCATTCCTTTGTGTATTTGCATCTGTTTCTTAATTACTCTCAGACTGCACATGTACACACAGCAGGAGGCCTAGCAGTCGAGCAGAGAGATATTTTTACTCTGGCCTGCCCAGTGGGGGCAGAAGTGAAAGGTCCAAGTGCATTAGAGTGACCATTAAGAGAGGAGAGGGCACTTTTAAACTGAGAAGAGATTAGAGTAGAGCTCTGTGCAGGACAGACACTACACTTGAGCTCAGTAGAAGAGAGTAGAGCTCTGTATAACTTTATAGAGTGCAGTAGATTAGAACTTACTAGAGTATAGAGTGCAGTTCAGTAGACTAAAGCTCACTAGAGTACAGTACAGCACAGTATAGTAGACTAGAGTTCACCACAGTACAGTACAGTAGACTAAACCTCACTAGAGCTCAGTAGATTAGCGCTCAGTAGAGCAGAGCTCAGGGCTTAGTACATTAAAGCTCAGCAGACCAGTGCTTGGTAGATGAGAGCTAAGTAGACCAGGGCTCAGAAGAGTAGAACTCAGTAGACTAGGGCTCAGTGGATTAGAGCTCAGTGGGATAGGGCTTGGTAGAGTAGAGCTCAGTATAGTCGAGTGGACTAGAGCAGTGCTTCCCAACAGGTGCAGCCAAGAGGTCCAGATTTCTCCTTAGTCATTAGTTCAAGTCCACACAGATAAATATATTCAGCATCATATTTGCATTTAGCCATGTCCTCAAGCTAGCTTGCTGTCTCTGATAAGTAGCTGTCCATTAGTCACTCACTCTACAGCAGGAAATGGCATTTCAAAACAAAAGCTTTGTGCCAGAAATTCACTGTACTTTAAAACAAAGTGTGTTTTGACGCACTTGACAAGTTGACACATTTGCAAGTTAAATGCAGGTCCGTTTAGAGTGGATACGTGAACCACCACTTGGGAAGCACTGGACAAGAGGTTAGTCGAGTACAGCTCAGCCAGGCAGTGTAGAGCTCTACAGAGATCAACTCTATAGTATAGTAGAGCGACTTTAGTCTACTCAGTAGACCACAGCTCAGTGGAACAGAGCTCCAAAAAGTAAGCCATACGTTAGAGTTCTGCAGAGTGCAGCCATAGAAATAGAATTCTGTTTTCTATGAGTACATTATTCTAGACCTCAGTAGGCTAGCGTAACTCTCTGGAGTAGAGGTTTGAGGCTAAAGGTTGCTAATGTTCTGTATAGCTGGCTTAAGCTCTGTAGAGTAGAGAGGGACAAATAGCACAGACTGAATAAATGGACGCAAAAAAAAAACAAATGAAAAAGTGAATGGATTTGTGTTCATGTCTTGTCCTACTCCCTTCCTTGCATTATTTACACAGCTACCTCTTAGTAAATGACAGCTACACAATGAGGACATTTAAAAAACAGAAACATTATGTATTATTTACTGAAGCAACAGCAAAATCAGATTAATGCTCTTGTTGTACTCTGTGCCAGACTTTTAAAGAAACTGACCAAAGTAAATGTTCAAAGAGCTAATTCAGTAAATGTGCCTCACTTAACCAATTGAAAGCTACTTTGTGATGGCCTGGGGGTTAAGATCGGGGACTTTTGTTACATTTCATCGTACCCTACAATCCCCATGGAGGGTAAAATGCCAAATAATAATCCTAAGAAATTAGGATGCATATTCAAATCCTGTGTTGGGCAAAATATAGAGCAATAATTACTGGTTTGACTTTTCAGATACAGTGTTTTACAAATAAAAGTAAGAAAAAGTATTAAGTTCACATGAGAGACTAATCCTTAATTAGACTGAAACCCCTTCTTACAATGTTCAAGAGGCATATCCAATACTATAACTAGCAGAAAGAAGCACAGATTGACATCTCAGTCTCTTGAGTAATATTTATTTGTAGCATTTCCTCATCTCCTTTCCTGTCAATGAAGAAAGGAAGCTGTGTGTGTTGACGTCAAATTTATCCTTGTACTGAATGCTGCTGTAGAAATCTAAATGTAGGACATTCCTCACATTTCCCAACCGTATCGCTCCACAGCCACTATCAAATCAAGACCGAGTTGGGAAATGACCAACAATCCAAAATCTTAGAATGTATTTGGCATCAAAATATGGTCAGCTCACAAATACCTGAGTGGCGTATTGCAGAGAAGATGGAGGCTTAGCTTGCCTCAAACAACATGACAAGACACAAAGGCGATGATAAGCCCCTGCTGTTTCAGCCCATGCCACCACTGGATTTGGCTTGTTTGAGGGATTGCCAGAAGAATGCTTTCATCATCCCCCCAAAACATGACTGCAAGGATTTTCAGTGTCCTGCACGACAACGAGGAGAGCTCAAACGAGTTAATCACCCCAGCATTGTAATAATTCTGAGGCTTTTTTTAACCTGGCTTTGCTGTCAACATTGTATAGTGAAATACTCTATCCTTCCTACAGTAATGATACCTTGGAGGAGGATTCATATTAGCATACAATGATCAGCTTCAGCTGAGCTGAATATTACGGCATTGACAGCCAGGCACTCTGAGCTCGCAGAGCAGTTGAGTCGCCTGTGTTATTGAAAGAGATGAATGACTTTGTGTTTGTGTTAGACTTACTAGGTAAAGAGTTCATGAGAATGGCAAACTCTATCTCAACTAAATTTATGACTTGGCCCTGAATCTCTGTGGCGCCATGTTTCGTAATGCTTGTTTTTTTGTGTGTGAGGCTTATAAAATGAATGGCTCGGGATGTGTCAATAACTTGAGGCTTTCACAAGTGACTGACAGTGAAAACATTTGATAATGAGCAACATTTATTTTGTTTTACCCTCTTCTACTATGTAGGTGTAGATTTTGGGAAGGGATACAGGGGACACGTCTCCCTCAATATTTAGAACATGAAAGTACCACAGGACTTTTATTTTGATGGAGAAAAATAAAATAAGATTTTCTAAGAATTTCCAGGTGGAGGAGCCCCAGACCCCTTGCTTCATATGTGTACCCCCCAATGTTGAAATGAAACCTACACCCTTGGCTCCATGCACAAAA
Source organism: Cephalopholis sonnerati (assembly GCA_019142605.1). Taxonomy (NCBI): domain Eukaryota; kingdom Metazoa; phylum Chordata; class Actinopteri; order Perciformes; family Serranidae; genus Cephalopholis; species Cephalopholis sonnerati. The sequence continues at coordinate 32,575,534 of JAGQAX010000010.1, forward strand.
TGGGCAACTTCTACAAAAGTATATATCATACGTCTCTAACCTCTCAGGGTTCTGAAACATTTTTCAAAATAAAATGAATAATCTTTCAAATGCCCAGCAGGTCAAGCCACACAAACAAGGTTGTTTTTCTTAGTTCCTGCATTGCTCAAATTTGTAAGGAGAAGGTTCCTACCCAACTGCAGCTGTAATTTACAATGCACTGATTCTCAGACCTGTTGATCATCATCCCTTAATTAAGTCCTCCTTACTTGACCTGAGAGCAGAGCAGGTTTAACCAGCAGAGACCTGCACTGATTTGTTGATTTACTGCATAATTGATATGATACACATCGGTGCAGCACAGGCCTCTTCTAATCCCATCTCTTTCTTTAAAGGCCCCTTTGATTCATCCTGATCCCTGAACAGCAGGGGGGGTGTTGATTCTGTGAACTTACTTTGACATATCAGTGAAATATACCTCTCCTGCCTCCAACCCCACAAATCTGGCGATTCCTCATGTGTCCCCTCTCTCTTTTCCCTGGAGTGCTCTCCTCTCTCAGGTCACACTACCTCCCATCTGGGTCACATCATAGCTTCCCAGAAAACCCTTCTCCTCTGTACTGAGCCTTCACATGTTGATGATAAATCCTCAGGTTTGAGTTCCTCTTATGTCCTGAATATGACGGGGAAAATATAGGCCAGATTACAGGGGCAGGGACCCCCTTATCATGTGTGCAGAGGCACTCAGGTGTATAAAAGCACTGCAATCAGTTACAACTGAAGCCAGCAACTTTATACTTGTTCAAAGAACAGCCCGTCTCTGGGTTTAGTTTGTAACAGTTGTCAGGTGTCATACACACAACCAAAGACAGGTACAATATGACAAACCACATTAAATGCAAAGCAACATATAACACAAGTGAACATATAAGCAAACAATTGTGTATTTATGCATTCAGCCAACACAAAGAAAAATTTGCATTCATTTAGAGTCATGTTTCTCGCCACCTAGTGAATGTGAGTCCAAAATTAATTCTTCTTTGTAGGAGCTTTAGGCTATGCAAAAGGTCAGGGCATATGAGTTGTCTTGACACGGTTCTCAACATGAAGGTGGCTGAGCTATCCACTGACAGTGCTAATTCCCTAAACAGTGCCAAACAACAGCAACAGTGCTGACAGAGCTAATGTTGTTAACCAACCAGGGTTGGCGCTACGCCTCCACTATGACACCGTACTGATACCAGCAGTAACTGCCATATGAGCGCAGTGCAGAGCAGCAACCATGAGCTACAAACATGTACTAACGGACCAGTGTAACACAACAAACCACAGAAAAACTCACATTGCAACACACAGAGGTAGCGTGACTTCATTGTCTGCTCAGGAAGCCATTACTCCACTATATCTTCACATAGCAAATAGTGGTTTGCTCCTCTATTAATGCTCTGAATATCGCATACAGAACCTTCAACCTCTGTTTAGGCCTCTGTCAATCATTGACAAAAATAACTTGCTCAGCTCTAGCTGCTGAACGCTACACTGTGGTGAATGCTACTGTGCTGCAGTAGCTAGTTTCTGTCATCTGTTTGTTGTTTGGTCCTGGGCAGGGAGCATACACCTGGTTTATCAGAACATTTCTGCTGGAAAAAGCTGCCAGCTGCATCTTGAACAAGGTGAAAGTTTGTCAGTGGGAAAACCGAAATAATATGCTAAAGAGGCTAAAAAGTGCCATAGAGCTGAATAACTGCAAGGTTGCACACTTCTTATGGGTATGTCACAAACTGACACATGGTTCAGACAGCCATTGGATCCACTGTTACTATAAAATACAATTTTGACAAGTACACCTTTAGGTACCAGTGTTTTTACAAGGCTAATTTCAACATTGCTTCAACTCCAATAAAGGAACATTTCTCAAGACATCAAGGTGAAATTAACGCCTCTCTGCCTGCCGAATACAAACATACCACTTAATCAACTCTCCCATCATAACCACAATGAGGAGGCTCGCTGTGCTAATTAGTAACAAATGAAGATATACGGGAAGCTCTGTACAAACACACTGCAATTCAGCCAATAAATCCTCAAGGGAGTGGTGTCCCTTATGCATAATTACTACTAGTATTACTGCTTCCCTGCAGGGCTTCTCATAGATTAAAAGTAGGACAAATAAACAGAATGCGTCTTTGATGTGTGGACGGTACCGGGATGAGAAGTTGTTTGTCTTTTTATGACTCAGCTGTGCCATGTGTTTTCAGTTTTGCTGTGTTCTTTGTGATATATGAGATGGGGTGTCAGGAGAGATAGAAACAACAGGTGATCATGGGGCAGAGTGACATCATGGCAACTAAAATGCTCAGTGTACTTTGTAGTTCCTATTTCTGGTCTCAAATATGGAGCGTGATCATACTCCAAAGACTCAGCAACTCTTTGGAAACTCTTCGTCGTTCTTTTAATTACCCTATAGGTAACTCCTCCTCCATGAATATGCATCCTTTAAGTAACAGAAGTATATGGATCAACAGGACTGGCATAATGACTATGGTGATCTTTGGTGTAATATTTATAGGCTGTTTAAGAAGTATTCTGAAACAAGTGAGGCAATGCAATAATAAGACATATTTACACAATTATGTTTCAGGACTTTGTGCTAGACATAGTCAGGGCGATATCAGGGAGACACTAACAGGTTCATTAAAAGATGAAACACTGTCAAAGTTGACATATACAGTACTATACTGTCAACACTGACAACTTATAAAGTTAATTTAGCAAACCGATGCTTATTTAAACATCAAATAGACATGGTGCATTTAAATAACATTATTTATATAAAGTCATGTTTGGGGCCATCTCGTAAACTCAACATTCAGTCTCCTTTAATCTCAGTTTTCATCTCCAGTTATTAGTTGTTTACTTGGTTTGTGTGTGACTGAGCGTGTAGTGCACAGGAGATTTCTATTTTCACTGAAAAAAGCTTCCTGCAACCTGATGAGAGCATTAAAGTAAACCACAGCAGTAAAGCTGTGGGCCATTAAACCAAAACAATGAGCTTAAAGACCCTAAGGTGTTCCACAGAGCTGAGAGTGATCTGCAAAACTTAGTGACAATTCTCTGTGGGATTATCACTTTGAGCACCCCCTTTGTCACGTTACATATAGTTATTTGAGTCTTGCTAAGGTATTTAAAAGAATAATGGATACATTTAAGTAGTTATTGAGCATTTGCCACAGTCTGCTCATTGGTATATTTACTTTTATATGTATATTTTACATTTATCTCTCTGTTTTTAACTTCAACTACTGTGTAACAGATGTTGCTGTACATTTATTGTAATTTGTTTTTCGTTCTTGCTCTTTTTTTACCATCTTGAAGGGCCATGAGACCACTGTCTGCTGCATGCCAACCTTCTGCCAAAGACCCCAAAAGCATATGTGATTGTTGGCCATCACACAAAGAAATCTTTATAGTCACTTGCCTGTCTTCCCTTGCCATTTCTATCTTCTCTCTCTCACACATGCACGCACACACAACCTACTTTAAAAACCAGATTCTTACGTATGAGAACATCCCTGGAGAAGTAGAAGAGATATTTGGGGCAAGGAATGGTAACCACCTCTCCAACATCGGCACTGGGCCAGCAGGTGATCTTATCCCACGTCCCATTGCAACCTGAGTGAGAGAGAGAGAGAGAGAGAGAGAGAGAGAGAAAGAGAGAGAGGCCAACAAAGGTGTGTTCATAATTGTCAAACATGGATACACCACATGCACCAAGGTGACAACATAACTGTTTTTCTGAACAGTATATGTTTAAAGCTGTTGTGAGCAATGACTCCATCCCAGTGACAAACAGCAACCTGCTACAGGTGAAGGTGGAGCACTGGCGTTCCCATGGCAGCCAAAATGTGTTGGCTCCAGTCAGCTGTCGTTACAGCCCTGGGTTCATAACAGCGGATGACCTGAGTTAACACCCCGCCACCATGACTAATAAAACAGCTCCCCGTCCTTTTCCTTACACACTGTTATTTGAATTCAACAGACCACTGTGACTGTCCGCTCAGTCTCAGGATGCAGAGTCAGGCCACGGCACTTTTACATCCACACCTGTTTCTCATTTCATTGCTACGAAAAATCAGTTTACCAGGTGATATTTGCATCATCACCCTAAGGATTAGGCAGCATTTAGATTTGATGGAATCTATAGGGAGCACAACAATATCTAAATTAAAAAAAAAACATAATGAGTGTTAAATGACTTTTTCATTGTGTGAGAGTAAACAGAGACTCTTGACACATGCAGTTAGGATGAATGAGGTTTTGGTTACACACAGAGGCTCAATGAAGCACGATTATCTCTCTGTAGAAAATAATTATGTGCTGCGTGCTGTGAGGATGCAACACACCACTTAGCAACATGTAATTCCAGCTTCATCAACAATAAATTGAACCTACAAATCAGCTAAGTGAGTTTCATTGTTGCACACTCACTGTTGCATTTTTCTTAGTCACATTTGATGAACGTGTGAGGTAAAATGTGATCAATTAGACAGTTTACTCTGAAATTGAACACAGGCACACGTGACAAGAGGCTGGCATTAGGTGGAAAACAGTGTTCAGCCATGCAAGGTGTAATGAAAAGCCAGAGAGGAGGGTTGAACAGCTTTTGTTGTCTTTGGAGCTCGTTGTGTCACTTCGATCAGAACAGTGGATTAAGCAAATGATAAACCAGAATAAAGGTATGTCAAACACAAATAAAAACTACATACCTGTCGTTCTGTTCTCGATCTGAGCCTCACACAGGTCCCTCTCCTTGTCTATCTCCTTCACCATGTCACACATCTGACTCTGCACTGAAAACACCTGCAAAGAGAACATTTTACACGTTTTCTGTATACCTCTCAGGCCACAGTGACATTTGAAATGGTCAGACACAGATTATTTGTCTTTTAAGCATAGAAGACTGCACAAGTTATGCAGCATGTGCTTTCTCAACAGTGCTTCACATGTCAAGGAAAACACATCTATTGTCTCCACTGGGATCTTCCTGAGATGAGCTGACCTGGGCCACCATTCATCTCTCCACATGGCAGACACAAAATCAATCTTTTGGCTGTGATTCAACCATCGTATTCCTAAGATTTGCATGTGCGTGTTCAGAGGACGTGGAGTAAATCTTCATCATGAAGCTAAATCCATGAGGGTTCACCATCAGAGGATATGCACACCCTCTGCAGGACTACAAGATTTATTGCTGTCACTTAGGTGAATGAGTCTCCTCTCTGTGGGCATTAATCAGACTGGTACTATGTGGCTATTGTTAGCCATATGACTCCAGCCTCTGCCTGCCACACAAGGTGACTCCCTCACTTACGTTATGATTTATCTCGGGCCTTAGGGTACGCAGCACGTCCTGTGCTACTTCACCCACAGTGCACCCCTGGACTTTGATTGGGGAATATGTTGTCAGTGATGGATCAGTGCTGCCTTAAGCAGTGTGCGTTAAAGTATCAGGAGAAAACTTCCCGCACTCCATCATTGTGATCATTATTTCTTTACCTTCCCCGGCAGCAATAACAACCCATCTTTTCCTCTACTTCATTTTCAACACTGAGGCACTGAGACAGTATGAATGTGTTCAATGCAGATGCTAAAACTAGCACACTATTCTATGAGCTTTGACCAGCATGAATCATACATTCTTCTCTGCGGGAGATAGTGATGGATAAGGATGCTAGAGACCAGAGAGTACAGAGACTAACAAAGGAGGTCATTGCCACGGTGCTGTGTTGGTAGACCAACATTCACCTTGTGATTTCTCCTTGTAAATCACCTTAACCTTTGTCATGAAAAAAGATAAGATAGGACATAAAATCACATGAATGTCACTGAAAAACAATCACAGTCTGGCCCAAAGGTTTGCTTTGGTGCCAAATGTCATTTTCAAAAGCTGTAGGTTGTGCCTGAGGGCACTAAGACACAAAGCAGACTGTGAAACTGAAGTGAGAGGACTGGTGCTGTGATGATGAGAGGGGAACTCAATCTTGATTTTAAAACTTAAACAAAAAAGTTGAAATATTATTTGCTTTAAAATGTCTTTAAGCCATGATGATGAAACCCTTCCAAAACAGCCAAATATTTTACTGGTACCATTTCTAACTAAATCCTTGCATCCCTTCACACATGCTAACGCGTAAATAGATCAAGCTTCTCATTGGGGCGCATCGCTGCGCACTGCATCCAAAACTAGTTTACAAGAGCACCGATGAGCGCGGCAACTTCGGCCAATAGGTACTTGAAGGCAACGCTACGTGGTCAACCTTACGTTGCCGAATTAGGCAAGCAACTGACGCATAGGTGAAAACAAGCGCAAGTTCAAGTCATGAGAGAAGTCCAAAAGTGTTAAAATATACTCACAGGTTCCAGCAACATGCAGGAGAGAAGGATGAAAATGCTCCTTGAAACTTCCACCAACATATCGTTTACAGCAGCTGATCCTTAAAAATGATAGATTGTGGGCTAAATGATAAACTAATAATAATAATAATAATAGGTTAAATAAGTAAAAGAATTGAGAATGTCGTGATAATCCACCTGCAGGTTAGTTTGGGTCTCCTGGCTGACTCTGTGCGTTCTTGCGCTCTGAGTGAAGAGAATTGTTCCGCTCTTGAAATCCTCCTCTTCCTCCTCCTCCTCCTCCTCCCACTCGAGCTTTACCTTGAACAACCAACACGTAACCAATGAAAGATCATCTGTGAACGTCAATAGATAAGAGCGTAAACACACTGATACAAAGAAAGAGGGGATCTACTATATGCGTAAATTCAAATAAGAACATGTCTGACTCAATTGTTTAATTTTCTATAGCCTATATGTGATAAGAAAAAATGTTATCATGCAGGCTATGTCACAAAACTCTACTGTAATTCCATATATATATTTATTTCATAACCATGGCTGCAATAATGTGTTTTATCATAACTTGTTGAATTTACTATTTATATACCCCTGTAAAAAAAAAGGGGGACTCCTGTTCTCTGAGTTTCAAAAGGGCAGCGATAGAAAGTAACTAAGTACATTTACTTATGAACTGTACAGTAGACTACTTCAGTGGGATTTGGGGTATGTCTTCCTCATCTGAGCACCTTGTTGTAGTCCTGCACTACCATGGCACTTTTTTGCACATCTGCACTTAGGCACTCTTGCATTTTTTATATATCTTTTTTATATTTTTTTATATATTTTTATATGATAGATATGAAATTTCCATTCCCTTGAACCAGTATGTTGTTTTTATCTCATGGTTTGTATGTATCATTGTTGTTGTTGGGGGTGATGTGCCCCCTCGCCCCACCCCGTCTTCTTGTATTGTTGTATGTTTTTCATGTGAACTCTTGGAGGCAAATGTTGTACATTTTGACTCCATTGCATTTATTTGACAGCAATATTAGGAAAATATAGTTTAAAAAATACATGATAAACTCATAAAACACAGTTTAAAGATTAAACCAGTGGTTTCACACATCACACAGAACAAAAAAGTGATTAATGGGGCCTTTTTAAACCTTAGTTATATTTCAAATGTCCATTAGTTGTCAGCAGTCCCACTGAGAGAGTTCCTCTTTCAAAAGGTTTCTATAACAAATCAGTTTGGCCCAAACTGAAGAGAGGTATCAAATGCTTTATATATATTAAAAAAAAAAGCCAAGGTTAAAGGGATAGTTCAGATTTTTTTTTTGAAGTGGGATTGTATGAGTTACTCATTCATAGTCAGTGTATTGCCTTCCCCGGTTTGGAGAAGCAGACAGGAGTACTGCCACAGAAGCTAAGGAATGTACTAATGTGGATGGGCGTCAGCAGCAAAATGTATTTTAGCAGGCTGGTTTGAAAAAAAGGCCCACCTAAAAAAAAATAAATATCAGTTGAAGTGTATGCTATATTTAGAATGTTTTCACTGCTTTACCTCTGTCAGACATCCCGATCTGATGGGAAACTAAAGCAGTTATGCCACACTCTTCAAAGCCTCCAGACTCCAGTGACAAAAATGGTAATTTTACCTCACTGAACACAGGAGTTGCTGGTCTACCACTGACTCGATTAGGAGTTTGTGTTATTGTCTGACTATGGTGAATCCAAACTAGACGTTTAAAATACCAAAGTCATAACACAAACAAACTAACAGATTGAGGCAGTGGTAGACCAGCAGTTCCTCTGTTCAGCGAAGTAAAATTACTGTTTTTGTCACTGGAGTTGGTAGTTTTGAAGAGGGTGATCTAACAGTCCGTTCTCAATCCCAGCCCATCAAATACTGCTGCTTTGTCAGTGATCTTGGCATCAGATACTGACGCACAGAGGCACCTTTTGCAGCGGTTTGATCCACACTGGATGGCAGCAGGTTGTAACGCTGCCGGCACCTAATATAAAGAGCCTGCATAGGGGGGGCAGGAGTGGTGGTGGACGGGTCATACAACTTCCAGACTTTTACCCGGGAGGCCGCTGTTTGTTTCCCATGTGAAACCAAAAGTCAGTGGAGTTATTTTAAGAACAATGCAGTGTGCGTCAGTTATTTTAAGCCAAGCAGAAAGTGTACATTTCCTGTGAAAACAGAAATGTATTTTGAAAATACACAATAAATGCAATAAGCATAAATTGACAAGCGGCCCCTGAACCTCCAAACCTGAAGCAGGAGGGTACTCAGCATGTCATATTTGACGTTAAGGTCCACTGACAAAGTAGCAATATTTGACATATTAGGATGGGAATGTGTTGAATATAACAGCTTCAGTTCACCATCAGAAAGCGCTACTCCTCCCTGCTTCTTCAAACTCAAGGTTGCGGTGACCGTCAACTACTGTAGGTGATACACAGAGAACACTATATAACCCCACATCAAAAGCCCCAAATCTCCCATTAAAGTCCAAAACATGAATCAAAATTTTAGCTCCAGAACGTCTTTCCTCTCCGATTAATCATCTTAGGACTCCAAAGATTCACAGTGTGACCCTTTGGAGGGGCCCGGCCTGTAGAGTGGGAACCACTAGACTGACCAATCTACCTGTCTCAACCTATGCATGATGCACCAGTACTAATAATCAACAGTCACATATTCAATAATTGTAGCCACAGGGGGAGGTTTTTGCAGAACCAGTAGCTTTACTTTAATATTTTAATTATATTTTGCTGATAAAAGGGAACACTGATGTTTTGGTACTATTGTTTTGGTACGGATCTGAGTACGTCCTTCTTTGCAGCTATTAATTAAACTACATAAAATTATTGAGTAAAAGAAATATGACACAGAAATATGAGTCCTTTGAGGGCTTACAGACAGGGGACAAATCAAAGTAAAAACCTAAATATGTGAAGAGGAACATAAGGAGTTACTAAATGGTTTGATGAGGATGACAATAAAGAATCTGCACCTTACAATACAATCCAATAAAACATTACAACATACTAAATCCCCTAAAGTTTCCATGAAGTTGAGACAACACAAACATTACTGCATGTATAGATTCTCTTCACTGTGACTTAACATCCACAGTCCAACAAAAATACACGCAAGAAGCATTACAGCGTCTTCCTTTATCATTGGTTCAGAAGACCATCAACATTCACATGAACTGTGTAGTTACATGCAATAAAAATCAGACTCTCTCATTTGGCTTCCAGATATGGAGGCGGTCATAGCTGACACACTGCTCCCAGATAAGATAATGCTATATTGCTCTGAGAATGATGCATGGTGCACATATGTACTGAATGTGAAGTGGCTGCAGCTATCTGATGTAGAGAATAGAGAGCTATAAAGCCCATAATTCATTTAAAAAACAGTGTGGGAAAACTGGAAAATATGTCTGCTTCCTCTAGAAGTTCTGCAATGTGAAAAACATGCAGTGTGTGTCTGTTTGTCTCTGGTCAGATGGTTGCTCAGTCATCATCAGTGTGTATAGTGTGAAGAGATAAGGAGTATGTCATTTACTTCCGACGATGAAGAATACATGTTACTGAAAACAATGCACAGAGCCAGTCCTTGTTCCCATGCACTGACTCCTCCAGTGGCAGCATGTGCTTTACCTTGTGCTTTACTGCTCTGGTTTTTACTATTAGCTGGTGACTCACTGGCTTATGAAAGCTTTGATGGATGTCGGAATAACCTTCATCCAGGGATGAAAGTCAATTGTTTGAGCTTTTCTGCACTGTTGGATGTATCTTGTGGAATTTCATGACAAAAAGCTCTCTATAAACTTAGTTTGTTGTGCTTCTTATGTTGCTTTTCGGGTCTGTATGCACACTTCTAATACAATTTTTTTTAACATTATTTATGATAGTGTACAATCACATTTAATTCCAGTCATTTAATTTGTTAGCAATGTCAGAAATGAGTAGAATCTCATTTAAAACAATGACATAAGTGTCAATTACACTTTACAGCAAACGTTTGACACCACCAGTGTTCACCACTCGCACATAGCATTTGGCAATGGTGTTTTAAAAATAAGAACACATTTCTCATAAACCCTCCCTCACAAAGTTGATCTTTGCTTCCAAAGAGGATAAGCATGTTTACATTTTTTCTGCTTGTCGTCTTTCTTTTTCTCTTAAAACTGTTGAAGCTTTTGTCTGCACTGCAAGATCAGCAACATCTTCCTGTTTTGTGTCATAAAGCAATCGTACAACACTTTCTGGAAAAGCTAAACACAATGACAAATGAAATATGGTGCCAATCAGAAGGATCAGAAGATAATGAATGCATAAATTGCTCAATGTGGGAATCGTTTATTGATGGTAATTGCTGCATCAATTCCTAACACACAAGCTGAAACACAACGCTGCCTCCTCACAAGCTACCTGTGGGGTACATTGACGTGCTGATATGAATGTCAGAATCGACCTGCGTGCTGTCAGTCAACATATTAGATATTTTAATGGAGGCGATGATTGTAGTTATGACGGTGCACCAAACTCATCAAACTAAAATGACAATCAGAGAGTGAAATTATCTTCCCAGCAGGGAAACCAAAAGCAATGTAAATCTGTAAGTGTGTGTTTGATTTAATGCCAGATGACAGTTTCCATAAATTGAGTAAAACAATGAGACAAGGAATACCATTTCATTTTGTCATGCTTGTAATCACAAAAATATAATCCATTTAGGAAGCCAAAAACAGCTCTGTATTGCTTTGTTATAGACCATTTGAAAGTTTTCTCAAGCACACCTTCCATCATTTAAAATGGAAACATTAACATCATCAAAACTGCATGTAGGCAGCTTACACCTGATAGTGATGATGTGTTTTAGTAGCAGCTCCCTGTGGATTTACCTCCTGCACTCGGTGGTTTTGTCGTTCAGTTCTTTTAAGGTGCTCTTGGGATGGCAACGTCTGTGTGTTGGCCGGTCAGTCCAACACTTTGATCCAGAACGAAACATCTCAACAACTATTGGAGGAAGTTTTGTACCGACATTCATGTACCCCAGAGGATAATATCTAATGACTTTGATGATCTTCTGACTTTTCGTCCAGCGCCACCATTAGGTTTACATATGTGGTTTTACGTGAAATATCTCAACAACTATTGCATGGATTACCATGAAAGTTGATACACACATTCATGTTCCTCTCAGGATGAACTGTAATAAATTTGGTAATGCCTTTAACTTTCCATCCAGTGCCAAATTTAAAATAAAATATTAAAATCTGACCATATTATGCTGCGTTCATGTCATGTTGGATTTTCCGACTTGTAAACAGTGTTCATATCTACATCAAAGTCATAATTACGATGTATCCAGCATTTAATATTAAAGAAGTGCCTGATAAGCAAACAAATTTGGATGCCTCACATCAGCTGAGGTCAGTCGTTTAGTGTGACTACACCCAAATTTTATGAATATGGTGTTATATTGTCGATGCACAGTATAGAAAAGAATAGAACAAAATATATCTTTATTGTCCAGGGTTTTTTTCTCAAATTTGCTGACTAACACCGAGGCCACTAAGTTTCCAGAGAAGATATTGTTTTAATGCTCATACGACCAACTTACAAATATACAACCATCCCTCCAATTTTCGAGAAAAAAGAAAGCTGTATCAATACCTGCAAAACAAAGGACGTTCCCATCAGCCTCACTGAAAGCATCTTGTTTTTCTTGCTAATTTGCAAATGTTAACATGCTAACATGCTAAACGAAGATGGTGAACAAGGTTAACATTATGCCTGCTAGACGTCAACATATCAGCATAAGTCATTGTAAGCATGGTAGCATTTAATAACATTTAGCTCAACTGTGTATAAAGTGCAGCCTTACAGAGCAGCTAGAATTGTTGTAGACTCTCAGTTCAGACTCTGAGGTCACATTTAAACCACCTGTGTTACTGAGCAGTAGACCATATATTTTCAAGGCCACAAAGTCTCCTTGTGTCAAAGGCCTCTGACGTGCAGTACATGAAGTATTAACCATCCATTTTTATTGCATAACTATCTATAGCTATTGTGCCACCAATTATGCACTGAAATACTACAGAGGAATTCTTTGGCATGAACATACAGACCAGCTGCTCTGAAGCAGGCTGTGTTTCATCCACTCTCACTCATCAGTGAGACAAAGGGCCAAAGGGTGTGTGCATCCTTAAAACAAATACAGTTTAGAGCTGTGAAAGTCAGTAAGGAGGATTCAGTGATTTTTATTGCTGATGAAATAAGAATAACAACTATTCATTAGCCAGACTGTGTCTTAGACAATGAGATTATGCCTGCCAGACTTTTCATTTTGTCCTGATGTATTACTCTGTTTTGCATTAATTCAGTTGTGAAGCCACTGCATATCTTCACAGAAATATGAGACTGCCTGTGTTTTCAGTGTCATCAGGGGGGGTTGTTCCATGCAGGTCTGGAGACGCTGCACCAAGGTTGCACAAGTTTGAGTGAAAAGGGTTCCAACAATAAGAACACTGACGTCATTATTGTGAACTGAATGCGGATTTGCTTTTAGTGAGCAGTCAAGGACAGACATATTAAAGAGGAATAAAGCAACGCCTAAATCAGGATGAGCATTAAGTAACTAAGGCACAGAAGCAGCTATGAATAAAGGCATTCTTTAATGGCATGTCTCTTCTCTTCTCTTTTCTTCTCTAGGCATCAGGTGTTGAATTGAACTCCACTGCTGTGGTGTCAGATATCCTTGAAGATTCACTACTATTTGTGGACCAGAAGAATTCTACTCAAATGTCCAGTATTTCCTCCAGATACAGACACATTTTCAATTCCAGCAATTCTTTTTACAGTCTGGGAAAGGAGCTGGAAACAAGAGGTGAAGACAGTATCCAACTGACAGGTAATATAACCACAAATGTAAAACAGATGTGTATTCATAGTCAAACACTGTTTGCCAAGAGAACATAGTCATCTATTCAGTACACAGAGGGAGAGGCAGAGAAAAAGGAAGCTGGCAAAGTCTGTGACGCTTTACTTTATGATGCGTGGGTGTATTACGTTGGTCAACGCTGGCAACTTTTTGTAAAGACATAATCAGAGGATTAGCTGCTGCAGTGCTGAGCGTAGTCAGGTGATCTGGACCTGAATATGAGAGGTCATGAGATGATTATCAGGAGGAAGCAAGCATTGCTCTGACATACAAAACTATTTTACATTTTTTTTGTGTGACTTTTTGCTTATCTTGTGAACGCTGAATAGATTAATTTTATCAGGCCAGTAGTCATTATAATAAAAAAGAATGATACATCTTGTTAGAGCCTCTGTAAATGCAGCATGACTCAGCCTGAAGCCACATCACATTTATGACTATATCATTCAGACTGGCAGCAGCAGTCAGTATCACACCATAATAACAAGAAGTAAACCTACTTTATTTAAGTGGAAATTTAAGTAAGAGAGTAAGCGAGACGAGGTCTGAGGGCAAAGGTAGCACCACAGCACTGCTACACACTGCTACAAGTAGAAGTCCTGCACTCAAAATATTAATTTGGTTACTTTTGATACTTTAAATGTAAGTATCAAAAGTAGGACCACGCAATATGCAGAATGGGCCCTGTCAGTGTTAATATCGTATATTATTGTTCGTTTTTTGATGCAGCATTAAAAAGCTGCATTTCAATATAGATGGTCGAAGTGGAGCAAATTCTAACTTATTCTGTTGGATAGTTTAATCAATAACAATGCATTGTATTTCACAAAGTAATCACATAACCCATAGGTAACATCTTGGAGCCCCTACACACCCATAGTCCACCCACACAGGTGTTTTCACTTGTTGCCTAATCAGACCTCTGCTCAGGACTGTGCGGGTCGGTACATACTATGCTTGAGGCCCTGTCTATACATACACAGATATTTTTTTGCACAGATAGTTTCCTCCATGTTTAGGCCCCTTGTCCACATGCAAACAAAGTTTTGGGTCACTAAAATGGAGATTTAAAAAAAAAAAAAAGCCTTCTGAGGTGAAGATTTATCAAAACTCAGGTCACAGTTTATCTTTATGGATGTATAAAAATGAGCATTTGGGAATGATGACATCATCTCCTCAATACATCCATTCTTGTTTTGTGCAATGAGCAAACGCTAGAAACAGCAACAACAATAGCAGACTACCAGTTTGCCTAACGTTTTGTTGGCACAGGTTGATCTAATGACTACTTTACACCACTTCACGGATGGACGGAGACATCTGCTGCATGCAATGTTTCTGCCCCACCTCAGCGTCCGTGGCTTTAAGTCCCGTCAAACCAGCAGATGGTGGGACACAGTCTGATTGTTGTCACTGAGGAATGGAAAGAAAAGTTTAGCATGTCCAGAGCGTCACTTGTATGTTTGGAGTAAGCTCCTTGATCCTGATATCAAAGGGAAGTCAATGATGATGACATCTTAAGTTGGTGCTCTGAAAAAGGTATTATTAGTGTGTGCAGTGTCACCTTTGTGACAAGGGGAGACTGTTGAAGGCAGTGACAGGACCAGTCACTGGTGAGCACTTTGCGTTCTGTGTGGACAGAAATTCTTCGGAAAATGAAGGTGTGTGGATTGAATTATTTTTTAAACTGGAGTGGGAAAATATCTGTTTACGAAAATATCTGTATGTGTGTAGACAGGACCCTGCAATCACGTGGTGTCAGAATAATGGGAAAAATTAGTTTCTGGCTGGGAAAATTCACATGAACACTCCTTAAGGTTGGAGCAATAACTTGAAAAGTTGGCAAAAATTTTGGTAGCCTACAAGAATTGACGAGTTGGCATCATAAACATGCAGTAACACGACAGATGAAAGTAAATATTCAGTTGATGTAGAGTGACCTAGATTAGTTGGAAAAGTTTTTTATTAGCATTAGTTGGCTAAAGCAATATTTAAGTAGTTTTAGGGGATGTACTGGTGCAGCAACAAGTCTGGAACAAAATCCTCCTGAAATATAAAGCTTCAAACTGTTATCAGCATGTTGTTTATTGCTCTAAGCAACAAAATACAACACATCCTCTTTGTAGCATCCATGTTGTTTTCACATAACCACTTAAAGCTGAAGAATAAACCACAGTTGGAGGAACAGCTTCATAAAAATGGGACCATCGGAGGAGCATGTGAATGCAGCATGACATTTAGTTGTACCTGTGAGGGCGGGACAATTTACACTGTTAACACTATCATTATTGTTTAGTTTGTGGCATCACATGACTTCCAGCATGGTTCCACCACGCCTAACACCTAACTAGGGGTCGAATCAGCCACATTAAAAACAATTGTTTACAGAACCTTTGATTGGTAAAATAACCATTAACTGTAAGTGTCAAATATTCTTAGTAGAGATAGAAGTACAATATTTCCCTCTGAAATGTTGAGGAGTAGAAGTGTAAAGCAGCATAACATGGAAATACTCCAGTAAAGTACAAGTACATCAAAACTCTACTTCAGTAGAGTACTTAAGTAAATGTATTTAATGTGATTTGACTGCTGGGCTTTGACCCCTTAATGCATACATACTTAATGCATTTCTGTGCTCAAACTGTTTGATATGAATCATTTTTAGAGGCTTGAAGAGGGGGTCAGATTGCTTTAATTTTTTTTAGTAATCATCTAGAAGTTTCATTATTTTTGTTATTTTTTTGAGGTATTTTATGTTATTTTTTTATGTCTATTGCACTACATTTTGAAGAAAGTTGTTAAGATTTTACTCCACCACATTTGTTGAACAGCTACCACTTACTTTTCAGATTAAGATTTTACATACAAAACATGTGTTTGTAAAATAATGTATAATTAGTGCCACAACTTGTGTAGTTTATCGTGTGCTATTGCTACTTTTGTTTAGTAAATGATTTTAAAATATCTTCCACTGTTGGTTTTAAGTGAGTGCTGACTTAATGACAAATGCAAATAGTTTTCAAATAAACTGCTACCATGATACTAAATATTAAAATGAACCATGTACATTTTGGAGAGCAGGTAAGTAAAACAGGACACTGCCGTCACCTGGTGGTCATAAATCTCCTTAGAAAAATGCAGCTTATTTCCTATTGGCTGATGAAACATGACGCAACATGGACAAACAAGGAAATGAAACCAACGTAGTTAAAGGTTTTGTTTTCGGTTTGTGACCACACTGCAGGTGTGCCAATCTTTTACCTGCTAGTTTAACTGGTAAGTCTTACTTTACTTATCTGACCCTTGTCTAATCATTCGTCAAAAGAATACGACGTACTTGTATAGTGGTAATTTCTCTGTGTACAGTAGTTTACTTTGACTTGTGTTGACCATATGTTGTTGATGCCTTCTTTTCATAGACACAGATATGAGTGACCTTCCTGTAAACCCGCTGGTTTTGATTGGTATCGGGTCCAGCTTTGCCTTCTCTGGCCTTTTCTATCACTTATACAAAGAAAAGAAAGAAGAGCTGAAAAAGCTCAAGGCAAGTACATTGTTGTTTGAGTGCTGTCGAGGTAGTCACACAGCTCTAGTCTTGTAAAAATGCTTATGCAAGTTTTTGTTTACATCTTTTAATTTTAGGAAATACCCAATTTCAAGCCAGATCAGCATCTGGTCAAAGTCCTGAGAGCATCTCCCCACAAGAGACTACAGTATGTTGCTGTCGAAGGTACAAACATGTCTAGCATTAACATTTTAGTCAATGCAGTTTTGAATGGGATCAGTCACAGATATTTTACAGTTTCCTTTGTATGTGTTTGGAGGTCTGGTCCAGGCAGATGGGGAGCCACTGGCCAGTCAGTTTGTCCCACGATGCTTTGGTGTGATTCAGAAGATAGCAGTGGAGGAACACTGGAAATACTGGAACTCCCTCACCAAGACATGGTACATTATACTACAGAATAAAACCTAAAGTGAGTCTTTATCAACCTCCAGGCCTGTTCATAACAGTTTGATTACTCTCCCAGGAATTCTCGGACAATGAACAGAAAAGAAACCAACAACACAGTGCCCTTCAGTCTGGTCAGCCCTGGAGCCTACATCGCTGACTTGTACGTGAAGGTTCAAAACCCCTTGGAGGCCTCTGGGTGCGACTTGGAAAGGGTTTATTTCAAAATAAGGCGTGCTGAGGAGGGCTTGGTGAACGTGGTGATGCAGGGCATGAGTGGAGAGAAACCAGTGGCGATGGAGGAGAGTGAGGAGCTGCTGCGGGTGGGGAGCACCCTGACTGGCTTTGGTGAGGTGGTATTGGAGGGGGGGCAGGTGATGAGGTTGCAGGCCCCGCAGGACGGCCGCAAGTATATCCTGGTGCCCAGTGACTACAGGAGCTTCATAGACAGGCACGAGAAAACAGCCAGCATGTGGAAGGTGCTGACTGCCGCAACTGGCATCACAGGGGCTTCTCTTTTAGCCAAGGTGATCTGTGGTTTTGTGGGAAAACGGGATGACAAATCAAAGTAGGATGGAAGATACTGCAGGTTTAATGGCTTAAAAAGCTGTGTGGGAGTCCCATTACTGCCTCAGGTGTTTTATCCTAGATTCCATAGCACCGTCCTGATGCTAAGATAACTCAGCTGCGTGTAAAGATTTGTTTAACTGATTACAGGTATTATCTTGTCACATTGTAACATGCATCAAAGACTTATCTACGGTGGCCATGAGGGGCAAACACAACATTGGACAAAATGGATTAGGAAAAAGAAACACAGCAATTGAGAAGAACACATTAACTAGATAACACAACTGAAAATGCATCAATGTCAGAAAATGCATGAACAACAACAACAACAAAAAAATTAAAATCAATTATTTTCTAAGCTGTTGTGGGTTCTAAAATGTTTTTGTTTCCTGAAATGTTTAGTTTAAAATTTGTATTACAGTATTACATCCAATGTTTTGTTTTGCCCCCCAGGGCCACCACACTTAATGGACCACTCAAAAGATATTTAGCTGTCTTGTCAATAATTTTAGTGTATTGTGGAAGAATTCGGTGTACCCAAGTCCTGCACCTGATGATGTGATCACAGGCAGAGAATACCAGTTTAGTCTGAAGACAATTTGTAGAACGTTTTTGGACCTAAAATAGTCTTTGTAGGAGGGATGAATGGAGCCTTGCTACAAGATAAAGTCCTCATAGGCCTAATGGTGTAGTCACACCTCAAGCTATGACAACTACACATTTGCTTGAAACCCAATCATGTAGCCTTTATCTCTAACTTCTTCTGCAGTCATTAGGCCATCATTATTATAAAAAGCAAGTGACAAATGATAAAGACCTTAGAGGAGCAGCATTTAATGCAGGATATTTGACTTTATTAGATTTAGTAACTTTAGAATTTTAACAATTTATGGGGACATTTTATTTTTGTAATGAAAATGTATTTTTTATAATTTACGATGAAATCAGTCATGTTAAGGAGGTATGTGGTGTTAGCCATCTTTTATTTTCACCATCTTTTTTACTTTTGATTGCAAGATTTAACTGTGAACCTGATTGAGCAAACTACTTACTTTTCATCAGTGTCAGTCCAAGTTTCCAGTCACCTCGTCCACGCAGGATGGAATTAAAATCCTATTTTAAGGTGATTTGGACTGAATCCATTTAGGGTATATAATCTTCTACCTCTTCTATGATTATGTTCGCACTGTATTGTTTTATGACCTGCAGTCACTGCAGTCTACAATATGTAGACAAAAAAGGACACTTGACACTGTGGTACCCAATCTTAAGGGTTGTGGTGTTTGTATTAAATAAAACCTCTTTTGAAACCTTGAAGCAACTGGTTACCTATGATTGAGATATTTTTGTGCTGTCGGAAGAGTGAGACAGATGATGATTTCCAGGCAGTCTGAGGGTCTTTCTTCTTTATTTTGACATTCATAGCACACAGCCCTACATAACCTGGCACTGTGTGCTAAAATGTGTATGTCAGCTTGAACTGTACAGAGAAGATCCTGATGGATATTAGTGGCAGAAAGCTGCTGTAGAGGGTAAAATCAACTGCCTGAATCCCTTTATTCACACAACAGTTTTCAAGTTTTACAGAGTCGCCTTTGTCCTTTCTGAAGTGCTCGTCATTATTCCCCTTCTTCCTCTGAAGACTCCTCAGCCTCCTCCAACCACTGGATGAACTTCTGAAGCTGTTGAAGAAAAACATAAGTGACAGGGCTGTGAGAAATCCATCATTCTGAAACTTCATCACAATTGTTAGTGGATGGGTGAGAAGAGACGAAAGTGGTCATAGATATGGAAAACAAACACAAATACTTGAATGAAAGGAAAAAAGTAAATTGAGACATTTCTAAATTGCAGATTGGGTTGTCATGTAATGTATTTCCATGTAACTGTACATTTTGGGGGCATCATTGATTTTATTTACAGCAGGACACACTGCTGCTGAAAGGCAAGATGACTGACCACACTCCTCTAGTCAAAAAAATCACTATCATTACATCAGTGTTACAATGTTATTCCCTATAGTATCTAAATATTGTAGAAAAAGGAATTTTTTTGAAAAACCAACATGAATGATGTCTTTATTTTTCTTTTATTTCTTTATTTAAAGGTCCAGTATGTAAGATTTCGGGGGATTTAGTGGAAACTATTAGTGAGGATTGCAGATTGCAACCAGCTTAAACTTCCTCGTTAGAA
The DNA here is from genome assembly GCA_019142605.1 of Cephalopholis sonnerati. Taxonomy (NCBI): domain Eukaryota; kingdom Metazoa; phylum Chordata; class Actinopteri; order Perciformes; family Serranidae; genus Cephalopholis; species Cephalopholis sonnerati. The sequence goes on from JAGQAX010000010.1 coordinate 32,595,588, forward strand.
TTCCTTCAGTGTTTGTTGTTCAGGAGGGTATTTACCTGGAGCTGAATTAACCGCAGAGGTTTGTTGCTCTCCAAAGCAGAGGAACCAGAAGACTGAAACAACGTTTTTCCAATGCTCTCGTTGGAGAGGGGCCGTTAACTATGATGGCCAATGCAAAACTGCGAATTGCCCTATCTAAAGCCAATGTTTGGTTTGTCTGTTCTGGGCTACTGTAGAAATATGACAGAGCAACATGTTGATCTCTGTAGACGAGGGCCCGTTTCGTATGTAGATATAAACGGCTAATTCTGAGGTTATTAAAACACAACAATTCTTCTTTTCAGGTGATTAAGAAAACATACTTATTATATTACATTCAATTGCTAATAAATCCCCCTAAATCCTACACAGTGGACCTTTAACTTGCAAAACTATTTATGTTAATATCTAGTCACAGTGGTTACACAGCAGTGACTTATCCTACTTTTTAATAATTTTTTTGTCCATTCTTTTTAAAATTTGATTTAGCTTCATTTTATCTTCCTCTGCATTGTCTTAATATGATCATTTTTAATGCATTTTAATATTTATGTAAAGAACTTCTAAAAAATGAACCAAATGTTTCACTTCTGTTGTCATGGTAACACATCTAGCACTTATTACCCCATCATCCAAAATCCAACCCTTAATTGCATAATCGTGAAATTATATCATAAATGGTGTCTTATGAGACTCAAATATCCCTGTACCTACCCCCTGGTTCTTGCGGAGCTGCCTGCTTTTGTCAGTGGTGGCTCCCTGGGAGAACCATCGCAGTATCATGTCCTCCTCCAGGATCTCCAGCTGGTACATATTCATCAGGACCTGGATGGCCAAAAAACCCAAAACAAAACAAAAGAACCACAGCATCTTCAGTATCAGGTACAGTCCAGGCTTGATGAACGCAGAACCAATAGCAGGTTACATGGTTCCTGATGTTCGATTACCAACATCTTTTCAAATCAACCTTTGATTGTAGATTACTGAGTATACATGGTAGTGTGGATTGACCCTGACCTTGACCATAGCAGCCCAATGACTCTCCTGGTCCAGGAAGTGTTCCTCAAAGGCAGACAGACAGTCTAGATGGTCCTGAGCTCTCTTCACATAGTTCTTAAATACAGGCGCCCATTTCTTCAGCAACTGAAAGGAACATAAAGATGAAAATGTTAACTAAAATTGAGGCTCTTTAATTTCATCATGTCTACATATACATGAATGTGTAAAACATATTTACCGGTAGGAGCAGAGTGACATATTGTGATGGGGTAAGCTGTGGGCCCTGCTGCTGGAAAGGATACTCCAGCACCACTCTAGTTAAAATCTGCATCACCTCCTTAAGACTGATGTTGTAGGCGTACCTGAAGAGAAATAGTGTGTCCAACTGAGTGTGTACAAAGAATCACTTTATAAGAGAGCAACAGAACTGCGGTTTTTAAGTTCCTCCTTACTTGAGAGAGTTGATTTCGAGTACAAGATTGTCAAAGCCGATGTTTTCCTCCAAACCTCTCTGAAGAGTCCCGAGCACCTCCATCTGGAAGACTACACAAGAGCAGTCCACAGAACAAGAGTCAGGAAGGAGGACGTTGAAAAAAACATTTAAAAAAAGAAAAGAAAATCAGAGGTCATACGAAAAGATGATCCCAGGATCATAGACGAAAAAGAGTCTTTTGGCTTCAGCACAATAACCATGGTAAGCCTATTTTGCTGGTTTGTTATTTCCTAATTTCCTAAAAAAAAAAAAAAGTCCTCTACTGATATGTACTGACTGAAAGACCCCAGGTAAAGCTATCCTAGCTGTCTCCCTAGAATCAGTACTAAAGTAAACAGTCCTTAGAAGGGAACTTTGTTGGAGATTTTTGGGAATTTACAGCACCTTAAAATTACGTGTTAGCAAACAGAAAGTGGAATGAAATTATATTCTAAAATTACCTAAAATAAAGGAAACAAAAGATGATAAATACAATTTTAACAGCTTTTGTGTTTTTGTGCCATAGCACAGACATTTTCCTGTGAGCACAGAATGGTTATTTTACAGAGTGAAAAAAATAAAATTGTAAGACTGTTTTATAAATAATTAGTACATTAAAAATGGTCACCAGACTAGTCTGTGATGCAAGATATAGTTAGTTGCAGCCTCTAAGTGATTAATACATTCCGTTCTGGTTTGTAATATATTTGTAAAACGTTATCAAATTTCAGATGGTCTGTCTGAAGACCATCAGCAGATTAAGGATGACAGGAGGATGACAATCAGTACTGGTTTTGTTGTTGGTATTTTGCCTCTTTGGCCAGCAGGGAGAAGTCAAATGGTTCAAAAGACAGGTGAAATTAACAACTCTCACCTTTGACATCGTCCATCTCAGGGGAGGGGATTACTGGATCATCAGGATCATCGGGCTCGCTGTCCTCACTTTCACTCTCAGGGTCAGGGTTCAACACCAAACCTGTTTCACAGGACACACAAGCCAGGCTATTGGGACACGGACCACAGCATCATGGGAAAAGTTAATTTTACTATGACGAACTCAACAGGCCGGCCACACTGCTGTCCTACCCCAGAGACAATGTGACAGCTCTTCATCTTCTGTGTCATCCAGAATGCTGGCCTTCCAGATGTAGCCTTTTCCTTCTGCCCCAACCTCTGCTGGGTTAAACACTGGAGGACAGAAGAAAACAGCTCATGACCACAAACATTGAAGCATTTTGTCCATTCATATATATGTCAGTACACAGGCAATACACACCTTTCAGTTTGGTTTTGTCTTTGCTCTGACCAACCTCAGCATCATCACTTAGGAATTCATCATCATCCTCCTCTTCCTCCTCATCTGGATGGTGCATGGACACCACAGTGCCCTCAGGTAGAGAGATGTTTGGTCCAATTACCACCTTGAACAAAGTTCCCAGAAAATTAAGTGATGAGATGAGATAGTCATAGATTCCAACAAACAGCACACAGAAAGCAGTGGATTTAAAAAAAAAAAAATCACTCTCCTACAGCGTGAGGTGCATATGCGTTGACACAAAAACATTGCAGGACTCATCAGTGATGGTCAAATCTGCATTGTTACATGACTTTTACTACATACAGCCTTTAAAATCTCTTCAATTGGGTCTTTGCATGAACTTTACCACCGTGCAAAGTTCTCCATTGCAGCATTAACATTGGTAGAAGTTCTGCGAAATGTGAACATGTAAACACAAATTAGTGTTTTCACATGTTAATTTTTTGCTTGTAAGATGCTTGTGCTAGAGTTACAGCTGAAGTTGAAACACAGAGGTATACTTTGCAGGACGTTCATAAAAAAAAAACAATGTATAGAGATAGAGATGAGTAATCCTTCTCAATCATCACTTATGACCCACTAGAAGTGTATGGCAGTGTATTTATCTGCATAGACTCTGCCCTCAGCCTGTATTTTTAAATTTCCTCTCATTTTGCTGTGTTCAGGACGTCCCGGTGTGTGAAGCCCCCAGACGATAACAGCACAGAAGTGAGGTCTGGATTTTATAAAAGGTAGCGACTGGTTGGTAGCAGCATGTAGCAAGAGGAAGCTATGAAAACTGCAAACACAGTGTAGAAAAACAAACTTGGAGCAGAACAGAGCTCCAAAACAAGAGTGAATCTGGGTTGATTTTTACTGTCACTTTTTCTGGCCAACACTGAAGGAGAGGATAAAGAGCAATGCAGAGGTGGCACTTTTTCTGTCAGACAGATAGGTGCCAGGGGTAAGCTTGCTGAGGTACTGGTTTTTCAGTACAACAGACATAGGCCAAGTTTGAATGTTGTGTTTACAAACAGTGACCGAAAAATTCCTGCATTGTATACCTTTAAGGAGTTAAGTGAGGCATTGAAACGGTTTGAAGTATCAGCAAAAATGTAAGGACTAAAGGCAGCACATGTCAATTAAAGGTTAATCACTACAATCTGCCGACATTTCAGTTGAAGTAAAAGTGCTGAAAAAACAATTGAACTGTTAATTTAAGGATATTCACTGAACACTGTTGAACTTTCACTCAAAGATACAGGATGAGAAAAGGGAAAATGTAAGTTGAAAAGTAAGATGTGAAAGCAGCTGATGGTTATGAGGTGAAATTCATTGCAATGTCAGTTTAAGTGGAGGCTCTGGAGACATATCTAGCATGTACACACAAAGTCTTCGTTGATGTTTAACATGGAATGTAGTTCTGAAAACCCATAAATTTGATGGATCGGCTTTTAGCTAATTACAGTAACAACTAAATGATGATAATACATGCATTGCTTACATTATATGCGAGGACACACTGTTTATTCAGTGTCACACCTTCTTTAACCTCAGCCTTGTCACAGACCACAGACTGGCTGATCCCCACGTTGCTGGCAAGGTGAACATTATTCCAGATGTAGGCATGGTCCAGGGTGACATTGTCACCTGTTGCAATAAAAAAAAAAAACAACTGTTAATACCACTTTTGTTACGTACTTGTACATAATCCCTTCTTACAAACACACACTAACTAGCACTTTCAGTTTTGGACACTAATAGTTTTTAGATGCTCACCTATGGTGCAATTGTTACCAATGACACTGTTAGAGATGTAACAGTTAGCACCGATGCTAGTGTGACAGCCAATAAGCACATTCTCCTCCATCTGGCTGCCGTGGCCCAGGCTGACTCCGGACCCTCTGTAAACGTTGTGGCGAGAATATGTACAGCTCTGTCCCTTCTGGTCAACGAAGTTAGCCTCAGGGGTGAGTGGGTAGACCCACCGCCGCACGACGTCCGAAGACACCGAATCATACATGAGAAGGTTGGACACTCGGACGCCGTAACCATCTTTGGTGGTATGCATGTGTATCTGGTTGCCCAGAATCTAAACAGGAATAAAATAAATTATGCAGTGAATAGCATCTGTCGCACAGCATCATCCAAATTTCAATAAAAATAAGTACACAGTACCTCTTCATTGACCAGTATCCCTCTGACAAAGTCATTCCTAGTCTGGTAGTCAAAATTGTCAGTGAAGAGCTCAGCAACCTAGAAAATTAGAAAAACCCTAGTTACCTTAATCACTAATGATGAGTTAAATATCTCCTGTCTCTGTTTGGAAACTAACCTGTGGGGAGCAGATACTGATGTGACAGTCCAGGAGGTCATGTCTGATTTCAAACTCGTCACTCCCACTGTGGAAAATGTTCTGCGAAACCAACAGGAGCGAATGTCAATCATCAGTCCAAAGCCCAAATACAGTAAAGTTGTGATAGAAATGTTTAACTCCTACCATGGGGAACTGTAGCCTCTTCAGCCCTTGTGTCTTCTGGTAGTGTAAAATCCGCTGGGTCTTGCTGTCCATAGCAACAATGACATCATCTTCATCACAGCGGGACCTATGACCTGGCGATGATTCCTTGAAGATCATTGTCATCACTGAGATGTTCTTCTCCATCTTTCGACGATGCCTGCAAACAAGCAAAAGAAACACAGAATTAAAGCAACACAGTCATAAGGACCACTAATTTTGTAATTTCTGCTGACTATAAAAAAGACTTGACTAATCTCTTACTTATGCTCTTGCAGTGCTTGACTGATGTCAATATTCGATACCACATCTCCATAGACCAACACAAAGTCAGAGCGCACCAGGGACTTTGCATCAACATCCCTGAGCACATCCCCCAGGGAGCGGTACAGCTCTGAGGTGATGATGTGGACCGTGTTTGGAGAGGTGGGTCGGCACCACTTTGACTTCCTGTGAGACACAGTGACAAGTCAAAATCAGTTTGCACTGATGTGGACAATCACACAGCCTGAGTTAAACTTACAACAAGTGTTCCTTGATTTTACTGGCCATCCAGCAGCAGAAGACAAATGTTTCCTGCACCCCAGTGGAAGTGAGGAACTCCAGGGTGTAGTCGATCATGGCAACGTTACCCAGCGGCAGCAGAGCCTGTCATCAATACAGATGTGACACATGAGTGAGGTACAGCGTCATGATACGTGATACGTCCCCAAGCACTGTTAAATAAAACTAACACTACCGTTCAAAAAAGGGCTTAGAAGTGAAGTGACATGTTTATCTTTGTTAAAAGGTTTTATCAGTGTCACAACAGCTCTGTCACTGTTTACAGCATGGACAGCAGTTAGCTACCATTAGCAGAACCGTTAGCTTAGCTCGCTGCCTACCCTCGGCTGGTCTTTGGTCACCGGGAAAAACCTCCGGTTGAAGCTGTCAGCGACTAAAACAGCCTGCAGCGGCTGCTCCTCTTCCTCCTGCTCATTTCCACCTTTTCTACCTGGAAGGCCAGAGCCAGAACGACTCTGTTTTCCTCCTCTACCGGCCATGTTTGACTCCCAAGTGCTAACCAACTCTGTCGTCAGACACAACTACGGTAGTTGCGGTGGGACAATCTTCTATTCGTGCTTGTGAAGCAAGTGTTGGCAAGTGGGCTGTAAAAGTACTCATAGTGCATCTGTTTACCTTGTTTGATTTCCATGGATATAATACAGAGTCGAGAGTTTAATGAGTGAATTTATTTGATTACTTCTTTATTAATAACAGAAATGCATTTAATGATTTACAAGAATTCATACCAAAAAATGAAGTCTCTAAATGACTTTTCATATTATATAGTGTGTGTTACATGTTCAACTATATTTATACATTTATTTTTTCCAACATGATGACCAAAATCTGTCAAAGCATTCCTTGTACTGCCTGGAATAAAAACTGTACTTGTTGCTGGCCTAAAAAGAGTCAAACCAAGTGCTAGGTTGAGACATGGATGAGGACAAAACTTTGACACAAGATTTACTAATTAATTATTAAATCGCCTGGGTTTTAACACTGCAATCCTCTTGTCTACTAAAATGTAGCATTGCTTTTAACATTTAAATAAATAAATAAAAACATACAAAATACAATGTTACAAATTAAATATTTTTGCCTATTGTATTGTGTACAAAATAAAAAGAAAATAGAAAAGGTTCCCATTAAATATATATCCACAACTTACCTTTTTTTAACCTTCCAAAATTACAACTACAATCCATGCCTTTTTATGCCTTTCAAATACATTTACACTAGAAATACTCTGATGAGTAGCAAAGTTTTTGAGCTTGTCTTGACTGGTCTTTGGCCCTACAAATAATAATTACAAATTGTTAATTTCAAGTCAGTCAATATAAGAGTGATATCAAATGGAAACAAATTTGAGAACCCAATTTAAAAAAGCAAAATACTTTCAAGTTGTCTTCTATAATTACAATCCCCATGGCATATCTCTGACTTTTACTTAAATCCATCCATCCACACCTAAACACATATGAGTTAATATACAATTTAAGTACAGCTGTGGCGGCACAGTTCATCACTCACTGGTCTCTCAGGGACTCAGGATATGAATAATATTTGAATGTTAGTGCTTTATTTTTAATTTATTATCTTCATAATGATGACCTTTATCATCAATGGTTGACACAGGTTGCACAAAATAATAATACATTTTACAACAAGAGGTTCTAGTACTTTAAAGCAAAAAAACTCAATCAATGAACATCTGAACCAACATGTTTAACTTCAAACAGAGACAAAAACATCTGGCTCCTGCCGTCCAACAGTTTAGACAAGAACCTTCATTCACTGTTCTGTGAAAGCTCAACAGTTTTTCATTTGTTCTCAGCCACCTCAGATTGAAAAACACATTACACACTAGAAAAAGAGTAACTACTGGTGGTGTTTGGTTATCTTTTTGGCATGCTCCAACACTGACTCATAACGCAGGGTTTTGGATGTCCAGGAGGCTGGAATTCCCTCAAGTCCAACCTGTGAGAATAAAAAAAATATATATCAGACACCCAAAACTGGCATAATATTGAATATAATAGAGGTAAGATTAGCACATAGTCATACCTGAGCCCCAAGACAGGCTCCGATGAAGGACCCTCTGCTACAGGTGCATCCCCCACAGCTCATGTTATCTCTGACAGCCTGCTCATAGTGCTTGGCTGTCAGGACTCCATGCAGCGCTGCTTGGAACGCACCTGGCAAACCTGAAAGAACATCAGCACCAGATGTGAATGACATGAAAGCATTTAACAGTGTTGTCTCAATATTGTCTAGTACAGTAAATGACAGCTGCCTGAGTCACAGGTCGTACTCGATTACTGATCTCTGCTAGTTAATGTACGGCCTACTGATCACAGAGGATAAAATGACCTTTGAGTGAATACCTCAGGTATTTGGAAACACAGTGGGGATTAGCTCCTGAGGAGTCTTTGATAGATTGTCCTTCACCTGACGAAGGTGCCCTGGAAACAATAAGAAAAGAAGGTCAACTCGTAGTCACTCAAATATAAAAAAAAAAAAACATACATAAAACATACATTTTTGGATGTCACTTTTTTTTTAAATTGAGGAATGTAGTGACAAACCATGTTAAAGTCTGATCAAAACATTACAAGCATTGTAACTATTCAGTATATTAAACAAGCACAAAATGAGGAAGTGCAAACCCTTTTATCCCGTGACTCAGTCCCATGACTTTGGTGTAGTAAAGCAACAATGCTGCAGGTCTCACATACCAATGACTGCTTTATCCAGATCCTGGGGCTGCTTTCTGTTGGGGTCACTGAGCTGATTGAGCACTGCGTCAAAGGCTTTTGGGTCAGGACCATTCAGGATGAAATGCTCCAGGAACCTGTGAAATAAGTCAGTGTATAATCCATTGTATTCAGTATTTCTTTTTAATAAACAGAGTGAATTAATTCCACCAGTGTAACTGTTTCTGCGCATTTGAACTTGAGATGTGTAGAGTCTGAGGATTTCTACTGCCTTACTTTCCAACTTAGAAATTTAATATTCTCATAAGTATTAAAAAAGAGATACAGTAAAGTTAGAGTGAACTGATGCATATGGTAAACATACTAACCTTGCAGCTGCTAGAGTCTCTGCCACACATGCATCATTGTTCTGGGTGACACGGACTGCCTGCTCAACCTTATCCAGCATGTCAGGCTTTCCTGCATAAAAAGCCACTATAGGAGCCAATTTGGCAACTCCATCAATCTGGCAGTCGTTCTCACAGCCTGTTGAAAATACAACACATTAGTCAGAGGTACTTTTCTTAGAGCCTGATTACACCTGGTGTTAGCATGCCTCTTAGGTGATCCTATCACAAGCAAGCAGCTCTATGTCTGTCTGTTCACACCGGGCGTCTCTGAAAGTGTCTCCAAGTGTGTTTTGAGTGACCACTTGTGATCGGATCTCACTTCCTCTATATGCAAGTAAACACATACATTATTTCTGTTCGCAAAGGCCAAATTCATTGTTTTTAACTGATGGGAGTGACAGGGCTAACTGTTAGCATCATACAGCTGTTACCTAATGATTATTAATGGCTTTGACGACAAAGTCGAACCATTTCAGCATCGAGGTGAGTTTGCTGTGACTGTTAAATAGTTGTTGCTGTGTTAGCTTGTGCTAACAGAGCAGACGTTAAACTGACCACAGCTCTGTGTCTGCTGGCGGAGAGTCAACAAAGGAAGGATGTCATATGCCCAGGGACACATTAACATAGATACTGCTGAAAGAATGTTGCCATACAGCCAAGACCACCTCCAAATGTGGTCTGGACAATCAAAACGTACTAAAGGTGCATTTTGTGCATTAACCCTTGTACTTAGAGCTGTCCACTTGTGATGCTATCACCCAAGAAGCATGTTAATAACAGATGTGAATGGGGCCACGGTTATGTCTTAGTTTGACTTAATGTAATGCAATTAGTGCAGATTTACCTGTCTCCTCTTTGCCTGCATCCATGTTCTTCAGGAAGCTCTTCAAACTTGCTTGTCTCCATGGTCCCTCGATTGGCAGCTGAGGTCTTGGCCCTGGTGCACACAAGGACAAACACAACATCATCAGTATTTCCTACTAGGTGAAAAAAGTTGTATTAATTCTCTGCAACAACATAAAATACATCTCCAGTTTTACCGGATAGTTTTCCTACCTCCTTTCTCTCTGTAAGGATCATTGATAGGCGTGTCATACTCCGATCCGGGCCCAAAGAATTTCAGTGTGCGCTGCTTCAGATCGTCAACATTCAGACCTGGCCATGCAGGTTACACAACTTAGACAAGGCAAGCATACTGTGAAGTCACACAATCATATTATTGCAGAACCTATCGGGAACTTTACATTGGTGCGGCAAGGGGTCAATACATATAAGCCATCGTCTCATATCTTTTTAACTATTCTCTAAAGTCGGGGTCTAATGCTGGGATGATTCAGGTGTGGTGAGGATGAGTGCACTTCATGTCCAGAACAGATGCCAACTCAATACCCTGATAGTGAGCCATCTAGAAGTGCCACAGAACTAATTATAGTATCAGCAATGATGGGAGTGCTCATTTACTGTCAACAATCACTTTTCTGTCAAACAGCATGTAGTTGAGGCTTTTTTTCTTAAATTACAAAGCTTAAACTAATGTAAAAGTTTGAGGTGACCACCAGGCAGTCCATTGGGTCGATAAGATGAAGCAGCAAGCCCACCTCCACATTCAGACAAGGACTCCAGGAGGACAAAGGCTTGGTCTCCGTAGCAGCTCTGCTGGCCCGTCTGCCTCCTGTAGAAAGGGTTGGCCGACTCAGAGCGGAACTCAGGGTTTGGATCCTCAGCCAGAATCCCCTTCAGCTTCTGGGGGTCATACACCCAGTGAAGGGGCTGTGCTGTAGGGGACAAGTCATCAGGTCAAGCTGAGTATAGAAAGGGTGCTACAACATGTCAAACCACTGGTATTGTCTTTAAGGGTAAAGACTCAGATCATATGAAAGCAAAAAAGTAGAACCTCAGCAGAAAAGTTCCTGCTGATGTTAGGATGGTAAGACTTGAGTCTGTTTAGTTTAAACAAGGTGAGTATCAAAACAGAGGGTAGGGCTAAGAAACCAATTTACCTTAAGGCATTTTACTGACACACACACTGATACAAAACAACACTGCAGTACGATGGACTTAAACTATCATTACCTGCTGCATCTGCAACAGCTGATCCTACGATAGCTCCTACGGCTCTGTCGGTCAGAGCTGTAGCCATCTGTAAAACAGTCACAGCATTATTAGAACTTAGGAGAATGGTTAATAAATGAATAGTTACTGATGTCAACAGAAAGTAACTGGCAGCAATTTTATAATCAATGAATCATTCAGGTCAATTATTAAGCAGTAACAGCACACTCTCTCTTCTCCAATGTTGCCACTTATGTTTGAGCTATATCTTTGTAAGCTGAATAGTTTGGGTTTTGAGCTGAACAAGACATTTGTAGATGTCACCTTAAGCTTGCAGTAAACAGTGTAAGGCACCTTTACTATTCAGTGAAGGTTGACACAATAAGGAGGCATTGATAAGCCAAAAGAATAATCGATAGATTCATCGTTAATAACAAATATATATTGTTAATTCCAGCCCCGTTTGCAATGTTTTGCAAGGATTTTTCTCTAACCCTTAACTATTTGATTGAATAAGTAACATACAATGAATAAAACCCTCATAAAGTGATCCTTGACCGACTGGCACACTGCGTCATAGTTGTATAAGGTTTATCTGCACTCTACTACTTTTCCTGTATTATCGGACAGACTGTGTAAAGCTTCAGTACTAAAGCTAACAGTATTTGTTTGACATATATTAGCTAGGAGTGAAGTATCTCTCCGCAGTACCTTCAGGAATGCATCATTGTTTATACCTCTATTATTCTTAACTACAATAACCTTTGTAGCAGCTGTGGAGAAAGCGGTAACTTAATCTAAACACTGTAGACAACCAGCTAACCTGAGCTAATGTTGTTAGCCATATAACGTTATACATGTTGACATTGAGGCTCTTAACTTTAACTCCGTTTAATGTATACAAACTAATACCCAGGCCGTACTGTAGTTTGTTTTAACCCTCGGCACCTACCTTACGGAACAATTTCGATTTCACTTATCCATAAAATGAAAACAATCTGTTCCTACATGTTATGAAATATTATTGGTCATTAGCCCCGCCCACAGGGAAGCAACAGGGAAGTAACCCCGCCCACCTCTGGTCACTCTCTGAACAGAGTGACCAACATTCACTGAAGTAAAGACACTGTCAGAGCTGCTGCCATACAAAACACAAATACTTACAGCTGTTATAATGAAATGAATTAATGTCCTTTACATGTAATATTGCGGCATGCATGTATTAAAGATAGGCTTCAATTAAATTCAGTTGTATTAATATTAAATAGACTAGACATATTAAACACCCCAAACACTGACTATAAAACAAAAAAAGTCTGTAAAGCTAACCATCCTATATTTTAATTTCAATAGTCCATTACGATGTCCACACTGAAAGTAACATCACATGGGGCACCAGGATTAGGATTGTAGTCACAGTAAAGATTTAAGTAGAGAGTGTCATCTACTGACCAGTAGAGGTAACTGCTGCAGACATGAGTGAACACAAATGAAAGCTCCCTCCTGTGGACAAACTATCACACAGAGGACTCTCCACCTATGCATTTGTGTCGACTCATGATAACAAACACATTCATGATATTTTATCAGCCTAGTGGGATAAACATGAACCCTAAAGAATAAAGGACCATTTTGATTTTTGGGGAGCAAATTTGCTGCATCGTATTGGCATACCCAGAGAGCCTGAGAGCACTAGAGGAAGGGCCATAAAAATATGATGCAGCCATGCTGACTTGTTATAGCAAAGCACTGATAATATTAACAATGGCGCTATTTTATTCAAGTGTCCCATGACAGTGTGACAGTGAGCCAGCATGCACAACAGGACTCTGAAACTGAAGCAGCTACATGAAATTCAGCTGTCATTAATGTAGGTATGCTCATAAAATAAAATACAATAATAGGAAGGCTCTGTGCTGTGATAAGCAAAGGGTAAATCCACAGCAAAGGACAAGGGAGGAAAAAAAACATTGCATTGCACTTGTGGCCACACCTCAGTCAGTGATGCCACACAGGGATTTTAATCAACATCTAAGTCAAAACACCTGCCATGACATTGCTGATAGGGAGGTTGGCAAACATGTGACATGCTTGACAGTTTCAGTTTGTAGAGAGATGCTGTAGCTATTTGCTATAAAAACAATGCCACATGCTGCAGGTAGTTGGAGTACATTCAAATGCACAGAATAGTGTCTGAATACAGCAAAGTTTATGGCTCACTCCTTTTAGTTAAACCACACGTACAAACTGAGTGAAATATTTTGTCATTTATAAATTCCCCCTTAAGCCTAATAGGAACAGAAAATGATTATGTAAGCTGGAGGATGTTCTGAAGGATGTCATGTGACAGCATGGGATGTAAATGAGACTCACTCATTTTTAGCCTCTATCTCATATCCTTTAATTACATGTTTACAGTAACACCGTGAGCCACAGTTAGTTTTATTGACACCACACATAACTGCATACCACCTCTCTACCAAGGCCGTAGCTATGGAGTCAGCATTTAGGGGGACTGAGAAAGATTTTAAAATTTGGAAACTCATTTCCTAACTCTATTATATGATTTATCACAAGCAAGTACATCTATACAATATACTACATGCAATAAATTAAAGCTACTTCTGTCTGTAAAGATTACACATGCAAGGAAACATAAATGATTGACACTTCACTCAGACTTCACACGGGCTATTTGACAAATAGAGTGTGATTAAGACATTAACGTAAGTTGAATTCATCTGCGAAAACTATCGTTCAAGATGCAGGACTTATATTTGCCATTTTCTCAGATACAAGTGTATGAGTTAATTTTGTACGGATTGTTCTGCACTTTGTTGGTCGCTGGGTGAATGTGTGGCAAATTAACTGCAGGTAACTTAGATAAAACAGCTAACACAACTGATGGTTGATTGATTAGCACTTGCATATCAACCTGTTGCCATGGAAAACTGTCATAGCATAGCAATTTTTATTTTTATTTTATTATTATTGTGATCAATGTATTTGGTGGGGGGGCACTTTGAGGGATGTGTCCCCCCCGTATATATTATAATTACTGCCTTGCCCTTGACCATAACTATCACCCACATACAGTTGGAGCATCTTTGACTGACTCCCTTCAAACAAAGTCTCTCCACTTTAATACTGTGGGCTGCATGTCCTGCTACAGAAAAGAGGGGTGTGTTGTGTACGTGTGTGTTTTGGGGCTCTGATGGAGTACGATACCATGTAGCCTGTCTTTATTTATAGTTTACCTCTTCCCTTTCAATCTGTAAAGTAATATCACATGCGATCATCTCAAGCACATGCACACATTGCACTGGACACACGTGTACTGTATGTACAGATGGATCACACTCAAAAAGATTCGAAAAACTGCCACATGGCCCCCCCTGTAAAACTCTATGTTTCACTTTCTTCTTGAGTCAGGGCTAAGTGACACCTATGCACTGAATCCTCAGCAGGTGCACCGCCCTCTCCTCTCTCCATGTCCCTGAGTGACCCACCACCACATTCTAGCGCTGCGCCAGTGCCAGCAGAAGCAAACTAGACACCAGCACCCCCTCCTGATATGTACTTCGCTGTCCTGCATCCATTATTTTTAGCTGGGATCCAAGCCTCCATCTACACTTAATATGGGAAAAGAGTCCCTCATATTTGCAGCCACCTCTAAATCCATCATAACACGGTTTCTTCAGTTGCCGCAAAGCAGACAGGCCCAAGACACACACAGACACAAGACACATACACACACACACACACATCTACACACACACATGTCCCATCCGTCTTTCTCTCTTTATTCCTTGCTTTTGCACCATGTCTCTCCGCCTCTATCAGTGTCATCTCCTGCTGTCAGTGGATAGAGAGAGAAAGAGAGCAGGATGGTTTTCATCTCTTCACTCCACCCACTTTTACAGGTCTGCAAAACACACTCAAGCACACACACACACACACACACACACACACACACACACACACACATACACACGCACACAAAGTTGTCACCCCAGCAACCACAGTGGCCCCCACCTCATCTTTCCTGATTACACCCCACATAGACATACACTCGCACCTATGTCAAACTTAGCCCAACCCCTCTTGCACCCTGTGCCCCACTGCCAGTTGCCCATGTGAGGTTTTTTAATAAGGTGGATGCAAGAGTTGGTCTTGCTCTCTTCTGGGTGACGCGGATTGGAAGGGGTTCTCCATACTTTTAACAAACTATTTTGTTTTTTGTGGTTTTTGGCGCCCCTTCTTTTACTTTCTGAAACTGTAACACCTACAACATCTTAGAGAGGAGCCATGAAGTGGACCTGGGTGCTTGTGGCCGTCTTGCTGTCCTTTGGAGGGCTATCACTGGGCAAGGACAGCTTGGACTTTCCAGAGTATGATGGCAAGGACCGTGTCCATGACCTCAACGTCAAGAACTATAAGTCTGTGATGAAGAAGTACGATGTTATGGTGGTGTACTACCATGACCATCCCGGATCCAGCCGCGTCGCCCAGAGACAGTTTGAGATTGAGGAGTTGGCCCTTGAGGTGGGTTGAGATGGGAACTATGGGTAGCATAGGGAGGATAGCTTGCTAATGAGAAAGCTTCGTAATGCAAGGCTTAATAATGCAAAGCACACAGAAACATTACACAGCCTTGGACTCAAAGTTGCTATTGCAAGTTCAGTTGAAAGTTTTAGTCAATGTTGTATTTTGATCTAGTTTAATTTATTTAAGTTGCACAGAATTTGAATCTTGCTGTGTGAGGTGTGTAGCAGTATACTGCTGGTGGAGGGTTTAAGATATAAATGAAAAATGTAAAAAGTGATTCATAGTAAAGATGTAACTGTTTGGTTATGAGGAAGGAGAAAGGAAAGACATATATTTTCTCTATATATTTGTTGACGTAGATTTGAAATGTGAATTTGAACACAAGGATAATTATCATGGGAAAGTGATGCTACAAGGAGGAAAATAGCTTTGCTGGATTCAGAAATGCTGATTGGTGAAGTCCCAAAAATGTGTCACAAGCCTGCTGTGTGTCGTCAGTGTCGTCCATCCGAGGCAAAGAGCTGAGCTGTGAGGACCCAAGATATCATTTATTCTGGCAAAGGTTGAGCTTGTGTACATTGTGTGCTTCTGTATGTGTGTGTGTGTGTGTGTGTGTGTGTGTGTGTGTGGTGGTTGATGTACTTAACACACCTCTATCAGTATACCTCAGGCCTCCTGTCAGCCTGAATACTCAGCAATTTTATCACATTCCTCAGAGAGAGACATTACATCATCATATAGCAAGCTCTCAGTATCAGCTCACAAACAGCATCAAACCACAGCTGACCTGGGATGATTCTCCAGTTACCTAAAAAAAACTCAATATCAAATGTAACATACTCATGCACCACATTTCCAGGAAAAGTTGTAGTTGCATTTCTTGTCCTCATCAATTTCAAGTTGATTCCATGTTCATAGCCACCCAGAAATAGCAGCCATTTTAGATTGGACCAAAGACAGAGAGCGAAATTAGAGTCTCACACAGTACAGATCTGACTGGTTCTCAAACAGCATTTTTGATACTGTTTCAAGAAATACTGCACTGATATCCACTGTGAAGTTGAAGTTCTGTGGAATATATACACTGAATTATGTGGCAACCACATTTATGGCATTTGGCATGACCAACCACACAGTGTACATGAAAGGCGGCCTCCTTATGTTCTTGATGAATTTTTATTTTTCAGGAGAACTGCAAACATTGCATGTGGTTCCTTTTAAAACTGACATGCAAAACAGCCACAAAAAACAGTCAGGCAATAACAACTATATTCAAAAACCAACCAAAAAACAAAAAACAAATTATAGATCCATCTTGTCATATAATGTCAAAAAAATGTGTGAAATGGGGAGGAGAAAATAGAAATAGATAATTATGGAAGGGAAAACATTAATACACACTGCTTCCCTTAGCATATCACTTCCTCTCGACAGCCTCTGTCTCTGTATGGGAGCGTTAGGGCTCGGCCTCAGGGCTGAAGGCCAGCACTGGAGGTTCTGGCTCTGGTAGTGCCGGCTCAGCTCTGCGCTGTGATTGACACTTGCAGTACTGTACTTGTCAGCGGATCCCAGAGCACTGGGCATCACTGCCACCTCACCAAAATAGTCCCTGGGCTGGTGTGGCTTCTGGCGCTATATTTGTCCCAAGCTGCTTTTGTGGTGCGTCAAGCTCCCTGAAGGCTTGTGTTTCTCCTTATGAATGTATTATGATTTACATTTGATGAGGATTTATTATTAGTAACATACAGCAGCAAAGGGCTCAAATTTTCAGATGTCAAGGCACCCTGTTAGTGAAAGTAAAATGAAATTTGACATGATGGGAGTGAGGAAGTCATAATTACGTGTTTTCTCTCTTGGTCAAAAAAAGAAGATTGTAAATGTGGCCTGACACTGTGACTGAGGCCTGTGTGTTCATGCTTAATAATTCTGTTTGCATTTAAATCAGAGGGCCTGTATTCTCCAGACTAAACGCACCGTACTATTAAATTGCTCACTGTCCATATAAACAGATTACAGATAAGTACACATGGATGTATATCTGTCCTCTTTAGGCCCTGAGGATATTAAGATGGGATGGCTCTGCACTGTTCAACAGGAGGAGAAATAATTTTCAATCCATAACAGGAACAGGAAATTACATTTTCAGATGCTGCCAGCATTTTTTGACATATATATGTATGTGTCAGTGTACATCTACAAATGAGCAGTATTTAAAGATAAAATTGGGAACAGCTGCAGTGCAATTTGCATGTTGTGTAGCTGGAAAACATGCAGATCTAGCTATGAAATCCCATCCTGGATACTGAAGTTATTGGTTTAACTTTACATGTAGTCAGGGAGGATCAGTTTCTCACAAGAAATGATATCAGCCACATTAATGCACATACATCAAGGTCTAAAGACAACTTTGCATGTAAATAATTTTCATGTTGTTTCTATTAAAAAAACAGCAGAAAATACACGTCCAGATGATCAGATAATTACATTTATTTATATTACATATGTAAATCAAGATAAACAACCTCCAATATATTTATGCAAATTCGTGTTTTTATCATAAATGTACCTCTCGTTTGCAGATTTGTAATTTATTGGTTTTCATAAGAAAATGAAGAAGAATTAGGAAATTACCAGTGTAAATAACCAGTGCTTTCCCCTCACATCTGTTTATTACAATTTATCCTCAAATGTATGCTGAAGGTGCTTGGATAGTATAAAACCTTTTTCACCTCAATCACTTGCCCTTCAAAAGCTTATTTTAGCCTACTCAAATGCCAAAAGGTTGGAGTCTGAAACAAAATATAATGCAATGCAAAAAAGCTTATGTTGCTGTAAAACCAAAACACTGTACTGACAGATTCAAACTGCTTTTATAAAATGGAAATACTTTTGAGTGTATATACTTCTGCATTGTAACTTTAAAGATATAATTTGTATATATTCTGACTTACCTGCTGCTAAGCAGCAAATTCTAAACTGCTTCACTGTGCCCCACCCATCTGCAACTCCAATCAAATTAAAAGAAATGCAAAGAATTATCTGCACAACAACCTGCAGGACAGCCTGCTTAGTCAAACTATTTATGCCAGTAAAAGCAGCTGCTCAAGAACTCTGACACCAGCGTGCACCCATGTTTGTGTGTGTGTGTGTGTGTGTGTGTGTGTGCGCACTTTTTACCCCCCAAACACACTGAGACAACCCTCAAACCACTTCCTCAATGCAGTCAGGCTGTGAATGTGGCGCTGTCATTGGTGAAACCAACTGTCAGTCACAAGGTTCAAGTTTCATACAGATTTAGAAAGTGCATAAGCAGCGCTCTGAAAAGCAGGCTTTTATGGTAATGAAACTACTGAGTGAAACAACTTTGTCAAAAAGGTATAAATGTGCATGAGATACAGACATTTTACTGCACACTCAGGCAGGCTTGTATTCCCATGTTTTATTGACTTACATTAAAGTGACAAATCATGTCCTCAGTTGTATGATGTCTTTGTTTTACAGCTTGTAGCCCAGGTCCTGGATGAGTTTGATGATGAAGATATTGGAGTCGGCCTCATTGATGCAAAGCAAGACAAAGTTGTTGCAAAGAAATTAGGTAAACACTCAACAAAACTAATACAACTGCAGAGACCTGTAACATACGCCAATATGCAAAATGAGACCAGCCAGTAGAGTATCTCAGTCATTTGTCAAACTCTTCATCTATAATGGCAAAGGGCATAGGTTTTGTTACAAGAGTGGGGGGTTGGTGGGGAAGGACACATAAAAAAGGAGGTTAGGTGGTCCTCCACCAGAAAACTTTGATCATCAAACACTAAATTGCACAAATTTGTGACTTTTCCATATCAATTTATGATGTAAATGTCTTTAATTTTGTAAAAATGAAAGTCCTCTGCTACTTTCATGTTTTATTAGAGGGGTGCAAATGCTTATGTTCTAAATAATGAGGGGGATGTGCCCCCTGCACCTATGATAATGGCTACTGATTTCAACTAAACTGTCGATTGAGATAATGTGGGATGTGGCCTACTTTAATGCTTTCTGTTCTCTTACTAAAGATAACCATAAATATGTGGGAAGGATGAGGCCAAATTGTCTAATTAGCATATTTGACCTTTGCTCTGGTTGGGTCTTCTCCTCTTTTCCCCAGGCCTTGAAGAGTCCGACAGTGTCTTCATCTTCACAGATGGTGAAGTCATAGAATATGATGGAGAGTTCGCAGCAGACACTATTGTGGAGTTCATCTATGATGTTCGTGAGGATATAATCTCCCAGTTAATAGCCTGCTTTGTTTTGGCAAACAAAAGTCTCTAAATCACAGTTTGCTTTCTTCGAAGATGAAAATCTGACCCTTAGTTCTTCTTTTCTCTGTTGCCTTCAACTCCATTGTCTCCCCTCCTTTCTCTTCCATGACCCTCCTTTTCATCCATAGGTTCTTGAGGACCCAGTGGAAATTATTGACAATAATAGGGAACTGAAAGGCTTTGAAAACATCGACGAGGACATCAAACTGGTGGGCTACTTTAAGAGTCACAAGTCAGAACGTAAGAATCTGTACTGTGATGGCATGATAACCTGTCTCAATTTGCTTTTTTACAGTTGCTTTTCAACATAATTGCTTTAAATTGCATATCGAGCAAGTGCAACAGAGACCAGGCTAAGATTGATTTGATTTTTAAGGTGATTTTCAAGTGAGCACACTAGGAGCTACATTAATGATGAAAACAACAAGTCTATTCTTAGATATTTCATACAGGGGCTGAAAAACTTGAAACTGAAACAACTTGATAAATGCCTGTAAATTGCAGATTTTGAGGCTTATGTTGATGCTGCTGAAGAGTTCCATCCTCACATCCAGTTCTATGCCACATTCAATCCCAAGGTGAGTAACAATAATTATTATGATAAGTTTGATCAGACACATTTAAAACACCATAATAGGACCAGGTAGAGTACGAACAAATGTTTGAAAATTGATTTAAAGTTAACCAAAACTCAAAAATATGCTAACTTAAAAGCTGCTGAAATGAGGTTGATGAGAGAATAGTGTGTGGGCCAGAGAGCCAAATCAATAGCTAAAAGATGCTAAAAGGCTCCAGAGAGATGAGAAGTGTTGGAATTAGGGCATTAAACTCTGCCGAGTAGTCACTACAAGCAACTCCTTCCACATTACATATATAGCAATTTGATCCTTTCTTGATATAAAAATGATTCAATATTGATTTTGCATAATTTAGTACAACAAACACACATTGTTTCTGAAAAGCAATGGGCCAAAAATTGAGCCTTGAGGAACTCCGTAGGGAGACTCAGCTCTCTCTGACATTGGATCATTGAACACAAATTGCTCTAACACAACATTTAGAACAGCATCCTTAATTCCATGTAGTAAAAATCTGTACTAAACAATATATATCCTATAATAGTTTGCTGAAGCAGGGGCTTTTGAACGGGAATAGGTGGGTGGATATATAACTATTATGTTCGAGATTAGCAATGCTGCCCTTTAAAACACTTAGACTGGAAGAAGCTGTCAGACAACTTCCCAGAGGTCCTCAATGATCGTTTATTATTCATTCTCTGAAATTACAGTATCTTCACAACAACTGTCATTCAAAACTACTATACTATACTAACATAGGTTTTGTCATCAAACGTCAAAATGACCAATAATTTGCATTTATTCATACAAACTAAAGCAGTAAAATATTGCGTGAATGGAACGTTGTTGTCATAAACCACTTCATCGTGGTTCCCAGGTCCTTTATAGTCAGTTTGTTGGTTATAATCCTTTGGTCGTGTGTTACAGGTTGCCAAGGCTCTGGAGCTGAAGCTCAATGAGGTGGACTTCTATGAACCCTTCCATGATGATCCAGTGGTCATCCCAGGAAAGCCTTACACTGAGGAGGAGCTGGTGAAATTCATCGAAGATAATGACAGGTAAGTCCCATTGATACTTTGCTACAATGATATCATGAGGTAAAAGCTTAACCCTGCATAATGGAAAACAAAGTGCATAACATCTTATTCCTCTTTGAATTTAAAGACCAACCCTGAGGAAGCTGCAGCCACACAACATGTATGAGATCTGGGTAAGAACTTTAAAACAAACTGGCCCGAAGGTCTTTTTTTATCCAACTGAAGAGGCCTTCTTGTAACTTGTAACTTCTTGTTAACCCCAGTGGACTCAGTTTGTCTTTACTCTTTCCCCAGGATGACGATGTTGATGATGAACATATCATTGCTTTTGCAGAGGAGTCTGACCCAGGTAAAGGAACCCTGAAAATACTGACAGAAACACCACCAGATTATGTTAAAATTATAACCAGTTACTAATAGCATATGTAGAGTAGAAAGTATTATATGGAGCAGCAAATGGGTTTGAGGAGGTTTTTGCATGGTGTTGAGACATGGTGTCGAGAAAAATTTAATTAGACTGTCCCTTGCAACTGTAAGTATTTCTGCAGGTGAATGAAGGATGAGTACTGAAAAAAACCACCATTTTGCCACACTAAGACTTCATTTCACTGCTGTCCTCTCCACTCCTTAGATGGTTTTGAGTTCCTTGAGATCCTGAAGGAAGTTGCCGAGGATAACACAGAACACCCTCACCTCAGCATTGTCTGGATTGACCCTGACGACTTCCCCCTGGTATGAATATAAAACAGTGCAATCATGCATGCTGGAAATCAGAGAAACTCCTTTGGGTGCTCCCTCACTCACATTTACCTGAGCATTAAGCACACTGAAACATATTCTTCAGAAATGTCACATTAATTTGATAGACACTAGCTGATGAAAGTTGAATTGATCCATATTTCATTTCTAATTTCCCCTGCAGCTTCTGCCACACTGGGAGAAGACTTTTGGAATTGACCTGTCCTCCCCACAGATTGGTATTGTCGATACTGATGATGTGAGTAATATTTTGGTACTTTATTCATAGAATGCCTTTGCATTTGTGTGTTTCCCAGACTCTGTTATATACAAGGCTAGATTAATTTGTGGTCATTTGATTATTTGTGTGTGGGTAAAATATAACTAAAATGTCATTCTATATATCTGTCCTTCAAAAACTGTCCATCCAATTGACGTCGCACTTCGTACTTAAAGTATATTGTTGAAGACCCGAGGCAGTGCAGTATAAAGTGCGAGCTGTTGTGATCTCTGGGACATATTTATCCGTAATGTGCTATCTGCACAGTGTGTAGTGTATTGAGAGGGAACCCCTATTAACTCTTACGCTACCAAAGAGCATGCTGGGCACAGTTCACTCTCCGTCACTCACTACAATGAATTCAAGAACAAATGAAGAAAGAAAGACTAGACAGATTGGAAATATTTCATTGTAGCATTGTTTTGTAACTCAAACATGTCAACCGTTAGCAATGTTATTGGAAATATCCCAGTCCCAAATGTTAGCAAATGACACTCATACTCCAGTATCACTATGAGACACAACTATGTCATGGCAGGTGTATTGCTCAGTACCCAAGGAAGTACAGTATCCAGAGTGAAGTTGTTTGGATGAGCGGTTCTCGAGAAAGCTGCAAGCACCAATACCAGAAGCCAAGCGATCTGCCCTTTCTAAACACGCGTGTTTTGAAAGGGCACTGCACTAGTGCACAATCAAAACACATATGCACTACAGTATTTGTTTGCTTTGCCTCAGATGGGAGCTCATGTTAAAATAAACTTTTAATACCCTTAATATTTCAGTTGATGTTATGCTTACATGGTGCATATCCTTGAAGGGATACTGTGCAGGAATTGTCAGCATCAAAACCTCCTGCTTGTATGTACATTGCAATTTAATATTTTAGGAAAATTTGTTGCAAACTAAATTTGCTGACTGCTGGTAAAACAGGCCAACTTTGCATCGCTCCTCATTCTCTCCTCCCGCCAGTTAAAACCAAAGCCAATCCCAGATTCACTCTCATTTGTAACCTGCTGCTACTCTCTGGTTATTACCTTTTTATAAAGTCCTATACACATCTGTGCCATGCCGACCACGGCAAAATCAGAAGAAATTATAAAAATATAGACAGAGTCTCTGCAGATGAATACAACGCCAATGGGTCCTCATAACTCGGAGCTGAGTTGTTGTTTTTTTTTGTTCTTCTTCACTCTGCAGGCTGACAGCATTTGGATGGACATGGATGACGGTGAGGACTTGCCATCTGTAGATGAGCTGGAGGACTGGATTGAGGACGCTCTGTCAGGTGAAATCGATCCTGATGATGATGATGATGATGATGATGATGACGACGATGACGACGATGATGATGATGACGATGATGATGATGATGACGATGATGATGACGACGATGATGATGATGACGATGATGACGACGACGATGACGACGATGATGATGACGACGACGATGACGACGATGACGATGATGACGATGACGACGATGATGATGATGACGACGATGATGATGATGATGATGACGATGATGACGATGATGATTATTAAATCATTAAGTCATAATTTACTATTTAAGTCTGACCAATGCAGTTTTAAGAGTCAACATCATTAACTCATCATTAACATCTTCTTTTGTAACTAGTTCTCATGTTGAACTCGTCAGTCCATTTTGATATCTCATCTTTTCATCATCCTCTCTCTGCATCTCACCAGAACAATATTCCACTCCTCGTTTATCCCTATCCCCTACATATTCACTAATCCTCCATGTAACAAAGAGAAGAACCCACAGTACCTTTATTCACACATGTAACACTGTCTGGTACAATAAAAAAAGAAATTCTTTCAAAACCTTGTCATCTACTGCTATTGATTTTTATATTATTAAAGTTTTTATTTTCCAAAGTACTGGAGGGGTTGCAATATTGTATGCATTATGTCTGAGTCCATCTGTGGAGTCTGTTGCAGTCTGAATGTGTTTTATCTGTTCACTTATTTTCTTGTTTGCCCCAGTATCGAAACAACTGAGGTCAGATCAAAGGGTGCTAGCAGGCTTTTCTTATGGGTCTTAAGTATCACCAGCCTACTCTGTGAAATCAATGTAACGCTGTACACTGAAAGTGCTGTACATCATATGGATGTTTTCTACAATGATGAAATATGACAACAGCCATATTCTATTTTTGTAACAAGAGAAATTTAACTGTAAAGTCTTAAATAAATGACAGCTTGGACAGAAACACCATTATTGTAAAGTTTTTTAAAGGTGTGTGCGTGCGTGTGAATTCTAAGTAATAGAAAATACATAATGATTCTGATGACATAATTATTTGTATTTTATTACAGCGTAGCACCTTCATGCAGTAGAGTTGTACAGAGATGTCATTATCTGTATCTGTTCAACCAACAAAATTATCTGTGCCTGTATTTGGATGGAAGACCAGAAGTGGGTGTGGCTTATACCGGAAGTCACATCAGGCAAATGCTGTATTTTCTGGAATCATAGATGTATAATAATAACCAGATACTGGATGCCAAGATGGCGTCTATACAGTCCAACGGAAATGCTTGCGTGGTACATACGCCAAAAAAAGGTTCAAGCTTCTGGGGTGTGGGCCCACTTAGGGTGTTTTCACACTTGGTCCTTTTCAGCCCTCTAAGTGAACTCAGAGCTGTGACAAATGTGAACACTCCGAACTGAACTCAGACCAGATCCAGAGGTGGTCTGAGTTCAGTTTGCTTCAAGTACCCCGTGCAGTTCACTTCACCTGTGCCTTGTGAACACAAAAAACTCCGGGTCTGCTTTGCCTTTTGCTATGGTATTGTAGCCCTCCAGGCTTGCCGTAGACGGATTACACGCTATTTCAGTGGGACGCATAATAAACACAACGGAACCATGGCCACAGGTAACAACTGCACAACCAGGGAATGATGAGTACTTTGGTCTGACGATGGAACAACTACACTCCTTCAGATATGAAACGAGGAAAACATCAAATGGCAACTGTCCACAACACACAGAAATGCTTAACTTTTCCTCCAATTTAAGTTCATAACCGCACTGCAGTGCTACATCAAAGTAAAAACAAAACTATGTCAATATATATTATATATAGGCTATAGTGTGAACAGAGAGATGACTGAGGCCCCTGTCAGAGCTGAGGTGGACCAGAAAGAGAACTGAGCCCTCTTTCAAATGAACAATGTGAACACAAGAAGAACTGAGTCCCATTTCTTTCGGTCCACTTTTCGGTCCACTTAAAGAGGACTGAGTTCGGTTCATTCAAAAAAGACCAAGTGTGAAAACATCCTTAATGTAAGCAGCAGTGTTTCTCCTGCTGGCGCCACCTACAAGTTCCTGTTCGGCTCACAGACTTTAAATTCTGAAGATGTTACCAATTTCTCGCTTTTCTTGGCTCAAGAAAAGTTTTACAATATAAAACCTCCATTGATCATAAATTCATAATATAAAGAGTCATAATTGACCTTGTTTGCAGTTCGAGGTGTCCTGTCAACAGTTTTACAGATGTCTCTTTTACAATGGAGGTCCATGGAGAAAAAGCTTTTTGGGCCATAGGTAATTGTTTGCTGCAAAACTGAGAGTATTCTCTCTATTTAGTTTTATCTTAACCTCAACTTTGGTGCTGTCTGAAACCCACTACCTCTTAAACCAGGGAACATCGATCCATCAGGCCGAAGAAAAGGTTCCGTTTTACATTGTTAAGAGAAACTATTTACAGTAAAGATGAATAAAAACATGTATCCATCAGTCATAGAGAATAGTCTACATTCAGATGCTGCATTTGTGCTTATTATTTTAAATGTTTTTTGAGTAAGAAAATCACCAGACTACAGCTAAAAACTACAGGTTTTAAGCTTCATTTTGCAGGGGTTTGAAAGAGATCAAGCTGCCACAGCAGGCTTTTTGGCTCACTTCTCCCTGGTCTCCCTGAGTGATGAGTGATAGCTGGAAACAAGTGATGCACACTGTTGTTGACCCACCTGTGGGTCCATTGCAGGTTTGAGGAGGAAAATATCATGGGCTCAGGCAAGTCAAAAAATGACAAGTCAGCATTTCAAATGAATCATTAATAACTTACAACAACACACAACTTGGAGAGCGCCACAGTTCTCAGTCCTCTGTCTCTGTCCTTGTCTCAGTCCTCAATCCTGATAATTCTGCCACTACAATCTTTTAAGTGGGCTTTTAATAAGTTGGTGGATGCAGTATTAAAACACCCTGGTCAGCTCATACTGGAACTGTCACCTCTCAACTATGGCAGAAATCAAAGTCTTTCCTTACAAATAAGATCATCCACAATGATATGAATCAATGTGAAGAAACATAAAGGCTGAAACACACACATGTCAATTGTGTTTTTTTTCCCTGAACAATAAAAAGCAATAGAATTAATATCTGCTTCCATTGCATTATTTGTGCTTTCCCGAATAACAGATTGGGTACATCCCTAATATGTACAGTGTAAATACATTAGTCAGCATATAGTACCTATACCTCAATTTTGGTAAATGGGCTAAATTGGATACAGAGCTGGGCCCTGTTCACATCCCCTAAAATGAATGACCTTGACTCTATTTACTTGCATTGGTGCAAAGTTTGTCACTAGAGGGGTGTTTTCACATTCTTCTACGTAAGAGGGTAGTATCTGGGAATTTCCCTAAAATATAAAACTCAAACATACGCCATGCAAGCTAGATTAGGCATGTCACTAATGTGAAAGCCAATTGCTGTCTAATATGGGTGACAATTACAAACAACTGAGTCTGGGTGTGACTGAGGCTCAAACATGTTTGGCTCAATCTCTCAGATGTTTCCTTTAACGCCAGCCAACTTATGCACTGTTCTTTCATCAGTCAGCCTAGTGTGAGCAGTTGGCTAAACAGACAGCGAAAGCAAAACCTACCTCAAGGGAATTTCTCAGTCAGGTAGAAAGAGTAGATCTGCTGTTTTCTTTTTTTCAACTAGTATGTGGGAAAACCATGTTAAACTAAATATTAGTATTAGTTTAGTATTAGTATTTTAACATACTTTGGACTTGATAAAGCTAATTAGAGTGGCATCATACATATTACCAAAAGAGTTTGAGTTTATGTGGAAACTTTCCCAAAAAATTGTCAATAGAAATCCCAGTGGTTGTGTGGAAAGTGGACTACTTTCAATATCTTTCAATAATCCAAACAGAAACAGTGGAAAAGTAGACTTTCCAGACAGACTTGAACCTTCAACCAGAGTGGGCAGAGAAACACTGGTGTTAAGTTACTCTTAAATCTGCTGAATTTGGGCACAAATTGAAACACTAAAGGGTAAAGAAATGACACTTTGACTGGCAGCTACTGAGGTAGCAACACGTTTAAAGCTTGGAGCTCTTCCATAAGCAGCATACATCTATAATGTCTAGCAATCACTATTTTTAAATTGTGTACACAGGGCTGTCGATATGGAATTAGGGGAGATTGGGGTTGGTCGTCACATAGGTGGGTTGTCACAGTGCTTATTAGAAGGCGCTGTGACATTATATTGGTATCAAACAATTGGCCTGTGTTGGAGATGTCTCTTTTTCTTCTTCCTTAAAACAGTAACAAATCAGCATTAAGACAAACTCCGCATGTTCGTTTGATGAAGAATAACAGGAGGGTAGGTGGTCTCAGTTAACTTCTATTTATTCCAAAATCAAAAGATTACGAGATACAGAGCTCTGTGTCCAACTTCACGTCCTTGTCCGCAACAAGTGTCGTCCGTTCATGAAGTCTGACTCCTAACTTTCCCTGGACACTTTAATAAGACGTTGATGATGATTGGCTGTTTCTCCGCTGCAGTTCCGCTCCCTCCTTCTGACTCCGCCACGCCTTACTGCTTTCACGTCAACTGCTCCTGCAAAACAAGGTCAAACGAGAACATGCACGCTGCCAAGGCGTGCTTCAGCGCATCAGCTGTGTATACGAACTTGTTGTCAGTGATGTACAAGAAAGCTCACTATCCTAGGACATTCAGTGCTTATAAAGTATCAGTTATTGTCTTGGTGTTTTTTCTTATCTCTGGGTGACAGCGTCTGCGGCCTCCTGCTTTCAACGCTCTGTCTCTCCTCCACCTAGTAATTTTCCACTAAGCTCTTATAACACACAGTAAATTTCCGGTCTGTAATAGCTTCATATCTTCTGCTTTTCACCTGCTTAGAGAATGGGTACAGTGATCAATATATAACCTTTTTACAATAATCCAACATATCTTTACAATTACTAACTTCAACCTCAGCTGTTTGACATTTTGACAAAAGTTCCTGGTCATATTGAGATGGAGATGAATCGATTCCAGTCTCACTTTTTCTATTTAATGTTATATTCATAATGAATTGTTATGAAAGAGTGGCTTTAATAAAGACTTTTCAGAGCTGTAAATTCCTTCATTTTATTTTCATTACAGAGGATAATTCAAACAAACAATCACCTGGTTCAAATTCATGGTAACACAAGGGGCATTGTTGAGTAGGCTACTATGATTATGTTCTCCGGAGCCTTTGTGCTCCACTATCTCACAGGTGAACTCGTACCGCAGCTGTGCCTGGATGGTCGTGGTCCTGCCTGATGCCTCCCACTGCTGCTGTTACTATTAGTCATACCTGTACTATTATACACATATCATTATTGTCACATACATATATAATCATATTATTAATATAATATCTGTTTCTCCTTATGTCTCATTGTGTCATATGGATTACTGTTAATTCATTATATTGATCTGTTCTGTACAACATCTATTGCTCGTCTGTCCGTCCTGGTAGAGGGATCCCTCCTTCAGTTGCTCTTCCTGAGGTTTCTCCCTGTTAAAGGGTTTTTTTGGGGGAGTTTTTCCTTATTCGCTGTGAGGGTCCTAAGGACAGAGGGATGTTGTATGCTGTAAAGCCCTCTGAGGCAAATTGTGATTTGTGATATTGGGCTTTATAAATAAAAATTGATTGAATTGATATTATAGAAGTGGTATTCACCTTACTTATTTAGTGTTTTTTTTATCTTCAAAAACTAGAAAGTAACACATTATTCATTTCTTCCTTTGAAACTTCATTGATAACTACAGGGACAACCAACCCCATACATGTGATGGGGTTGGTTGTCATAATGTGTCATTATGTGTCAGAGTGTCTTTGATGGTTAATAACTTCTTGTTACAATAAGTTGTAGAAATGAGAGGGATACCCATTTCAAGTCAAGACATTAAGCTTTCTTTGAATATAGGAATGACTATTGAAAGATGTTTTGATGATGAGTAATTCACACTAGAGTAAAAAGTGTGACAGCCATCCCCAGTCTCCCCTACTCATAAACTGAGCCAAAGGTCTGTTTGTAGACACTGTCCACACCAGCTGGAAGGCCTAAAGGGACAGAGGGCGAGGACAACAGAAGCATTTTATTAGTGCAAACATCACAGTCAGTTTATCTTTACAATATTCTGCCAGCCTGAAAATAAACTGGTGCACTGACACAAAGTGTCTGTCCAAGCAAAGATGTGAATAATGAATCTTTTTAATGGAATGTTTCTTTGGATGTTTTTTACCCCTCTGCATGGCTTCCTGTAGGTAACCACTGATCCACTTTTAAACATCATCCTCTACACATTGCACCAAAACGCCATGACTTAAATGTTACACCGTGACTTCTACTGATTATTAGTGTATAATTGTATAGTTTCTATACATATACACACAGTAGCTTATCATTGTACCCTCCAAAATAGACAAAACAAATGCACCATTATGGCAGACTTTCATTTTTATTAGGTTGAAGAACACTTCCATGATTTGAAGGAAATTTGGGGCTAAAAAATAACAGAATACACAGGATTTTTTTTCTAACACAAACACACACAACTGAGCAAAAACACTCTGGTTTCCACTTTTCATCTTGTTCCTCCGCCCCTCTAATCTCGTGATGTAACCCCCCCTTCAGTATTCGGCGCGCCTGCGCCAATTCACGAGACACGCCCCTTCTTCTTTCTGCGATTCATGAAGCCATGTGGCTGTCGTTGGTAAATAGAGATCATAGCTAAATATTAACTTCCATTTACTCCAAATTTTTGCATTCAAACGCTGACTTTTGCACAGTCCGAGCAGCCAAAATGTCTGCGGGCGTCGTGAACCTGCAGGCGCAGGTGGAGTCAGTGCTTGGAGAGCTGGTCAAAGCTGCCACGGTGGAGTTGACCAAACTGTTCGAGAGCAGATACCGAGCCTCGGTGCTGGATGTGGATGTGGAGGTGGGCCGCACTGAGGATAAACAGCAAAAAAATACACTGGACAGTGGGGACACAACACGCAGCATCGGAGTGCAAGTGGACGAGGACATGTGTCCGCCGCTGGAGCTTTCTGGTAACATTTCGGACCTTTGGAGCTTTAAATGCAAAGACTTCCTGTTTACGTTCACGGCTAGGCTGCAGTAATTAATACACACCGCTGTAACTGCATGATAAAATAAGAAACCAGCAGATTTTTGCGTGCAATCGCATTTCGCTTCATGCATATGTGCATTTAGTTCTTGCACACACTTTGCTCATTTGTTACCGTTGCACTGGACTCCTCCATGGTGCAAACCTAATGTGAAGGAATGTGTGTGTGCCTCTCACTTAACCCATCCCCCCTTTCTCTTCAGGCCCCCCTTTCTTCTCAGATGGTGATTGTTTGAGGGAGTGCAGAGAGGAGTTGGAGGTGGTGGAGGGGAGTCTCATACCATCAGAAATCCTCCTGGCTGAGGAGAATGGCCATGTTGACCCTGAGTGGTCGCCTCTGAAGGAACAGGTTAGTGAGAAGTTACTGGGGTGTAGATAACCCCTGGAATGGTGAGGAACAGGCTGGGTGAAACTCTAAGCAGCTTTGAGACATGGGGACGTCTTGTTGTATTTGTTGTTTGATGGCATGTGTTACCCCAAGGTTGAACTTCATTGATTTCATGCCACTCACTGTACTTCAGACATGCAAATTTCTCATGTTTCTTCTTTAAACAGGTTGTGGCAGAGACTGTAGATATGGAGGAGTTGAGCGGGTTTCAAGCAGAGTCTCCGACTGACAGTGATTCACAAACTGAAGTTGTTTTGCATGGTAAGGAAAATGTTTTCATTACACCAAGCACAAGCACCTCTCCCTGTCATAAACTGGCAAGTGTCACAATGCATGCTGGGATAGGCTCCACCCCACAGCAACCCAAAACAGGATAAGTGCGTTAGAAAAAGGAAATACAGAGGGGTTTATCTTAGATTAACAAAGAAAAGTATTAAAACAAATACTCAGAATTCAGGCTCTTGCACAGACACATGTAAGAAATTGTCTCACTCAAAGGGGCCTTCAGTGAAATATGTCTTTATGCTAACACCTAGTGGCAGCTCTGGGAAACTACAACATGAACAAAGGTGGCTGCCCCCAACAAACCCCGATGTTTATTGAAAGCAAACTCTACACTGAGGTTTTTCTCAGAAATATCAAATGTAGCATTAGGTGACAGAACGTGCATCCACCCGACCTTCCTACATTTCACTATTAAGTGTCCACAGAGTAATTCTCTCCCCAAGCTTACAATAAAATGTGCAGTCATATTAAAAGTTTTGCCTATGTAGATTTTATGTTTCAGTTTAGCAGATGGTGAGACAAGGCACAGTGAGAATATCAGACATTTACCAGACTTAAGTCTGCACAGCTGATTTTGGCTTATGCTAACTTTACATTAGTTTTGAGATGTCCTGAAGCTCCAGATAGAAAATATCAGCACTGTGGCAGCAATACCCCTCTGTGCTTTTTAGACTCTTCACCTTAGTGCTGCATGACTCATCCAGAACTTTAGCCCTGTGTGTCACCTGACCCCGTCTAAAGTCAGTGTCAGACCTAAAATCTGATGACAGTTTAACATGTTGGTCTCATGTCTGAGTAAGCAATCTAGACACTCTCTGAAAAGTCACGGCAGCAGTCTCACTAGGCCTGAATACCAGTAGATCAATGTAAAGGCTGCAAAATGTAAAACATACAAAGAGGGAGAAGTGCGTGTCTTATACTGACTTCATTGTCAGTGCAGTACATTTTAATGTGTCCATTAGTGATGCAGCCTTCAAGAGATCCAATAACATTCTTCTTCCTTGTTGCAAAACTTACAGCTCACAGCTGTTCTCCCTCACACACACCTTTTGCTCCCTCTCATGCACCAGGTGCCAAATATCGCACAAGCATTGTGTCTTTACGTTAATGTGCTGTCATGTCTGTATGACAAAAAGCCATTACTGTAACAGATAGATTAATCCAGATTACCTCTAAACAAGCAGTTTCTGGAAAAGAGCTGGAGGGATGTGGTGGAAATGTACAATATAATTAAAAATGTATTTTAATCTTTTTCAGTCTCTGCAGAGACATGGACAGAGACAGTAAGACATGGGTCTATGCAAAGCTCTCCAGCTAAACAGAAGCCTCTTGTGATCCAACCAGATACACGTGATGTCATTTCTGGGGAGATTAAGTTTGTTTGCCCGTTGATCCTAAAGTCAGAGTCTTCAACCCCTAAACCTGACAGTTCAGAGAAGCCTGTTCAAACCGAGCCACAGCAAGTTTGCGGTAGCACCGCCCAGGGCACTGCCTACAGTCCATCCCTGTCTGATGGAGCAGTGACCCCTGCCCAAGTTGGGGTTTGGGAACGGATCCACACGCCAAAGGAGGAGAAGAACAACCTCCACATGAAACTGAAACTGACTTCTCCAGACCAAAAGCTGAAGCGTCCCTGTGTAGTTCAACTGGTGGATGTGCTCACGATGCCTGAGTCAGAGATGAAGCTCCAGAATGCTATTGCCAAAAGTCATGATGCTTCCCAGAAAACAGGTTGGCCTCTGCCCAAAGACCTCCGCCGCCACCAAGGTCTTCACACAGGCCACCGCCTCTGCTGCTTCACCCCTTGTGGAAATGGCATATGGCGGCTCCAGAAGGTGGTCACCCATTCTCGCGATGGATACCCTTGCAGCATCTGCGGGAAGACGTTCAAACGGCGGAAGATTCTCCGGCGGCATGAGCGCTTTCACACAGGTGAAAGACCGTACTCATGCCCCTTGTGCTCTAAGACGTTCGCACTGAGGAAGAGCCTCCGCCGCCACTTGAGGTTCCACACAGGGCAGAAGCCACACACCTGCATGCAGTGCGGCAAAAGCTTCCGTCTGCGAGACAATCTGAAAGCACACCTGAGGTTTCACACTGGGGAGAAGCCTTACAACTGCATCACTTGCGGCAAGATGTTCAGGATTGCGAGGAATCTGGAGAAACACAAACTGAGCCAGTGTGGATACTTCGTTCCTTCATTCAGGACAATTGCTGGCTTGTAGCAGTGGTCAAACAGCTGTCAGTGGATGGTTGTGTTGGTCGCGCCACTTTCTACCTCATATTGAAAACACTGTATGGCTTTTGTAGGAGACAGTCCTGAAACGTTTAGATCAGGAAGTTAAAGCTATGAGAGAAACAAAGACCATGATCCGGATAATTCCTGACACTCAGACATTCGAGAAAGGTTAGATTTTATTCTTTAATGCCGAATAAGAACAGGATGCAGCATGATTGGGGCATTTTTTACAGACGTATACTACTGATGGTTTTGTCTTGATTTTCTTTGTTTCTTATTCCTTGCCATGTTTTTGCCTCTTGTGGACCAATACTGGGAGGGGAACAGAGTGCAACTACTTGTCATTTTTTAGCATTAGACTTTCTGAGAAACACATGATCAGTCCGCAAAGACTCCCCTCCACTTTGCACAGTTATCCAGCTATACTACATTTGAACTGCTCCTTGGAGATTGTTTTGTTAATGGGTTGGAGCGCATCAGTAACATTTTACGCTCTTTTGGGTAAAGAAAGAAGATATTTGGGGATTCTTTGGTTGGGAAAAATACAGATCCTCATGTGCCAACCTTTCTGTGTTACGGCTCTATATAAAGTACTTCCATTGATGTTTGTTTTTGTGTCAATACTCTCGATGTTGTGCTTCTTTTACTTTACACTACTGTCTCTTATCATTTTTTTTGGTTTTGTATTCATGTTATGATAACTGAATGTATGTAGACTTCTTTCCTTTGATGGCCTATATAAGACTATCCGTGCTGACTTTATAAGAAATCTGGTTTCAATTTTAAAACCCTTTGCAATGACAAAAGTACTATAAGTGTTCATATGTTCAAACAAATGTGATCTCATGGTCTCTTTTTAAATACTGTTTTAAAAAGTTTATATATTCCTCAAAACAGATGCTTAACAGATGTGTTCTTCCATCTTTTTAAATTTCTGATGCTAGACAACGTTTTTCTTTTGTATTAATAAAAAGACATTTTTGTGGCACATAGATATTTTGTTATTTTATTGTGTGAACCCTCAACACACTACATGCAGTATGGAGGAAAGGCAGTCTAATAAATCCCCCATTAGAGGAGTATTATACATTGTAACTAATGGCTTGATTGATGGTTAATAGATAAATGACTAATGCTATATGACCAGTCATAAAACACTTAAAAGACTAAAGTCCCTGCTTGTCTCAACCGGACACTAGCTTTTTTTTTTTTTTTCATAATAAGACCAATAAGTAGTTGTCTCTTACAATACCACAACGTAGAAATATTCTGTTATAAGTAAAAGTCCTGCATTTAAAATCTTAAGTCAGGAGTATTGGCATCAAAATGTACTGAACCAAAAGTAAAAGTACTAGTAGGCAGGCAGCTGGTAAAGGCGGGGCTAATTTTGACTGCTTGCATACTGCTGGGTAGTTTAATCTACAAAAATATAATATTTTAGTTGAGATAGATTTATGCTTTGTATTAATATTTCTAAATCTACAAAGCAACTAGTAACACAAGCTGTCAAAAAATGTCACAAAGTAAAAGTATAAAGCAGCATAAATTGGAAATACTCAAGTAAATTACAAGTGCCTCAAATTGCACTTAGGTATAGGATTTAATTATATGTAGTTACATTTCACAGCTGCTAATAACATACTAAAGTCCATGGTCTTTTTTTTTAGTGTTTGAAACCAAGTTTCCCATCATGCTTTGGGTGATGTAAACAGGAAGTGTAATTTTGCCGTGGTATTGGGAGCGTGGAATCAGTTAGGTCATATGAACAATGATTAAATACTATGATTGATACGGTAAATAACATTGTATAATACATTCATGGCTATACCAGCGCCGCATTTTTTTTTTGCTTAATAGTTACATTTTAGTTAATTAACGCCACGAAAAGTCATGCTAAGTATGCTAGCAGGTTGGTTTAGTTTGCACTGTGGTTGTAAATTGCAGACAGTGACTGGACTAATTAAATACAGTTACTTCATACAAAGCCAGAATTGACAGATGTAATTGATGGTGAACGTGTAGCGTAAGTAATGTGCTGGATATGGGAGAAACGGAAAGACTAACTTAGGTAAGTAAATACGTTATTTTGGCTAAGTCATGGAGTGCGACTTCTGACGCAAAGTTTATCACTCAGCAAAGGTTTAAAATGTCGCTAGTTTTACCGTCAGGGTCTGTAGTTGAGCTTAAAAGAAAAATATTCATTCTTGGGTTATTTAAGATATATAAAGAATTCGACAGAAGTCTTGGTTGCATTACATCGCCTTAGTCCCAGTTTGAGATTGTTGCACAGCTCCACACAGTCATGGTGCACCACACAGGTGTTTTCTGTTTCTTTGTCTGAGTGGACTGAGAGAATCCACAGATGTAGCCAATATCATTAATGATAGCTCTGCGCCATTTAATTGAGCCATGACAGTCGGCATGCACAAATAGCAGGACTGAAATTAAAACACTTTTATTGATTAGAGTCAGTCTTCATGTTAATAATTATTAAATCTGAGTACAGAGGTCAGTGACTTCAACAAAATCTCAAACTAGCTACAACCAAAGGTCTAATCAGCAAACTATAACTGTTTATACTCTCTTTATGAATTAAAAAAATAGTTTTTGCAATTATTGTCTGATTTCTGTTTCATCCAATAATTGTATTTTGATTATGTAGTCTTGCATTTAACTTTTAAATTGATATCTCATATCTAGGGGCCCAGTTACTCAGAGCCTCCTCCTCTTAGGCCCCGCCCCAGCAGGAAATACAAGTATATACTCAAGAGTTTCACTTTTAGCAATGTTCGTACGGAAGATAGAAGACAAGCAGTACTGGGGGGGTTAATCAGCTTTAACTTTAAAGGTAGGAATTATTTCACAGATTACCTCTCATGACCTTGTGCTACAGCTCATGGCTTCTTCTTAACAAACAAAACAGATGTGTTTACAAAGGCAGCGGCTGAGTGCTGTGCAAAAGCTCTGCAGTTAACTCTTTCCTTACTGCTCTTTTCATGCTCACTGGCAATCAGCGAAGAAGAGAAACCAAGAATGGAAGATACAGAGAAAACAAAGCTTGAGGAGATGCTGATGTGCCCAGTGTGCCAGGACGTCTTTAAGGATCCCCGGCAGCTGCCCTGTGGACACAGCATGTGTATGGGCTGTCTGGAAAACATAATGGATCACTCCTTGGATATCCCCTTCCGTTGTCCAGACTGTAGGGCACATTTTGGACTAGTTGTTGGATTTCAAAAGAACTATGCGCTTGCCAACATCGTAGAGGACTTCAGGGCGGACAGGAAGAGGAGGGTATCTGCTATCATCACTTTTTTTTTTTTTTACATACAGCCTCTTTAATCATGAAACTTTGAACATGTAGAGAATAAGTTAAAAGTTGTGGAATGTTAAAGCTAATCGTCAAAGTGGACAAATGTCTAACACACCTTTTCCCATATGTCATTATCTGATTTTTGTAAGCAGGAAGAGCAGTCAAAAAGTGTGTACTGCGACTACTGCCTGGAGAAAAAAGCTCTGGCCATCAAAATGTGTCTAAAATGTGAAGTGTCCATGTGCCAAGAGCACATCAAGGAGCACCTAGAGCTGCCGGTGTTCACAGGACACCCTTTGGTCAGACCTCTGGGTGACCTCCAAGAGAGGAAATGCCCACAGCATGAGGACGAGGTGCTGAGGTACTACTGCAACACATCCAGGCGCTACATCTGCAACGTGTGTGCCCTGGAGAGCAAGCAGCACACCCTGGCCACTGAGGCCTCCACTGTCCTGCGAAGACAGCTGACTGTGAGTTTTACATAACACACTTTCACACTATAAAACAGAGAAAATCATATCATCTTTATGTCAGTAATAAAACACCAGGTTGGATTTACAAAGGAAGTTTGTAGTAGCAACCATTTGTTGTGAACAAAGAGGTATTAACAAAACACTGAGATAGGAAATTCATGTTGCTGCGTGTGGTGCGGAGAAACAGGATTGACTGGTCCCTTAGACTGTGATAGTCTGACTTTCACCTACACACTCCACCTCATTCATTCAACCCTTAATCTCTTAAACCCTACGGATGAGCTGTTACATACAGTGCTGTGCAGGAAAACTTCAATCCTATAGAACTGAACTGAGTTTCCAAAGATACCAAATATACAGGCTTCACACAGCTCAGTCATCTTATATAAAAAGATGGAAAAGGATGATGCGGAGTATAAACAATATAGTCAGAAAGTGTGAATAAAATTTTTTTTCAACAAAATAAAAGGACAACTGGATGTGAAGGGGTTTAAAATAGAGCTGTGTGTATTTGCATTCAACAGGAGTACATGGACCAACACTTCAACGTGCTCAAGAAACAAATTGGAGAATCCAATGAATCAGTAAAAAAACTGCAAGCAGACATTCGTGAAGTAAGCACTGTATACTAAATTCTCAGTAAATGTGATTTGAAAGGGGTTATAGTTTTTCAGTTTTTTAACTTTCTTATCTAATATGTATTTTCCTCCTGACCGAAACAGAAAGTTAACCCTGCCGACTCGACCCTCAACAGTGTCACAGTGGTGCTGCTCTGTCTGTGGTTCATTGTTCTGTATTATGGTAAGAGAATGGCAAGCTTTAGTATCGTGTTTGTCTTCTCTATGTGAGCATGCACTCACTGATGTCCATCTTTGTTTCCAACCAGCCTACAACTACTCTGTGGAAAACCAGATGCTGACAGAGGCACTGGACAAGCAGCAGAACCGTGTGCATCACATTTATTCCACCATTGCAGGTGAGGCAGGCTTTACATCCTCACTCCCATCCGCTTAAATGAAAACTGCAAAAATATGGAATTTAGTAACTGATGAGTGATTTAATGATAATCCATGCTTCCATATTAATACATGTAGTGTGACGTTTGGTAGAGGGTATGTGAATGTGGGTGTTAAAGGAGGGTACGATTTGCCTGTTAGTTTACAGGAGCAGTATTACACATATTTGACCGCTAAATTTAAAGCCTCTGCAGGCAGGTGGTTAGTCCGAAGGTAACAGAATCTACCTACCAGCACTTCTAAAGCTCACTAATCAATACACATTTTATTTGTTTAATCTGAATAACAACTTAAGTTTTAAAACAAAAAGTTGTATTTTCACAGGGACTTATGAGTAGAACTATCTCTTGGTCAGAGACAGTGAGTTCCTGGAGTCTTCGCTGGTTGAGCTGATCAGCTGGCTGTAGCTTCATATTTATAAAATTGTACATGATGTAAGAGTGGGATTATCCATCTCACCGTACTCTTGAGAAGACAGAAAGTAAATGTATGTTTCCAAAAATGTCAGACTACTCCCAAAATGGCCTGATGTTAGTACACACTGGAGGAATTCTCCATCTCCATCTCAGCGCTGAGCCAAAATGTGTAAATCACAGATATACAAATAAATCTATTACACTTTCTCAAGGACATAAGCTGAAGTCAGTTGTTGTCTGATCAGATGCTCCACTTACACTTGAACCTCCTCAGGAACTCTGCCAACTTGAGTTATTTTTTACTTTTCTTCTCTCTTGTCTTTTTCTTTATCCACAGAACTTTTAGTTGATCATCCAATGAAGAGCCACAAACCTCCAGAGACTGATAATCAAGGTACAAAGAGTTGATCTGTCGAAACATTAGAATGGCAATGTTAGTCAAAGGCAATCCAGGAAAACTAGTGTGTTTGTGTTACAGTGGTGGTTCCCAACTGGTCCAGCCACAGGGTCCAGATTGCTTTTTTATCATACGTTCAAGGTCCACACATTTTAATATATTCAGCATCAGCATCACACTTGCGTTAGGTCATGTTGTCAAGCTAGTTTGCTGTCTTTGTCAAGTAGTAACTCACTCTACAGCAGGAAACAGCACCTCAAAATAAAAGCGCTGCGCCAAAAAATTTCTGTACTTAAAAATAAAATGGGTATTTCACAAAGTTGACACATTTGTGAGTCACTTGCTGTCCATTCAGAATGGCCTGCGATCCACTTCTGGACCACGACCCACCAGTGTGGAACCACTGTGTTAGAGTACACCGACTCGCCTGATGGAGATGCCATAACATCCCATCAGTTGTGTTCACGTGCACATTAGTATCCCAGTTTTGAGTCTTTGTATGTTAACCATCGATAATCACATCGCTGTCATCATGCTTCTAATATTATCCAGGTTTCTGATCATCTGCATCGTTTCTGTACTAAGTTGCCTCAGTAGTTGAGGATGAACTCGTTTGGTCTCTGGCTGCCTGGACTCTGCTGCATTTACACTCTGGATTTAGCTTCTTCTAATCTCCAGTAATGGAAGATGAATAAATATATAAATGATCATTTGCATCACTGTTGTTAGACCTTCACTGTTTGTCAGTATGTACACCATCATTACTTTGTTAATCTTTTTTTTACTGTCACATAACTGGGTATGAGGAAGCACCTGCAAGCATAGCAAAGAATGATCAGAAACCTAGTTGAAGTGTTCACATGTCACAGTATCACAGTTTCTGAGTGCTCCAGCTTGCATATCCAGTTTTCTGAAACCAGAGTGGGGTATTTACATGAACAAACACACAATCAGGACATTCCAAAAACGATCATAAAAGGGATACTAGTGTGCATTTAAATACACTGATTGTTATACTGCCCACAGTCTCAAAAAATGTTGAAAATGCACAAAAAATATGTGACGTGAAGGGCAGCAGAGATATATACAACACAAATACCAGAGCTGCAACAATTAGTCAATCACTCAATTGACAGAGTTAATTTGCAACAGTTTTGCAAATAATTTTTAAGCAAAAAGGCCAAAATTGTCTGGTTTCATACTTCTTAAACGTGAGAATTTGATGCTTTTCTTTGTAATACAAGATTATAAACTTAATAGCTTTGGTTTTACCAAAGCTTTACCAAATCCTCTAAATTCCAAGAAGCAATAGGCTTGATAATTAAATTAAATTAAATTAATTTCCATGTGCCTGTATTGTAAATAAGGGCAGCATCAAAACTGTGTATTTAAACCCAGATGGTCTGTCTGTCTTCTAGGACTCCTCATGTGGGATCTGGACACAGCCAGTCCTTTCCTTGGAGTCTCAGCCGACTTCCGAACAGCAGAGAGAATGAAAACCCAGCTGGCCTATTCCAACAGTGACAGCCGCTTTGATGAAGCTCCGCAGGTCCTCTCCACACGGTGCTTCTCCACTGGTACCCACGTCTGGGAGGTGGAGGTTGAGGGACACTGGGATATCGCCGTGTCCTACAAGAGCATCCAACGCAAAAGCAAGGACAGCAGTGCCTTTGGAAACAATGCAGAGTCCTGGAGCCTTACACACGATGGCAAAGGCGAGCTGTTTGCCTATCATAATAAAATAAAAACTGTTCTC
Organism: Cephalopholis sonnerati; assembly: GCA_019142605.1. Classification (NCBI taxonomy): domain Eukaryota; kingdom Metazoa; phylum Chordata; class Actinopteri; order Perciformes; family Serranidae; genus Cephalopholis; species Cephalopholis sonnerati. The sequence continues at coordinate 32,636,810 of JAGQAX010000010.1, forward strand.
TCTGGACCCTTGCAAAGCAGTCGAATAGCAGTGATGGTTAATTTTGAGAAGGGCAACATCACGTTTAGTGCTGTGGAGTCCACAGTCACACAGCTACATGAGTTCAAGGCTGAACTGGCTCAGCCAGTGTGCCTTGGTTTGGGGCTTCACTGTGAGGATCCACCTAGCAGAGCCTCTATTGTCAAAGCTACATGAAAATCCTACAAACTGTCACAACATTCAGCTAACACAGCATCCAGACTGCCTTAAATCTAGCTGGTAATCAAGGAGAAGGTTGACTTGCACTAAGAGCGGAGGGGTCTGAGAGTAAAGACCTGAACATGCCAAAGCCAAAGAAATTAAACTTTTGCCTCAGGAATATGTTTTTTGTATCGCATGTAGTTATGTGGTATTTAAATCATATATGATTAAAGGATGTTTCCTTTTAGTGTGGATCTTTATTCAGGTCAAATGTGACTAGCTATGATATACTGAAAGACAAAAAGGTTTTATTACATTATTCTTAATATCGAGGGCTTTTAAACAGATAGAAATCAGTCATACAACTTGCACACTGAAAAGAAATAACCTTTTCAACCTTCAGCTCATATTTCAAAAACAGATAAAACTATATCCTTGTAATATAATTCAAAAGAACAAAGATATGTTGCCTCTATAGGCTGAAAGCAACGTAAAGACTACACTGACTACCATTACGTCATTTTGTACAAATAAATCCTTGTGTAATTAAAAACCGAAGATACTAAATAATACAAATTCTACACACAGGAGTCAGTCTTTTTTTTTTGGAGAAGACACACTCACCTTACTGAATCTGTGTTAAATGATTGACCTCAGTGTAGAGTTAATAGCATCCCCGCCTCTGTCTCCTTGTTAACAGGAACTGAAAACAAAACTGAATTTATGTAACATTTGCTGAATTACCAGCCATCTTGGCCACAAGTGCGAGGTAGTACAGGATAGTAGAAAATGCCAAAATTTATTTTTATATTAACAGGAGTGGAGAGGGAGTCTGAAAGTCAGCAAACTGACTCATTAACTTGAGTTACACAGCAAACTGTGTGCTTGTGTTTTGCTGTTTTTAAAGGTATATCTTTCTATATTTGTGTTTTTTTTTGCTGTCTATGGAAATATGATTATTATATCTATCCAGAGGTTGCTAACATAAGTCGCCATAAACAAGTCAGGCTGTAGCAGTGTGTTTAACTGAGCAAAGGCATCTTTTAGTTACATAGTCAAAAGAGAAAACACTAGATGTAGCAAATTTGCCCATTTATTAAGAAAACATGAGAGTCAAGCCTTTTTTAACAACAATGAACTCAACAGAACGTTATACAAAAAAATGAAGGCAATATCAAACCTAGAAGGCCACTATTCTCCGTACAAAAACAATGTATACAGTGATACAAACTGTTGGTCCACTCAAACTGAGGTATAATTCAGCCTTAGTTTGTAGTAACGGAATCGGAAATGTTTCATTTAGCTTTGAGACATGAAACACTAAAACACTTCAGGGCACAAAATCCATGAGCAGTGTGTAGTCATGTCTCTGCTGTAAGAAGGTTGAAATGTTCTTTGTTGGAGCGTTTCCAACAATTTACAGTAAACAAGTATAAACTGACCTGTGTGGGCTTAAGTAGAAAAATCTAAGAGAATACCATTATCTTGATCGACTTTTATACTTCATCGTACTGATCTTTGCTCTAGCTGCCTTAAAGTCCCTTGATGCCTGACTAAAACTGTATACAACGTCAAACATAGCACTACACTATTATCCTACCTTTATTAGAATAGTCTTTGTAGCAAAAACACTAAAATGGATCCGCTGTACTTATTTAGTAATACTACATGTTTATTGTCCTCAACAGCAGCTGTAAAACCTATAGTGCATGTGCACAACAGTTTAAGAACTGTGGTGAAATGCACTTTTGACATTTCAGTATGGCACCAGTGCTGCATTTGTCCCACTGAGATGTGATCCCCATGTGATCTGTAGCAGCTGCTTTTTATTTCACTACTCCCATGGTCTGATTCCTGATTGAGCACCACGCCTTGAAAACATCTCTGGAAAACAAGAAAGTATGAAGTTCAGAAAAGTTCTCTTATGTCTGCTGGAACCAAAAATTTAAACAAGAGCATTTTTCAAGCTTCTACACACCTGCAGTGAGTGGCCACACATTCATTGCTGCAGTATTCTTTATCCCAGTCGTCACTCTCTACGGCTGGATTGTTACAGCCCATCCTCACACACACGCTTCTCATAGTCATGGCATCACTGGACCCATTCACCTCCATCTCCTCCTGAAAAAAGTAAGGAATATTTGGAGAGTGTCATTAATATGGGTGCCCGGTATTTTCTGTACACTGATCTGGGCTTGTCATAGTGGGCGATATTATTACACTGATGTTATTTTCACCACAAAGCCCTATGACACTGAAAGCAAAAGTGAGGATAAGTATGACGACTTTATAAATATTCACCCTCTTGGACCTTTTGAATGTATTATCGTGTTTCAACTTTAAATCACAGTGAATGTCAAAGAGATTTTTTTGCACTAACCAAGGGAAAAATATCTGTCAGACAGATATAAAACACAAAATAACTGATTGCATAAGTGACCACCCTCTTCAAGTCAGTGTCCAGTTGAGGCACATTTACAGCTTTGGGCCTATATTGTCTGGAAAGTACGTTTTTGCACAATCGTCTGTGTGAAACTGCTCCAGCTGTCTCACTTTGCATGGGTTGTTGGGTGAGTGAACAGCAGTTTTCACTACCTCCTGATGTCATGTGAGCGTTTTAAACTGTGGCTCTCTCTTTGCCACTCTTCTGGCAACAACATCTGCGTGCACAGCTTCTGTCTTTTCAGCCATGGAAACATGTAGCTACCTCAAAGCTGCAGCTGTAAGCCTCTTAGTGGTCCCGCTCCTCTCACACAGAAACACAGATTTACAGCCTGTGCCATATTCTTTCCATTTTCTAATGACCTGATTCTGCTCTGAGAGATATGCAGTGCTTTGGAATTTTTTCCTGCAGCCTTCAGATTGGTACTTTTCACAGATTTGTTAAGATTGTTCCTTAGTCTTTATTGTATTGTTTCTGGATGAAAATTAATAAACCACATGTTGGACATGACAGATTTCCATCCAACTTATGAAACTTCTAAAAACATTTGGCTGTACCAGTTCTGATTTAGGTGCATCATAGTAAGTAGGTATGATGAATACTTCTTTAAAGAAGTTAAATTTGGGATTTATATTTGTAACTCATTAAGATCCATTTGTGGATTCGTTTTTACTCTAAATGGGCGACAAAAAGTTTTAATTACATCCACTCTGAGCCTGTTTATATCTAGTATTAACATGCATCCATCTACACATACATCGAATCACAAGTGGACAGCGCTAAATTCAAGTGTAGATGACCACCAAGATGTATTGTGATCTGATCGCTCAAACCACAGGTGGTTTGGGACGCATTTGACTACATATCTCTTGTAGTGTAAACACTAATGCATCCCCAACAAGCACATGACAGGAAAATATGCCATCAGTGCAGGACGTGGTGGTTGTTTTGGTGGCAGTGCACTAACATTCTATAACTTGCCCACTTTGCGATAAGTTGGACAAAGTGTTAGGTGATCATCGGGTGGAGACAAGTTGAATTCTGCTGACAACGCTATCTCCAGCTGTACCGACACAACGGCAGTAACGAAATATGAATACAAGTGGTCAACCACATGATAGACACAGGTGTGAATGGTGATGTATCTCAGCTGTCAGCTTGTGTTCCAATCACTGACACACATGTTAATACAGGGTGTAAACGGGCTCTCTGATTCAGTGCTGTAAAACAAACAGGATTTATCTGCACTCTTGTATCAGTAAGTAGGAGGGATAATATTTCACATCCTCTGACTTGTGAGGCAGAAAATGGCAAAGATTTGGCAGTAACAACTGTGATCGAGTTAAATTTGAATAATAGTGTGAACCTACGAAAATTAGGAAAGGGTTTCTATGACAACAGCTTGGCGCTGTCTGAGGATAACTTATAAACAAGCTTCAGATTCAAATTTTCAACAATCAAATCAAATGTTATTTGAGAATAAACAAGGTCCCAGCCTCGCACAAAATAACCTCAATACAAACAATAGCAATGAATTAGGAGCCTTTACCTCTTCTGAGTGCAGCACCTCTGTAACTACATCCTCATCTGTATTGCCTGACGTATCTGTAGAATTCACCACCTGCACTGACACGACAGGTGCAGACTGGGCAGATGTGGTCGCAGAAGATGACACAGCCACTGTATTAGGGACGATAATTGGCAGGGCCTCTTTGCCCTGCAAGGACGCAGGAACTATTTTTATCTGGAGTGGAGGTGGAGGTGTAGCTGTGACGGACACAGGGACACCCGGCGTGGTGCTACCCTCGCGGGGCTTGGCCTGTAAGGGTGGAGGTGCTGGCGCCATTTGCTGGAGCCGTGGCGGAGGCGGTGCATTCTGCATCTGCTGCAGCGGTGGAGGCTGACGAGAGGCACCCGACACTACCAGTGTGGGCTGCAGAGCATGGACCCCTCCGGGCAACACGGTCACCACCTGCCCCCCCGCCTGCAACATGTGCTTTGGAATTATGATCTTGGTGATGGTCTGGGCCGGGGGTGCTGCAGTTGCTGGAGCCAAGGCTTTGTTTGCTCCCGTGCGGGAACGTGTGGTCACCTCCGGAACGTCCAGGATGATGTTGGAGGCACAAATGTTGGTGATGGTGTTTTCTTCCAGGTTGTTGCTAACCGAGCGGATGGCCTGGTGACCAGCCAAGGGAAGGGCTGCAGGTGTCGGATTGACCACTGGTGGAGGTGGAGAGGGGGCAGTCTCCATCTCTTCAGTGGCAGACTACGATGAAGAGAGATGTACAAAAATTAGACACGCCATAAATACAACAATCAACTGTTTTTCCTTTGGACAGCAACATGATCTTACCTGTGTGAGCTGGTTGGCTTTATAAGCTGCCAGTGCTTTCAAATACTCCTTTTTGGCTGCTTCTGTCTTTCTCTTATAAACCTAATGGAGACAAGACAAGAGCCACTTTTGTAAATTCGTATCAGTTGACTGTACATTGCCATCAACAATCACTTTTCAAACTGCAAAACTGACAAAGGGCATCAATATAATGTCTTCTTCTACCTGTTTTTGTTCCTCAGCCAGGCTGTCCCACATGGAGGCCACAATCTTGGACACCTCCCCAAAAGAAGCATTGGGATTCTGGCCCTTAATGGCTGCCTGGGTGTCCCTGAAGAACAGGGCGTACGCTGAAACAGGTTTCTGTGGTTCATTTGGGTCCTTCTTCTTCCTTCCTTTTTTAGTACCCAGCGCCCCAGTCACTGAGGCCAATGTGGCTGGCTTCCCTCCGCCCCTTTTGACAGTAGCTGGAGATAAAGATGTAGGAGCTGGGTGGGAGGACATGTGGGAGAGGGCAGAGGAGGAGGGGAGACACATGGGGGAGTCTACCAGCACACTCCTCTGAGCAGGGAGAGGAAAAGTGTAAGAGAGAGGAAAGGGGATGTTAGCTACAAGAGCTAAAATATAGCATGGAAATACATTTTTACAAGACTTCCACAATGCATGCAGACTAAGAATAATATAACCCTCTACAGGTGTAGCCCCTCACCTTGAAGTCATCCATGTCCTCATCCTGCAAGGAGCCAGCGGGTGATGGTGTCGCTGACAGTGGCTGCTCAGGCGTCTCTGAATGATGCCCAATGTTATCACTCCCAAGACCCAGTGCTAGCTCAGATGGGTTAATAGTACTCAGCTGGCTGCTTCCCAGAAGACCATGACTGATGTCACCAAGTTGGACATCGATGGTCATGGGGGACGAACTGCTGAAATGTGAACCACTGGAATTCCCAGCTCCTGCAGGGATTTTAACACAAATATTAGCAAACACCGCTTGACTACATTCATGAACATCCAACATTTAAACACCCCTAACAGGGTCCTGTGTGAGGGTGCACAGTTAAAGCATTTACCAGAGCAGAAGAGCTCAGCAGGGCTCCCCCTCCAGCCTGGCCCATTGCCCCAAGGTTCAGCTGCTCCAGTCCCTGAGACCCCGAGTTGACAAAAGTTGAAGCAAAGGAAGGGTCATTAGCCTCCACCACCAGGTTGCTAACAAGGCTGCGGGAACCTGAAGGTCCCCCGGTGCCCTCTGACCCATCTGTCAACTCAAAGTGGGGCACTTCATCACTGATGCTCAGAGTCGGGTCTGGATCAAGGGAGATAGGGGGAATCTCAAAAACCTCATCCCCGAGGCTGGGAGTATGAAATGTCTGCTGTATGTGGAGAAAGAGACAGAATAATGGGTCAGTCCTCCATGAAGTGAGACACGCTTACAGACCGGTACAATGAAGACATACTACACTGCACTGCCATGCTGTGTTAACTCACCTCCGCGGACAGAAAAGGGTGGCCCGCTCCACTAATGGTGAGATAACTGTCACCGCCTTCTGGAAACTGAAACAGACCGTTAGCATTTAACTAACTAATGTGTAACTTCGACATTGCCATTAGCCAAAGCCAGCCTTTCGACTGGAATACTGGTAGTAATGAGTTACCTTGTTTTCCTCAGAGTATCCACCATAGGCTTGAGTGTCCAAAAACTCCGAGTCAACATTTTGAGCACAGCCGTCCGACAGGTCAGAGTAAAAATTAAGGTCCATTTTGAGATGATTTATCCTGACCAGACTATCTCACAAGTTGTGTAGTGTCCTGATGACTGGAATTTATGAGTTTCCTACCCATGTAGGTCAACTATCCCAACATTGGCTAAAGCTGCTAGCGGCTAACTAGCTAATCTCTATAGGTTAGCATAATGTTACGGTCGAGGAGATGATGCTAAGCTACCTTAGCTTTGAAGCCCTGGGAAACTGGTTTAAGAGGGTAATTCGAGGTTGATAGCTGCCAAATAATCAAAATGTTGCCAAAATACTACGTATTAGTGGGTAAGTCTTTGAGGAGGCCTAACACACACCCATTCATGTCCTGATGTGTTGCTATACCATCCGGACACTACTGCTAACGCTGCATTCAGGGGCTGTGGGGAAAACACGGCTTCTTCATGAACCATCTGAGTGGTACGAAAATTTGACTTCCGAGGATGGTGAAGTCATGACCCGCCCTACTCTCACTCTGATTGGCTAGTATCTTTGCCTTCGTTGGTTGGATTGGTCAGGGTTAGTCTTATAGCATACGTCAGCTAATCATCTATGCAGCTAATTAATTTAAAATATAATGATAATAATAATTCATTCATCATTTATTTATTATTTATGTATTCAATATTGACTTAAAATGGCATTAGAGGGGGATGAGGAGTTGAAAGTCACAACTGTTTGATGGGATGAAGAGGAGGGAGGAGACAAAAAAGAAATTGAGATGGTAGATATGGAAAGAGAAAGATATGGAAAAAAGTTGCAGTGTTGCCAAATTATGTAAATACAAATACAATAAATGTTATCTTACAGATAAAGACACAAAGAAATGGCTACAGTCAATTTATAAAGAAGGCGCTCACATGTTCAGCAGTGTTTCTTCTTGACCTTGTCTGCTGTGTCTCCAAACTGGACTGCAGAGCCCCAGTATCTCCTTTCTATATATACATATATTTATTAATGCTTGTGCTCCAGTGCATGTAAAATATCTGAAATATCCCAACACATTGGATTGTCATGTAATCTGGTACATGTGTTATGTTCTCCAGAGGTTAGATCGTACTGACTGTGTTGATCCTCTGACCTTTGAGGTTCACATTTATAGGTTTGAGTGAAATATCTCAACAACTATTGAATGGTTTGCCATGAAATTTGGTTCGGCTGTTTTTTGCTTGATCTTCTGACTTCATCTTGCACCATCATCAGTTCCACATTTCCATTTGTCACCTACTTTGTTTCATGACTACATGTCTCTACATTTTTTTCCTGCCAGTGCATTTAGTATAAATTTCCATACTACACAGGATAAATACAAGTTTTGACTAAAAATCCCAATGGTTTTTAAAATAAAATAATACATTTAGAGGATTGTGCAGCCTTGGCGGAGGTATGCATCATACCTTGGGCTGGGCAATATGGAGAGGAGGTTGTGAGGAACTGAGCCAAAGGCGTTGGCGAGATCCAGAGGAGAACACACTAAGGTCTGATCCCTCCTTCTTGGCCACCTGCATCTGATGCCAGATGGTACTACTATGTTCCAGACGGCCAGAGAAGCCCGGGATGCCTGCTTTTTGGACTGATGTGTTGATCAGATGGTTTCTTTCCAGGTATTCTGACAGCCTTTAAGGCCGCCACAGTAAAGAAGATTTTTCCCTTAGCATTTAAGAGGCTGATGTGGTGGAACTGGGCAATTTCTGACGAGTCCTTTTCCTCTGGGACAAGGATAGTTCCTGTATGAGACTCTGTTGGGCTCTGGAGCTGATGAGGCTGACTCTCATTCCATCTAAGCGGGCTGATGTCCAGATGTTGTTCTGGGATTGGTGGCATGTCAGGTGGGAGGGTGATCTCTTTCTGGGATTGATTGTCAGTGCAGGACATGTCCAGATACTTTTCAAGTTCGCCTTTGACTCTCCCTCTTCTTCATGCAGAGACACTTCTAAGAGGGATCTTTGTAGAGGCTTGCTCTTGTCCACTCCTTCTCCCTGTGTTTCTTTAGGTTCTCAGCCCTGCTCAGTGTCACAGAGCTACCACAGATGGCTGATTGCAACAGGTACATGCCCTCCTTCTCCTCCCCTGTGGCTTTCCTCCATTGCTTCTTCAGCTGCTCTCTCTCTCTCTGACTTGGCAATCAGTTTCCTTCAGCCTCCTGAACTTGGTAGGGGTGATTAATGTAGTCCTCCTTTCCTCTACTGGTCCTGAAACTCTGTAGTTGTATAGCATCTTCAAGATCTTGCAGATGTCAGTGTTGGCACAAACGCATTAGAATACCATCAGAAAGGGTTGTGCTGGTATTTCAGATAAACACATATAAATTAAACAATAGAATTAATCTAATCTAATCTGTGTTGTGTCTGCAGCTCTGCTTGTAGTTCCGCAGTTGTCCAGCAGAGGGCACCATTACACCAGAAACCAGCAGCTGACAGGTCAGACTCACTAACGTTTTATTTTATTGATTACTAAACCATATTTTTCCTTCACCACATCTCAGAGAGAGAGATTATACTTTTACCACACAAGATTCAATATCTTTAAATTAATTGGTTAGTAAATTATAAAAACATTATATTGTTTTGTTTATTTGATATATTTATGTAAGTACTTTATATATTGGCTATAAGTGTGTTGTTTTAATTATTCTTCTCATTTTTATTTAATTTCTTTATTTCAAAATATAATATTCCTCTCTGAGATGTGATGAATGGAAAATTGTTCAATAATTCATAAGATAAAACACTAAAAAAAACTTTAAAAGTTCAGTGAGTTTTACCGGTCAGTTGCTGATTTCTGGCGTAATGGTGCCCTCTGGTGGACAACTGCAAGCAGAGCTCCAGATTCAACAGATTAAACCATTTCCAATATTATTTTCATTTAAGTGTATCTTATTAATATACCAACCAAACCCCTCTAATTTAATGCAGTTATTTCTTAATCCCTTCATTTTAACCTTTCAATAGATTATTTTAACGTATTACTTTAAATACATAATGCCTTACTTTTGACACATAAACAGTAAATTTGAAAAATATTACATTATTTATTTTTTATAATTATGTTAATACTATATAGAGGCTTTAATTGTGTTGTTTATTATTTCATTTAATATGCCTATAGTCAGTTTAAAGATACTGACTCTACTGTAGCAGTAGAAGTATATTATTCCCCTCTGAGATGTGGTGAAGGAAAAGTGGTTTAAAAGACCTTTAAGTCAGATCCAACAAGATTTGCATTACTGTAGAGCATATGACCTGCATCTCCCTGCTCCCCCCTAACCAGATCTGACTTCTTTATCTCTCCCACTCCTCATGCAGGAAGGGTGAAGAAAGGAGTCCCTGACGGCTCAAAACGGTACATTTTTTAAAATCATTTTGTGTACATTGTTAATTTACACACATCTGCCAAACACTAGCGTCCTTTTTTTTTTTTTTTTTTACTTAACTTTTTTTTTAACTTGGAAGAACTTGGAAGTTTAAATGCCTTGACTTCATGACTCACTAGTACATTTTGGTTTTCCTTTTGATGCTTGTTGTGAGTACAGTAAAATGAACTCTTGAATGGGTAAGATTAAAAAAAAAGCAATATTACCGTTCACAACTGTTGTACAGTGTATAAATGAAATGAGTAAATTGAGTATCAGTGTGACTGCCTGACAGGATTGAGGACAAGTCCCATTCATGGTTCATCCTTTAGTGGGCAGGAATTGATCTTCTATCATTCAAGATCATTTTTTTTCTCCTGTATCCAATGTGCCTACTTTTTAAATGTTGTTAATAAAGCAGCTTTCACATACTGTGAGCTCACTGGGCATCATTTCCACACTTAAAACACTTGAGTCCTTGATATATACTGTATGTAGTTAGAAAGCAAGTGTAGTATTTAGCTGAATATGGCCTAATAACCCTTCAACATATCTGAGCTACCACGTTTCTGAAAGATTACAGTGATAAAGACATGGTGGAACGGTGGCTATGTGAGGCAGGACATCTGCTCCCTAACTTACCTCTAAATATTTTTATGTAGTGCTGTTCCTATCTGGTGCTATTAAGTATTTATAGGTCTTGATAATGTTGTGTATGTGGGCATTACTAACTTGTGGTTAATAATGAATGGAAATCATTTCAGCTCCTTTGCATTATCAACTGATGTAAACGGGACACCATTATTAAACACCGTGCAGAAATGGGCCTAACTAATCTGCCTCCGCTTGTTTAAAGCCACAATAACACACATGAACCTGCTTTCACTGTAGATTGCTGTTATTCATTTCACAGATACACTCAGATCATAAAACAAGAATAGTAACTCATTGCTGTCATCTTTGCACCATAGTACACAACTGACCAGCTCTACATTATACAATACACCCATCCTCCTAGCACTGCTTCAGTAACTAATACGCCACTTTCCCTCTCCCTCCCTCTCAACCCCCACCCCTCCCATAGAGTGAAAACAATAACAGTACATCCACGCACTGGATCCCCTTTTAGTTCACAGACTCGTGTGGACACAGCGGATATGACCAAACGAGATTGGGGGATCGTGGGATCTGGATCCAGGCTCTGCTCAGTACACATGTCCAGTTTCATGTAGCGCTAGAGGACCAGCATTGAGGTTATTTGATAAGAAAAGGGTATCTGTACAGCAGGGGTCCCCTTTTGGTCATGGCTGGGAATGTGATGGGAAAGAATAGGACTGGAGGAAGAGCAGGTGAATGACGAGTTGTGAAGTACGAAAGCTCAGCTTTTTGCCATTTTGTCAGAGGTCAGAGAGGAGGATCAAGGAGAGAAAGACGAACATAATTGTGATGATGAAAAAGAAAACAGATGGGTGCAAACCTGCTCCTTTCATGAAAAAAAAATCCCTATATAAAATAAATGAATAAAAGTAGCAACAAAAAACACATTCATCCATAATTTGATACACAGTATGGTAAAAATAAATGAGGAATAACATGATTCAATGTTGAGAAGGGGACTAAGTCAGATGTGTTCGGGGAGAGGGGTTCAGTCAATCCTCTGAGCTTGATGAGGAGTCAGAGTCCTTCTGTGCTATGATGACATCGTCCAATAGCGCCTCTTGATCCGAGCTGTCATAGTCACCTTGGGAAAGGCTGTCGCCACCCTCTATTTTAACGTCAAAGTCTGGACTGGTGAGGAAGTGATGGGAGGTCTCCAGGTCCTCCTCATCCATCATGTAGGCTCCATCTGAGACCAGTGTCTCCTCTTCAACTCCGTCCAAGTTGGGGTCTTCAGGGGTGGGCTCTGGAGTGTGGTGATGATGGTGGTGATGGTGATGGCGGCGTCGGCTTTTCTTCGGGATCTCTGAGTGCTCGGTCAGCAGTCGGTGGAAGAAGGTCTCCGGCAGAAAGCCCTGTGAGAAGAACAAATGTTATTAGAAACATTGGACAGTCTGACAGACTGTAAACTTTGTTTTAACTGAATTTTTTAAAGACATTATAGTGACGGCTGCTACAGTTAGTCTGCATGGGGACATAATGTCTGTCTTAGAACAACATCCGTGATACAGGCAGCATTTTTTCCTACTAACTGAGGTTCAGAAGTCACATTTCTATAGGACATTACACAGTAGAGGTCTTCATGGGTTTACCCAGATCCTAAGACCAAAGACACAATCAGAGACCCCTACAAGTTCAGGTCCATGTTTTATTATGGTGAATCGGAACTGGGTCTGGTCCCATACCATTACCACAGGTCCTGGTCCTGTTTATCATAATGTTTAATACCTGAGTGCATCTTAGAAGACCTGTGATGAATGCTGATCACGAGAGAAACGTAGAAGCTGTGTGTGTGTGTGTGTAACTTGCGCACTGATTTGGTGGACTTCAGATTAGATTCCAGCAGCAAAATTAAGGTGTAAAAACTTGTGCAGCAGTGGCAGCGAGTTAGAAGGGGCATGGAGGAAAGATAGATGTTGAGCCCGACAGTATTCACAACTTTAGGAATTTTTCGATTGGTGGAACCTTCATATCACCTACATATTCTGACTTTGTGACTGCTTCTAAGGTAGGGCGTCACCACTCTTTTTTTCCATTACTCTAGATTATCATGCCATTAGATCTGAATGAAATATACTTTTGTGCTCATGGTTTACTGGTTGCCAGCAGGCAGTAAAACTGCTCACATCACAACAAAAACAACAAGATAATTGACAATAAAATAAAATAAAAGACTGTTAATTATAAACAGTAAGGGTGGATAAGAGCACTACGTTGTATCCAACATATAAAACGTTTGTAGAAATAGAACAGCATTTTCCATAATATCTTCTTTTCAAAAATTACCCGATCCTATCAGATCCTGGAACAAAGTCCCCAGGTCCATTAGGGTTCGGGTCCCTCATTTTAGACCTGTGAAGACCTCTAGTGCACAGCAAGCCTTATCATAACATAATATCTTGAGTACGTACAGAGTTCCGAACAGTTTCAGACCAGTCGGGTGCTACAGCGTTATCAGGATTCTCCTCCAGATATTCCCTCAGGTCTTGCAGCATCGGACAGAAAGCAGCTCCAACCTACAGAGGACAAGCATTTGGATTTTTGTCTGTTAGTTAGAGATAACACAATGCCAACAAATAAAGTGTCTGATACCAATCATTGTGTCTCACCTTCCTCCCCGTCCTCATGTTAATGACTTTGACCTTCTCGCTGCCTGTCAGGGCTTTATCTGCCCTCCTCCTCCTCTTCCTCTTGCTCCGGTTCACAAGAAGCTGAATAAACAAGACAAATTATGTAATGAAGCTGAAAATTAAGACATTTAGTTTCCTCATGAGCCTGAGAACTTTATTATATACCTTATTATAAGCAGAGCAAAATGAATTGACACTTGATGAGAGTCAGCTCTATTCCACGACCTGTAAGTGTTGTGTATGTACCCAGACCTGTCACATTTATTGCAGAATTGCCTGACCGTGATTATTTGAGCTGACCACAATCATTCAAATCACTGGATTCCATAATCAAGAGAAGCCAACATTACCAGTGAGGTAACAAATAGAAAGCGTATTATGTGTGTATTCATCTGCTGGGTAAATACAGCGTCTACCTGAGCACAAGGTTCCAATGTCAGGAAAAAAAAAAAGAAAAATGATGCTGTAGATCTTGCTGCTGTTGAGCAGGTTCTTCAGTTTTAGCTCAAATTATTTATTTAGTATTTGTTACTTAAGAGGCAAGAAAGAGACAGAGAGCTGCCAATAATAAGTTTCCCTACGGATGAATCAGTGTTTGACATCTCCAGAGAAGGTTATGGAGTTGATGCTTCCATGTAGCTTTTTTAATGAGATCAGTCACTTAATATCTGGATAAAAATGGAGTTGGAAGAACAGCATGTGTCCTTTGAGGAATAGCTCTGTGTGTAAAGTAAGTGTTTTGTACTTATTCATAATTTTGGTATTGATATTTTTTAAGGGAATTGATACCACATGAGAAGCGAGTAAGCATCAATTCAGCAGTATCAATCCACCTGTCCCTACTTCCTGACCACAGTCATGAAGCTGGAGCAGGAATGGTTAACAATGGCTTTGTGTTTTCCTTTTGCATATTAACTTTGGAAATAAACAAAACAAGCTTCCTCCTGCTTAATTAACTCTCTGGAACCTCTTTTTTGCTACATTAGGTCAGTCTACACAACAGGTTTAGAACAAGTTATTAAAATAAATTGGGTGCAGCAGACCGAGAGGAGGATTTAATTCAGCAAACTGTTTGAAGACTGACACTGCTTTGCCAATGACTGTATCCTTTTAATGAGCAGCCACTGAAATTAACAACATGGATTTAGGTCTGGTTGCAAAGCCAAACATAACAGCACTACTGTGTGGCATAAAATAAACAGAAAAGCACAATTAATCACACCGATTTGTTGTCAGCTAAACTCTAAACATACCTCTAGCATGTCTCCCTCCACCTCATAATCTGGGTTCTCCTTCAACCAGGTGGGAGGGTCCCTGCGCCGAGGAGTACGTTCCAGTGGATCACCAAGTCCATCTGGGTCTGATAACTAAAAGAGAGACAGACAAAAGAGGAAAGTTATCAAACTAAATCCTGACCGTTTTGTTTTTGTGTCCGGCCTGTACTGTACATTTAGATCTGATACACGTACCTCTTGGTCCTTGCGCCTCTTGCGGCCACTGCTCTCTCCCCCTGACCCATTGGGCATCAGGGCCTGTTTAGAGAAGGTCAGCTTCAGCCCCTCCTCCTGACAAGGTGACAGAACAGAAACCTCTGATTTAGCCATGAACTACACATCACAGTTGCACCATGCAGTGACTGCTTTGTGACTTTAAACACTGACTGAAACTATTTTGACAGACCTTACCCTAAACCTCTAAGATTCATGCAAGTGAAATTATTTTTCAGAATTTTAGTTAATATACATTTTCAATTGGCTGCAAATGACTCAAATGACATTATTTCATCCTCCACTGTTTTATCACCTTAAGGAGCTTGACAGTGAACTCCCCATCTTCTCCATCTTCCCCTGGGCCAGCAGGTGTGCTGCTGGGTTTACGGATCACCCTTGTGTAGGCCATCTCGTCTCCCGCCAGCTCCGAGCTAGGATTGAGTTGAGCCTCGGGCAGGTAGCGCCGCCCTGAGGGCCACTGACCAGTCAGCACCAGCGTACACAAACTGTCCAGACGGTTGATCAACACACGGTCCTGAGACAAAGAAAGAGCCCCATATATCAGTTATTCACAACTATAAACATGCAGTTTATTCCTTCAACAGAAATGCTTTGAAAACATAATAATGTTTAGGCATACATTTTTTACATGTACATTAATTACCTTGGGCCAATCAACTCTGAGAGGATCAGGAGGAGGAATGCCATCCTGAGATGGAGTCATAGAGAGTAAACTATTGTCCTCATCCACGTCACATAGCTTCATGCCCGCTAAAATAAAATAGGAAAATAATTAAATTTTTTGTGTTTATTCTTGCTGCATTCAACATTTTTGTCTTTTACTATCAACTTACCTCTTTCCACCTCTTCCTCACTCTCTCCACTTTCATCACTGCTGCCTGATCGCTCAGATGACGATGAGCCTGAATCTGAATCAGAATCTGAATCCGAGCCTCCCTCTCCCTTCCTTCCCGTTTTCCCGACCCTTCCCCTGCTCCTCTTGATGCTCCAGCCCTGCCCTCGTGCCTTGCCGTCATGGTGACTCAAGGGCGTATTCTGCAGGTCAGCACTGAGTTCACCTCCAAGCAACCGCGCATCCTCTTCCCCAACCTCATGCTTCACACCTGGCATGTCCTCCTCAGTCTTGGGCTGGCTGAGGGGCATGACGGGCAGTGCCTGAGGTGGAGGTGGAGGTGGAGGGGCCTGCTGGTTCTGGATGAACTCTTCTCGCGCCTGACTGAAAGTGAACTGTGGGTCTGAGAAGATGGACAGCTCAGTGCGGCTGACACCATGCAGCGCAGCACCCAGCATCAGCTGACGGTCATGTTCTGGAATATTCCACCAAGCTGGCAGCTCGGAGCTGGTAGGAGCCAGAGGCAGACGCTCCTCCAGGGATGGGTGGGGCAGGACTCTCTCACGAAGGCGACGCAGGAGGCTTATACGATAAAGTGTACGGGAAGCACGTTCCTCAGTGATGGGGGCCACAGTTTGGGAAAGCTCTGATGGATCTAAGCAGGATGAGAGAGGAGATATTTACTATATAATAACCTGGACTTACCAAAAGACCTGTGTACATGTAGTTTAAGCCAGAGGAAGACTTGAGAGCACATGGTGTTAAACATTGTGAGCCACCAAAAAAGCAAGCATCCAATACTTAAACTGCTGCTCGGATAGCTAAGTCGACTTATTCTGACAGCATATGTTGCAGTAGTTACCTTCACCACGACCCGGGCGCAGATGGCAAACTCTCCGGCACATGGCGACAAAAGAGCGGAAGTATCGGCTGAGGCTCTCGTCAGTTTTTTTATCTAGACGAGCAAAGGTACGGAAGCGGTTCCAGTCAAATTCAGGATCTCCTCCCTCAGGAACCCCAAGCTCCTTTTTTATCTTTTCCACACCAAAAGTCGACACCACACGGTAGAAGTCACATTCTTCCCTACGTGTCCACCTGGCAGAAAAACAGAAAGGCAAGTGAGGCGAAGAATGACAAGGAAAATATTGAGTACTTGTATCCACCTAAAATAAAATACTAGCACCTCCCTAAAAATAATGTTTTTAGTCTTCACTGAGTCCTCATCAAGTGGCATGCTAAATTACTTGACTTAATTGTCCAACCTTCCTCTTACAGTCTTGAAATTAATGCCTCTACGTGTAGACACAGGTGAAGCTACACATATTCCTGTTTTTTGGAGCCAGAAGTGACCACAGCTGAATGAATGAGAGAGTGTGTAGCTGTGGAGGAGTGGAGGAGTGAGGAGTGGCTCTGACTGAGAATCAAGGACACTGGTGTGGTATTTACTTGTCAACCTCAAGGTAGCCATGTCTTCATCCCCTGCTTTATCATCTATTTTTCTCTAAATTTGATCATAATTTACAAAATAAACATCATGCTGTATTGAGTTAGACTTGAAAATAGTAACTGAGATCGTAAACTCATCAGGAAAATGTTTACTGAGGTAATAATTCAAATAAGAAGTAGTGTCATTTTCTCTCAGACTTCTTTTTGCAACCAGTGGAGTTGCCCCCTACTGGTCATTACAAAGAATGCAGGTTTAATCCACTTAGGCACTGGCTTTACGTTTCAGACCCAGGGATAACCCCCTTGTACGCAGCAATATGCTGACAAAAGCAGGGAAAAGAGGGACTGCTTGGTAGTTAAGATGAATGTAAAACAATACAAGTGTGCAAGAAAGAAATGCAGAAATGCAGTAATCACATTTTTTAAACCTGAGAATAAACATAACTTTTAATTTGTTTTCAAGAAAACTCCACAGGTCCACTCATAAAAAGAAAGGAACAAGCCTGTATTTACAGCATGAATTAACGTATCAAAGTCAACACTGCCTTAAGTGCTGCACACTCTTTCAATGGTAAAAGCCTTTAATTGAGGCTACAACTTGCTTGTGGAAAACTGAAGTATACGCTGACATATAATCATAATTTTCCTAAGCTACTAGAGTTAACAGGAGAGAAAATAATAATGTAACATTGGTGTACCTCTGCTGGCGCTCCTGCCGTGCAATCTCCTTTAGCTTGCTGGCCTGTTCACACCGCCTGCGCCTGCGGTCACCCTTTGCCTCCGCTTCGATCTTCAACTGTTCCTGCCTGTAGCTGCGCTGGTAAGCTGTGATCAGCCGCCGCAACCGTGCTGTGAGTGATGAGCTGGATGGCCAGTCACACGCACCACTCTGGCTGGAAAAGCTTTCTGTTATCACTGGCCCCACTTTGTCTTCAACAGAAATCTCCTCTTCCACGTTCATGGAGTCGGGCTGGAGAACAGGGTCAAACAGATACTCATTACACTGTTTATAGCTATTGCTTTGTTCCAAAATATTCAACAGGGTCTTAGCAAGTTGAGTAGTGCAGGCAGAACAACTTCAATCTGATGGCCAGGATTCGTACCTCCTCAAAAAGATCTTTGGCGTGTCTTGATGCAGGCTTGAACTCTGGGTCCTCTGAGTACTTATCATAGTCAGCACTACACAACACAAACAATACAGCTCCATTAAGCAGGAAAAGGGCGAGACATATCCAACAGAGGGGCACCACTTTCCATTATGTTTCATGTAATAAATTTTAAGACTGACCGTTTTAAATCAAGTTATAAAAACAGGGAAACTTTGAAACTGACACAAATGTAAAAACGTCAACAGCATTACAGTGCCCAGTTAACTTGGGCAGGATTACTCACTCATCTCCGAGCTCGGCATCACCAGTGTGCTGCTCGGCATCAATGGCCTTGTCATCGGGCCGACCAGCTCTCTCCAGGAAGCAGAGGCAGGGATCAGCACGCATAGTGGTGTACATCTCGTAACCTTTTAACAGAGAGTCAAAGCTGTTAAATGACAAAATAAATGCTCCACACATTGTGCAATGACAAGTTCCGGATCTGAGGCAACTGCAGCAGCCTGACATGTGTTACGAAAAGCAGTAAACATGACCACCACAAAGCAAGAAACAATTTTGTTTTTAAGCCATAACAAATCCTCACTCTATTCTCATGAATGTTTTCAGCTGACAGAGAGAAAAAACCTACCATGTTTGAATACGCCAGCAAGCAGTGAGCGGTCTGCCTCAGTATCCCACCATCCTGCAGGGACTTCCTGCTGCTCCATCTCAGGCATCCAGATATCAACATCCCTAAAAAAAATAACAGTAAAATGAAAAATTGCATGGCATACTGAGTGAAATGATCGCAGTGACCTTCAGAAATTGAGCCTGTGTTGTATCTGCATTTGCTTAACTGTACAAACGGCAGTATTTCATACCTGATGTCTGCCCCTTTCAAAACAGCATCTGCATGTTCACCAATCACCTCCTGTTTCAGGTAGTAGAGCATTCGCACCCTCAGCAACACCCTGAAGAAGGAGAGGAGAGGTTTCAGAGTTTGAAAATAGGTGGCAATGCTTTCATGTGTACACACACACACACACACACACACACACACACAGCAAATCACAGCTGACTTGAGCTGGCTTCACTTACTTGTTGCACTGGTGCTTGAGATGTTTGCGGTAGCTGTCATCCAGAAGCAGGGTGTCAGGATTGTACTTGCGGATCCACTCTACCTTCTGAACATCAAATGTGCTTTGGGCCTTTACTCTCTTACCCTTTCTGCCTCTTGGGACAGGGATAGACAGGCCTAGGCAGAGAAAAAATGACACAGTGAATTTCAAACATTTCAGCAGACAACAAAGAAAGGTCACCAGCACTGACTATATGAGAAAGGTAACAGATTAAGTAGGAATGTGCTTCTTCTCTAACAAATAAACTAATCCATCCTCTTTTTCAGTTTAAAAAGCTGGCATCCCCATTTAAAAACAATTCTGAGTGACTCTGTGTGCAGCTCCTACCAGAGTGGTTAAGTAGTGTTTGAGGTTCACGCCCATTCTCAGGTGGTGTGATGAGCTCCCAGATGAAACTCTTAATGTTCTCATCCCCACGATAGTGGAGCAGGCAAAAGACGAGGATGACACGGCAGATCGTCTCCACGTCACGTTCACTAAGACGACGCTTACATCTGGCATGGGATAAGATGTCCCTCCAGCGACCCCAACTAGAGAAGAAGAAAACAGGTAATAGAGTAAGAAAAAGATACAAGAGTAGAGAGTTTACACTGAAAAACTGAGCAGCAAAGTCTTTGTACCCGTAGACAAGCAGGTGTTTCTCCACCCGGAAACAGTCAGTGCGGCCGTAACCCCCTCCACTGTGGCGGTCAGAGCGCCGGGAGGCACGCGACTGTCTGGAATTGGCAGGTGGATACTCATCATCGCTGTCTAGATCAGACAGATCTCCACCTTCACCTCGTAAACTGGAGAACTGACGGGTCTGCTTGCGGATTCTGGGAGTGTCGATCACAAGGGTGTTCTGCAGGATGGAGGAGTAACTTTTAGTCACATATTACTCCAAACGATAAATAAACATTTAATATATGAGCCCATACAATCTACAGTATTTTAAATGCAATCTACATTTTAAGAACTAGAAGAGCTACACTAAAAAATATTTTGCACTTACCTTTCTGTTCATGGAGTCCATGTCTATGTCAGCTTTCTTGGCCCATTTCTGCCAGAATTCAGGGTCATCGAGGGCAATGTCATTGCGGTTCTCAGAGGCAACAAAGCTGGCTTTGGAGAATGTGGAGCCCTTGCCCTCACTCTCGATGGTGATGGTGGTGGCTCTTCGCTGAAGGATCTGGTCAATGTCCTCCTCGCAGAAGCGACTGCCTTCATCGTTCTCATCCATGATGGCAGCGTAGGCTCCCTTCCTCAGCAGGTCCTCAATCTCCTTCTTGGAGAATTGCTGGATCTACATAAGGCAAAGCAAAAAGATATTTGCACAAGCAGCCCAAACTGGATTAATTTAAGTCACAATTAAGAAAATGTAATAACTGACCAGCCCAAAAATGACCTGGCAGTCTAAGTTAATGACCAGTAAGTTCTCACCCCGTTGACGTTGCTTTCTTTGTTGCCACTCATGCTCTGCAGGACAGCACGGTCCAGGCCAAGCTTCAGACTTGCTTTATCCAGCATCTCCCTCTCATACGAGTTCCTAGTAATCAGACGGTAGACCTTTACCGCCTTAGACTGGCCAATACGATGACACCGTGCTTGGGCCTGATATAAGAATAAAAGAAGGGTCAAAAGAGCATCATATGCAGCTACAGACATAAAAAGAATGAGAATGATTCCAACTAAATGTCATAACATACATACAGAGCAAACAAAGCATAAATGTGAAGATGGTTTGTTGTTCGTGCAATCTTGAACTAACTTTATACCAAAGAGAACAGCACAATCACATACCTGCAGGTCATTCTGAGGGTTCCAGTCAGAGTCAAATATGACACAAGTGTCCGCAGCAGTGAGGTTAATACCCAGGCCACCAGCACGGGTACACAGCAGGAAGACAAAGCGGTCAGAGTCAGGCTTGCTGAAGCGATCGATAGCAGCTTGTCGTAAGTTCCCACGCACTCTGCCATCAATTCGCTCATAAAGGTATCTGTAAAAAAATATGTGAATATCCTCTACATTAACACATCATATAAGTCATCATAATACTTTCAACAGTCATGGCAATATTTATTTATTTATGTATATATTTTTAAAAACATAGGTTACATTAAAATACACCTCTCTTACCTCTTGTTGATGAGGTAGTCCTCCAGAATGTCTAAGCAGCGCACCATCTGGGAGAAGATGAGCACTTTGTGGCCACCAGCCTTGAGGCGAGGCAGCAGCTTGTCCAGTAGCACCAGCTTGCCGGCCGACCGAATCAGGGCCTGCAAATGGAAGTCGGGAGCCATGGGGTCATACACCTCCCGCAATTCCGCTACAATCTTCTCTTCCGCGCCTGGACAAAGGAGAAGGCAGAGGCACAATTTTAATATGTGATGAAGCTATGCAAAATTTTTACAAGAAAATGCAGCTCAGACTGTCTATCATTGGCAGGCAGCTATAAACAATCATTCCACCTCTAATTAAATGTCTGCTCACTCTCAAAATGGCACCAAATAAATACATACTACAAAGACAAGTGTATGTCACCCAATGTAATGTTAATACTGCTTGGAATTGCCCTTCAAATGATTCTATGGACACAATGACACAATTCAGGTCAGTCACTATTGGAAATTGACATTTTTGTCCCTTAATATAACAGTGAGACAACGAGTACAAAGACCTAGTACTAGAGATGTAATACCATTGATGAGGTAGGGGTGGTTGCAGCACTTGCGTAGCTCCATCATAGTGTTGAGCAGGTTGGGGACATTGCTGTTACTGTTTGCCCCTAAACTAAGGAAACTGAAGTTCCTCTCCAGGATGGCCCGGTAGTACTTCTTCTGGACATCCGTCAACTCAACCTGAGAGAAAACACAGTCAAAGAAACAAATTGTTGCCTTTTTTGTGTCATTCAGATCTCCTAACACAACCCAGAGTATATGCATTCAATGTGCACTACTTTGACTAACCTCAATGATGGTCTCTTGTTTGGGTGCCAAGTTCTTCTCAACATCCTCCTTGAGCCTTCGTAACATCATGGGTTTCAAGATAGCCTGCAGCTTCTGAACCTGTGGACCCAAGGAAAAAAAAGATTAGCTTACTGGTAGCTATATAATACAAGTAAAATGTGCAGGTCCACAAGACAAAGATCTCTGTGAACGATGTTGTGTGTCAGATCAAACATGAGTGTCTATTTCACACCTGTTCCTCTGTTTTGAGGTCTCCAAAATCTCTGAGGAATTCAGTCTCAGAAGGGAACTGAGCAGGCTCCAGGAAATGCAGCAGACTGAAGAGTTCCTCCACAGTGTTCTGGAGAGGAGTGCCGGTCAACAACACCTTGTGTTCCTGGGAGACACCATGAAATACAAATACAAGATTGAGAAGGACAGAGGGAGGAGATGCAGTGGAGGAAGAAGTGGGCAGTGGGACGAAATATTCATCAGACAGAGAGAGAATTAAATAAAAAAAAAACAGATGTATGAAAGCAGGGGGCAATACACAAGGAACAGGAGAAAGAAGCAGGAAATAAGATGGAAGAGGAAAAAGAACATAACGGATGAGGAATAAGTTCAAATTGAGGCCTAAAATCTTAATCTTATTCAAACTGTATGTATTTCTTAAATGCAACATTGAACTAAACGGCCAGCATCCTATTCCAAAATCCATACTTGGATCCACTCACCAGATCCAGCATCTTCAAGCTGTCCAATAGCTTGCAGTTGCGATTCTTCAGGCGATGAGCCTCATCAATGATCACACAACGCCAGGAAATCTCCCTCAGCTCTGGGCAGTCAGATAACACCATCTCAAAGGTTGTGATGAGGGCGTCAAACTTGTACGCACCTGGGATCAAGTGCTCCTGTAGACAGAGTGACAATTTTCATTAGACATGTTTAACATCAGTAGAGTTTTCAACAATCAATCAACAATCATAATCAATAACTCCACCTTGTCATCCTTGCAGTACATCTCATACTGCTGGATCATCTGTCGGCTGGCCAGGCTGCCGTGGTAGACAATTGCGTTCATGTTGGTCCATGTGGAGAACTCCCTCTCCCAGTTAGTGATGGTGGAGAGGGGAGCAATGACAAGGAAAGGGCCTTGGACACCAGCAGCGTACACCTCAGACAGCAGCGCGATAGACTGGATGGTCTTCCCCAGACCCATCTCATCTGCCAGGATACAGTTCTGCCTGAAGAACAGGAAGCAGAGAGTGATTAGTGAAACACTGGGAGAAGCAATCAACAAGCATTATTCCAAAAAGACAAACAATGCCTTCTTAATGTTATGCTCAATCCTACAACCCTAATTCTAAAGTTGATACTAATTGAGCTACTAATTTAATTACAGCACCCCACCCAGTAAACTAATCCAGTTTGAATGCGGCCTCAAAATGCACTTGAATACAGGTGACCAAGGAGTGTAGTATGCGTGCCTGTGTGTGATAAATACCTGTTGTACCAGTTGAAGAGCAGCCAGTTGACTCCTTCCAGCTGGTACTCTCTGAGTGTGTTGCCATTCTTGTACTCTCTGGTCTCCTCCAACTTCTTCCATGAACTGGCTGACGGCCGTGGCTGAGAAAAGAGAATGAAAAAATGTATGAAAAGAAGAGAGGAGGTTATTAAACTGCTCCTGGCCATCATCCACTTGACTGCTCACCGTTCTCTTCAGGCGAGGTTGTCGGTTTTGGATTTTGCCAAACTCTTCAATCTTGCCCTCGTCTACGTCCTCCTTCAGTTCCCAAGTGGCGTCTTCATAAGGCAGAGAGCACCACTTGACCAAGTAGTAGATAACAGGCTAGAGAGAAAAGAGTAAAAGCAAGTATTTAACTATTGTAAACATGCTACTTCATAAAAAATGAAAGGGTCATATTTCTGAAAAGGAAAAAAAAACAGCACAAGAGCTCAGCTACACAGTCAAGAGATGAACAGCTAAGCTCTTTTGTTCAGTTTAAAAGTGATTTCTTCTTCTCTCACCTCGCCATTGTCCTTGTCCACACTGTGGGAAACGTCCAGGATCCTGTCCACCTCTACATAGTCTGGGTTAAAAGGCTCCTCATCCTGAACAAAACCACAGGGTCAGAGGCAATAGATATATGTACAATTATGTAGGGTGTAATGTTATGTATATTCTTCCTGAACCATTTAGTACAGGATGTTTGGTTCAGTATGCAACATACATTTGGTGTGCCCTGTGACCCAAATGGTCAAAATAGTCTATTTATGTTTACTACTCGACATGACCAGAACATTAACAGAAAATCTGGAGTGCAAGTTTTCCCCGCAAAGTTTTGGTAGCACACTTGTTTCTGTCTATCAGTTGTAGCGCGCTAGTTAGCTTAGCTTTGTTAGCCAGGTTAGCCAAGCTCAACAGACAACGATTTGTGTCTGAATGCAGGCCAACATCATTCAACTGAGTTTGGGTATATCTGTGGATACACTTTAAACATTTCATTTATGATGGCATTACCCAAATGTGTCACTTAGTGGAATAAGACCAGAACAGACTGAACAGACCCCAGAGCGTTAAGGCAGCCCCACACTGCCAATTCAATAATAATAATGCTTTAGTGTTTTTTCTACTTATATGTGACCACACTCGCATATACTGTAAATAACTTCATAGAGAATACTGAATTACAGCATGTGGTCAAAGTGCTTGAGCCCAGCTACTATGTGCCTTCACTTGAGCATTTTATTTAGTTGGTTATGGCTGCTTTGTATAAACATACGCAAGCTAAAGTTCAGGAATTATCAAAAGGTCAGAGCTTTATGATGCCAAATTACATTTATATTACATTACTGATGACGGTGTGATTTATTTTTGTTTGTTGAAAATACGGCAGATTTATGGCCAATGAGCCACTGCTGAACAGTTAAATGTATCAAATAAATGAGAGGAAATAGCTATTTTCTTTTTTTTCCCTGCTGTACTAAAAACATAATGAACCATGACCCCAGCACCAAGGTACATAGTGAACCATGAATTTTGAGTACCACAACACCCCTTAAAGTTCTAGTTCAAGCAGTTGAACTACATCCTAAAATAAGAGGTTTCAGGATCTGCTCTCCTCTTACCTCCTGGAAGATGTGCCTCATCTGGGCGTGCTTGGTCTTGAACCTCTTGATCTTTTGATGGATCCTCTTATCTTTCTCCAGCTGCTCCAAACTGGCCCACTCACAGTGTAAATATGAACTGAGAACAAAGAGAGACAGGTTTTACTAAATTGGATATCTCCTAAAGAGACAGAAATAGTCAGGGCCAAGGCCAAACTTATTCACTGACAAACTGAAACTTACTAGTTCTTGTATTTTACAAAGAATTCCTCAACATTGGTATACTGGCCTGGAGACACCTTGAAGACAAGAATAGATTGTTGTTTTGATGATTCTCAAAATTAGATTAAACTGAATTAATTTAATATTGTATTAGAATGAATTTATTAAAAAAAAATTAAATAAACATACTTCCTTCTTGGTTAACCTCAAAGACAGAACTTTGTCTACAATAGCAGCATCTTCCTCACTTGGGTTTTCCTGTAAAAATAATAATACACACAAGAATGTCAACCTACACACCTTCAATCCTCCTAATATTGGAATCCAACATTACAAAATGCAATTACGCATCATGAATAAATCAACAAACCCACCCAAACTCAACCAGCATCCATCTCCTTAGACAATCCTTTCAATTTCACCAACAACAACAAAATACTTTTTACAATAATTCTACACTCACCACGAAGAACTGCATGCTGGGCTGTCCGTCAACATCCAGCTCCATTTCCTGTTTTAGCTGCGCTGCTGTCCCGCCGCTGATGGATGCCACAGCTGCCGCGGTTGTAGTAACATCTACATCTTCCTGTTCATCCTCATCATCCGTGATCTTGATGTCCAGGTCCTCTGTGTACTTCTTCCTCTTCACCACACGATTAGAGCGTCTCTTCTGGTCAGAAGACATAAGTGTAAGTTCAGTGTGTTTTTAAAAGGTCAAATAAAATGTTCAAGCAAATGAAAACAGAAATCCACACAGACACGATTAAACATTCTACATGTGCAGCATTTCCTCCACTTTAATTTAAGCTAAAAAACAGAAGAATGCATTGCAAATTGTGTCAGCAGTCTGCCCCAGCTAAAACAGGTTTCACTACAAATCAGTTTTGTCATTTGAGATAATATCATCCTTTAGAGCATGCACAATGTTTACAGTTACAGTCACATTTGAAATTTGGCAGTCTCCCATAAAACCAAAAAGTGCTCTGTGCAAGCCAGGTACCCCGAATGTAGGTTCCTCAGGTCAGTTTTACGGTACATGACTATTAATTCAATCTAATGTCCAAAAGTGCACTGAACTTATTTATGTGACCATATATGTGTTTGTACCATAATCATGTCATCGTCCAACGCAGCAGGTGAGGCAGGGCTCAACTCCCCATCAGAGTGGTCTGAGGACGCATTTCTCTTTCTTTTCTTTGCTCCAACTAGAGTAATAGTGCTGTGGGAAGGTGAAGGGAAAGAAGGACAAAGACAGAATGAAGTAGCAGCAACAGGAAGTTGTGAATATTGTTTTCTACAAGGCTATTACTTCGGAGCATACAGAGATAAGTTACATTTAAATGATTGCTTTCCTCTTATACATGTAACTCACTTTGTCTTAGTCTTGCTTTTGCTCTTGTTCCCAGCCCCAGGTATTACTGTGCCTCCAGCTACTCCAGGTGTTCCTCCTGGTGTCTTCACTTTGCTCTTTTTGTCGGCCCCTCCGGTGGTTTTGGGTGTCGTTGTTCCAGCCACGGGGCTTTTCTTCTTGCTTCCTCCTCCGCTGGTCTTTTTCTTAGCAGCAGACACCACAGTCACAGTGCCCCCCATTTCTGGGGAGGTCTGTGTGGCTGGAAGTTCATCCTGGTTCAGGACTCTAGGCAGGTTCTTCTCACCACGTGCCTTAGCCCGAGCTATGGCTTCAGCCACAATACGGTTTGCTTTCTCCTGCTTGCAGAGAATCTCCACGCGTCGCACAGAGGCAGGCTCGCCAGGGGCCTTGGTGATGCGGATAGCCTGGGACGGAGTGGTGGTTGTAGTGGAGGGGCCTGCAGTCGACGAGTTGATGACCTTCACCACAGAGACTGTGCCACCAGCCGAGGATGCTGAGCTTGTCTGTGTGAAGGAGAATGTTTGAGAGTGAAGAAAACTTCCTGCCACACAGAAAGACCTTCTCCACTCTATATAACAGTACACATCTATATAAAATAAGGAATTATCATCTAGGGATCTACCTGTGGCTGCAGAAGCATTTTGAGTGGCACCGCAACTCTCTGTCCTCCTTGGCCCTGTGAGATCTGCAACACCTGTGGACTGCCAGTATTGCCAGCTCCAGAGACGAGCTGGTACTGCAAGAGTGAAAGGAGAGAGATGTCAAGTCACAGCCCTGCTCAAAAATGGCCAAGACGCAGAACACAAAAGCTAAAAAATCCTGTGTCAGGTTAGATGTGATACAATAAAAAAGTACTATATATGATCTGAGAGAATGTGGCTTTTAAACTTTGTGCTAAACAGGGCTAAACACATCCTGAGGGGGTGTACTACAAAGAGAAACTGGTGGGCTAGCAAGGTACGTTGAGCTGTTGTTTAAACCTGGCTAGATCGCCATGGTAACTTATGCTGCACACCTAACCTGGTCCGGACCAGACTGTGCTTGGAGTTTTGGATTAAAATTGGCTTAAAGGTGCGTTTCACTCATAAACTCCTTTGGAAATAGTGTCACTCTACAGTCAACAGTCAATCTATGAACGATGCAGATCCTCAGCTGCGGAGATACATTTGATATGCAAACTTGTTGAACAGTAACATTATGTTAGTAAAGCCACAAAATGAAGCCGTGCAATTATAGTAGCATGGTGCATTTTTCTTCCTCCACCACGGGAACCTATAGCATATTAGGTTATGCAGAGAATCTGAGCAACAATATTGTCTTATATTATTACAAGGTTGTTCTTTCTCTCACTGAACTACTGAATATGTTTGTAGTGTTCTCTGGCCATTTGCCCATGCTGGCTCCAAAAGAAATCATCTATTAAATCGCAGGTAGCATTATACAGTCCACTGTATTATCAAGCAGAATAATGTTTACTTGCACATAAAATGTGGTTTAATTCCTTCAAACCATACCAGAATATTACCACTTTGAATTATGTTTTTATGCTTGGTCCTGATTTGCTGAGGTTCATTTTACACCAATGGTATATTATAATTGATATTTATCACAGATAATATTCAACAAATAAAACTGAAATAATTTCCACGTCTCCTTCATTATGTGACAGTGTCAGACCTGAAGGCAGTTCTTGAGTATAATGTTTGAATCTGCTGCATCAAGTTTAAAGTCTAAGAGCTGTAGAATGTGCAGCTGTCAAGTTAGAAATAAATGGTAGGCGTTTAGAGTGCACTGAGTGGTAAATATAAATATATTACCTTACGAATTTACACAATTAGTCATTTCTGCCAGCATTCATCTCTTGCCAGCAACAGTGTTGCTTTTTGCTGTAATAATTTATTCATATTCTTCATAAGGCAGCAGTACATTGCACGCGAGAGGTGTGCAGTAGTAAACGCACCCAACACCCCCTTTACTGATAGATATAGAGCCACATAGCTGATTTTTAACATGAAACCACTCACATGTAAGTAACAAAAACTTCTGATAAAATTTCTACCTTTGTCTTTATCTCCAAATTTTCCTAGAACCCACTACATCAAATATTCACTGGCTACAGTGTACAATACATTCAAAACAATTAATGTCCTTATATGGCTAATAAAAGAAAC
The DNA here is from genome assembly GCA_019142605.1 of Cephalopholis sonnerati. NCBI lineage: Eukaryota > Metazoa > Chordata > Actinopteri > Perciformes > Serranidae > Cephalopholis > Cephalopholis sonnerati. The sequence goes on from JAGQAX010000010.1 coordinate 32,665,968, forward strand.
TTGCGTTAACATTAATTGCTGGTGGATAGTAGTTAGTAGAGCCACTGAAGGAATGTTCACCATTTGGACTGATCTGTCTCAGCTACACGAAAGTAGCCGTTGTTCTTTTGTGGTGTACTGTAACAGCACATGCAATATTAAGTTTGCCTGTCTACAACCAGCAGAAACAACTATTTTAGTCCAATACAAATGTTAGCAAAATAAATAAAATATTCAGTCACACAGAATCACATTTATTGTGGAAGCTGGGGGCATTTTGCTGGGTAGCCACATGTCACAAGGGGTCAGATTTCAGAATACATCATTTGAAATGATTGACTGCTGGGGAATGGTTAAAAATTGACTGTAAGCAGACAAATGTCAATATTGAGTGTACTGGGAATAATTTTTGGGTCTGTTTTTCAGTAAAATTCAAGACCTCCAACACCCACATTCAATTGCATCAATAGAAGAAAACTAGCAGCTTGCATGAAGACAGAACTTCACACTGCCACATTAGAGAACATCAGAGCTCAGAGTAGCTTGTCACAAACAAGGGAAGAGGAAAAACAAGAGCCAGAAGAACGTACATCCACTCAAGAAAAACACTAATTTGATTAAACAAACAAATACTGCCAAACTCTAAAACATTTCTTTCTCACCTTAATGCCTCCTTGTTGGTTCGGCTGCTGCTGCACCTGCAGCTGAATTGTGAGGACTTTAGGCTGCCCTCCAGCCTGGCCTGCAGCCCGAGCCTGGGTCAGGGCTGCTAGCTGGCTTCCCTGAAGCACCAGTTTGCCTCCAGGAAGCTGCCCCAGCACTAGTCTAGCTGGGGCCTGCTGCTGCTGCTGCTGCTGTCCTCCTTGGGCTGTCTGAACCTGCTGGACTTGGGTGACCTGCTGCTGGGCTTGACCCGCTGGCGCAGCAGAGCCAGCCTGGGAGGGCTGCTGGAGAACCAGGGTGATCCGCTTTGCTTCGCCACCCTAGAACCAGATACACAATATGAGACTCATTAGGAAAAGGCTGACCTAAAAATACAGCTGGTAAACCTGAGTAATGATCCTGATGGCAGACCACAAGGTGTCACCTCCTTGTGGTCTGCCTGCTGTAGCAGAGGAGATTATTCTTACCTGAGTTTGGGCCTGCATTGCTGGCTGGAGCTGCACCTGACCTTGGGTCTGGACTTGGATCTGGGCAGCTTGAGCCTGGGGCTGGACTTGGACTTGAGTCTGCCCTTGAGCCATCTGTGCTTGGGCAGGAATCTGCACCTGGACCGTCTGGCCTTGCGTCTGCTGCACCTGCTGGGGCACGGAGGTCAGCAGCATCTGTTTAACTGGCCCATTGGGAGACTGCAGCAGCCTCTGCACCCCTGCAGCACCCACCTTGACTTGGGCTTGTCCTGGGCTCGCCTGATTCAAGACTGTCCCCCCCTGCAGTATGGACATGCCAGGCTTAAGAGGAGTGCCAGACAACACACGGATTACCTTTCCACTGGTCTGGCCTGTGGCTCCTGATACAGTCTGCAGCACCTGGGCTTGACCCTGGGGACCTTTGAGAATGACAATTTTGCCACCAGCCTGCTGTGTGATGGCAGCTAACTGTTGTGGAGTTATCTGGTGAGTTATCTGTGTTAGCTGTTGCTGCGTGGTGGCGGTGGTGGTGACTGGGGAGCTGGAAACAGTCAGAGGTGAGCTCAGCAGGACAGTGCTACTGGTGGCCACGCTGGTGCTGCTGACAATGGGTATGGTGGTCTGGGCCTGGATCTGAGGTACAGTGTCAACCGGGGCAGGAGTGGGGACTGGGGCTACAGCAGGAGCTGCAGCTATGGAAACAGTCTGAGCAGTCGCCACAGGCACTGACTGCTGTGTGGGGACTTGAACGGGAGCAGGGTCCGGGATGGTGGGAGCTGCTACAGAAACACCAAGGCCTGTGTTGACTGTGAGTTCGGGCTCAGTTGGTGGGTCCACTTGGCCCAACGCCAGCTTAAGGGCCTCCTCCACAGGGTCTGAGGAGCCCTGAGAGAAGGAGTCATCCGGTAGGGCATCCAAATTAAACAAGGGTGTGTCCTCAAAGAGGTCCATGATGGGGTCTGCCATCTTGCCCACTCCACACAGGGAGACGGGCACAACGTTAAGAAGACTCCGAGTTGGAAGCTAAATAATCACAGTCCAGTTCTTCACAACTTTGAAGAAAAGAGCTGGTAAAGGAGGAGATACACTGGTGTCAATAAAGCACAGATGAATGACTACTAAGTTATTTCAACAAATGCTATACTGATGATTACAAAGCTTAAACCTGCTTACAACAGCTGAAATTTCATGTGCCTTATTTGATGGTTAGCACATGTATGTTTACGCATACAAACAAAAAAAGGAGCACACTGAAACTTGGCAAATGTGGCCCTGTACAGCAAATGACAATCCTCTAACTTCTGGTCATTGGTTGCTTTTCAGCTGCAGTTATTGTTTCTTTTATGCCTATCAATCAGCACACATTTAAGTCTGGTTTCCAATGCACAGAATGAACTCATTACTTCTTAAAACACAGACAGCTTTCATAGGACCACACTTACCTTCATCTTCTCAGCGCTGTGACTAAAATAATCAAGTTTACTCTACTGTGAATTTAGTGCAATATCACTAATTCCATTTAACAATTATTAATATAATAAATAAAATAATGATAAATAACACACAGTAAACAAATTACTTTCACTGAATTATAAAAAATACTGTTTTTTAAAGTAACATCCAACTCGTGGCCACCTTGTCCAGAAAACGCTTTCAATGTGGTATTAAAGGTTAAAAAGAACACACTTAGACAGTTTCAATCGTAATATACAGAGTTATACTACCCAGGGAACATTGTGTGAATGAAAATAGTTGGTAGTGAAGTAAGACGAGGAGGGTACTGATGCTGGAGAGGTAGGATGCTTTCCTCTCCGGTCGTATTGCAGTCTTTCTTACAAAACCGTCGGCTAGCATTAGCTTGTACCGCGACCAAGATGTGCCTATTACAAAAGCGTGCGTGGCACCGAAAACATATTAAGGCGTACTAAACATGATGTATTGTATGTTTGCAACCGTTTCCTAGCTTCTCGGTCATTTACTACCAACCATTCAGTCTACCGGACTCCTTCAATCTCATCAACAAACCGGACCAAACCAAAGCAACGTGCCACAATAACCATTGCCCGTCAACGTTCAGACACAGGTTAGGCCGCAATACTGTTTCGGTTGGTCTGCGTCTATTTTTCGGCAAAAATACATGAAAATAACCATCATATCCACTGCCCTAACTCTCTCTGTAATAATTTCGGGGTGCTAAATTTACCTTTGCATCGACACACATGGCTTTCTCCGTCTCACAACACTGTACGATTACAGGAAACGGCCAGGGAAGAGCAGGAACTAACATTCTTGCCAGAGAAAGCGTAGAGCGCGTGCCCCTCGAATGCTATCAAAACGTGATTGGTCAGTTTCCTCCCGAGCCGGCAGCATACGGCTATTTCATTGGCAGGACGAGCTATCCGTCATATATTCGGCCGCTTTTGGGCGGGATGAGAGCCATAGTTTGTTTGAGAAAACAATAAATGCGGCCTAGCTGGGATCATTTGACTGAGTGATCTTCAACATTGCTGTTTTACTGCCATGGATGCTCACGTTAGAGAGCGCAGGCCTTTTGGAGCTGACTGGAGAAAAATAGACGGTGTTTTAATCATGTCAAAGAGTTCATGGGCTGCATAACCAAACAGGCCCGTTTGTAAATGACACAGTCAGGTTTTTTCAGGGTTTTATTACATTATCTTCCCCATAGGAATTATCCTCATCTGTGATATTGGTTTATTACTCAATAAAAATATACATCCAGACCCCGAGGACACATTGATGGATCTTTATCGATCATTTCTTCATTTTGAGGTATCAATAGCTTTCTTTGAGGTATCAATGTGATGATTTGTGTGCTTCCATTAATGATACTGTTGTGTGATTGGGAGTTTGGCGCCCTCTAGTGACCGCGCACTGAAACATGATTATTAGCGTTTTGGCTCCTTTATTTTGTTTTATTTAATTTCATTTGACATTTTTTCCTTTATGTGGTTTCACTGTCACAGTTACATAGTTATCTTAAGTGAGGTACTTTTACACAGTGAACCATTTTTTTCCAATGTAGAAACAAACAAAAAACATGGGATGTTTTGCCTTTGAGATAAATAAATAAAAATAAAAATATTTAACAGTTGAATTAACAAATTTAAACAAAATAACGGTATTTGGGGGGAAATATACATTTTCCACATATTACAAATTTCTTTAAATTTAATCTCCCGAAGCCTTACTGAAAAGGTGATTCTTTCCATTACAAAGATTTCATAAAAGATATCATACCAACTGTCTATGGATGGGGCATCTGGCTGAAGCAATTTCTTTGTCATTGTTTTCCTAGCAGCTACGCCCAGTATCCAAATAAGGGTTTTGTTTTATATTTGGAGGTGCTGAAAGTAAAGACCAAAAAGGAGTTCATCCCACTTAAATGTAATTGTCATCCCAAATATAGTCACTAATTCTGTATAAATCTCACTCCAAAAAGCATTTACTTTTGGACAGGATCAAAACAGGTGGCCTTCTGGGAGCCACAATTCCTCCTGCAGTTGGTGACACCTCTGAGCAGGTGTAATAAAATATCTACGAAGACTCTTCCAGCCAAACGCTCTCCAAATAGCTGAACATGACATCTTCCACTGAAATTCACAATATTCCATCTAAACTTCTTCTGGGATCCAGCTGTTAGTTTCACTCTCCTATTTTTGTGTTTATATAGGTGTTACTTGCTCTCTTAAACTAGACTGTCCATTTTTATTTAAAGGATGACCAGGTTATCAAGCTAGAGGGCACCTGGGCAGAAATAAGCTCCTAAATTAAATGAATTTATGCACTATGTAGGATAATAATAAGATGAAAAAAAAGAAAGTCTCACTACTAGATTTTGATACAGGGCACCACAAGATTAGGTAATAAAGCCCATGAATAGGCTCTTATGTCAGGTGATATTGTATTGTAGTGATGCAAATCCCCAAACAAAGTTACTATCAGTGATATAACCACAAAGTAATTGTTGCACAGGGTCCTGCAGCTTCTGCAGGTCTGGATCTGGGGTTCCAGAACAATTTGTCAGGTTTGCATGTTTGGTAATCTAGCTTTGATTTTTATATCACATTTACTATTTCTGTTCTCCTCCATTTACATGTCACAACGATGTATGAGCTTTAAAAGTACCTAGTCAAAAAATGTAAAATTTTGGGAGAGGCCTTAATTTTCTGAACAGGAACAAAGGTCAAGTGTGAGTCTGATACAAGGGAGACAGACAGAGAAGGAGAAAGAGAGAGCTGATTATAAACCAGGGAAGCGTAAGTGACAACATGTGACAGCACACCACACTTCATCCATGGCAGCCCTGTAGAGAAGTGCCTGCCTGCTCGCCAAGGCCTCCATCTGTCTGTGGCCCGGCGAGGAGTATCCGCTATTCACCACACTTACACTCTGCCCCATGCTGGTCTGCTTGGTCCACGCCAACGCTAACTCTGCTGGTGAGAGCTATATTTACAAACAGCTGCTGTGGCACTGGGTACGCAGACCACAAAGGGGAGGGAGAAATACTGTTTTGCGTCACGCCCCTAGAATATTACAGTATCAACTCAATTATCTCTGTATGTTCGTCTGGCATTGCCTCATAAAAAGTGTGTCTGAAAATGCTTGTGGAAAGGAATATTTGACAAGGCACACAGTAAAGCCATATACTGAGCCAACTTTATTTAATTTCAATATTTTCTCCTCAATAGAAATATCTGTGTAAATAAACATTTGTTGCAGGAGATTAACAGGCATATAGAGGAGCATCAGTCATACGACACAGCAGAGTAAAGGGCAAGTTTGGCAAGTCGGTTAGCTAGACAGGGTGCCATGTGGAGCACAGCAATGTTTCCAACACTTAGAATGAAAAAAATAATCTTTGCACAGAAGCCCACATTGCACATGGCTACTTCATAAGTTTGTCACATTTAAAGTATCTCTGAAACAAACCAAACAAATATTTATTCACAGAAACAGAGCAAATTAAATCCACAGGTTAATCATTTTTACTGAATGTTTTTCCACTCCTGTTTTTTTGGTCTTAAGTCAGAATGATCTTAATCTTCATCTCATTTTTGCATAAAACACATCCTTCTGTGCACTGCTTAAAGAGTTACAGATTGAAGCCTTCCTTTCCTTTTCAACAATTTTCATTTTTATCCACTTCATTCTAACTACGACTCTAACCAATTCTCCTATCACGCTTCCAACACCTCAACCACCTTCGTCACAGGGGGAAGACCAAGAACCCAGAGAAGGTGGAGTACTTCCAGCCTCCCATCAGGTTGCCTCTCTCCAGTCTGAGGTAGGCCTTGTCCCCCTTCTCCATAATCACAAGGCCGGCATTAGTGGCAGCTTCTCTGGTCACGTCCTGGTCCCCGGCAAAAGCTGAAATCATCGGCCAGCCATTCAACATCAAACTGACCTAAGAGAGAGCAAACAACGTGATTAGAGAATGCAAGTCACCCCACTGCTATGGAAACTATGACTGTCATAACTGAGATGTCGTACCTGAATAGTTTGTCTATTGTAGGCCTTTACAACATGGAAGTTGAAGCTGTACACGCCTCTTCTTGGTGCCAGAAAGACACTGCTTTCCTGGTCAAAATGAGTGCCAACATTCACCAAAATCTGATGCAACACCAAGGGAGGGAGAAAAAGGAGGACGGCACTTGGGTCATTCCTTTTGTCCATGCAGTTTGAGCTCAGACCTAAAATACTGAGTCATTTTTTTGACATGTCCAAAAAAAGCCCATAACCCCCATGAAAATGCAGCACGTCTGCACTGTGAGTCTAAAACTTCAGTGTTTACCTTATTAGCATTTTTCCTCGCTGTCAGAATTCTAATTGTATATGCATCTCATTGGCAGAAGACTGACTGCAAAATACTTGGAGTACAGCTTTCAGGAGGGGAAAACCTATCAACTTTATTTTATCATAACACTGTAAAAATATTCTTAAGGGCTTTTTTGAACTTCAAAACTATTTACTGTAACTTAAAGGAGAACAACACCTAAATTAGGAATTCCAGTATGGTATTTACATGGCCTAAGGAAGTTCAATCAATTTTTGTGAACATGAGCCACTCTGTCTCAAAGCCAGAAACCAGAGAAGTCTCAAACTTGTGATGTCATAGGGTAAAAAAGTCTGGAGCTGCTCCATAGACAATGAATGGGAGCCTGATTTTGTAGACCCATGGAAAGTTTGTTTTCTTTTTTTATACCAAAATGAGCTTTATTATAGTGTAGTTTTCTGAGTTCTGAAACAGAAAATGTACCCATATACTCAGAACTTTCCCTGGGTGCTCTCAGTGTCATCTACAACATCTTTCACCATTCATCATCTATGACATCACAAATTTTAATGTTTTAGATGATTCCAGTATTTAGATTTAGGAGAGAGCTGTTCATGTTTACTAATATTTTTGGACTATCTCAGAACATAGGAGTAATATGTATGAATTTTGGAAACTGGCACATTTCCCCTTTAAAGACACATAAGCATACTTACATTATCAAAGTAGATGATCATGGTGCGGTTGCTCATGTCCGTGGGCTCGTGGTTGGTCTGGCGGCTGGCAGAAAAGGCCACCCGGCCGGAGCCAGAGCGGACCGACATGCCCAGGGCGTTACCGGCCGGCTCGGATGAAGGAGTAGAATCACACACGACCAAACATTTCCCCTCAAGGATGATGGGCTCTGTGTCATTCTGGCCCTGAGACTCCACAAGCGCCCACATCAGGAGGACACCAAACAGTATAGAGAAGTCGACAGTGACAAACCTGGGGTGCATGACTGAACTTGGGATGTTTAGTCCAATATCTCTGATTGATTCTATTGTAGAAAAGTGTCACTTTGGACAACTTGAAATGGAAACAAACATGCTACGGAGAAACAAATTGTCTTTGTGAAAATGCTTCAAACTTTAACCTCTACGTAGTTTTGGCCTGGTACCAGCTGAAGTACATTAATATGCACCCAGGCAGCGATAGAACCAGCAGATGGGATAATATTCAGAAAATACTCAGAATTCTTCATTGGCCATAGCTGTCAATCACTCCCTTTCTGTCTGTCTTTTTCTTGTTTGCCCCCACAAATCCCAAATCTCTTCAGTGTCCTACGTGCTGTGTCAGCAGGGGCCAGAATGACAATCACAAAAAAAATCTCTTGGTATTTTCAAGTTGATTTCTTCAGCAAAAAACCTGACAAGAAGGCAGAGGAAAAGTTAGCTGGCAAAGGGGAAGAAAGGGTTTTTAAAGACAATGTGCAGTAAAGATCTGACTTTAGACTATAGCTGATGCAGATGGAGGGAAGGATGGGGTGATAAAAGATGCTGATGAGAGGTGAGGAAACAAAAAAACAGATGAGGTAAGATTCTGGAGAGGTGACAGAGAAAGGATGTAGGACCCAGAAGGGAGTGAGAAAGAGAGAGGGTGTGGGGGAACAACTCCACTGAGTGACCATCTGTCTTCTACACGTACCCCCCTCCCTCCCAACGTTGCTCAACACGAATTCCCTCACACAAACACACGCACACACTCTCTCACTTGTGCTTTTGTTTCACACTTAAGGATACAAATATAGTAGCTATACATAAAAAAATGTCACCTTTGCTTTCTGCATTTTTCTTTTATTTTCTCTCCACGTTAAACATCCTTTCTGTGTTAAGCTCATAAAAATTAAAATTTAATTGGGGATTAGAGAAATTTTTGACCTTATGTGATACCATTAGGTTTGGAACAGTACATTTTAAGACACCACTCACATATCTATGATCGAGATGTGCAACAGCATGCGTGGAAACACCTCCGTCCTGGCTTATTAGAAACTTATTTCATTGCACACAAATACAGCTGCTTTCTGGTTGAAGAAGGATTCACATTATTGCAAAACTACCAACTATTCACCTTAAAATAAGTGCTCTCAAATCACCCTATTTTCACTGTACAGTACAATCCTAGTATTTTAAGTGAATAAAAAAAAGATGATCACCTGTTTCCGTCTGAGCAATCTTGTAATCCATATCAGGTGAAAACAATTGTTTCCTTACGGATGGAGTACCGTTATGTGGTCAAAAATAAATCCCCGCTCTCTTGCTCTCCTCTTACATTATTTCACAGCAAGGTAGTCAGTCTGATTGTAGCCAAGCCAGAGTATGCTCTGATCTTTCTCTCTCTCTCTTTTCGTCTCCCGCTCTCTCTCTTTCTGTGCCACCCCCCTTTCCTTCTGCTTCTTTCTCACCCTCTATGTTACATCCGCCCACTCACCTTTACACTGAAATAAAGAAAATGGGAAAATAATTGGGTATCTGAGCTGCTTCAAAGAGCAAAGTTAGTGAGTGGCAGTTGTTTTCCCTTTTTTCTTTAACATCCAATCCAATCAGTCATTCCTTTTTGTGTCTTCAAGCTGAGTTAAAAAGGATCGAGTGCACCTTCATGAAAAACTCCTCCAATGCTTTATAAAGCTAAGGTAGCTTCTATCAAAAAATCAGACCTAAGACTGGATAAACAGGATATAGCATCAGTTTCTCTATAAGGACATTATTTAGTGTTTTCTGAGTGTATGAATACATAAACCAACCTGATGAAGATACACCTAAAACAAACATAAATATGATACATAAAATGTAGCTTTCAGCCAAACAGGGCAGGCCATCAGAGATGCTTAACAAAGGATGGAATGAGTTAATGTCCAGTTTCAAAAACATATGACATCAAAACAACATTTACAACCTCCTTTAACATAATTGTAATATCTTGAAATCAGTCATCTGCAGTATGATTGCTGTGGAATGAAAAGCACATATTAGCAGTGCAATTTTGTCAACAAGGACTATTTTTTGCCCCTCTTAAAATGAACCTCTTCATTTGCCGTCCTGCTAGGATCCCCTCATTTTCACTCAGTCATCTCTGATATTTCCATGTCGATATCAGTCGATCACAGTTTTATGAAATATGGTTTTGTCTCTTTAATGAGGACGGATGAGCTGAGGCTGAGATCTGAGGGAAGACAAACATCAGAGCCGCTCAAAGTTCCATGTTGTGTGGCTCCCATGAGGAAGTAAACCAACACTCCTTTGTCTTGGCATGGTTTTGTCTAAGTTAAACCAGCATGGTGCCCATCAGCGGGATTTTCCCCACCTCAGACTTTGATGATAGTAATGTGACTGTTGAGCTCAGCTTTGTAGAGTCCAAAGCCCAAGCACACTGGCTCAATGAATGTGGTGGTGAAAGTGTGGAGGTGGGTCAGATTGTTTGATGGTCCCAATTCAGAAAAGGTGATGGTGCCTGCGCCGTAGTCCACGGCAACAGGCAACTCGGTTGCCAGTCATTTGGTACGTGAGGCGGGTCTTCCTGCGGTTGTGCCAGGCAGCCAGCTTCCTGTCATGCTGCTGTGTCAAGCTCCAGGATACCTGGAAATTTAACAAATGCATTTTAATCATGGAATATGTTTTCCTTTTGTTTCAAACTAGAACTAAAACAATGGATCAGTTGTTTTTTTTTAAAGCAAAATTACAAAAAATCACTAGTTATTGCTTATCAAATGTAAAGATTTGCTGTCTTTCTCTGTTGTCTTTGATAGTAGACCATGTTATGTTTAGGTTTGAGACTGTTAGTCAGACAAAAAAAAAGCAATCACATTTGCATTCTGGAAAATTGTAATGGGAATTGTTTTCAACTGTTCTCTGATATCTTGTAGACCAAACAATTAATTGTGACATATGTATCAAATCTAAATGGTTAGGTGCTGTCAACTAAACCAGCTGCTGTAGGTGGCACATATACCTTGTTGTTCCCAAAGGCATTGCCCTCTTTCCCCTTCCGTCCAATACTTCTATAGCAGACGCCAATATCCCAGAATCCCTCAGCCTTCAGCTCCCAGTAGTGAGTCCCAGAGCTAAAGGTCTGGGCAGCGAGGACCTGCGGCCAGTGGTCGAAACGTTCGGGGTGAGCGGCGCAGGGCAGTCGGTTTTTGACCCGTGTCACTGAGCGAAGGTCGTCGGAGATACTCAACAAAGGATGGGCCGTGTTAGTGTCCAGAGACAAGGGACTGGTTACTGCGTGAGAGGGATATAAAATGAAGTAAATAAAACATAAATACATATAGCTGTCTGCTAACTGACATGAATGGTTAAAACAGAACCTACAAATATGGAGCAAAGCCAGGAGATCATTAGAGCCAGGCTAGCTGTTTCCCAGTTTACAGTCTTCATGCTAAACTTAGCTAACTGGCTACTGGCAGTAGCTTCATATTTAATGAACAAGTATGAAAGTGGCATCAAACTTGGCATCCGACTAAGAAAGCAAAAAAGCACACTTCCGAAAATATGAAACCAATCATTTAAAGGTCCAGTGTGTAGGATTTAGGGGAATATATTGGCAGAGATGGAATATAATATTCATAACTATGTTTACATTGGCGTATAAGCAGCTGAACCGCTTCATATCTATATAGGGAGCAGGTCCTCTTCCACAGAGATCACCATGTTGCATGGCCACGGACTAATCAAACACTAGCTCTAGAGGGGGCCTTCATGTTTATATGTTGCCTGAGGGCCACCGTAGGTTGTCAACATGCTTGGAAAATGAGGGGTGAAGGAAAGGGTTTTCAGTTGGTTTTCACTGCTAGATGCCACTTAATCCTACACACTGCTCCTTTAAGAAAGTTCAATGAATGGGGTGGGCGTGTGCTACACATCTGCAACTCACAGAGCTCCCTCTTGAGTTCACTGAGGCAGCGGAGGGTGCCGGTGATGAATTCTCGGTATTTGCTCTCTATGTCCTCCAAGATGTGTTTTCTGTCCAAATTGATGGCATCAGGGGTGAAAAGTGGGCTGTTCAGGTCAGCTAATAACCTAGAATACAAGAGCACAGCGTATACTGAAAACTGTCTTGTTTTAGGGAATGAGAACAGAAAGATTAAAGGCTTGTTTTCTTCCTGCCTTTATGTCTCATTGTCTTTTCTGTCTTTAACATACTTACAAAGACTGCCTAAATACACACACACACCAACACACCTGGCTCCACTGACTTGTTCTGGACTTACTTTGTGTCATCTGATTGAAAGGCCTGAGGAGAGAAGAGTGGAGGACATAAAACAATTCATTTACTGAAAATATAACAATGTCCCTGTGTATCTGTCCAGCTGCATTAGAATGGAAATAAACACAACCCTCTATCAAACATATAACTAACTACATCTGTAGCCCTGTGCATTTTATTAGGTAGATATGTGCCACCTTTTTCCCACAATATACGAGCTTATACAAAATTAATTGCAATATTTGTAGTAAACATACTTATGGTTCTGCTATATATTATGTAAGAATATATAATTAACTAAAACTGTTGGATGACAGCATCTTCTGATGGGCCCTTAAAGGAGCTCATCAAGGTTTTACCATTAGTGTTAGTGTCCTACGTCAGCATTATGATTGCCAAAGTAAAACAGTTTTGGTTATTTCTCACAAGACATACTGTCTGTGCTGTTTTGTCTGTTTTCTTCTCACTGGGTTGGACTCACTTTGAAAATGGTGACATCACTAACCACACCCACATGTTTCAAATAATCCCTGTGCCACACTGAATTCAGTAAGAGAAGTCTGTGTTCTTTTTTTGCATGCCTCCACAGTGAACGAGAATTTAAAAAAAACAAAGAAAAGTATTGATTAATTGGAGTAAAGGGGGTCTGCATTTAACAACAGAAAAACTACATCACAACATCTGTTTACACACTCTCTCATTCATCCAGTCTTATGCTCAGTACTTCCCAAACACATGCATTTTTAAGAAAATGTTACTATTTAAAACACTCATGCATGGGCGAGTAGAAAATCTGGGCAGGCACGTTCATTTTAGCTCTGCTCAGTGGAATACATGAGCAGAGTTCAAACACACGTGCTTGCTGCCGTGTCCTACTCATATGGAGAAGTGTTTTACATAGTAAGATCCCATTTTCTCTGTTTTTGGATTTTTCATTTACCGTGGAGGCATGTGGAAAAAAACTGTTTTCTTAACAAATTTAAGATTACACTGTGTGAGTAATTTATATACAAATGATCCTTTTGTGAGTTAAGTATTCTTTTAAACTCTTATCCATATTTAATGCTACAGAGAAATAATAAAAATAGGTTTTCAGGGGCTTTGAATTTGTCCCCCTTGTTGACAGCAAAGTGAGGAACTCATCAGAATGGTCGTCTGTTTAGTGTCTGCCAGATGAGCTGAGATATGCCACGTAGGACAACATAGTAAATACCAGCAAACTGTTTTTATTTGATACTTACGAAGACACAGGTGGGAAACCAGAACTTTAACAAACAAGACTATAAAATCTGCAGCCAGGCAAGCGGCTCTGTACTTGGCAACATGCCCACAGTAACAATTTTAATGTTTTTTAGCAGGAGTAATGGTTACCATGTTCAGTTTGGCATTTTATCATGCTAACAATTGTTAATAAGCACCAAGTGCAGAGTACAGCTGAGGCTGATGGGAATGTTGGTTTGAATGTTTCAAAGTAATGGGCAAATCTAAAATTTGACCAGATGATGGTGTTTGGGGAAAATCCTGAGGGGTTCATGAATGTCTGTCAACACATTTAACTTAAAACCAAAAAATGTCAACCTCATGGTGGTGCTAGAGGAAAAGTCAGACCAGCCAAAGTTAGTGGAACTCATCCTCTGAAATGTCATGCCAACCCATGCAGTAGTTACTGAGATATTCCCAGTTGGACCAGATTGGTGGACCGACCGACAGACTGACATTTTCATCCATCTGGTCTTGCCACTAGTGCGGCTTAACATGGTTTAGCTGAAGGAGAACTGATTCAGCTGAGTTAAAATGTTCTCCTTAGCACACCAGAAGCTAAATTGAGTCAAATGTTCATTTCCACAACTGAGATCACTGTATCATATTATTTGCAGTGGCTATGTACAGCAGAGTATCTGTATGGCAGCAAGTCTTACCCAGATGAGCAGGAAGGGGTCAGTCTCTGCCAGCAGCAAGGCCAGGTAGCGCTGGATGTTCAGTACCTGGTTCATGTCGCCTTTCACCTTGGAGCAGTCGTCATGCACACGCTGCATGACCTGCTGTCTCTCCCTCTTGGTGATCTCCTTCAGATCAGTCACCAGCTTCTTAACCTGGACCTGCAGGTCTGAGCCCAGTCGCTCCACCTGGGTTTCATCCTGCTTCAGAGAGTCCTGAAAACAGAAATTGATGGATGGTGCCAGATCAGTGATTGAGACATAATCAAAACATCTGATCCGATTGAAAAATTGATCCGTAGATTGAGGCCAGTCTGAAGGTTAGACATGGAAAGGATTTCAATTTGGGATCCCTAGAGGGTCATACATTAAGCCGTACAGGGTGTACACACCGTTTACTGAGAGAGTCATTACATTGCATTATGTATTTTTACTCACAGCCATGGTTGAATCAATACTCCCATGCTCTTTGAGGATTTGCTCTCCATCTTTCAGTTTCTCCTCTGCTTTGCTGAGCAGTGTCTGGAGAATAACCTGTAGAATCACACATTTATGAGCAGACACACACTCAGACACAAACAAACAAACATAAATACACACACGTGGTTGTCCAGCTGACCTTCAGATCCTCTTCTACTTGTTTCAGCGCTTTCACTTTGTGCTGAGCATGCCCTCCATCCAGCAGACAGTCACCACACACATACACCCTCTCGTCGGCACAGTAGTAGCGCAGTATCTCTGTGTGTGTTGGGCACCTTCGCTGGGAGAGGTCCCCGAGTGGATCCACCAACAGGTGGGTGCTGAACGCAGGTCTCTCCAGATGGGGTTGAAGGTGTTGGGCACAAAGCGACACTTCACACCTCAGGCAGGTCTTGACAGCCAACGCTGGCTGCCCTCCTGCTGCCTCGGGTGGGCAGCAGTCACACAGCACTTCTCCATGCTCCTCCTGACACTGGGGGCAGGTAAAGCGATTTTTGCCCTCATCCTGGACACTCCAGGCCTCGCGGATGCAGGCAGAGCAGAAGCTATGACCACAGGGCAGGGGGTGCGCTTGGCTGAAGAAGTCTCGGCACACAGAGCAGGTCAGCTCTTCGTCTAGGGATGCCATAGTGAGCAGATGGAGGGTCTCTGGTGTGTTTGTGTGTGTCACACAAGTCTAAAAACTGGATACACATGAGATAAAATCAAAAACACGCTGATGATTTGGATGGCAGTCAGCGATTGTACGTGAGAAAATGTTACCAGACGTCATGTTGTTGGCCTTCACAAACACCAAATGAAAGACAAGTTACATGCTGCTGTTACATGTAAGAATGCCACGATGAGTAATAAGACAGCTAGCATTGAGCTTGTGACAAGTGGGAAGTCCTTGTTTCACTCCAACTGTGCAATCAGACCAGTAATCCTGTCTACTGGGCTTCTGCCTACCGTGCTCTATGAATAGAATACTTAACAACCACTATTACTGGAAAAATGTGCGGAGGCTGGACAAAAATAACACCTCATAACTATAGGGAAGGAAGCAGGCAATCAATATATAAAAACAAAAAAAGACTTGCTGATTATCACAGTGAGGATAAATGGTGGCAACACTGACCCCAGATGAACGTTAACTCGACTCAGACCCAAGCACAGGGGATCAGGAGATCATCCTTGACAGCTTGTTGGCCTGATTTATTCTCTACACGTGCTCTGCTTTTACATGTTTAACCACCAACTCACATATGTTCATCTCAAATGAATTAAATAAGAATTTAAAATAAACGTCTAGAACTAAAGTGGGATTTCTTACCTGTTGTAGCCCTGGTGTTTGAAGACTGTGGCCAGCAGAGAGCGTGTGTGTTGTGTGTCCATTTGTTGACTGTGGAGGCTAATCCCAACAGATTCACCTCCCCGGGGTGTCTGCGCTGGACTCAGGGAGGTCACATGACCCTGGGATGGGAGGGGGCGTGGGGAAAATTATTAGGTAACTTAGAAGTAAACTGTTCCCAGAAGACTTGTCTCATTTATTTTTAGTGAATACTGTTTGTACACATTTTAAACCACTCTGACGTCAGCTGATTTGTTTTTATGTTGTCAAAGGAAACACTTTCTTTCTAGCTCATCTTTTTAAACTGTATGGCAGTGGTCCTACTTAATACATATTACAGGACACTGTGAGTGGGGGAAAAAAATGATTTTCCCTCCGTCTATGGTACAGGTCTTTCCTGACTTGGGCATACAGTATATCTTTAACTGAAACCACACACAGGAGCACTGGTTTACTTTCACTTCCTTGAGGATTTAACTGTGAATTTCAAAGCCATCAAACTTGCAAGATGAGTTTCACATACGTGAGAGACCAGTTTTTTTCCACAGGCCTTAAAAACTACTTCAGGCTGATAATGTCAGCATAAATTAACAAATGCTACAGGTAGAATCAACAATATAAAAAGAGAAGCCCAGGATATCCACTGTATGTAAAGAGACTGAAAAAATAATACATTGTACATGTATCATTTGCACTTATACTCAAGTTTAGAGATAATGTATCCTAATAATTCAGAATATTCTTTAACTTTTCCTCTAGCGCCCCCGTGAGGCTGAATTTTGTAGCTTTCAGAGCAATGTCTAAGCAACTGTTGGATGGATTGTAAAGAAACTTTGTACAGACATTCATGTCCTCCTCAGGGTGGATTTTAATAACTCTGATAATCTGACTTTTCTCAAATTAGGGTATCTAAGGAAGACTGCTCATCTTCGGTTTAGGTGAAAAGGTTGATACCACCTGTCAGCCTGTTTAATATGAAGCTGCCTTTTAGCTCATCTAGGCATAAAGACTGGAAGCAGGGAGGAATGTCCAAAAAATTTGTTACAGTTTGGTATTTGTACTGGTAAGACAAACAAGATAAAACCTGTTAATTAGTGAGCTTCAAAGGTTCATGCAGGCAGACTTTGATACATTTTGACATACTTTCCCACTGATTCCAGTCTTTATACCAGGCTAAGCCTAATCATCCTCTGGAATTTTAGGGGAATTAAAAAAAAGTACTAATGAAATTATATGATGAACCAAAAGCATATTTCAGATAATCTAACAAAGAAACACATTTATGCGTAATATGAGGTTTAATTGTAGAGCCCCTGGAAAAGTCCTGACCCCCCTCCTAAGGCAGACATGTTATATTGAACAATAACATTATGTCATCTAGTTATCTGGACTGTTATTTGGTCACGTTGAATTGTATTATGCTCTACAGTATGATAACAGTGCTATGTTATGATGTTTGAATCAAGTGAGACTATGTAAAGTTTGAAGGAACAGTGCTCAGCAAAAGTTGCATAGTCTCACTTTAAGGAATTGTGCAGTGACACTCTGTAATACAGTCTGTGATTTACAGTTCAATTAACCAACACTTGTCATGTTAATTCTCTTAACTTAAGGTGTAATATTGTCTAAGAGTCAGTACCCTACATATTACCTGTGTATATTGGTACTTAATTGTAGGTACAGCAGAACAAGGGAGTTACAACTGGGAGTTTACTTATACTATGAATATTTTGTAAATACTGGGCTTTTGCAGGGTATTTTAAGGGAATAGTAAAATGACATACTGTAGTCTAAATATTTTACTGGGTACTTACAGGGTATTTTAGGGGAAAGGGGATCTTACTTAGCACTGTAAGTATTTTTTATAGTATTGGGTATCTATAGGGTACATTGTGCTATATTTGTGTGTTTGTATATGGTAACATTCATTGTTTGTGTGTATACTGTCTATATATGTGTGTGGTTTTAACTCTTGACTGTTCGGGCAAAATAAAAATGAAGTTAAAAACTAAGTTTTCTTTTGTGTTTCCAGTTGAGATATAAATAGATGAGATAGTCATTCAAACGTCCACTCTGTCTTTCTGCTGCACCTGCTAACATGTTTTGTATATTATCACCGTATGATAGTTGTTATGACTCCAGTGTTTGTTTAACATGTAACAAAATACAGACTTGACTTCCTCAGTACATTTATAAAGTCATATTCTCCAACAGAGGTAATATTCTGGTTTGCATAATTTCCATGAAATCTCCCATGAAAAGGGTGGATCAAAGGTTACTAAAAACCTCTGACTGCTCGACTGAACGACAGTGAATAATTTCACTGCTCTAGCAGGACACAGAGGTGGAAATAATGCAAAAAACGAAGACGCAAAGGGAAGTATTTGCATATGGAAAAGATACAAAAATTTAATTTGGAAGCCCCTTCTGTATGCATTGCATGTGGATATGGGTGATTATTTTTTGTGTTTATCTGTGTGTCAGGATGTTCACAGGAAGTGACACAGTATGCTATCTGATGAGAATATATCTATCATGCTGTCTGTTGAAACTAGTCACATGATTTCACCATGAGTGGACACAATAAGTGGGAGACCGCAAAAAATATAACCTCACTATGAAAAACTGCAGCACTGCAAGCATCAAGGTTGATACGCTAAGGATGTCCAACGACAGCGAGATGACTGGGATACATGGAAATACTTCACTTCTCTGTGGAAATGACCCTGTGTATTATACAAATACCGTGGGTATTGTGGTGGACTGGGTGATATTCCTTATAGGACTACCTGAAGTCTGCCTAGCCTGCTACGCTCTCCTGTGTTTACTCAAGAAGGACAAAGCCGCTCCAATCTTTGCCATGAACCTGCTCCTGTCAGATCTCATTCAGATTGGGATCACAGTAGTTTTTATCATAAGTCGGTTTTTTGATGTCACCTTCCAACCCTTCGTCAAGGCCCGCTGCATCGCACGACTGTTTGTCCGCTTGGGACTGACCTCCAGTTTGGGTTTCATGCTGCTGATTTCTGCAGAGAGGTATTTATTGGTGTCCTGTCCAGTGTGGTACCACACCAAGAACACTGCAAAGTTATCCATCCTGATCTCACTTTGCACGTGGATCTTTTCACTGGCCTACTCCTCTTTGGATTATGTCTTCTTGATTCACACCAGATTCTCCTTGTTGCTGTTTTCCATCATCTGCCTCCTCCCTGCCCCAATTCTTCTGAGTCTCTTCATAGCCACGTGGAAAGCCCTCAACAAGAGTACAGCCATGAGACATGACAAGAAGAGCAGGAGGAGAGTTTTGGGGGTTCTGAGCCTGGTGTTGGGGACGTATATTGTTTTGTTCTTCCCCTTCTGTTTCAGAAACCTCTGCTACGCTCTCAAAGGTGATAATGCCTCAGACACAGAGGACCCAGTCAGGGATTTTTCCAGTGTTTTGACCAGTGCTCTGGTCTATCTAAGTCCTCTGATAGATGCTTTAATCTATATTTTCATTAGGAGGGACATAAGGGACACAGTGGAGGCATTTCCTTGCTGCAAAAAGCCTCTGATGAAGCTCAGAGAGTTTCAGGACAAGCTAACAGACTCTTCCCAGGCAGAGACAGCTTTATAATTAATTTGATAAGTGGTTTAAAAAAAGGAACTGCATCTCTGGGGGAGTTTTTCATCACACCCCTTGCATTCTGACTTACACTGAATCATCTGCTTCTCATATCTTATGCCTAATTCCAGTGAATTTCTGAATTATCTCATAAACCAGAGGCGTAGTACATACATCACGTCCTATCTCACAAAGTAGGAAAATTAAGTCAGCTCTAAAAACCAAACCACTATAATCATGCTCCACAAGTTTCTTATTTCAAGACTTCTGTGAACACATACCAACCGAAGATGCCTTTGAGCACCAGCTAAAGTCTTTCTAGTGGGACATTAACCTATTTGTGAATTAATATAAATGTCCTTGCTTATTACCTGCTGCTTTTACTGTGTTTTTTTTCTTTAATACTTGATTATTTAAAAAACAGTATGTGCCTTATCTACATGTATGGTTAAAGTAATTATTAAAATGATCAAGTAGAACTCAGCCTTATTTAAATATAAGGTACTCAAGATAATTGCAACAATTTTTGTCTTTGAGAGACACCTAGTGGCTTTACTCATGTAAGACCACAGCACCTGTCAGCCGTCGTGTGCCAGGAGATGTGGGGGTGAATTGATAAGACATCGTGTCCAATAAAAACAATGGAAACAAAAACAAAAGAGTGTCGAGTTGGGAAACTGTCCAAGCAACAAGATGTTCACTAACCAGACTGCCTGTCCTGCCACAGCTCCATCTTTAGCTGGCAGATGCTGTAGTGGGTTGCTCCTGTGACACTGCAGGCTACTAATGTACCCTGCACAAAAGACTGTAACACTCTCAAGCAGACTCATGTGGTGCAGCCAAACTGCAGAGGAGGAAGTGGGTGACTTATCTCGGTTAAGTTGTAGACACAGGATATGCCATCACCACAGTTAGTCGCCTTTCAGCAGCAGATACAGTAGGCTGAGTAAATGAATGAATGTAAAAGATTTAAGACTTTTTTGGCTTTGGAACTTTGGTGCAGATTAAAGATCCCCACAGGATGAATCCCAATGGCTTTAGCAATGCTGTGACTTTTCCCCTGACAGATGTCAGTCATTCTCTGTTGGCGGGACACCATAGTCTACCTACAGAAAAGTAGGTGAACAAAGAATATTCTAACTGAAGACCTGCTTCGATGAGAATACTGACAAACGGCATCTTCATTTTGACACCAAAACAGCATGCTGACACGTAAATGGAAAAGCAATAGACTGGGGCGCTTTTTCCCTTATTGCGTTGAATATTGTCAATTGTACAGCAGACTAAAGTTTGGTGCATTTGCAAGTGTTTTCATTGGCCAAAGTGACGTGACAATATCAGGTACATCCCTTTGCAAGGGTCTTGTTCAGTGGGTTTTCGCCTGTCCATGCACATCCAACATTTTCTAACAGCGTGGACGCATGTAAAGTTTTTGACACACTGTATCCTACTATTTGGGAGAAGTTTGCAGTGAAGAGAAACTTGCACAGAGTATGAAAAGATCCAAATGTTTCTTCATCATGATTATGTGTCATGTGGAAAGCATAACTGAGGCTCAAGTGTTTAAATATGCAATGTCAAATCCTGTTAGCATTTTCAAACTGTTATAAAATGGCATTTTTGTTTTAACTTAAATGTTACTTGCACAAATGGGTTATATTGTTCATACTGTATTTTAATTTTCAGTTTTGAATTAACATTTGAATATTGCCCACTTTAAAACGGGGTATGAATATAAAAATTAAATATCAAACAGGTTTTCCATTTTTTCATTATGGTCAAAGGAAACCCATACAAGTATGTGAAAATGAAAATACAAAATGGATTATTGCATTTTCATTTTCATTTTTACTGAAAAAACACATATGAAAGCCACATCTCCATTTTACAGTTTAGATGATAATTTTAATCAAGTCCCCTATGGGCTTCCTTACAAGTCAGACTAGATTTTAAATATGATTATCTCACTGATTTAAAAATGTATATTTTTTGCAGTCATCCATAACAAACCCTGGTGGGATGCTAAAGCTATTCACTGGAATGTAAACACCATTCAGACCTATTTTTGGCTTTATTTGGTTCTATTAAGTTTTTGAGTATATGGTCTCCAGTTGACCAAAGTGTGATGGTGAAGAGGTCCAAGTACCTGGCTTTGCCTGTGGAGATGGTTGGTGAGAATCAAAGTAATCCTGGCTGTTAAATTAGACACAAAATAGCTAATTAAAGACTGTAATGAGAGCCCACTGCATCTATAGATACCACGCGCAGTGCCAATAACTTCACATTTAAAACCATATTTGCTATCATTCAGGCTACGTTTGATTTTTTTAAATTAAAATATTAAAAATATTAATTATGATTATTTTATGACAGCGGGGTGGGGGTGGGGGGCAATCATGCACATCTGTACAAATCCTAAATCCCCGTCAGATTGATTCAGCCCTGCATTAGAGGTGTGTGTGCCCGGGCCTGCACTCCTATGTGAGATGCACACTGAGAGCCAATGTGGAGGTAACCGTGGTCACTGTTTCCCAGAGGACCGTCTGGCGGCGAGGGCCATTAATTATAAGAGACAGGGAGACAGACAGCTAGCCAGCTAACCAGACAGACAGAAAGACAGACAGTACCGCAGAGAGCGCAGACAGGCCTGACAGGAGCAGGCCCCGACAAATACAAAGAGAGGAGGAAGAGCAGCACGCACGGCCAAGAAAAATAATCCTCCCCGTGTAGCGAGTACAGCTATCTGCACCGCCCCTGCTTCTCCTCCTGCCAGTGGACTATGAGTAAATACATTCAGGCATAATAACCCTTTGTCATAAGAGAAAGAAACGCGTTTTACGACGGAGATAAATAATTGAAAAAAATGCGGCTGTCCGACTGCGCATCCCTGGGAGTGAATAGGGAATTGCTGCGCCAGTGTCCCGGCTGAGAGACGGAGCCGATCTTACCCAACATAAGCTCCTGAGCTCTTTCCCCCGTGTCATTACACAATATCGCAGCCAAAAATCATCGTTTCAAACATGGTAAGTTGTTTTTGTGTTATATTTATTGCGATTATGTCGGCGACGAGCGGCCTGTGGGGGAAATGCACATCCGGGACTGTATTTTTTCGAGAAGTCATAATATTTTATGAATCATAACTTGTTATGATGTGGGAGCGCGCGTGGCGTGCAACAGGTCGCCGTACAGTAGCGGGGACGCGCATCTCACCGCCGTATTTTGCGCTTGTTTCAAAACATTGGTGTAAAAACGTGCGACCGTCGAATACGCGAACATATTGGCAAGATGGCACGAAAAATACGAGTGCGTTGTTGGCACAATAGAGTTCTGCTTTAAAAAAGCAACGATATTTGTCTGTCTCTTTTGACTGTTTGGTAACTATGAGAGTTATCACTTCTTTCTCTTTGACAAAATATTATCGATTACGCGATGACGCGCATGTTTATAGCCTAATTGTTCTCTTTTGAATCATTTTATAGCCTATTGTACGGAAATCACTGCTCGATTTGCAGAGAAGAGTATCCAGGTCCACTGGAAAAATTACAAAAGTCCGGAGTTTAACTATCATGTTAAATGAATGGGACTTCACTGTCCAACAAAGGAAGACCTATTTTAATAATTCAGTCACAAATCATTACCCGATTTGACTGGTAGGCAACCTTTAGAGGACCTATAACATTCAGACTTTCGGATGCATTTTATTATTCTGTCCAAGCCTCATAGAGACAGAGAGGACGTGGGAGGGTGTTGGGGGGTGGGGTGTCACAGGGCCCGGGTGAAAAATTATTTTCCTCCTCACTCTGGCTGTGTCTTTCTTTCACTACCTCTCTCCACGTGGTAAGCAGTCGGGATGAGGGTGAAAAGGGAGCATTGTGCCTCCAGTCAGTGGCCTTATGTGTTGGAGAGGCTCTGAGAGGGTGATGTTCACTCAGCTGTGCTCTCTCTACGCCATTGTTGCAAATTCCACCTCATTTCAGCTGCTCTGTTTACTGAGCTCACACAGGAGCCTGATTCAGAGGTGGCGGGAGCACCATAAGACCTCACTCACCTTGAATAGACTTGAATATGCGTGTGACCAGGTGGCCTCTGACACAATATGTTTGGGTTAATGTCAAGAAAAAAGGCAGATATCATTTAACCAAGCCTGTGTTGGCTTTTGCGCCCACCTGTGCACAGAGTTTCCTTCTGTGCGGCACAGGAAAACACACAGTGAGGTTTAGATTTATATGCTCATTGGAGTATTCGCAAGCTCAGGGAAAGGCCTGTATGTGATGAACTTGAGCGTCAATGTATGAGGGTTTACTAAAGAGAGGCAGTGGACTCTTGGCTCAAAAGAAGGGGTGTTCACTCGCCATTTGAATGCAAAGTAGTGGATGAACAAGTGAGCTGTGTGTGTGTGTGTGTGTGTGTGTGGAGAAGGAGGGCCAACGGTGAGTTTTGAGAAAAGGGAGACATGTTGAGAGAAACTGTCACACATGCCTCTTTGGCACCTCTGTTTTTCTTTGCACCACAATGCCACCAACGTGGACACGCTTTATTGAGACTAATCAATCCAGAGGATCCACTGTCACACTTTTGGAGATGATACCTTAGTTCTTCTTCTTTTTTTTCCCTCTAAGTAATTTAGATACCTACTTTTTTCAGTGTGCAGGGAGACAGAATAAAAGTTGTGTGTTGGCCAATGCGCCCCTGCGTCGGTCCCATCCTGCTGAAGCATGTCCCGTCGGAAACAGAAACGACCCCAGCAGCTTATGAACCTGACCCTCGGTGCCTCTCGGATACTTGAGCATGGTGAGAAATAGTCTACATATCAAAAGAATACTGGTTATTCAGTGGGATTGGATTTACATTAGAAGGGATGCTTAGACCTCAAATAATTCATTTTTTCTTAACATTGCAGAGATTGTGCCAGTTAACAGCTAATACTGACATTATATTATTTTATGGTATGTCTAGTGTATCACTCTTATGCAGGCCTTTTAACTGATGCTTTTTTGCACTAACTTATGACCTAGGATGACTTGTCCAACCTCATATGGTAAAAATCACATACTGAAATGTCATTATAGGGGGTTAAAATTGTTTTTAATGTTGTTGATCAGAAAGTAATAATTTAATCTCCATTATTATTTCAAATTGGTTTCTTTTCTTACTTATTACACAGTTGAATCCATTTAATTTGCATTATGTAATACTTGAACGCTAAGAAAAAAGAAGGCTTGTTGGAATAATTGGCCCACAGACAGTCTCTAATTCATTCTGTGTGGTTGCAGCCATTTGCTGCTTTCTTTGCCCTGTAAAACCCAAATGTCTTCACTCTTCATCACTGCCAGGTTCAAAGAAACAGACCACCCAGAATGGTGGGATATACAGTTAATCCCCGGAGAAACAATTGGAGAAAAATAAAATACATTGAATTTGAAAATGTGTCATGAGATGCAAGGTACAGGTTTGGTAGAAGCAAAGAGATAAGCATGAGAAGGTCAAGGAAAAGGAAACTTTGTGAGGCACTGTATAAGGTGTTCAAACTGCAATAGCATTAGACCCCATTGTCCCCTTTCAGCTTTGTTGCTGGGCACTGAAGCATGAACATACCCATGAAGAAGTGTGTGTGTGGGTGTGCACGCAAGTGTGTGTATTTGTGTCTGTCTGTTCACTTCAGTTACAGAAGTAGGGCCCACATTGTGTCATAAAACTGAAGCTTTCCAGCAAACAGAAGTTCTGTGTGTGTTAGCAAGTGCATGAGCAGCCCTGTGCATACAAAGTGTTTGCTTTTTTGTATCAGTATGATTTTGTATCAGTGTGTTGTACATTGACAGGTATGCTGGGTGTATGTGCTTTCACATCTGTCTCTATGATTTTTGGGGCTAAGTTAGCTTGTTGATGGTCTGTGAGTCATTATGTCTGTCTGCGGGGCTGTTTGTTTTCTTTGCACACCACCTCTCTTCCTCTGCCTGGCCCTAAACCATATCAAGAATGCGACCTCAGAGTGTTTAAGGTCAAGTCTTCCACCCAATCAGGCACTCAGTACAGTGTCCAGTACCCAACCAGGACCTAACTCTTTGCACCCCATAGGGCTACTGGGGGAAGGGCTCTTAAGGAGATGAAAGAAAGACAGATTGAATGGAGGACGAAAGGAAGAAAGAGGGGCAGGGATGGAAGAGTGTCTTAGTGTGGATGTGGCTTCTTTTTATTGGGTGGGGGGGTTAAGTCCATTGTCTTGTGCGTGTTGCCCTGGAAACAAGGTAGGCTCCTCCACGGGTGAGCAGTGTATTCTTGCAGATCAGTGGAATCTGTGTGTGCGTGTGTGTGTGTGTGTGTGTGTGTGTGTGTGCGTGTGTTAGCATGTGTGCCTGCATACATGACATTGTGTGTGTGTGTGTGTGTGGCGACAGTGGTCGGGAGGCTGCAGTTGATGAGGATAGACAGGACAAAGAGGGAAAGAAAGCAGTGGTGGTTGATAAGGAGGTGGAAATTAAGCCCAGAGGTTAAAATTGTTCCCTTAGACAACTGAATTATTCCCTTTCCCAGGCATCAAGTAGCCCTCTATAATAGCATCCTTTACATCTTACTGCTGTTTTGTTTCTAAGTGTCCTGAAATGTGGATTAGCATGCAAAATAGTCTATTTAAAAAGTTATATTATAAAAAAAGACTCTAGACTATTATGTAAACCTTCATTATTTTGTTACCATTAACAATGATAAAAATTACATTTAGATTTTCTTCTTTCAATTTTCTTAGATGACAACTTGGCAGTGAAGTCACACTCCTTTCAATTTATCCTGGATTCTCCCTTGTGCTCTCCATCGTCCTCTCTTCAAAGTTCCCAGCTGCCCATCACTCTCCATTCATCTTTCAAGGACTCTCAGACTCCCCCTTTACCCATCGAAGATCCACCGAAATCTTGCTCACCGAGCCAGCCTTCCCACCAGCCCCTCAAAGACCCAAAGCCCTCCCTCTCTCCTGACTTTCCTGACTCATCTCTCCCTTCCCAAAATCAGCATCTTCCTGCTCTTCAGCTGTCTGGTTGCATTCCTACGTCTTCTGCAAGTGCCCTCATCCACCCTTCGCGAAGCGCACACATGGCCTCTCCCAAGTTGGGGCTGTCAGCCACCACCACCACCTCTTCTTCTTCCTCATCCTCCTCTGCCTCCCTGTGTCCTCCACCGCACCCTGGAAGCCCCAGCCGTGTGCCTGAGGGCCCCCCAAGTCCTGTTACTCCCACTCCCAGCCCAGGAGTGACATCTGCCTCAGCTGCACCCTCTAGGGCCCAACTGAGCATTGCCCTAATCCTGGAGGAGCTCCGGGTGCTACAGCAAAGGCAAATCCATCAGATGCAGATAACAGAGGAGATCTGTAGACAGGTGCTACGCCTTGGAGGAGCCTCCTATACCATAGATACACCCTCCCAGCATCTTCTCCCTCCCCTGCCTCAGCTCTGCCTAGAAGGTGGCAAAAGGGCAGCCAGCCCGACTACCCAGTCAACTGCACCCCAGCCATCCACCTCTGTTGCCCCTCTCCTGGCATGCTTCTCCTCCCTGCTCCCTTCTCAGGGAGCTAACAAACCCACAAAGCCGAGCAGCTCCTTGTCTCAAATCCTGCAGCCCCACAAGCCCCAGATGGAAGGGACAGGAGGGACTGCGGGGCCGCATGGGTATCTGAGGGTGAGTTCTCGATCCTCAGCTCCCTCCACCTCTTCTTCTGCTGCCATCTCCATGGCTTCCTCTACCTATCCTCTAGCTTTGTCTTTAGCACTGCCCAACCGCTATCTTCATGAGAAATCTCCAAATACCACTTCAGTGAGTGGGCACAGTGGCCTGTCCTTCATAAACTCATCCCTCCCCACTACAGTATCGATGGTGCCAAACTCCCCAAATGCTCTGCAGTCTTTCTCTGGAGGAACAGACTCTTCCTCTGCCTCCAGCTCCACAACTACTGGCCGCCTCCAACATGCATGCCGCTTTTGTGGAAAAATGTTCAGCAGTGACTCTTCCTTACAAATACATCTACGCTCACACACGGGGGAACGACCCTACCAGTGTCCAGTGTGCCTCAGCCGCTTCACCACACGAGGCAACCTCAAGGTGCACTTCCTACGCCACCGTGAGCAAAATCCGGAGCTCTCACTTTCACTCCTGCCACCTTCTTTATTTGGGGTAGCACTGGGGGCCACTGGGGGATCAGAAATGGGACAGACCATGAGCAGTGGTAGCAGTACAAGTGGCATGAATATGATACAAAAGAAGCCAAAATGCAGGCCTGAGGATGAAACATGTGGAGATAACGTGGAGGCCAGTGGTACTAACACTGTTTTTTCTCTGGGATCCTCTGGAGGATCTACCCCTTCCACTCTACCCCTGCCCCCTAGTGTTGACTTGGCTTTGATTTCCCACTCTCTCCTGCAGCTCAATAGGGCTGCAGCTGTAGCTGCTGCAGCCTCTATCACCTCCGGCTCATCCCACTCATCCTCTTCCTCAACTTCCACATCTTCTCTGGCTACCTCCCTCCTCTCCAACCCTTCCTTGTCTTCGTCTTCCACCATCACAGGGTTATTCAAGGGTGCCAAACAGCAGCACTTTGATGAGAACACTCCCCCTCATGTCCCAATGCTTTCTCCTGCTGCGTACTCCCAGCTAGCCCACCTGCCTAAGCTCCTTTTCCCATCTGTCTCTACTTCCTCATCCACCCCTGCAGCACACCCATCCCTCTACAACCATCCAGCCTTGGGCTTGCTACGCACCCCACTACCCTCTACTCCAGGCTCCCACCAACTTGCTTCTTCCAGCCATTCTCAGCTTTCTTTCCCTTTCTCTTCATTCCCTAAAGTCCCAGGTCCAACCACCACCACTCCATCCTCCCTGCCTTCCTCCATGGCTACCTCCACTCCTACATCTGAAACCTCCAAGCTGCAGAGGCTAGTGGAGAAGCTGGAGAAGGCACCCTGCTCCTCTTCTCCTTGGACTTCTTCCTCTCCTTCCTCTTCCATGCTGGAGATGTTATCTAGCGGTGCCACTACCTCTTCAAGTTCAGCCAACAGTCGTTTCACAAATGCCAGCACTTCAACCACGTATGTCATGGCATCCCCACCATCTTCAACTCTTGCTTCCACTTCTGTTTCAAACTTCACCCATGAAATGGTTGCTGCCCTGGGCATGAGTGCCAATGGAGCAAGTGCTATGGCGGGGGGCTTGCTACCATCACTAAGCATCACAGGTCCAGCTGGTAACCTGACAACCAATCAGTGTGGAGTGTGTCTACGAGTTCTGAGCTGTCCCAGAGCACTGCGTCTGCACCAGGCTACGCACCTTGGAGAACGCCCTTTTCCGTGTAAGATATGTGGCAGATCCTTCTCAACCAAAGGCAGCTTGCGGTCACATTTGGCCACCCATCATGCTCGACCACCTAATGCACGTGTCCAGAACTCTTGCCCACTGTGCCAGCGAAAGTTCACTAATGCCCTGGTGCTCCAGCATCACATCCGTATGCACCTTGGTGGACAGTTGCCCACAGATGGCACAGATGAATCTGCACATGAGATGCAAGCTGAATCTAATGCCAAACCCTTGTCACAATTACAATCCCAGCCCACTGACCCAAATACCATCTCAAATAAAACACCTCCTCTAGCAGGCCAATCCAAGAGCCCAACTCCAAGCTCACCATTTCAAACTCCAGCAGTTGGCTCAGTCCCTGTATCTGGCAGTACGAAACCGATTGAGGTTACCAAAAATCCCAGCAAATCTGGGTCCTCCAGCCCAGACCTCATCCCCCCTTCTGACCTTAGCCCTGACCCCTTCATGAATCCCACCACACAAACTCCACCACCAGGCAGTGTAGAACCCCCTGTGCTTTGTGTCAGTGCCCCTTTGCCAGCCTCCCAGCAGACAGCTCAAGCTTCCCCAGTTGGCAAAGACAACCAAGCTGAACAACAAGCCACTGCTGATGTCCATCCTCCTAAATCCACCCCCTCACCAAGTTCCTCCTCCGTTACCAAAACCACAGTGTCATCAAATGCTATGGTATTGGACTGCAGAGAGGATGAAGCACCTACCTCCTCCGATGCCTTCCTTGGCTCCAGATCAAACCTGGAGGACTTACAAAGCACACCTGCCCTTGGTGACCCCTTTGCTTACACCTGCCCCAGTACCTCCACTGACCCCATCCCAAGTCAAGATGTTTCTAATGTTAATGCAGCACCCACCTTGGAATCAGAGTCAGTCTCCCCAAGGCCCCAATCACCAGAACCCATGGAAGAAGACAAAGATCAGTCCTCTACACCAGCAACACCAAAGCAAGACCAAGCAACTGTGCCTGATGATGACCCCAACATGACGTCCACTTCGGAGACTGCTGACACTATTGGTGCTGAAGTAAGGGGTGCATCACAGAGAGCTGCCACTTTTGTGAGGGAAACACGTCAGAGCTTTCATTTTGGTTCGTATGGAAGGGAAGACCGGGCGGAAGGTGTTAAGATTAGTGGACTGGCTTCAATTGAGGCACTGGATGGTTCTGTCCCCATCAACCTTGCCCCAACCCTCCCATCTCCAATGTCTCGTCCAGAGAAGAAGACCTATTGCTGTGCTGAGTGTGGAAAAGAGTATGCCAGTCGCAGTGGACTGAAGGTGAAGAAAAAAATTGTATGATATAAAAATAACGTATACTGATGTGATGTATGGATATATTGGCTCAGTAATTGTAGTACAATGCTTTTTCAGAAGATTGAAACTACATTTCACAGCTTTAGTGCAGAATTAAAGATCTAAAATATAAAGTATGAAATTCTTTATGTATAAAGATTTGCTAAAGAATGCTTTATGTTCCCAGGGGCACATGAAGCACCATGGTGTGCTAACCAAAACAACACGTCCACCTGCCAGGAGTAGCCGTTCCTCCACTGACCAACTTCCTTCCTCTACATCTATGACTTCCTTGAACATTCCTGCCACCAGGAGCTCAGCAGGCTTCTGGAACCAATACCAAGCCTTCCTCAACACCAGTAACGAGCCAACTGATGACCCAACCGCTGGCAGCCAAGGAGAGAATGAGTCAGCACGGTCGACAAAATCACCCATGAGATCTCAGATGGATCCAAGAGCCCCAGAGGAAGCTGGGGAAGAGTCTAATGAGGGGTCATAACTCGACTGAGCGGAATCAGCTGGTTAACGTTCTGGTGTTTTCAATCAATGTTTACCTTTTGGTGAAACTGTATGAACATTTGCGTAGTACTGCTTCCTTAATACATTTCCAGTAGCCTGTCAGTTTGATAGTCAGAGTAATATGTTTGTATGTGAAAGTTGTGAGTCAATCAGCTTGGTCTTGTTGTGTTAAAAAAAGGAGACACTTAATGTACAAATAAAATGAAAATAATCAAGAAGTAACATAGTCCAGTTTTTGCTGGATTTGATGAAAAAGTGACACTACCTTTGTTTGGCTGAAGTTGTTAATAGTTTGATGCACCTTCTATCAAAAAAAGTATCCCCGTTGTATCAATGTATCATATCAGACCTGGGTGAAATAATTTTGAGTTTTTGCTCTTTACAGCAACAGGCACAGATGGATAAGGTTTACCACATTTGAACAAATTTGATATTATTAGCTAATGTGTGAGTCATAGGATAGTACACGTAAAGAACAGTTTCAAATAACTGAATGTCAGTATGTAAACATTGCGGTACTCATTGTGTTGTGCCGTGTACCAAATTTGATCCACTGGCACCAAAGGAGGCTCAAGCTAACCAAAATTAATTTCTTTGCAAATGCTTCCCGACTTAGGTCTGTTTCATATATAAGAGATTATTTCCTTTTAGTCACAGAGGGAACTGATAAAAATGAGGAAATTAGGTAAGCTAAGTTTTGCTTTGCGAGAGCACACAAGGCCAACAAACTGAATGTGTTTCTGTGGGGAATATTAAGTCTTTTGTCCCCCATCTTGTGGTTCAGATAAACTACTCACTGATGTCATTGTGATTTACTTTTCACTATATTGTCCTGTCAAACCAGAAGCACAGCTGCAGTGTTTGTGAACCCAGTGAGGACATGGTCTTGTGTGTGACCTTTGACCTTCAGCTTTGTGTATATTATGATTGTTGTTTGGTCCAAATGTAATATCTGTAACACTTTTTCAGTTACTAAAACTTTAAGTTGCAATATATATATATCAGAAGTCTATGTCTGTCTGTTGTAAGCTGTACTTTCAGTATCTCCATATTAAAAACCAGTTTGGACAAAAAATATCTTGTTCTGTCTTGAGAGAATTTGATGTTACAAAATGTGTTTTAACTGGTGTGCTGACTTATTATTTTCCGTAAACACAGCAGGTATACATGCTTGTAGGCATTTGCGTGTCTAATTATAACATCCATGATCCCTCACAGTTACACATCATTGATCTCTGCTCTTTGCCAAGACAATCAAAGCTCTCCTCTCTTGTGTCTCATCAACTAAGGGGAGTGGAGGAGGCCAGCTGTCTTTCCTTAGCTATGGCCAACGCAGCAGCTGAGCTCCAGAATGTGTGCACATAAGGCTGGTAACAGGAAACTTGTCTCAAGTCTTAAACATTTTACTCAGAATGTGTATGTGTTTATAACTGTCTCTGTATGCATGTGCACACATAATAACGCATCACACCCACATCGTTTATGATCTGGGGCCTTGATATTCCCTTTTAAGTACAATGTAGCACACAACACAACATATTTCAAGGTCAGTGTGATGCACGGATGTAGTAGGAGGTTATACAGGTTACCTCAGTTGACATGTTAGTGTATAAATGTATGTGCAATGTATGCGTTAGGGGGCGCAATTTCCCTTTGTAATACAGTTTGATGCTGCATAATGTATGTACATAGTATGTTTGAGGCCTTTTGAGCAGCATTCATTAAGGATCAGTGTGAGACAGTAAACATCTGTTAGTGTTAAATACATTTCATTACAACAGGCTGTAATAAACTGATAATGAGTTTCTCATGTTTAAACCTAACAGCATGAAAGAATTAGTTTAACAAAATTTGGTCATTACCTTGGTCTTTAAAAAAGGCTGAGGGTAACACAGTTTTAAGATGGCAGGATGGCTTAACAAATTGATTAATTGTATGATAAACACACTAAAATTTAAGACATTTTCGAAATAAATTAATTGTTTTCCAAATACTTATTTGCCGCGTAATTTGTTAACGACTCTGTCATTTGTGTTTGCGCACTCTTCTCTGTACATAATAACAGCTTCGTGCATTTTATGGAGCATCAAGGCATTTAATCACAACCTAAGGGTAAAAGCAAACTATGCCAAGTCTAATGCGAAGGTCACCAAGTTGATTCCAGCCCTCCATGTCAGAGGGGCGGGCTGATTTCGGAGGGGGAGGTTTACAATCCTCTACTTTCCAGCTAAGGTCTCCAGAGAGTATCAAACTACCACGTCTGCAGCGGGGAGAGAGGGGAAGAGGAGAGGGGATCAAAATAAGCCGACTGGAGGTTAGAGAAGAGAGGACAGCGAGGAGTCAGGACTGCTTCATGAAAACAAAGTCGGTCGCAACATCTGGAGCAAAGCGCAAGCTGAATTTGGACATAAAATACGCACAGCCTGCAGCCCTAGAGCCCCCCTTCAGACTTCCTGCTCCCAGTAACGTCTGATAATCTGGTTAAAATTCACCAAAACGCGAGAAGAATGCACAGACTGGACAAATACCTCTCGTGGTTTAGGTAACTCAAGTAGGCTAATAAGTTGCAGAGACGCATATCTTCTGGAAACTTTTTTTTTTGCGCTTTGCGCCAAGTCGACCTCAGTTGCACCGTTTTCGTTTATGGGATTTCGCAAACAATGTTTTGACATTTAGCAAAGTTAAGATTGCGCAAAGTGTCACGGGAAGACCTGTCCATTTTTGTATTGTTTTTGGGAGCGTCTAGTGATGGCACCAGAGCTCAAATCGCTTGTCCGACTGCTGCTGCTGGCGGTGGTGTGGGAGCTGAGCGCTCAGGGAGCGACGGAGCGACACATCAATCCAGAGGTGAGGAATAAAGCCAAAGGTGAGCAGTAGAGGAGGGGGTGGAGAATAAATCCACAATAGAGAAATAAAGCCAGATAACAAAACAAATCCATGATTAAACAATAAAGGTAGATAAATAAACCCAGGATCAAGGAATAAAGCTAATTAAACACATTTTAAAATCAAGACAGAAAGCCAGATATATACATATAGAAACATGGAATAAAGCCAGATATATAAATCTAGAGACTGGTCGTAAAGTCAGAAAAATAAAAGCAGAGTTGAATAGGCCGGAAAAAAATAAATGCAGACTAGATAAAACAAAATAAATAAATGCAGAATAGAGGAGTTAACCACATAAATATCCAATATAGATAATTAAAACCTGATAAATGAATCTAGAGTTGATGAATAAAGCCAGTGATTATGAGATGGATAAAGACAGGATAAAGGGAGTGAGGTTAAGGAAATACATAAAGGGCCCAGGAGTTAAAGAAAGGTTTAAATTATAGGTTAATGATTAATATCATGAACCCTTATTTGTAGGAGTAAAGGATGTTTTCTGCTTTTAATTTTCATCACATTATCTGTATTTCACTGACCCACACATACACTGGCTTTGTTTATGACTACCACAAAGGCTTTGTTAGAACTATGCTTCCTGCTGGATAGTAATTTCAACAGTTGCCTGTAGTTGGCGCAGGGATATGGGAAGGGCTTTGACCCTGGGTTAGAGGAAGCAGCCCATAATGATGATAGCGCTCGTGAAAACACTGAAAAATGCTGAGAGGGCAAAAGCAGGAGAGCAAGAGAAAAAGCAATTGAAGAGAAATGCATGAGCTTGTATTGTGGTCGGGGCAGAGACATAGGCAATTTTTGTGGGAATGGAGGGGGGGGATTGATAGTTGTGGGTACAGTTATATTCTGAGGGATGGGGAGATGTAATTGTTGACATCTGTCCTGAGTTATGGCTCAGAGGACTGGGGGGAGGTTGGTTTTACAATCTGAGAGGTTCTGCAGCATCTCAGCCATGGTCAGTTGTGGAAAAACACCCACAGTTTGAACCCTAGTTCTGCACATGAACACGCTGAGCTAAGGTATGAGCTCTAAGGAGTGATGTAGATCAGGGAGGACTGAGAATTTCCTGTTCTTTTCTGTTCTGGTCTTTTTACTCAGATTAGATCTGTTCTGTCCTGTCTGCAGTATCAGCAGTCCTCCAGCTCCACAGACACACTGTGTTGCAGGAAGTGACATTGTTATGATACCCCTACACACCTGCTTCCTTTAGTATCATTAGTAAATACTTTGTGTGTATGTGTGTGTGTGTGTACATGCATAAGAACAGAGAGGCCCAAATGATTCTGGTAGGTCATACAGTGGCGCCAAACATCTCTCTAATCATTGTCCCTGGCCTATGGAATTATAATTCCAGCTGCACTAGTGGAAGAAAACTCCACTGACCTACATAAAACTGTCAACCTAAAGGCACAGTCCGTGATTCAGATGTAAAGACATGAGCTGGCGCACCACTGCAACTCAAAACTCAGGACTGGAACCACTTTTAGAGTTTGTTATTTAAATCAACAACAGCTGAATCTAAGTTATTGATCTCATCTGATGCTGTAACAGGATTGTTTCCAACAGTAATATTTGAAAACATGAAGGCAAAATAGGCCTATATTCTCCAATCATGACCAATTAAGAAATACACAATAATATATATTTCTCTATAAATTAAATTACATATGTATGAGTCTAGTCAGTTTGTAGCTAGGGAGGCAAATTTCAAGGAATCTACTTTATCAATTATTAGATGAACCAGTAGTTGGTAAATTGTCAAAAGCTGACAGAATGCAGAGAGCATGTTTGTCCACAACAACGGTGTTTCCAAACAATGCTTTCACTTAATTTCGCGGTGCTTCAAACCGCTTTTTGATGCTAGTCAACAACTGATCAGACAAGTTTTTATTGAGTCATTGTAGCAAGTAATGCTAACCAACCTTTAGGCTTCAATGAAGAGCATAAGTAACATGAGGCTGAACACGTTAGCTATCTTCTTAGCAATGTCTATGCCATTTTTCTTGTTTCGACAAAAAGCTGCTGGCAAAGTCTGAGAGAAAACAAGGTAGTCACACAAGTTTTTTGGCTGTAATTGTGGGTTGAAGACAGCAAGTGTAATAGTTATCATCCATGAATTAAATGTAGAAACTAAAACATGAGGCTGTTACTGAAAAAGAAGAACTGCAACATCGACATTCAACAGCCAGTAACCCAACAATCAGAGCACATTGCACATGCTTAATACCCGCGTGAGAGAAAGCAGAACTTTAAGTTTCAAATGTTTGAATATAAGTGATTTTTAAGGTCAAGAAACGGTTGGAAATGTGCACCAAAGTGCAGAGGCGGGCTTGGCCTTAAGAGCTCTGGAAAGTGTGTTGGTTCAATAAGTTTATGTTCATTTAGTGATTCACCTCCTCTGTTTTTTAAGACGTTTTTCTAAAACCGCTGCTTCCTGTGTCTATATATACTTCTTTCAAATAGGGGATGTTTGTCATCCTACATGTTGCCTCCACAAACCCACAAGTCACCAGTATCAGGGCACAGTTCCGTTATTGAGTAGGATGCTTGTGTTTTAATTAACAATAAGTCATTAAGTGAGTGGTTGAGTGTTGGTCAGTCAGTCTGTATTGGTCAGATATATAGTTAGAAATTGCAAGGATGCAGAGGGTGTTTCCTGTGGTTTGCAGTAAAGAGAGGAAGTGGGCAGTGGGTTTTTGTTTCACCACTAAAAACACCTTGGTGTGTCAGCAACCACCTGTCAGTGACACACTCACGCACACACAGATCTTTCTTTCATATTTGCACAGATCTTTTTCTTATGCGCACGCACGCAGACATGGCTACAAGCTGAGGTCATTCACTACAGAGGAAGATAAATGGACATGAAATGAGATGATGAAAGCAAAGCAGGGAAGACAGTGAGGAGGCTGTTGATGACTAGAAAGGACGGCATTGTGGCGGCGGGAGTGATGCAATCTGGGAAAAATACAGCTGGAAGATGGAGCAATTATCCAGTTAAATAGGGTCAGGATGTAAATCATAGCTGTCATGCACATATCCTGTATGAATATATGTCTCTTTCTTTGTGCTGCTAACGAGAATAAGCGTCGATTTAACAGAATTCAGATGGGTTAAACTGGTAACTTCACACAAGTCCCACACTAGTCATGTCTTAGTAGTCATTTAGAGGAAGAAAGGAAGGGATGGAGGAAGGAAGGGTGCGTAGTTTTCAGACAAAGCCACATCCTAAAGATCACCAGTGGGTGGCCAGAGGGCAGCGTCCCTAAGGAAAGATAGGAGGTGTTGCAGGAAATAAGGTAATACCCAAAGTCATTACCTCATTTCCTGTTCATAAAGGAAGTAAGTAATGAGCCAAATTTCAGGGAAGCCTGTTCCTGCCATAGAGATTTGACTGGGATTGACTTATTGCTCAAATGACATTGGCAGAGATGAGTGTTTTTCCACTCTTGTGTCACCAGGTCTTATTGTTGTTGGCTGGAGAATGTTTGTTTTAATAGACAGCAGCTGGTGGATTTACACACACACACACACACACACACTTAAAGACCTTTCTACATGTGTTGAGGAGCTCCAGGCCAGACGGGTCAGCAACATCGTAAATGTCTTCCTAGAGGAACAGCATTTGCCTCGGGCACATGTTCATAAAGAATTTTAAAAGTTTGATTTCAAAGTGAATATACCTTCAAACAAAATCCCCCACACACAATCACACCCCAATAATGAGCTGTTGCAAGTGTAGTGGGAAAAATGTTTATGACATCTGACATAATACTGCAGCTCTCAGGACAGACTGAGTGCATGTGTAATGAGGAGCTGTGTGTGTGCTGTATACCCAGCATGCCTCAGTTGGACTCCCATCGCTGTTGACCAAAGTTTCTTTCCATTGGCCTTCACCAAACGGAACAACTGACTCTCTCTCTTTTCTGAAACACAATCCCTCCTCCCTCTGTCATCCTATGCAAAATGAGCACTTTGCCTCTTGACATAGCAACCGTTGTTTGATTTTTGTGGATCTTCCATTAAACAATAAACTCACATCACTGCATATGAGCGAGCTGCGCCCTTTACCTCAAGATCCTGGATTTGGCCTCCCGAAAGTACCTTAGCTCTGTGTTTCTCTATGTCTGTACATTGTCAGACATCAACAAATCGAGAGTGACACTTGGATGTTTTTATGCAGCAGTTTTAAGTGCTCAGAGACAGGGCTGCCAAATGTCACGTGTTGACCATGATAGTCACGCATCTATTATCACACACAATGAAAAACAAATTATAACTGATGGCATCATGGCACAAAAAGAAGACACTGACAGCACACGGACAGACTAGCACAGTTAAGCCGGTTGCCACTTGGATTTTGATGCGTATCTATTCATGCTGTTACAGTACTGCTACTTGGAGCGGCCAAAATGGAAAAAGAAAGACTTGCAGTAATAATTTTTCACATTTTATATACCAAATAAAACCATCAGCTAATTTGATAAAGCTGTTTCCATAATAGGTTTGCTGCTAAGCGCAAAGGATTTCTGCTCAAAATATCCCTGACTATATCCGTATATAATCCAAAGTAGTTTCACTGCACATTACTGTACAGGGAAAATCAGCTTGATTGATACTGTAACACACTGAAAATGTACTCATTTTTAAACTCTCATAAATTAAACAAATAAATGTTTCCCTTCAGAGGTTGGTGGACATTTTTAAAGTAATCAGACTGACCATGATATGACCATGTCAGATTTGAAGTTGTTTTACTGCACAGTTTTAGAGCAGATTAAATGAAAAGTATAACACTTTGACAGTTCCCTCATATTTGAACTGGAACATTTTTTTCATTAGAGGTTTGCTGGAAGTTTTGGTGTAATTCTCTTCCCTAAAGGTGAAATCATCTCAAAATACATTGCAACATTTAGGAAAAGTCCTCATGTTTAAACTCTCGTAAAATATTGTCCCTCAGTGGTTTGCTGAAATTTGTATGTAATCCTGTCAAGAATGAGCCTAACTATGAGCATGTGAATTCTGAAGTAATTTTACTATCTCGCTCCAAACCAAACCAAAAAGTTGGCAGTTACATCAGTGATTCTCAGCTCAGGGTACCATACCCAAAGGTGTACTTCAGCAGTTTTCAGGGGGTAGCCTATGTGGAAGGATTGTGGAGCAGCTCAACTGACTTGTGATTTGAATAAAAAAATAAACCCTCACACTGAGTCCACTGTAATACATGAAAGAAGAAAGAAACAGTGAGCTTGTAGTAATGGATGAACAGTTTAAATAGTTGGCTTAATGTAGGCTAATGGATAAATAATTGAAATTATGGGTTGTCAAAGAAAGGGTACTTGAGTTCATTGAAGGAGGCTGTGAGGGTACAACTGACAAACAAGGTTGGGAACCACCGCTCTGCATCAAAAGACTGTATTAGCGTGGGCTGTCATCTCCTATGCCACTGTAAATAGTGACCATTTCCTCTTCCTGCTGCTGCTTTAGTTACTCAGCCCATTAGCGTGGTCAAAAATAGCAGAGTGCGACGGTGAATAAGACTTTGTCAAGTCACCTGTGGGACCCATGAAAGAGGTGTGGTAGCCTTAAAGTTAAAACAAGTGTTCAGTGTCACTCAACAGCGGTCTTTTGACTGAGCTGAGGGCAACGTTAGGATTTTGTAGAAAAGAAAACATAGTGAATGTGTAAAAGAGAAGAATAAGGTTTCAAGCACATTCAAATCAAACCTTTTCTTATATTTACAGTGAACTACATTCTGAGATGCTTAAGTTTGTGTTTGACTTTCCCGCTCATGTGGATGTGCTGGAACAGTGGAAAACAGTGAGTCTTTATGTGTCCACTGGAGCTCCATGGGTGAGTCAGAACCAGAAAGGGCTCATTCAGGGGTGAAGTCTAAACACTGAGACCTCCATGTCTCTCAAGGACAGACAGAGAGGGAGAGATTAGACCTTCAAGGGCCTCCAACATGCCATTTTGTCATTTACTCCTACACAAACTTGCACAAGTATAGTCATGCGTGAATGTACACCTACAGACTTGAGCACATATTCATATAATCTATGTCTGCACTACTTGCACAAGTTTGCTTCGCACTGTACATCATGAGTGGAAAAATGCTGAAACAAGGCATTTAAACATGCTTTGCCTTCATTGTATTAAGCAACTATTAGCAGCAGATGAGCTCTACAGCAATAATTGGGTGGCTCTGGGTGTGGTTGTTCATAAGTATTTACCCTCAAGTCTCTGGGTTTTCCATAAGAGAGGGATGAGGGAGAAGAGAGGAAAAGGGGTGGAGTGACGAGGCGAAGACAGAGACATGGACGTGGGGGGAAGAGTTTGACTTTGAGGTTTGGATGCGCAGAGGAAGAAATTCCCACTTAAATTACTGACTGACGCTGCTGCTCGACTGGAGACATCGGCTGAGGTTGCCCAAGGCCTGAGTCTCACCCTGGGACACTCCCTATCTTTCTTTCTTCCCTCTTTTCAACGCCCTTTACTGCACAAACACCCACTACGCCTATGGTTTTTAATCAGATCCACGCAAAACAGATCACATTAAGTTACGTCACATTAAGCCTTAGCATGCAAGGAACAATCAAACACATCCTAAAATGGCATTACAAGCTCACAAAGTGACTACAGCAGAATATCAAAGTGGTCTCGTTTTTCACTGCGCTCACAATAGTGCCAGTGTTATTTTTCGGCTCTTGCTTGAGAGGGAGAGAGTTTAGGAGAAGCTGTGTGGGAGAGGTGCGGAGCGAAGCCGCTGGCACCGGTCCAGATGTCAAACCAGCACCGCAGTGAAATGGCTTTTTTAGGGGAAAGTAAGGTCAAGCTAAGCTGAGACTGAGGGATCTGGAGGCCTGGAGAACTCGGTGACCATCAGACTATGTGCCTGAGTGGCTTCAAACTAAAACTTGCTCCAGTTATAAATGTCACAATCTACACTGAAACACAGACAAGTAGCTACAGAATAACTTCAGTGTGGAAACTGAAGTTAATCTTTAACTCTTTGAGGGGGATTTCCTTGCTCAGTTTGTTTCACAGGGTATTTTGTTGAAACCTGAACTGTCTTTGTTGGAAGCTTTTTGTTGGGGCTTAAGCTTGGCTTATTTTATGTTGACCTTAGTTTCAATTAAATATGGTCCTCATTGGAGAGTTGAATGTTGATGGTTGAATAGCTTTTGTATATAGTCATTAAATGGAGACACGCCAGGTGCTTGAAATTATGTTGCTCCTTCTGTCCAAATATCCAGATATCAAAACACAGAAAGATGTTACTCAAGAGCTTATTTTCGCCGTCAGTGAGGAATGTGTTTTTCCTGCAGTCGCATAAAAACATCCTGAACTTATCACTCAGAATCAACATCTTACCAAATAGTTCCCTTACCCTGGTTCAGCTTTTTCAAACAACAAAAATCAGGTGACATATGACTTGTTTATATGTCTGTTTTTATGAGACCGGAGTTTCCTAGGTTTCATTTTGCAATATATTTCTCATGACTCAAACTGTTGTATCCTTATTGTTTTGCTTTAAAGTCATGGCTGCAGCAGTACGGTTACCTGCCACCAGGGGACCTGAGGACCCACGCCCTCCGCTCCCCTCACTCCATCTCCTCAGCCATCAGCGCCATGCAGAGGTTCTATGGCCTCACTGTCACCGGCACCTTTGACACCAACACCATCGAGTGAGCACCTTCAGCTTTATTGTACATGTAGTAAAAGTACAGGCTTCAAACAGGGTCACCTGCAGTTCAGTATTCAAAATATTTCTTTCTTTTTGAGTGGACTTTGTCTTGTCTTTGGCAGAGCAATGAAGCGAGCGCGCTGTGGCGTGCCAGACAAGTTTGGTGCCGAGCTGAAGAGCAACCTGAGGAGGAAGCGATACGCCATCCAGGGCCTGAAGTGGAACAAAAACGAAATCACTTTCTCGTAAGTGAGCAAAGTGCTGAATCTGCAGAAGCAAGATAAAACACTGCCTCGAGCTATTTTACACTATCACTGTTGCTTGATTTTAACTTGTAAGAAAACTTGAGGTGACTGTAACTCCATGTCTTACTTTTCTCACTCTCCCCTTCACACACCTTCACACACAATTACACACTCTTCAGTATACAGAACTACACCCCTAAGGTTGGTGAGTACGAAACCCATGAGGCCATCAAGAAGGCCTTCAAGGTGTGGGAGGGCGTCACCCCACTTCGTTTCCGGGAAATCCCCTACAGCTACATACGGGATAAAGTGGAAGAATTTGCCGACATTATGATCTTCTTCGCCGAGGGTTTCCATGGCGACAGCAGCCCATTCGATGGCGAGGGAGGCTTCCTGGCACATGCCTACTTCCCTGGCAATGGCATTGGTGGGGACACCCACTTTGATGCAGCCGAGCCATGGACTATTGGCAACAAGGATCTGTTAGGTGAGGCTTTGTTGAGTCTATGTTGAAACTGACATTTTGATGAGGAGTATTTTTTTTCTTTAGTAATCACCTTAAACCTGATGACACAAATGTTGGGAGTCAGGACTCTTAATTTTGCTGTTGTGGGCAAAATACAAGCAGCGACAGGTCCAGTCTTGTGTCAGTACATTTTAGGGAGTTAATGCCCTGGGCTGTGTTGATACTGCAGAATGGAGAAGTGTGTATTTCTGGAGGACAGCAGACACGCAGCTTTGCACCACCAGCTGTTTGAGTGTGACACATCTTCTCGTGATCTGTAGATCATTTTATTTTTGCTTTACTGATGTGATAAGTATGTGTGCGTTTGAGTCATTTAAAAATGAGGAAACAGCAACATTTAGCCAACTCCCTCTCATTTAGTACTCATTGTCTCATTAGTATAAGATCAAACTGCCCCTGTTTCACGTCTCCTACAGTACTTTCAGTTATTTGAAAAACAGTGTTTTGGTGTCAATACTGTTTCAGGTAATGATATATTCCTGGTTGCGGTCCATGAACTGGGCCACGCTCTGGGTCTGGAGCACTCCAATGACCCTTCAGCCATCATGGCTCCTTTCTACCAGTGGATGGACACCGAGAGCTTCCAACTTCCTGATGACGATCGTAGAGGCATACAGCAACTTTATGGTGCGTTATTGACAGTTCACTATCCAAATCACTACCAGACAGAGCTCTGTCTTTATTTTCCGAACTTAAGTGATACATGTCCAGAAATCTGTAGACAGATAGATGTATAATGTTCTATCTTTCTGAAGATGTATGGGACCTTTTCTGTTTTTATTGACTTATTGTTTGTGTAGTCCTTGGTACTCGTTTTCTCTCTGTCATCTGCTATTACAACAATCTATTTTCCCCAGTTGGATCGTTAAGTTTCATTTGGTCTTACATGACCAGCATTAGATGATGCGTAAGGTTAAGAATAGGTCTATAAAGATCATTTTTATTTGTGCTTGTTCACATAGGATCTGGATCAGGCCCTCGGCCCCCTCCTGTAACACCCCGTACGCCAAACCACAATCCGGAGCCCACATACTCTCCAGACAAGCCTCGCTTTGGCCCCAACATCTGTGACGGACACTTTGACACCATCGCTATTCTCAGAGGAGAAATGTTTGTGTTCAAGGTAAACTCACACAACCCTGTTGGGCTTTTGATACGACAGTTTATATCACAGGCTGTTAAATAAACCTCTTTTCTCTTTCAGGATAAATGGTTCTGGAGGGTACGTAACAACCATGTTCTGGATGGATATCCCATGCCGATTGGTCACTTTTGGAGGGGACTGCCTACTCATGTCAACGCCGCTTTTGAAAGAGAAGATGGGAAATTTGCTTTCTTTAAAGGTAATTTGGCTTCAGTACGTAACAAACCTGTAAAAGATTTTACCTCCTAAAAACAGTCTTAACCAAACAGGCAACACCTTTTTCTCTCTCCAGGGGACAGGTATTGGGTGTTCACCGAATCAATTCTGGATCCTGGTTTCCCGAGAACTCTAAAGGAAATGGGCACTGGGCTTCCCAAAGATCGCATAGATGCTGCTCTCTACTACACTCCCACGGGACAGACATTTTACTTCAGAGCAAACAAGTAAGTCATCCTCTGTGTGTGTGTGTGTGTGTGTTTGTGTGTGTGTGTGTTTGTGTCACAGTGAAACTGTACTGAAGTTTCTAAACTACTGATTCCAAGGAAAATCCATTTGTGTCACCACCACCAAAAAATACCTTTCAGTGTTGACCATATAAGGTCAAAATACTTGAAGTCAGTCACTTATCCTGAATTACAACGCTGCTTCTCATTTAAACAAACCATGTGGAACTTTAAAGCTTGCTGAGCCTTCCCATATTTACAACATAGTCATCGTCATAAAACAGCTGAGTAAAATGTGGTAGTCAGTGATTACAGTGCAAACAGCCACCTACATAAACAGAGTCCATAACAAGGGTCAGCTTTTATTTATTTTCTTTTTTGCATATGCCCAAAGGCTAGACACCTTTATTCCTTGTCTTAGTCTTTTCAGGTCTAGTCTGGCTGTCAGAAGAGTAAACTCCAATCCGTCTGCCATAATTCTGCAGACACTTTGCATCACTCATTTTGTAGTCTGCCTGGAGGTTTAGTTCAGCGGAAACACACTAATTTAAGTATGTTTTCATGTCTCGGGGGTCAAGAGTAAGTCTCCCAACTGTCGTCTAATTTTTGCCAAATAAAATCTTAAGTCCTATAGGGCAGGTCCAGGTCAGGTCTCAAGTCATTCAAGCCAACTCCAAATCAAGTTTTGAGTCATGTCACAAGTCCTTTGGAGCAAGTCTAAGTCAAGCCTCAACTCCTGTAGGCCAGGTCGAAGTCACGTTCCAAATCTTTTGGCCAAAGAAAAGTCAGTTCGATAGTCCTTAAGGTTAAAAAAAAAAGTCAAGTCTCCAGTTTTTC
Organism: Cephalopholis sonnerati; assembly: GCA_019142605.1. Lineage (NCBI taxonomy): Eukaryota > Metazoa > Chordata > Actinopteri > Perciformes > Serranidae > Cephalopholis > Cephalopholis sonnerati. The sequence continues at coordinate 32,710,412 of JAGQAX010000010.1, forward strand.
ATGACAGGTCCAAGTCAAGTCTGTCAAAACAAGTCTCAAGCCAAGTCTTTAGTCTTCCAGTCTAAGTTAAGTCTCAGTTGTGTCAAACAAGCTGCAAGTAAAGTGTCAAACCCTTATGGGCAAGTTCAAGTCTTAAATTATTCACACTGTGTCCAAGTCAGATCTCATAAGACAAGTCTAAGTCAAGTCTCAAGTCTGTCAGAACAAGTCTCAAGTCCTGAAGGGCAAGTCCAAGTCAAGTACTGAGGAATTTCAAGACAAGTTCAAGTCTCAAGTCTTGTGGGGCTGTAAGTGAGACCATAAACTCACCATAGCTGTTCCTCTCGTCATCTGTCTTTGTTTAGATATTACCGCTTCAATGAGGACTCACGTACTGTTGATGATGGTTATCCAAAGGCTGTAAGTGTGTGGCAAGGAGTGCCTGATAACATCAAGGCAGCCTTTATGAGCAAAGATCAAGGTAAGAATGGCGTGTATAATATTACCTAGATCATTTTCACACATGTAAGAGTAAGCCGATACTTGTAGAAGTTGCTTTTTGTTCCACTTCAGGTTTGTTTCTCATATTTCTCTCCTCCACCCCTCAGCATACACCTACTTCTACAAAGCCAACAAGTACTGGAAGTTCAACAACCAGATGATGCGTGTGGAGCCGGGATACCCCAAATCAGCCCTTCGTGACTGGATGGGATGCCCCAACGAAGACCCCAAGACGGACGGAGGAAGAGGCGGAGGCGGACACGACAAGGACAAGGACAAGGACAAGGAGAGGGAGAAGGAAAAGGAGCGCGAGGATAAGGACAGAACTAGAGATAGAGAGAGGGAAAGAGAGAGGGAGAAGGAGACAGAGAAGGAAGAGGATACAGAGGTGATCATTATTGAAGTGGATGAGGAGGAAGGGGTAGGAGGTGGCAGTGGAGCAGCAGCGGTGGTGGTGCCACTGTTCTTGTTAGTGTGTGTGATTGCGACGCTGGCTGCCTTGGTGTTTTTCCGTCGGTACGGCACCCCACGCCGACTCCTCTACTGCCAACGATCTTTATTGGACAAGGTGTAGATGGAGGAGGAGGGGTGGGAGAGAGGAGGGAAAGACAAGGAGAGAAAGAGAAAAAAAGTGGAAGGAAATGTTGAACAGAGCAGAAGAGATAAAACTGGAGAAAGAGCAGAAGGAAAAGCACCAGACTTGCATTTTAAAATATTCGTACCACTGCCAGATTCCTTTTGCTCTATCTCTCAACCACTCCATCCTTCCATTTTTTTTCTCTCCCTTCTGTCTCTGCCTCTCTCCTCGTGGTTACTGACGCCAGCTCTTTGCTGTTTGTTTTAGCCTTTTTCAATGTCTTATTTTTAGTTTTTGTCAGTGGTCAGTGTTTGTGTCCTTGTGAATTTCCGCTTCGAACCTGCATCTCCACGACGCCCATTCTAGCATGTTCCTTCGAGTAAGCAAAGAGCGTGTCTGATCGTTCGTTCCTCCCCCTTGTTAACTTGCACACACTCACATTAGTACACACATTTGGAAACCACAGTGGCATAGTCATTGTGTTTCTTAATCTTCCAGAAAGTAACATGTCAGAGCCAGTATGGGCCATAAAAGGCAAACAAAACATTAGCTTAAGTCCTTATGAAGCATGAGATACTCTCATATCAGAGTAAAGCAATAAATACGACTGTGTCTTTTCCTTTTTTATATCAATGTCTTTAGTGCTGGTTATTATTATAAATGATGTTGTCATTATTATTATGACTATTACTATTATTGTTGTTGTCCTCTGTGTAAAGAATGTTTTTTTGTACATTGTCATTAAAAAGTCCTGCTGGACAGTGACATACAGTTTTGAAAGTGGCCTTAATTTTATATGTGTGGGGACAGTGAATGGGGATGGGGGTTATGTATTCTTGAAACTTGATTGTTTTTTTTTAAATCTTGAATCCATCTCAAATGAAAATAAATTGAAGAACTGAAAATGACTCCTTTTTGTCATTGTACTTGTTTACAGTTTTCAAATCATGGTGCTACATTACTAGTCAAGGGTTAAAAATAGTTTAACGACAATGATAATGATACTAGTGATACTGATTCTGATAATGATCTAGTTTTCTCGATGAGACTGTGTTTGTGTTCTTACTTATATTTTAAAGCTTTTCTTACAAAATAAAGTAATTTCAAAAGGCTTTCTGTGCTTTGATTTTCACTTAGTAAAGCATTTACTTAATCTTTCTCTCTTTACGACATCTATCTATCAACTGCTTTGAGATGAACTGAAGCCACTCACCCCCTTTAATGCAGTCACATTTTCACTCAGGCCTAACCACTTTCATATATTCCAGCTCTTACCTGGACTCTTCACCTTTACCTCTTTTATTGCTCACATTGCTCATCAGCCTGGTCTTCCCCAATCTTCCTGGACCTCCAGGTTTCTTGCTCCCCGACTGCACCACTCTGCGTTACTGGGGCTCGGAAACTGGCAGGCCAGAAACTGGGTCGGAAAACGCGGACTGGATCCAAAGCTTAAGTAGAAACAGGGATGAAGAGGATTGTGTAAAGCCGTTGCTGCACAGCAGGAAAACATATCTCAGCTATACAGTTAGAGAGAGAAGGTGTGTGTGTGTGTGTGTGTGTGTTCTTGTTTCTACACTTATGAGGACCAAAAAAACCTTCACAAGAGCAGGAAGATGTGAAAAGTGGAGCACATGTTCTTTTGTTCAGTGCTCTAAGTTTGTATGATAAGCAGTGGAGAGGTTTAACTTTTCACGATGAGCTCAGTGAGTGAATGTGGCCAATGCAGGTCCTCACAAGTACAGCTAAAACAAACCTGCTCTCATGCATGTTTTGCACAGCTATAAATGCCTTTATTTGTGCATTATGCACTGTATATATGCACACTCCCATCCACCATGAGCCAATAAAAGCTCAAACAGCAAACTTAGGCGTCTCCCCACTCGTTAATGATCCCACTAATGAACAACTGCCATACAGCCATTAGACTGACTGCAAAGATGACTGACTGCAGGAGAAAGAGTGGGTGGGGGTCAGTGTCTCTATGATATGTTATGATTACAGCAATGGGGCTTTATGCAATGAAAATGATGAGGTATTTTCCTATTGTGCCGAAAAGATTTAGGGCGCCCATTTGTCTCCACTTTGCTGCAGTGTTTTGAAGAGCTGGGGCCGGGGAGAGAAGTCACGAGGCTTTTTGTGGGGGGAGAGAGGAGGGAGGAGGAGGAGATGAAGGAGGAGTGAGGAGGGTTAAGTCACATTTGGATGCCAGAGATGGAGCAGAATTCCATGAGCAACATCTGGAATTCCAACTGCATCATGTAGGCCAGACACGCAGCGGGACCCAGCAATGAGGGGGTGGGGGATGGGAGTTGGTTTGGATCTGTTTAATTAACGTTTTTGACTACATCAAGGTCACAATAAAGGGTATGTAAAGAAAAGATTGCGTGTTTTGGGAATTTTCTTTCTCCTCAGCAGGTTTCAGTATGTGTCTTATATTTGTGCATGATGTTTTACTTGCTCAAATCATCTCCGTGGCTTGCACACAAGCCAGGCATTTAGCTGTGGGTCACTATTTGATGTTTTCTGTCTTCCCCAGCTGATTCTGCAGAGTGAAGAAAACATTTGCCTCAGCATAATTCTTCCCCACAGTCCTCTCCTTTCTCTCCTCTCTTTGTAACTGGAGAGCTTTTCTTCACTGTCTGCGAAATGACTCACTCCTTTTTCACAAAGCCCAACAAAAGACCACACCACACTGCCCTGGCCTCTTCCAGCCACCTCCACTCTGCCGGCTCTTACATTTCACCCAGATAAATGAAAAGGTAATTTCTAGTCCGGATTCCAGTGAGTGCATCCACTTTCCACAAAAAGCTGACTTACAAACTCCGCCATGCCAAGTGCCTCACATCACATTCACTAATCTCAAAAGCTCATCTCTTTGTCTACATTGAACTCTACTCAGCAGACGTCATTAACAAGCTCCTTTTATGATTCTGTCTCTGCGCTGGACACTTCCTGCGCCTGTTTCAGTTGGCATGTGCATAGCCTGTGGGCTGATGAATGGAAACTTACAAATAGGGGAAGTCCTGCTCTTGGCCATTGTGTCTCATAATAGCCAACCCGAACATCACACTAATTGCAGGACCAACCTCAGAGAGAGGACTGAGTAACTTTCCCATTAAATGAGACCGAATGATTAACAGAGACCGGTTAGTGTTGCACTCTGCCTGGCAACAAGGATTTAGGATGGTGGAAAGGGGCATTTCTTAAGGGAACTGGTGAGTGGCTATATAGGTTACACATGGTTCTCATTTGCATCGGTTTAAGCTCTGCCACATCCTGCACCAAGCGCTAATACAACAAACAGGACCGGGGGTTTCTCTCAAGTCTCTGTCTCTTACTCTCACACACGATCAAACACACACGCACAAATAGGATGTAAAGAGTTTAAGCTTGCAATAGTGTTCATTTCCTCCACCAAAGAGCGGAGGTGACGTGGTTGCCTTTTGTTTGTAACCACAGCGTTTCCAGAACAAATGGAAGGACCGACAGGAAAATTGCTTTGCATGCTCGCGCTGAGAAAAAAATGGCACATTTGATGATGTCATCATCACCCCCTGCTTCTGGGGTTGGCAGTGCCAGTCTGTAGATCTGTTGGTCCAGACCATAGACTTATAATAATATACGTAGCCCCCATGATGTCATCCATTGTTTTGTGAACTCCCATTTCAAAGCCGTCACCATCTTGGTTTTTTGGAGCCAGAAGTGATCATATTTGGATGAGAGAGTGGGGCTGTGAGGAGTGAGGGGTGGAGCTTCCTCATGTAGCCTGCCACTCAAGTGACCCCGTTCTTATTTATGTGTAGATTTAAGCCTTAATCAATTGAAAACATGAGAGTTATATGAAAATTCACCCCTCGTACAGGTGTCACAAATGTTGAAATTAGCTGTAGAAAACAAAACCAGTGGTTTTTCCCCGTCTGTACACATGTTTATTTCTGCTGTAACGTTGAGCATTTAACATAGGGGTCTATGAAGATTGACTCTGTTTTGGAGCCAGCCTCATGTGGCCATTTGATGACCTGCAGTGTTTGGCATTAATGCATTGGCTTCATTTTTCAGCCGCCGAGGTTGCTGCTTGATCTCGATGACTTTTTCTCTAGTTGCACCATGACACCCGTCCTCAGGATGAACTGTAACAATTATCATAATTGCAAAACTAGTGACAGTGCCGTCAGCCACAGCTGTAGCCTGTATCTGGTGCTTTATAACAATGTTAGCATACTAACCTGCCAAACTAAGATGAACCTTATACCTGCTAAATATCAGCATGTTAGCTTTGTCATTGTGAGCATGTTAGCATGCTGACAATGGCATTAACTCAAAGCACCACTGTGCCCAAGTACAGCCACACAGAACTCTAACATGGTTGTAGAGTCTTGTTTTAACTATCTTGCCTGATCTCAGCAGGAATTTGAGCTGGTGTATAATAGAGAGCCTTTAACTAAATGTACTAACAAAGTGGAAACTTTGACTTACTATACATTGTAATAAATGGGTCACTCCTGTTATGCAGCAGCATTTTGGCCTCAAAACCTTTTGGGGAAAAAGGGTTTTCCATGGGGGTTTTTTGCATTATACAAGAATAGTGACATGTTTAACTGTGAGAAAAACACATTGGCCAAACTCAGGCACTCAAATAACGATCCATGTGGGTGGACTGGTTCATATTGGTCCACAACAGGGTGGAACAATTAGATCCAGATTTAGCTGGCTAACCTTCTACACATGAACAGAACTTTATTTAGTGAAATCAATGTTGTTGTTTTTTGTTTTATATCAGACCAACGTTGTCCTTATGTAGCCTAACAGGATGGAGCTTTAATAGTTTGACAAACTGATTAATATCATAAAACATGGGCAAGAAAGGCAAGGTCAAAGTTTATGCTTACCTTACTTTACTTCTTTAAGTTCCCTCTAAAAAAAGTTGTTATAAATATTTGAAACATTTTAAAGACAATATGAGGAGGCAATGCATGGGGACAGAAATGTTGCTGCATTAAAAGAATTATTCATATATATTTAAGTATACGTACCTTTTCTTCTTGAGCATATGTGTTTTTATAGGATGACCCAAGACAGTAATGAATACACAATGACTAATCTCTTACAGAAAATATTTGTCAGAGCAGGAAAAGCGCAGGTGTAACTACAATCGCCCCGTTTCATTTCTGTTCACCAGGAAGTCATGCCTGTGAGGCAGCATGCACAATAACAGGGCCTTGAAACTGGGTGACATTAATGGCCATCACCAGGGTTATTAGTTACACCTCTGAATTCCCTGCTATGAGGTGTCTAATCTCTATGAACAGATTCTGCACAGAAGACGGGACAAGATTTGGTATCAGAAATGTTCTGCTTTCCATTTGGAGTAAGTTTGTAGTCCAAGCGATATTAACCAATCATGTTTGAACCTCAAGTAAACAGTCCATGTGGAAAGGCGGAATGCATAAGGTAATGCAGCCCAGAAGTCTATTGGTTATGATGTTCAGTTATCTTTATATTAGCTTTTTGAAATGTATCTGCATTCATATTCAAGCATGTGTTTATACAGTTTAGCCAAAATGACCGCTGCACAGAAGAAGAAGAAGTCTTGGCTCAGATATCCCCTGGCTACACTGAATCAGCCCAAAATACTGGCCCTCGTCCCCAAAGGCTTTATCGTCATCAGACCGAAAGCCGATAGGTTCAGTGACAGTGAGATGTCAGAATGCTATGAAAAGGTCTGTCGTGTCTCAGTGGAGGTTTGCTCTCTAAGTGCTGTCTGGTTCATTCATTGTTTTAAAATAGAAAAAATGCTGACCTTTAAACAAGGAACTACAAGCTACAAGAGTAGCTCTTAGAGTAGAGCTGCTGCGATCACATGCACACACACACACACACGGTTTATTTGTGGTGTACACCGCCAGTGAAAGAGAGGGATCAATACCTAATACTTTTTCCGTTTGGTCTGCATCTTATTATTCCACTTAGCTACACACGGAGCTATGCATGGAAAATAACTTTCCCCATTAGTTAAACATAACTGTTTTTGTGTGCCCCAAATGTCCCAATCTAAGTTTTCTCTGTTTCATTGTATATTTTACCAACTGTTAGGTTTGTGATCTTTGTTTTCTTCACCATGTAGTTTTGCCAGCGTCTGCCCCCTCAGTGCTGAATCTGCTTAAAGCTATCAGTTTAAAGCTATGTGCCTGCTTTTGTTACACTTAACACAATGTCTGCACTTTGAATTGGGTGTGGTGCAGTGGGAGCAGTCTCTTTTAAATGTCAGAGGGAGGTATTGTGTGGGCGAAAAAAATACAGGTGCAGGGAAGTTGAACAATCAACATTTCAACTTCTTTAGGTTGCTTTTTTTTTTAAAGCCATCTCATATGGCATGGTTTCCCAAGCTCTGCAGAAAAACACCTCCATCATAGGAGATGCTGATTCAGGTTCTCCAAGCCCAGCTACCCTCGTCGTGACCCAACCATATCCGCAAGGAAACCCCCCCCCCTGCTTTGCTCAGAGCCTGGTCAGGATAGTGGGCAAATTTCATCTGGCATCTACATACAGTCACTGTCTGAACTCTCAAGACCACAAGAGAGAAGCAGCAGGACCCGTCCTCACCCCCACCATCCCCACATCTCCTGCAGTCTGTTAATGAAGTATCATACAACCTTAAGCTTGGTCTCTCTCTTTCTCGCCTGCTCCATCGCAACAAGGCACATCTGGTTTCCATAAGCACATATACATGTCATCACAATGAGGAGGAGGGAGGAGAAAAGGGAAGGACTGAAAGGGGAGGGGGAAGGGTGTGTATGTATCAAGGGAAGTTTAAACTTCAAGGAGTGGTAAGACTGCCTGACAAGATATCGCTGTCTTTCATCATCTCTCCAAACCCTTCTCACGTGTTTTCATGACACAGGCCAGCTTCCCTTCCGTCAAAATATAAAAAGAAATCTGTAAAAGCAAGTGTGCATATGTGAGAGAAAGTGAGGTAAACCAGAGGAAGAAAAGAGGAAAGTCAGTGAGACATGCAGAGATCAGAAAGGCCACATCAGAGGTTGCCTTTGAAAGAGGAGCCCATGGGCCTCTATGCTGAGTTCCTAACAGTGCTGGACACAAAGACCTATGTGGTTACACTGAGGAGGGGAGGGCTGAGAGGAGGGGAGGAGACGAGGAAGCAGGGGGGACTGCTTACAGAGCGAAAACATATTGTTTTTACTGCCCACTCATCAGCACGAGAGTGGCCTTGCTCAGCTGACTGGTTGGTCATGGAGGCTGTTACCATTGACCTGCGCTCTACACCAGACACAGGTGGTCTGCTGTGGTCCTCTGGCTGTCACTAGAGGTTCTACAAAATACCCACAACTGTGGAAACATTGTTTTGAGTCATCTCTTCATGTGTGGACACAGTGCTGTCCAGCTGTTCAACTTTAGATTTGCTAGAGGGAGTTTTACCAAATCTGGCTGGGCAGGTCCAGGACTAGCTTTTCTGGGCACAAGCTGAACTGAGAGAACCCTTGGCTAAAACAGTTTTGTGTGCCGAAATTTTAGAGCTTCAGTTTTCACAATGTGGAATTAGAAAACTAAAATTCTTCTTAGTAGTGCTTGGAGTTGGGGTTGTCTTGAGTGGGGTCTAACATTGATTGGGCACTATTACTACTTCCACTGCAGTCTTGAAGGGGAGACAATCTTGACCCCCATGCCCGACTGTACCTTCTACACAGAACAAAGAGACTGAAAAATGCGACATTTCCATCCTGAACAGGCAGTGTAAAAGAGGCTTGCGTCAGACTTTGTCACTTCCGGTGTAGGCAGGGACACACAGCTGCTGAGCCCTCAAATGATGGGATCAAGTTGGACCGGGTCCGTTCCAGTCTGGGTCAGTGTTGACAGTGGGTGGATAAAATCATACAGTGTGCAGATAAAGATACTAATCCAGAGCCCTTTGATTCAGTTGCTGCCAGTCGCTCTCATAAAAACTTTTCAAAAATATTTGAGATAAGGCACCGGTGACGTCACTTGTGCCTCGCCCAAGGGAGACATGCCAGTAACTAAACATACATCCTTCCAGTTGTAACTGACCAGTCGTTAAGTGTATTACCTTGTGTATTTACTCAGTCATAAGATTAATGCTTCTTCCTAACTGTCAAAGATGAGAAAAAAATCAGTGCAAGTTGGTGCACACAATCTTTATGTGTGGGTTGTCCAGTCTTCAGATTTGTCCCATGCTTTAGTGGACAATACATCCTGCAGTCTTCGAGCTTTCTGTGAAACCATGCATCTGAACAGCGCTCTTACAATATCATCTCCATGTGCAGCAGGCAGCTGTTTTTAGCAAAAAGGCTCAGATAAAGCCGCTCTGTGCTACCTGCCCCCGACAGCAAAGTAAGTAACTAGCTAGAGAGAAGAACGAAATGATAAGCAGTGAAAGAGCCAGATGTTGTCAAGAGCTGGTGTGCAAGAGGCCAGGCCCAAAAGGAGAGAGAATACTGTACTGGGATTGACTCCAAAAAATGCTGAAGTTGCTCAGTGTCTGCTGGATGTGTACACAGGCATCTGTTTGTTGATATGTTTGCCATAATAACTTTATGTATGTACATGTTCTCAGCTTGTTTAACTGCTCCCAAGTGGCAGAGAAAAAAAAAAAAAGATTTAGTATGCAATATTTTCCTAAAAACAGCTTATAGACTCATACAGAAGTAATCCCTTTCAGTCATCATCTATGACCCACTAGAAATGTGTGGTGGTCTATTTTTCTGCTTAGAGTCTGCCATTTGCCTGTATTTTCTCTTTATTATTTATGTCTGGGACATTTATGGGCATGTACCACCTCAGCACTCAGGTGAGTCCAAGGCTTTATAATAAAGTAAAGACCAAGTGGCAGACCATTGCGAATGAAGCACAAGAGTGAATAGTCTTTACATAAACTTTCACTGTTCTACGTTTCTAAAAGTGACAGACAATCCTGCATAGTATACCTTTTAAGGACCAGTGTGTAAATCTAGGGAGATGTAGTGGCATCCATCAGTGAGGATTGCAGACTGCAACCAGCGGAAACTTCTCCAGGTTAGAATTCTTCAGTGTTCATTGTTGAGGTTTTAACTGGGAGTCCAATTATCAGCAGAGGTCTCTTCCTCTCCAAAACCAACAGACCAGGTAATTGAAACCAGTAAAAACACTGAATAAAAGAGTTTCAGTACTGATTTCAATACTGATTTTTACAAATCGGTATTTCCTTTTTAGAGCTGAATTGTTCGCTGACGTCTCCTCCTCTCCAACAATCCTGTAAAATCACTGACTAAAGCAGTGCAACATGGCCATCTCTGGTGACAAGAACTCACTCCTATGTAGATATAAACGGCTTATTCTGATGTAACAAACAACAATTCTTATCTTCAGGTGATTATACAATAAAGAAAACATACTTAGTATATAGTATTCCATTTCTGCCAATAAATCCCCCTAAATCCTACACACAGGTCCTTTAAGTTGAGGTTGGCTGTAATGGATAAGGCTGTAGCTGAGCCTTTGGACCTTCAGACGGTTGAAAGGACATTTTCTTTGAGGAAACTTGCTGCCTCAATATAGCAGGCTTATTGACAGTGTCATGTACTTGCCTTCGTCTTTGGCACCAGTCATAGTTTTCACTTTTACACACCCAGTTCTCAGACTCAACTGAAACAATCTCCTCTGATTTTTCATTTGGCTAACACATCATCACTCTGCCCTAAACTTCAACTTATCTTCAAACCCTCCAACTGCCTGGCACAAACCGACACTCTGACACACATTCATGCTTTTCTCCTCCTGTTTGCTCGATAAAACAGTCATTAGAGATGAAAGACAAAATCTCTCTCCAATGCTCTCATTCCAACTAGGCTGCCTCAGTCAGAAATTTGTCCTCGGGTTGCCAGAGAGATGCCAGGGTGAAGGATTCACTGGTCCTCACAGAGTCCAGACACACTGTGTTGCATCAGGGCAGAAAAATGTTCTGCTCAGCGACCATAGGGCTGTAATTACATAGGAGCACTGCTGAGCTCTGCAGGATCAACGTCAAGACTGGAGAGATGGAACAGGGGAACAGAAGAGTGAAGAGGGCAAATACATGATTTAGAGCAGACTGAGAGAAGGGTGGGTTACACAGGGATAGATGATACAGAGGGTAAACACTCCCACCATGGTGGAAACCACAAGATTAAGATAGATGTTAAATGAAAGAAAATGCCACTGGTCATTACCTAGACATGACACTGAGGGAAAGGGGAATTTTCCAATATAAAGATAGCATAAGCTGCAAGCAGATCGGTCTATCTGTACTACAGCATTTTCTTCCTTTATATTCTTAGTTTGAACTCAACTGCACAAAGTCATTCCCATTGTGTCACATGCCATGATTGACCTAAGCCACAATGTGGTATGACTGACACCTTGTGGATTCTAAGTGTAACCACAGATTTAACTCGTAGAACATGCACTTAGCTTGAATTTAGCAATCCCAGTAACTAGTAAGAAGTTAAATGTTTGTGTCCCAAGGTCCAATAAACAAATTACCCTAAAAAACAACCAGCAGGGAGAATGGAAAACAAACATCACAGAAATTTCAGTTTTTATTATTTGTACATTCACCACTGATAGGCGTACTCAAAGAAGAAATTAAAAAACAAAAACAAACCTTTGTACTAAAATGATAAAATAAAGATTAAAAAACAATATTAAAACCATTGGTGAGAAAATTCATAATGCAACCTCCCCTCTTGGGCCTGTATTGACACTACAGGGTAAGAGAACTGGAGGAAGAGGAGGAAAGGAGGGAGGAAGAAGAGAATCAATGATAAGGACATAATCATAGCTTGTGTCAGGTGTGACAGACATGGATTCTCCCCCACAGAGATTCGTCTCATCTCTTAACTAAATAGAGGGAGAGAGGAACACTGCATTGCCTTAGTAGTTATTCCACATCTGTCCAAAAATACCCCAGAGCTGCCTTATTTAAAGACTTGATTTTGAGTAATCTTATATGTCTGTACAAAACGCCAAACACACCTATTCCAATATTTTCTGATTTATGCAAGCCTCTGCACAGAGGGCAGTTTTCTCTTTAGGCAGGACTGGCAAGAAGAGCCTTGGACTACATGCAGCAACAAAAGGATTCCTCATCCAGATTTCAGAGCTGTTAAAACACTGAGGCGACGACAATTGATTGCAAATCATAATTGGCACCTACACTTTGGGGGCAAATGGGGAACATTGGGGGAAATTATTAAAATTACCCAGCGTGCCATACTGCTGAACCGTCAAGACGAAAACTTAAGAAAAAGAGAGGCAAACGTTTCAAGAAAATATATCAAACCTTGACAGAAGCGAGACGTACAGCACTCTGGGAAACAACACTGCAAAAAATCATGGTCCCCTTTAAGCATGACTGTGTGTAGGTGTAGATGTGCTTTAAAAAAGGTGACAATTTGAGAGATGGTGACGACATCAGTTGGTCCTCTGTTGGGTCTTAGTTGTAACAAAGTACATGTAGTGAAAGGCAAATGGAAGAGGGTGGTCTCTAGGACAGTTCCATCAGTTGATTGGCCATTAACGTCGCCTTTCTCGTGGGTCACTGCGGCTGCGTGAGCGTCGGCCCCCGCCTGCCCCGCGGCCCTCTGGCCTACGGTAGCCATCCCTGCGTTTGTCGTTCTCCCTCTCCCTCTCCCTGTCTCTATCTCTACCCCGGTCTCTGTCTCTGTCCCTCTCTCTGTCCCTGTCCCTTTCCTTCTCACCCTCACTCCGCTCTCCAGTTGGGCCGCCTCCAGCTTTCATCCTCTCTTTGCGCTCCTCTTCCTTTTTTTTCTCCTCCTCCTCGTCTTGCTCCTTCCTCCGTTTCTCACGCTCTTTCATCCGTTCTGCCCTGGCAGCTTCCCGTTGAACAAACTAAAATGAGGGGAATGCACAAGTACATAACAGTTTAAGGTAAGACTTAAATTAGATATCTAGGCCATGTACTTCAAAGTCATGCATTAAAGGCAGCAAGCAAACAGTATCAACTGTTATGTGTCTCACCTGTTCCTCTGTAAGTGGAAGCCAGTATATGCAAGGAGCTGCTTTAGTTTTGAGGAACAGATCATCAAGCAGCTTTGCAGGAGGATCCTCTGCCGCTTTCTCTGCCAAAAACATACACAATATTAGGGCTGAGCAAATGAAATGAACCCATCATTAACTTATCAATCGATTATCAAAATAACTGCAGATTAAATTTCTGTTGATTGACTAATCTATTAATTGTTTCAACTCGGTTCAAAACATTACTGTACTACTGTATTGACCAAAAGTCTATTTTAGCTAATGTAAATCCAGACTAATCTCATGCCTGCATCTCTTACCTTTCTTCTCAGTCTTCTTCTCCTTGCTCTTCCCCCTCTCCTTACGTCGTCTCTCTCTAGAGCGTGACCTCCGGGGACCTCCCTCCTTCTCCTCACCGGGTTTCCCAAACTCTCTGACTTTGTCACGATCCCACTCTCGCTCTGCTCTAGCCCTCTCCCGGCGCTCCATCTCACGCTCACGCTCCGCCCACTGGTCTCGCTCTGGGAGGAGAGAGGGCAACCCCGATGTTCGACCACGGCCGGAGCCAGGGCCCTGCTCTTCGGCTCCGGGTCTGTCGGCTGCACCTAAGCCTTTGTGGAAGTCCAGCTACAAAGCAGAGATATTCTCAGGCAACAGATGGCTAAGTATTGTGGGCGTAAGAGAAAAACAGACTGATAACAATAAAGTCTTACCTCATCTTGTTGGCAGAAGTCTACGCTGAGGACTTTTGGGTTGCTCTGCGGCCATTTCACTCCATGAAGAGCTGCCCGTGTAGCAACTGCCTCCTCTGAGCTACAGTACTGAACACAGAATGAAGAGGATAGCGCCATAAGACACAGAGGAGCCTTCCATATGCCAAAAGCAGTCTGGCTCAGCGCTACAGTGCTCTACCAGAGAAAACACATGCTTATAATAACTCACAGTGACGTAGCAGTGAGACTTGATTTTGTCGATCCAGAAGCCCTCCTCCACCAAGGTGCCAGTTCTGCTGAGCAGTTCCTTAAGCTGCCCCAGAGTGAACGGCCTCACCTAAACAAAATATTTAACAGCAATTATCAAAAGACTGCCTCACACAATTAATGACAGTATGAGTGAAAATACCAAGCATACATACATTAAGACAATATATGTTAAAACACACTACATACATTATAATGATGAACAAAAAGAAAAACTCCATAATGAGTATTGACTACGAATATAAAATATCTTTATACATATTTTCTTAAGAAAGTGACAAGTGGATAGGCCTATGACAGATGCACTGTGGTTCATGGAAGTGTGGAAATTTACATACACAATGAGGTTATAATAAGTGTCTAATGGGTAATCTGGAGAAATCTAAATCAATGTTGAACTTCCTTGTTGTTGAGGGTAATCCTGGCATCCTTTTAGATCTTTATCAAAAACTAATATCCAGAAACCTCACAACCACTACTGTCTATGTCAGCACACACCTCTAACAAGTCCATTACCGAATGCAGTAGAAAAGTAAGGAGTCCATTGACGTTCAGTTCCAAGCTGCAAAACTCTGATGCATTCGGTAATCGACTTGTTAGGGCTTTCCCACAATTAGGAAGCGGCTGGAGGACAGTGGGTGAGTTTTGTTTTCGTCTTTTGAAAATACAAACCAGGCAAACCTAGCAAGGGTTTGATGCCTTGTATTATGTGTAGGGACCCTATTTGTACTGCTGCTGTTCTGAACATTACTTGTGGTTATGAGTGGCTTTTTTGGTCGTGGTTGGCTTATGGCTCCTAAGGCAGCAGCATTTTGCTATCTGGCCGTTAGCGCTGACGTCGCTAGCACTAGAGAAGTTTAAGGTCTGCAAACTCATGCTCTCGAGGGGGTGTTCTACTCGGTGTCACAGTGCGTTAGACCCTGGGTTAAAATGAGTATCCCTTTAATCTCTGAGAGCAGCTATGTAGGGCAGACATCACTGTACATGCTTGGGGAAGTGGTTGTGTAGTTCTGTTCATCATGTTGCCGGAATACATCCGCTGATCAACCTACACGGCTCTTTATGCATGAAGGCGACTAAAAATAAAACTTTGTGGTTGATTTTGGTCTTTCCATGGGATTTGTAGATGATAAAAAGCAATCTAATCCTTTACGTAAAATATCCTTGTCTCTTCTTATAAGGAGGCAAATTAGTTTCTTCAGTATAAGGAGCCTGGTTGCCGCATATTGGACTAAATAAAACCAGTATATTGAGGCACAACAAGAGGCTGGGTCAGTTTATAGCAGAGCCCAAACTCAATTGGGCCGGACCCAAACTCACCAGGTTTCCCCCAGGCTTGAATTGGGTCGGGTTTGCTTCAACTTCCTGTTTTTTTTTTGTAGACCTTATAGTCTGTGTATTGTCAATGTTATACAGTCGCTATTTACATATATGTATGGCATATGACAGTTTTGGATCTTTGCTAAACATTTGGCGGGAGAAGGTGCATGTGGTAGATCATGTTATAAATGTCTGTTACCACACTGAAAAGACTAGTTGATTCTGGCTGTAATAAATGTTTCTGGATTATTTTTTTTTTTAAAGAAGTAGCAATGGCCTAAAAATGCTGCTTGGACAGAAACTATGCAAGGTTCGTGTTGGGTTGGGCCTGTTTTTTTGGACTTGATCATAGCTCTAGTTTATATTTACATGTCTGCAATCACAACATTACCATCAGTGACAACACTGGTGACAGTTAGGACAGTGTTCTCTTACCAGGTTGCAGATGTGAACAATGTTGGAGACTTTGCCGCGAGGTGGTGAGGGCTGCCGGGCCGTGCGAACAGGGTCATCAATTGTGATGGAAACACCCGTTTTCTGCTGGCTGATGGAGCGACGAATGAGGGTGTCGCTAGGGGTCACTAGGGTAAAGAAGAAAAAACAATCAACTTAGTGTCTCTATTACTACACTGACACTGTCCTTATAGTTATAATGTATATAAAATGCTCAATAAGAAAAAAAGTAAATTACAACATAACAGAAAACAGGTCCAATCTGTTACCTATACCTGGATAACTAGATGTTAATGCCACATGAAAAGTACATTGTGTAGACTATGTTATGTATATTGGTGTGTTGTTACAAGGAAAAAATGGTTAAAGTTAGCTCGAAGTCAAATCTATTTCTAAATCAAATATTGGAAATTATTTAGATCAATTTAATGCTAGATGAAAACCGTCTTGTGATGAATTCATTTACCAGTGTTGATTTCTACATTATGGCTGGTATGTGAAGGAGACTGGGTTTCTGTGGCTCCTGGAAATGAGGTGTCCATCTTCTCTCCATGCGCCCTTGTCCTCTCTCTGTCTCCCTGTGGGTCATCCTCCACCAACTCCTCATGTCTGCTCCTCTTTGCGTCTTTCTGTCCATTCTCCTGGCTCTCTGAGTGCACCACCTGCAATAGAAGGAAGGCAATTCTTGATCAAAAGGGATTCATGGTATGTTGAATTTAGTGAGGAGCATTTTATGTTTTATATATAAGACAGTTCCTAACCTGTCATTCATGTAAAACACCCAAGACCAACCTGTGTGACAGTGCGTCGGATCTGAAGGTCCTGGTCGGAGCGTTCCCTCTCTTCATCCTCAGCCCCAGAGAGGACAGCTTCCTCTGGGTGAAGGTCCACTATTGCCTCCTGCCCAAGACATGGACGGATGTCTGGGATCAGAGACTGAGGGCAAAGAACAGGGATAATACACAAGATAAATGGACCTGCTATATTCAACACAGAGGCAGGGCTGGTGCCCCACACTGCATCTATACATTCACAAGAGCAATACTAGCATCCACCATGTAATATCACTGTTACTATGCTGCAAATACCTTCAGTGAATCTGTGGTGATGCTGATGGAAGGTTTCTTGGCAGTGACAGCTGTGCTGGAGCCCCACCTCCTCTTGCGACCGGCCGTGGCCCCAGAATCCTGCTCGCCCTCTGCACTACCAGTGCCTGGGGACGATTTACTGCCTGACAAGACAAGGAAAATAAACTCACTGAATCCTCTGGCACACGGCATATACAACATAATGTACACTATGTACACACCACAGACATCTGGCCACATATTTTTAAAATATGGATGATCATCCAATCCACATTATTTAAGATTTATTTATATAGAGTTCCCAAACCATAGACTAATAATGCATACATTATAATGAAGAGGCACACAAACCCAACAATAATGATCAAATGTAAATGCTAATAAAGAAAAGAGCTAGTTGGGAGGGTGTACTTACTGCTAATAGAGATCTTACGAGCTGAGAAGGCCTTTGGTGTCTGAAACACAAGAAGATAAAAACAACCCGATACATGGGAGAGGTGAGAGGCAGACACCAAGTGGTCAAGGACAGGTTGGAGGAAAGGTGGAACAATAACAGGAAGGGGGACAAGAAGGGGCTAAGAGTGAATGATAGAAACTGCTGTGCAAAGTCTTTTTCAAATTCAAGTCTAATGAATGGCAGAAAGCTAATAAAGTTCAAAAGTATTTAACAGTCTACACCTAGAGATTCTTTAACATAACTTGCTTTTGAGGAGTAAGCTATAATTGCAGTCTCTATCATACAAACAAGGATCTGGTGGAAATACTGCAGTTTAAATTTTTATTTTAAAACTGTCTAAATAGACATATTAACTCCAATTAGTTTCACAAAAGTGAAAATCAACAAAGATTAAAATTTTAAAAACAGAGGTTTAGAACTATTTTGATTAAACTGCAGTGGCCACAAATAAGATAAACTTTTTTTTTAATACTGCTTCTCCCAGCAAAGACTACACAGAGTATGACTGGAAACTAAGCACTTTCAAGATAACTGTATAAAATATAACATTGAGTAAATGTCTACTTATTCCCTGGTACCACTGACACCTGATCCTTACTGGTTTGGATATGGCCCAATCACGACTGCATGTACTGTATCTAGGCAACAAGGGTCCAATCAAAGGTGGCTGAGATGTTTGGATGGATATCTGAAAGCGTGTAGGCTGGCAGGATGGGATCAATAGTTCATTTGGGTAGGGGCTTTGAAATGCTTTTGGCCAAAGCCGTCATCCTTGGGTGTTTTGGCATTAGTCCTTTAAAATGTGGCAGGCTTGCAAAGCAGTAGAAAACAATGAGTCCACTGACTTGGAGACCAGATGTTGAATGTTGTCAACAGTCACCGTGCACACAAATCCCAAATTTTGATGACAGTGTTCAGATGTGTTTGAGGAGCAGTAAGTTCAGACTGAGAGTCACAAAGTGGCAAAAAATCTGGAGATGGCTGTTGTAGAAAGGGACCAAAAGATTAAGTCCTTTTTCCAGTTCACACAAAAACTGTCAAGCCCACTGGGTCCAGGTAAAAGCTTTGGCCTCTCTGAAACTGATTTATATCCAGGAAGGGTGTTTGCTGGAGAATTTTGAATCGCATTCCCAGAGAATAGCAAAATCCAAAATGTCCTTTGCCAAGCATGTTACAGTTCATCAACGACAGTAAATGGCATGTCCTCAGAGCTCCACATTTCTTTGCAGTGGGTTAAAAATGTCTCAGAGTGAAACAATGTGAACTCTACTCAGTTGCTGAGAGGGTTTCAGAGCAGCCTTGATTTGATGTGAGCACACATCCTTGCTCGTCTCTTCTCCGTGTTGATTTTACGGGTACAAGGCCTGATTAGTGGATTAAAGGCTAAGAGAGGTGGGCCACATTGACTAGCCAACCCCTTCTTTGAATCTTCTGGTCCAATCAATAGCTCTTGCCAGCCATATCCATGAAAATGAGACAGCCTTTGTTGCCAGGGGTGTCCCTCTGCAGTGCAGCCTTGGGGGCTTATCTGTGGTCAACTCTGGATTCTTGGGGACAGTGGAACAGGTGCAGCAGTAGCAGTAGTAGTAGTAGTAGTAGTAGAAGTAGTAGTAGTGGCAGAGGTAGTATGCAGGTACCAATAGGGGCAATGGAAGAGGCATGAGCACCTTTATAACAAAGCAATCATTTGGGGTTTAAACATCAGCCACAGTGAGAAAACACCCTTGCTGTTTCTGCCTA
Source organism: Cephalopholis sonnerati (assembly GCA_019142605.1). Taxonomy (NCBI): domain Eukaryota; kingdom Metazoa; phylum Chordata; class Actinopteri; order Perciformes; family Serranidae; genus Cephalopholis; species Cephalopholis sonnerati. Next base: position 32,729,537 of record JAGQAX010000010.1, read on the forward strand.
TGACAGTGCCAACAAAGGTTTTACAAACAGCCATATTAAAAAATGTAATTTCCTACACACATTCTATCACTTGTGAAAAGGGCTCATTAAGTAATCTAGTGGAAATATTTTAAATGTAAAGAAAAGATTTTCAACTAAGAATACAGACATATAATCAAATGACCTAGACTGCAATTTATCCAGATTAATAAAACTCAACTATAAAAATTTAACTGTAAAGGCTCAAAAGGGTCCGTCCATCTAAGTCCTCAGCTACCAGCAGCTTTGAGGACCAGGATGATTCGTGGATCTTCAGGTGCCTTACCTCCTCGCTGGTCTCTGGAAGCTTCTCTGGCTCTGCCATGGCAGTGTCCTTCACCTGCCTGCATAGTGTGAAAAATGCATATCAACAGGAAAAGAGGGAACAGATGAGGAAAAATCTTTTTCAAATCAATTTAAAGTAAGACTTTTTTTAATCAAGGCTAAACAAATACACCAACATACATTCAAGCAAAAACACAGAATAGAAAAGTTTAATATGCCAATGTGAGAATGCAATGCGATTAAAAAACTGTAGGAATGTCAATGCATAAGCCTTAACAAAGTCATGATGGACTGCCTTGGTACATGAAGTACACATAATCTGTATTTAAATAGGCTTAACATTAAAAAGCACATCTATGTTCCTTTACATCTCATTAAACTACATTTATCATAAATAATGGAGCCATAAACATAAGATATTACTTTCCCTTTAAAGAGCAGCTTTAAAAAAACGTATTACAAAATCTCAGCAGTTGAACCATCTCCACCAAGATACACAAACAGTAACCAGGTGATGCAAGCGCCTCTCACACACAGTCACTTTGCCATTTCACAAATACGCTGCTCTTAATTCCTCAATGGGGGTCAAAGGACTGAGCCGAGGAGAGGAGTCGAGGAATGCAGAGCCACCGCAGTCCTCCTTTAGACCTGCCGAGTCCGTCCAGACACAACTACACGGTCACCGACAGCAACACAATACCTGACTAATGAGCGCGCGCCTCACGTTCTCGTGTCGTCCTCATGCGCGCACACGAGAACACGTCCACTCATTTCGACTTCAATTAACTTGGGAAAACTTCACAGCCCAGACACACAAACTGTGCTCGGTTCAAACGCAGCACACGGGCTGCGACTGTTGCTAAAAAGACTGCGTCGCAACGAGCCAGCTCTCTCCCTCCCTCCTACCTCCCTCTCACCAGAGACTACTCTGCTCTGAACGCATTCATGTCCGTACCGGCTGGCAACCAAAACCTGCGGCGGACAAACCCTCGCCTGCTGTTAAGCTGAGCCGCTGCATGGAAAACCATAGGCCGGCATCGGCAGCTAAAGCCCTCGTCGGAGCACAGCCATGTTGCAACGAATGAAAAAAAAAAAAAAAAAAAAGATCGTGTATGAAAGGACCCGCATCTTCTCAGCCACACCGGCTTCAAGGCAGTCTCATCAATCGCCTGATGGGAATGTCAATACCCGGCATCTCTTATGACATCGACAAAATGCATTCATAAACACAGATTCTATAATGGAGTGGGATTATATGATCTGGTGACAATGATCAAGTGATCTTACAAAGCATCATTTGTCAACGTACAAACAAAGGCCACACGATTTCCATTATTCGTGACATAATGTAAAATATGTCTTCAGTCAGAATATTTAAGACAATATTCATATTGTTTCATAACAATATTCAAGAACAATTTTTACCATATCACACCTGCATCTTTCGGGAACACTGGAGATGTTCAAACTGAGGTGAGGTCTGGTTACAGTTAAAGGGAAGCCTAAGTAGTCAGCCTGGCATAGTGTTGATGCACAGACTCACTATTTAATGTCACAACCAATAACATACACAGGAAAGAGTGGTCAATGTGGAAAACATATCCCTGCAACTTTATATTCCTACCACTTTTTCACTAGAGCTGCATTGACCTCCAATACATGTGGTTTTGTTTTCATGTCACTCAGCATGTGTCTCTCAATCAACTAGTGCTTTAATATTGTCGAGAGTGCCACAAAAATTCACATTTAGAGCACCCATAACTGTTCTTTGACTCGTGGTGCTTCTATTATTTCTGGTGACGTGTAGGTGTGTAACAGTGAAATACTGTTATGCTGCATCTTGAAAAGCAGAAGCAGGGGCAGGTCTTGCAATGCCATTGTTTATCAGCAGCATTTAAGGAGTTGTTTTTTAAACCCCATCAAAGTCTATATGTCCTTTTGTTGACATTTGCAGTGTGAGTTTTGGGTGAAAATGTGCTAAAAAGATTGAGAAGTACACAGGAATCCTTTACTAACAAGACACAATACTGAAATTCATTTAACTATCACTGCAGAGCAAAGTGAAATGATAAATTCCCTTAGCTTGAACAAACCATTCAAAACAGCCTTTGCATGTGGTATCACACTGGAAACAAATAACTATGTATAGTACTTTTATTTATCAAACCGGGATTAAACCAGGTTTGTATACTGCTAGATATGGACTTAAAATATGATCTGTTGAGGGAAGGGGTCAGACCAACTACGCTGTTCAATCAGATGCAGGACTACGCAGGATGGGTGTGAACCAAATCCCTCTAGACAAAACCAAAACACCCTTTGTCAAACAGTTGCACAAACATGAAGTAATTAAAGAAATTTATCAAAAAAGTAGGAACCCACCGCCAGCTCTTGTCTTTTGTAGTGCTGATGTGTCATGACTAGCTGCTGAACAGCTGAACTGAGGGATGCACTGTCTATATAGATGTGCACTTGACCATCGCTATACACCCTGTTCACAGCCTTGCACGCATACACAGATAATATATATGTTATGTATATAAAATAAGGCCAAGACATAAAAGCACACCTTTGTTTGTCTGTTTCCTCCTCTCCATCGCTGTCCTTTCTCTTCCTTTTTGTCTCCTCTCTGGTTGGTGCTTCAGTAAAGGGTTTCTGGAGATTTAAAAAACAGTAGGATATGGAACAGGATGTGAAATAATATAATAAATGTCAAAGTTTTTTGATTTCTTAAGGTTACACCTAGCCTAACATCGCTGGACCAAATTGCAAATGCTTGTTAGGTCTAAATCCTCTCAGTTCACTTTTAAATTCCAAGGGCGTCATAATTGGCCATAGATTAAAATGCTTTGGAATGCAATTTGGTAGACCTACAACTTACTGAAGCAGAGACACGTGACTTGGCGCTGAGTGATGAACAAATGTAAACAGACTGCAACATGCAGAGATACAGTGAGCTCTGATGGTGTAACATCAATAAATCTGTGAACGAGCATTGCAGTTTTTACCATCACAATTTGAAAACTGTACTTAAACAGAAAGTTCCACATGTGGTCGTTTGGTTGTTTTTGAAAATGCCTCAGCGGCACTTGTCTAAGTTGGGTTTATAGTCGCCATAGTGTCACCAGCGTGAGGGTGCACAAGCCAAAAATGCCGTCATTGTGTATTTTGCATACAGCGCAAAAGCTCTGCAAGTTGTCAGTCATCAAATAAGCTTCTTATTTGATAACAGTTGTTAAATCACAATGTCAGGCTCAGCAGTTGATGGATGACAACTATTGGTGATGGACAATGGCATCATCTATTGGCCCAACCCTAGTTTGTAGCATAACTTGATTTTACGTAAATCTGTTTTCAAGAATCGAGATTATTTGGTAAGTTGTGGATGCAAATAATTGGAGCAGATGTAAAAGAGAAACTGACCTTGGTGTGACTGTCTCCATCGATGGTAGTGTTACTTTTCTCTTCAGACATCTCCCTTTTGCAAGGGGAGGCTTTTGGAGTTTCCTTTAAACCCTCAGCCTGAGCCTCTAGTGTCCCCCTATGCTTTGGTGAGGAATCTCTTTCAGGTCTCCCCTCCTACAAAACAGACAGAAAACATTTAATGACTTAAAAAAACAATAGATGCTATAACCATACAACCTATAAACAGAGCTTAGAGAAAACACCTGCTGCACACCTGCTTTTCAGTAAAATATTTTCCCTTAGTCTGATCTGATGCATAGACATAGTCACATCTTGTCTTTTGCATGTACCAAGCACCACTCCTCATGTAGGATTAGTGTTGTACATTACAAACACCTTTGCTATATCAACTATAAAATTCTGGGGCAACTCTTCATCTAGCCACTTCGCATGCACATGGCTCTATCTCATTCTATATTCTGGTCACAAACCCTCCTTGTTGTTCATAATTGTAACATTAGTCTTTGTTGTTTTCTTCGCTACTCTTTGCTTTAGTGCCTCTTTATTTCAGCCTTAGGTTTTAAAACTTACTGTCAACACACCACCAGAGGCATCTTTACAATAAAAGCCAGGAAGTGTTTAGCATGCATCAAAAGTAGTTTTGTGGTACATTAAGACATACAGGTGCAAGAAGCACGACACCACTTATACACACTCAGGGGCCAAATAGCAACAACTAGGCCAATTGATCTTGCCATTTTCAGCTAAATTGTGGTACTAAACAATTTCAGTAACCTTAAACATTCCCAGGTAAAATTATTATCTTCAAGACATGAAAGCTTAAAGTGTACCAAACTGTCAAGCACAAGTTAACAGTGATCAGTCTGTTCTTTTTGGGGGTGCAATGATACTTCTGAATATATTGATTCAGTCGTCAACAAGCCAATAATATCCATGCAAAGTGAAAACATTGATACATAACATCATCTTCAAGACACACCTCTGTTTTGAAATTCCAATGGCATGTCTGTGTGGCAATTTTGATCCAAGCTCACCTCCTTCCTAAATTTTTTAACAGTGCTAGCAACCTAACTCAAGGTAAATAATGGTATGCAGCCAAGACACAGACAATGAAGACATTTACTAATATTGTCTCATATCGACCACAAGCCTCTGAGCTGAACCAGGATGTCATGGCAGACTTAATGATACCAGTACATGTCATATCATTGTCAAAAGCATCAATATATCATATCCTAATGAAACTTGATTTACACCCCTACCCTATTTCCTCATAGAGTTGTAGTCAGAAACACCTGCCCAATCAGAGCTGAATGCTCTGCTGAGTGCTAGAACACCTGAAAGCCACAGACTGCCTCTTTGCATTTGTATGCCTTAATGTACGGTTAAGCACAAACAACATATCCTCACAAATGAAAGTAGCAGACTGCAGTCTCGGTTACCTGCTGGGATAATGTCATCTGAGTGACAGAGTGACGAATGTTAAATAAGGCAATATATTATGAATAGCTGACTGCCGTGGTGCTTTAAACTTAAGAGACAGGGGCTATTCCTGTTCCATGGAGAGGTTCCATTCAGACCACTTACCCTTCTACCTCTTGAAGTGGAGCAGGTTTTCTCTCGAGAGGATGTGGATGAGCCAGAGGACCCAGATGATGAGGACCCAGAGTCTGATTCTGATGAAGAGGAGTCATTAGACGATGATCTTCGTCTTGCTTGTTTTTCTTCCTTCTTTGCATCTCTTCCTCTCTGCTGTGTAGCATCCACTGGGCTTGTGGGACCCTTGCTTTCATCCACTTCTGCTTTTTCGGTGGATTCCTTGGTGGCTTGTTCCGCCTTTACTACATCCTTTTCTTTGTCCTCTGATATGAGGTGTGTGGCCCCTTCCTTTTTGGGACTCGGGACTAGTGTGGTGCTAACAGTGGTCTCCTTTTCAGATCCCAACGCCCTGGCAACAACCTCTTGTTTAGTCTGCATCTGTGGATCTTCCTGTTCAGCGGAGGATTTAAGTCCTTCCTGCTGTCGTTCCCCACCATCAGTGAGGGATGAGACAGGTGAGGCCAGAGGCTGTGGGGTATCAGAGAAGTTACGGGGCCGCTTGATGACCATGGATGTCGCAGAAGACTGGGGCTGAATTGGGGAGTCTCTAAAAAACCGGAACTTCTTGAAGGAGGACTGCGGCGACAGAGGTGTTGGTGACATGGTTGCAACGGATTCTGCTGCTGCTTCACTCCGGGGCATTGGAGCATGGACACCTTCCTGCTCTCCTGCCTCTGTCGTTGACTTTCTATCTGGTCCTGTGGAGAGGGGGGGAGGAGTGGGCAGGGGGGTGAGACCAATCTCACGGCCACGTTTGGATGGAGGGAGGTGACTCTCCCTCTCCTTTTCAGCCACCCTAGCTCTCTCTTTCTCCTGCTCAAGGGCCCTCTCCTGCTCCTCCTTTTCTTTCTGCATGGCTTTCTCCTTCTCTAACCTTTCAAGTTCAAGAGCCCTCTCCTTCTCCTTCCTCTCCTTCTCCAAGGCTCTCTCTCTTTCCAGTTTCTCCTGCTCTAGAGCCTTCTCCCTCTCCAGTCTTTCTTTCCTCTCCTTTTCTGCTCTTTCCTTCTCCTTCCTCTCCCGTTCTAGAGCAGCCTCTCTCTCCAATCTCTCTTTTTCCTCCCTCTCTTGTTCCAAGGCCTTTTCCCTCTCTATCCTCTCTTTCTCCAACGCCTTCTCTCTCTCGATTCTCTCCTTTTCCTTCCTCTCAAGTTCTAATCTCTGCTGTTCGAGAGCTTTTTCCCGCTCCAACCTTTCTTGCTCTAAAGCTCTTTCTCTTTCTATTCTCTCTCGCTCTAAAGCTTTCTCCTTCTCAATTCTCTCTCGCTCTAGACGCTCTTGCTCCAGGGCTTTCTCTCTCTTGATTCTCTCTTGCTCTAGTCGCTCTTGCTCTAGGGCCTTCTCTCTCTCTAGTCGCTCTTGCTCCAGGGCTCTCTCCCTTTCTAATCTTTCTTGCTCTAATGCTTTCTCTCTTTCTATTCTCTCTTGCTCTAAGGCTTTTTCTCTCTCCAGTCTCTCTTGCTCCAAGGCTTTTTCTTTCTCTAGTTTCTCCCTCTCTAGTCTCTCTTGCTCTAAGGCTTTCTCTCTCTCTAACCTTTCCTGCTCCAAAGCCTTCTCTCTCTCAATCCTCTCCCTCTCTAGTCTCTCTTGCTCCAGAGCCCTTTCCCTCTCTAGTCTCTCTTGCTCCAGAGCCCGTTCCCTCTCTAGTCTTTCTTGCTCCAGAGCCCTTTCCCTCTCCAGTCTCTCTTGCTCCAGAGCCCTTTCTCTCTCCTTCCTTTCCTGCTCCAAAGCCTTGGCTCTTTCTAGCTCCATCGCTCTCTCCCTTTCTTCTCTCTCGCGCTTCTCCTTCTCCTCTTTTTCTCTTTGCAGACGCTCTTGCTCCAGGGCCCTCTGTCTTTCAAGCTCCTTCTGCCTCTCCAGCTCCAGGGCCCTCTCTCGTGCTAAGGCTTGCTCTCGCTCTTCCCTCTCTTTAGCCAAAGCTAGTTCCCTCTCCTGCCTCTCACGTTCTAGAGCAAGTTCTCTCTCCCGCTGCAAAGCCTTTTCTCGCTCTTCTCTTTCTAAGGCCTGCTGTCGTTCGATTCTCTCTTTCTCCAGAGCTCTCTCTCTTTCCTCTCTCTCCAGCGCAAGAGCTCTTTTCCGCTCTTCCTCCATTGCTCTCTCTTGCTCAAGTTTTCTCTGTTTCTCTTGCCTTTCCAGCTCAAGGGCCTTTTCTCTTTCTATCTCAGAGTCCCTCTCTCTGTCCCTCTCTTCTGTTGCAGTGGCCTTGAGCACACTCACAGGTACTTGAATATGGGCTGAATGTGCTCCCGTGACACCCTGGTTGGCACCTGGAATCATGGGAAATGACACATGGCCTGCAGTATTGGCTGTGTGAGTGATGGCAGATACCAGACCCTCTGGAGGCCCTCTGCCAGGAAATGATGTAGCCGGAGAACTGCTGTCCTGCCTATCACCTTCCCCACCGCTGCGGTGCCAACCTGCTCCCGAGAAAGCACCTTCTGACTCCATTTTACGCGCCAGAAGGGTCAGCGGGCCTGGCTTGCGCTCGGCATGTCCACTCCTCTGTGGCTCTGGGCTGCTACTGCGGCTGCCGCTGCTGGAGGAACCAGAGCTGGAGGTACTGGGTGAGCGCCTTGCTGGGGCTACATCTGGACTAGGAGGGCTCTGTTTAGGAGTGTCAGGCAAGGGAAATGATAACTCTGGAGGTGGGGAGGGAGGAGGTGTTGGCTGTCGGAGTTGGGGGGACAAAAGGGAAGGCATGTGTTGCTGGGGGGGTTGACAGGATGCTCCAGACCTCTCTCTGGTCGTGGGAACTCTGGCTGGCTCTCTATGGCTTCTTCTACGAGCACCGTTTTCCCAATCATCATCGTCACCATCCTCCTCACCATCCTCACTATCATCATCGTCGCTGTCAGCAACTTCATTGGAGGCAGACCCCCTCTCTGGCCGGTACTCACTACCAGGAACACGCATGGCCACAGAGCCAGAAGCAGGAGGACCAGACATGTCAGCATCTTGGCTCCTGTTACCCTCTCCCTCATTCGCTGCACCAAAGAATCCCTCTCCACCAGAGGGTCCAGGCGGCTTGTGCTGCTCAGCCAATGCTGCTGTGGCATCCTGTTGAGGACAAAAAGAGAGGTGAGGCTTATTTTGTGATGGCACTTTGTCAGTTGGAAAATGGAAATGATCTGGCAACAGTTTTTTACCAGCAAGTCCCTTTGATATTTGCAAAATATTTTGGAGCAGAGAAAATCTCAAAAAAAAAAAAAGATGTCTGACCTGGGCTTGAGGGGGACATGAGGTACTGTTATTAACTTCTGTGTGGTCCTCTTCCTCTGTTGACAAGAAGAACAAATAAAATCACAAAAATGTTTTGCATAAAGACCTGAGATGTATACAGGAAGTTAGTGAGTTGCAGTGGAGGTTTACCGTTTGTGTCATATGCTTCACGAGCCTCTCTCTCCAGCCGCTGCCTCAGGAGCTCCTGTTGTTTAGCCAGATACTGCTTGATAAAGCTGTTCTGGCTCATTTCCTCCCCAATCTAAAGACAGAAACCATTAAAAATAGATGCAAGCCTTCAAGGCCACTTGCAAAAACCTTTTTGCAGACATTTATGAAAATTGTGCTAATGCACATTTTATCATTTATACTTAAGAGGTCATTATATGTGAAAAGGCTTCAGCTGTAGAAATTAAAAATAAAGCAGACACTTACCTGTGAGTTTGGCTGCAGTCCGATGTGAGCGGTGGAGGTCCTCTGCAGATTCTCCAGCATGAGAGCCTGTTATTGAGACAAGAGACTTTATTCACTTGACGTAAATAACGGGCAGGTATTCTCCCAGAGTGGTTAGAGTTGGCACCGGTACTTTTAAACATAAATATATGTAGTTTATTTATGACAACCAAGTTACTGTGTATTGTATTGAGTAATGATTTTCATTATGACTGCCAAGATTTCTATCCTGTGCAAACCGTTAAGTCTCTGTGTGCTTCAGCATGCCATCAACAAAGAAGAGACAAACATCATTCTAGATCAATGCCTCTCTTTCTCAGTCATTTTTAGTAATGGAAATGTTGCCTTTTGTACAGCATACAGTAGAGGGCCATGGAAAATTTGTGAAGAAACAGAAGAGGGTGATATACAACAGAATTCCCTGGTCAGAAGCAAACAAGTAAAATGTAAGAGTGATAAGGGACAATCAGACAAGGCAGGGCAACTGTGGAGGAACACAGACCAGATGGAGAGTGATGCAGCCTGAGTTGCACGCAAAAGCTGCTGGACCTAACTTAAATTAATCAACCTACACTTTACACAGCTTTAATTAAACATTTTGTTGTTCCCATCTATCTCTGTCCTGACAGTGAGCCATGCAGAACCCCTCCCACTCTGTTGCTGGCTTGTTACTTAACCCTGCAAGAACACTCAGCGATGTAAACAAGTGAAGTATAATGTTCAATAACGGTATAATCTCCAAAATCTAACAGTATGCAGTAAAGAAAACAACACACGTGATACATATTATAAAAAATACAGTTTAACCATTTGAGAGCAGTGGCTTGCTTTTTTAATAGGGCCAAATCATAGACAAGTATGTTACCAAAACTTTCATATTTTATGAGGGATTTTCGAAGTACCTACACTGGTAACAATCAATGAAACATTTCTTTCATGTTATAACTAAATAACAGCGTCCCGATTCCACATGTGAAATAAGAGTGACATAACACTTCATTGGGATAATAAATGTTAGATATGGAAACGCAAATGTAAACACCACTTGCTGCTTTCATGGCGCAATTCAGCGGAAAATGGTAGTTAACCGGATTACCCGTTTTAAAAAGAAGACAATACCCTAACTTTAATTGTGATGTAGTTAGATAACGTTGAATACCTGCGCGCAATGTAAACAAACTGGCTCACACAGGACCCATGCAACTCACGGGTCATACGTGAAGGAGCAGAACTATTGCTAAATTTGGCGGAAAACAGCGAAGTTTCTCCATTTCCAAACACAGCGTTAACGTTACATAGACATTCAGAGGTAGTTGTCGAGCTACTAGATAACTTGTTTAACGTGAACCTACCGGCTAAACTCGTGTACACCAACAGTGCTTGGGACAGACACCGTTAACAGTAACATTGATAGCAGCAAACCAGGCCACCGCTCAAGTCACAGCGTTAGCCAGGGGAGCTAACAGGACAACATTACACCGACACACACTTTGAAATTAGCCACCAAGTTGATTTAACTCCCGGTGTTGCTGCGGTCGGTATAATTCTGCACAGCAAAAACACTGCTCAACTGCAGCGTGGTGCTTATAGATGCATCTCTCAGCTGCTTGATGTTGGTTAGCCTCGATAACTCTACTACGCTGCTCGGCAGTAACGATACTCAGTTGTCGGCCCTCGAGAGAACATCAGCCCGTCTCATCGTTAACGTTAGCTCGAAGCTGCCCGTGGTCCCGTATTCCGCATCAAAACTCACCCCCTTTGAGTCTTTTGATGAGAGCATTCTTCTGCCCGCTTTTAGAGAGTCCTCTCTCCTCGAGAGCAGCTTTCAAATCCGCTACTCGAAGGGACTGGAGCGGTCTCCCGTCCAGCGTAACGTCTTCGAGGTCCGCCATTTTCCGTTCCTCTGGTCGGTTCCCAGCGAGAGCGACGAGCAACGCCTTCCTCCACCGGGCGTCATCGGCGACGACTTCCCCCTAATCAAATATCAAAAATACGAAATGTTTCTCTATCTTATGAGGCCAGAACATTCAAAAATAATTTTCAGTGCTATGAAATGTGTTTTATATAGAAAACACAAATTACACATAATCTTTTATTTCGCCAGCGACCAGCTGCGCAAAATATGCGCGAGCTTGATTTCCTTCATAACAAGGCTAATAGGCTAACAGCTCACTCTTCCTGGATGTGTTAGTCCGAAAGATGACGGCGACGCTCGATCAACATCGCCACACTTCAAATATGCCGACAACAAGGTGATTTAGGGTTTTTTTAAAGATGGGTACTCGCAATAAGAGCGGTCAATTGTGAGGTTAGTTCGTAATTCAGACTCCGGCGGTTGTATTGCTTAGATAGAAGCTAAGCTACATGTTAACGCTACCCAGACCAGAGGAGTCTCTGTGCAGCTGGCATAGCTGATTAACTTACAGCAGGGGGATAGCTGGCTTTTCTCAGGTTGAAACAGACCTGTCTCTCCAAAGATGTCGTGGTTCAATCATGTCAGTCAAGGCTCAAATCAGCAGCAACAACAGCAGCCCGCTGACAGCCACATACTCACAGACACAGACATGCTGTGCAGCACTCACAACTCCAGGCTCAGAGGTCCGACAGAGGGATCACCGACCATGGCAGCACATCACTGGAGCGGCTGCTCCACTCCAACCCCGGAGGACTTTCCATCAGCTCCACGGGGTGTAGTCAGCCCTCCGAGCCTTGAAAACCTGTCCTGCGCTTCTCCGGGTGCAGGTAGGGTGAGAGAGCCGGAGCCCATCTCCTATGTGAGCCTCCAGGAGCAGCGGTGCGTCCTGAGCTGGTTCCAGGGCTGGAACGCCACGCAGAGGGAGCGGTTCTTGCAGGACCTTCTGGGGAAAGCTGTACCTGGGAAAGTGTGCACCCTCCTAGATTCCCTCAGTACTCTTCAGGTACTGCATACACTGTAACTTATTAACAGATGATCCAGAGAGTGATGTATGTCATTTCTAACATTTATCTCTTTGTACATCTAAAAGGTTAAAGACAGACTACCAAACATCTTTGAATGCCAGCTGCGCCTGTGGACCCAGTGGTTTGAGTCATGGGGAGAAGAGGAGAGGAATCATTTCCTGCATATACTGGAAGAGCGGGACCCAGTTTTTGTCGCCCACTTTTACAGGAGCGTTGCTGGTACAGCAGGAAGAGACTGAGCAATGTTTGCATTGTGTTGGAAAAGCAAGTGAAATGTGATAAAGAGGTGATGTGTTGGGAAACTTGTATTAGACCTTCTCCTCAGAGAATTGCTTGTGTAACTTTGGGATTTGTGAGGGTGATACAATACAACAGAGGTGTTCATTCAGTATAAGCTGTTTTTATTCAGTTTCCTACACCAGTTTCTCCAGGGCTTCACAACACATTATACCAATGGTTTTTTTTTTTAAGTTTAGAACTTTTTGCTTAATGCTTTCATCATGAGTGATGCTCTGCCATTTAGTGACTAATGGTGCGAGTGTGATATAGACAGGTTTCACATTTGGCTGTAACATAATTAAACTTACATGCTTAATATTTCTGTAGAGGGCCTAGAGACTGAAACACCTGGAATGACATGGACAAGGAGACATGTTCTTTTTCAAACATAGAAAAATAAACAAAATGCATTATTGTTTATTGTTGGTGTTTTATTGTCTGAAACACCCAGCAGCAGTAATAACATTAGTATGCATGAGAAATACTGTTTCATTACCTACTGAGATGACCATAAATGAGATCTGACACATAGGACAAAACACAACTTGCCCTAGTCTCTATTTTATCCAGTCAACTGATCCAGGTGAAAGTAACACTACTGGTGTCTTACTTTCAGTATCCTCAACACAAAAATTGATAAATGGATGGATTTTGTCTGTAAAGCTTTGACCTACAAATGAGTAGATATGAGTTCTGGCACCAGTGTCGTAAAAAACAATCTCTCCCTTTTTGTAGTCCAGCAGAATTCCCAGTGTAATAGGTTGCGTCTGAACTGGAATAGTAACAGGTATCCTATCGAGAGCTCTGTACTGACCCTGTTTGTTCAGGACAAGAGTCCAGAAACCAGTTCTTGGACTGAATGATATTGCTCCCTTTCTTGGAGAAGATTCACTGGCCATACCAATGTGGTAACAAAGCTTCCCAGCAACAGAAACCTCCCAGTATTGTCTGCCAGTTGAGAACCCAGTCGTGCCTAGGGCAGCGAGAACTGCATCAAACCGGCCTGGATTGTCGGGGACATTTTGTATTTCCTCACTTGTGGACATCTCGGTGTTACCTGCAGACAGAGCTATTCTGGGATGGGCTGTGTTTGGGTCCAAGGTCACCTGACCTGTAAACCGAGAAATGTAGTTACTTATGTGTATCTTTACATCACATAGTGAAAGAAAACTGACATTCAAAAGTTTGAAACAGTACTCTGGTGAGTGTCACTTCCATAAAGTTTGGGCAGTCGCAAGTGGCAGGTTAAAAAAAAACAGCAGAGGCTGAGATATCCTAACTTTGGGGCCTTAGCATGGGTGAAGCTCCCAAACAACTGGATCCTACATTTCCAATGATGCAACTGGCTGGCATCTTTAATTAAACCCTGCCTGTGTGGTAAATGCCCATGTCTTTCCCATGGATGTATAGAGAGTGCTCAGTGATGCATGAAGTCAAAAAGCTTGATTTCTGTGGCAAGAAATTAGCTGTATCCTCCACATCATAGGGCTGATAGAGCAAGCTAACTAAAAACTCTTGGTGGCTGAGTGGCTAACCTCCAGTTTAGCCCTCCGGGATCAAATCCTTATCGTTAAACAAGTCATTTTCACAATGTAAATCTAGGGGAAGAGTTGTTTTTTTTTGGGCCCCACGGCATCACGCAAACGACCCGGACATTATAATTCTATGTTTGTTCCTGGGATGACGTTTTTCTGTAGCCAAGATTTTGGATTATTGCTCTGTGGCAAACAGACATTTACGGCTTTGCTCAGCAAGAAAATCTTCACAGATAAAACACAACTTAAATGATTTTTAAAGCCTGATGCAATCACCACTAGTAACAAGCTAATGTTAGGCTATAAACTGCTTAATTTAACTTCCCTATCACAGTGAGGCTGTAAAGCCATGTTCGGCGTCATAACATTCTGTAGTCTCACTTAGCCACCATTTAGCAACTGCCTTTATTAAGACAAAAAGCTTCAAAGTTCATGAGTGGGGTATTTACTGACGTATTTTATGTTGTAGAGGAAAATGTTAAAGTCTCTTAAGCTTGTGTTTACCACAGACCTTATTTCAGGCATCTAACCAAAAACCCATTCAAAAAACTCATTGACGTTGAGGTGAGGGATCCAGGAGTGCAAAAAAGTTAACTAATTTCTAGGTTTTAGGACTCATTCCTGGAGCACTCTATTCAAGTTTGGCTTCAAAGCCCGGTGCTGTTCCTGGAGGCTTGATCTTACTCTGAAATCCATTGCATGTTGGAGGACACTAATTCCGACTCCCAACTTAGGATCTAAATGCCTCCAACTGCATCTGCTCGAGAAATCATTGGTATCCGCAGCAAACTGATGTTTATATGTCATGTGTCTGAGCTTTGAGTACATCTAAGGAGGACCTAAATCAGTTACCACAGCACCATTAGCAAAGAGAAACGGCGTACAAAATGCTTGAAATTGCTTGTCTTTGCTCATTAAAATAACGCAAGACAGCTCCAAATTGTGACGACAGATGCCAAGAGCTCTAGTGCGAACCATCCTAGCCAATAGCATACAGTTATTGTGTGCATTCGTTTTGTTGACAGAGATGCAGATGGGCACGTTTGCAAAGACTTCTCTCAAGCAAAAATCAACTGAATGGAAAAGGAAATGGCAGCTGCAATGTTGTTACAGCATGTTTGACAACACAAACGCTACATAGAGTGACATAATGGATGAAAAGATCATTGTGCCTGGTGTGTGCTGCCATGTTGCTATGACGTCAGGTGTGCTTATGTTGGCGAATTTGGGCTAGATGGATCTTGCCTGAGTTTCCAACTTAGAATTCAACTTGAACGACTCCTACAGAGTTACAGAAGACGTTACACAACTGTAAGTAGTATATACGACCAGTGAGCTGACCTTAATGTGTAAATTCAAGCCTCTTTAAGCTAATCCTTACAGTAAGCTTTATACAGTATCTAATAAGTCTACGGTGTGCTGTATGTGTGTGTGTGTGTGTAGTGTTGTATATTTTTAACATGACATTTATGCAGTTTGAGCGTTTTACATGTAGGTTTTAAATATTAACACTAAACAGAAATATCAAAGAAACTGCAGGCTGAACATTTCCATTAAATTAAACTTCATCTTGTGTGTGACTCACTGGTATAGATCGTCTTATCTTCCACATCACTCAGTTTGCTCCTAAGTTCTGAGGAGAGAGAAAGAACAGCACGTTTTTTGGGTGGGGGTAATATCACAGTGTGTTCTCTGCAATTTGTTGACCAGAACTAATTGCTACCTTGTACAGTCTCCTCAAGTTGTGTCTTCTCATTTTGCAGGTCTGGCAATGAGACAGAAAAGACAGCAAGATTTATACATTTTATCAAGAATCATGAGACCAAATACTATATGTTCTTCCCTGTTATACTGAATGAATCTGATTATTGCAAAAGAGTGGAACATACTTTCGTAGTCGTTCCGCAGCTTGTAATTCTCCCTGGTCTGTTCTTCTAACTCCTGCTGCAGCTGGTTAAGCGTGGCGTCCTTCTCAAGCAGCTGCTGCTGTAGGTAGTCAGCATTGTCCCGGGTATCGTTCAGTTGTCTCTCTAGGTCTGTTTGGTGAAATGTATAGTTTGAAAATGACATCAAATCACTCCCTGTTTTGTAATGCTGGTATCAACAAGCCAAACTAAAGTGGAAGTTATTGAGTAGACAGGTTAAGTTATTCCCTGTTTTCTAAACCATTTAGAAATCCAAAGTTTTAGCAGTGGCTTGACAATAGGCTTTCACCAATATTGTTTTAAGCTAAAAGTCTAATACGGATTCCTTTTTACTGAAGCTGCTGATTGACTGTGCTCAATTTCTTTAAATATGACCATGATAAGTTGTTTTTTCAGAGTACTATATTCTCCTCAAGGTGAAACACCTCTTAAGCAGTGTTTTCAACCCGTTCCCATTCCCAAGTCATCAAGTACCAACGCTTTGTCACACCCCTCTGCTTCTCAAAGCAATGCATGGGGCATCCTTTAGCATCTCTATGTGATGCAGAGCTGAAACCCATTGTAATGTGAGGGAAATGTTGTGTAATGGTGGCAGTTAGACTGAGGCAACAAAACTTTGGTTATGTTAAGAAAATAGATAATTTTTAAATAACATAAAATAATTTTTTTTTTTTTACATTATAATAATGTAACTTGACAGAAATACATCACAACAGTGACTTTTGGCTTCACTGCAGCCTCCTGGGTGAAAGTCTTGTTTTGTTTGACCCGTCTACCTCCCCACCCTTTTGCCCTACACAGACTTTCTTGTTCTTAATGCTATGTTAGTTGCTCTCTGCAGTATTGCCGTGGATGGGTTTACAGTGGAGTTAGCTGAAGGCCCAGTGCGTCTCATAAACACGCTAAAGGACGCCGATCACAGGCCATGACAAAGTGTTGGTAACTGACGACCTGGGAATGAGAACAAGCTGACATTTTACATGAAGTAAGCTAAGCACTGTTTAACTTGTACCTGGAACATAGCACCACCAGTATTAAGTGTGCAAAGTAATCTAGTGGGCTGGATTGAAACCAGCCTGACGTATGTTTGACACCACTGCTCTAATATATACTGACTGAATGTACAGTTTTTCTCTATGGAACTTACTGTTGTATTCTTGCTGCAGTGTGACACTCTCCCTGTTCAGTTCTTCAAACTCCTGCTGCAGCTGTTTGAGGTTGGCATCCTTGTCATGCAGCTGCTGCTGCAGGCGATCCGCATCCTCCTGGCTCTGATGCAGTTGTCTTTGTAAATCTGATTGATGAAATATTCACTTAAAATAACTAAATCAAATGATGTAGTGGATGTGAAGGACAACTATTTGTATAGAGTGAGAATGAGGTCATATTGAGGATCTCACCATGACACTGGGTGCCGACATCAGTGCAGCATATTTGCAGGTCCTTGATCTCTTCCTTTAAGTCTGACAGAGGGAGGAGATGGAAACGTCATCAGGGCAATTCATTAGGACTTTAGAATGCGACTGAACGTACATTAGGATACATAATTATGCAATGGCAGATGTTATTAACATGGGTCTGCTGTGGTGAAACTACAGTGTTCCAAAGATGGACAACTAAAAGTGCATCCTTGTCCCACACGCTTTAATCCTGTTGTTTAATGCAGGCTATTTAAATATGGACAACTGGTTGAAAAATATGTACATTTATAGTAGTTGCTCACACTCATCCTCTTGTCCACTCATATTTATTAAAATAATTCTCATTAGTATGATTGTATGAAAAAAATTGTTAACTTTATGCAAGACGGGCATAGTGGATTTTTGTGAACAGCTGAATGGTATGTCGCTTTAAATGTTGCTGCCACAAGGAATTCCTGTCCTTACCTAAATAATGATCCAGTGTACCCTATGCTAAGGAGATAATAGAGGAAGCACTGAAACACCCTTCCTTAGCATTTAGAGAATTCACTTAGCTCTTATCATTGCTGCTCTTTACATAATTCCACATCATTTTATTCAGTTAGGGACTTTATATTTGGACAGAGTCATGCTAGCTGTTTCCCTTTATTTCCAGTCTCTGTGCTAAGCTAAGCTAACTCCGGGCTGTAGCTTTATAGTGTGCATATTTAAGGTGGTATTGATCTTGTCATCTAACTCTCTGAAGAAAGCAAATAAGCATATTTACCAAAATGTCAAACTATCCTCCCGAGCCCTTGCAATGTAATATACATACCATTATTTGTGTTTTCAAGTCGTCTGTTCTCTCTTTGTTGTGTTTCTAGTTTGTGTTCCAGTTCTGAGAGAGAACACACAAGAAAACACAACTGCTTGAAAAACATATATGATGACAGATGATTTAGTCATCACGTTAGTCTTAGGAAAATAAGAAATAATGTGTTGGATGACAGCAGAGACATGATGGTATAAATTCTCAGATTAACATACCGGTGCAATTCTTTTCGGCAGTCCTGGATGCCTTCTTCTGAGCCTTTTTCAGCTGTGCCCTCAGATCAGCAATCTCCATAACTAGCAGAGACACAGACACAGCCATAGTTTTATTTTGTGCTTGACGAAAACAACCAGCAGGAGATGAAACAACAGCAAACAAGAGATTTTCATACTCAGTTTAAAGTTCTTTGCATCTGCTTCATTGAGTCGAAGTTCGCTGTCTTGCAGTTGCCTCTTTGTCAAATCCAGTTTCTTTCGAAGCTCTGCAAATGATTTATAGACCAATGAAATACAAAATCATAAAATCTGTGTATGTATTACTTCCTGGTATATTACCATGTAACAATTACATTTTGGTCTTTACCTGCAAGATTCTCCTCATTTGTTTCTTTTAGGTCTGATATCTCGTCTTCCAGTGGTTCGATTTTCTTGTGAAGTTCCATAATCTGAGCCGCTACATAAAAGATGAAACAAGCATTTTTTTTTTAAAAAATTCCAGTGCTGCTTGATAACTTGATGAAAGTTGTTTTTTTTTCTGCTTAAAGCTTAGGGGAACACTTACACAAATTAGCAATCCTTGTATCACTTGAGTGCAGCACCAGCGTCTTTTCTTTGATCTGATTTCTGATGTCCTCCAGTTCATTCTCCAGATCTTTAAGAAAGACAGAATGGATATTCTACTTCCTTAAAATGTATGAAAAAGTATTAAGAATAAATTTGGCTTGTACACATGGCTTTCCACCTTTTATTTGCTCCAATGTTGCCTGTGACTGACGGTTTGCTTGCTTCTCCAATCTTGCTATTTCATCTTGTTGAGACAAGATTTTAAACACTGAAAGAAGAAAGTCTAGATTAGATACATTCTGTGGAAGCGACACCATGATCAACAACGATGGAACAATTCACTTTCACTGTCATTTTGATAATGACTCACTCAGTTTAGTATTTTCATTGTTTTCATCTTGAATTCCTTCAACTAAGTGATTCAAATGGTCTTGGAGTGCTGCAGAAAAGAGACAGAATGACGTTATTTCATGCGAGCGCAAGCTTCATTCAGACTGTTTATTCCAAATATATGGAGATTATGAAATATAATGGCTCTAGAGTCCTTAGTGTATGTCTTCAAAATATATTTCTGTCACTCACCACTAATCTTAGCGTAATCTGTGTCATTTGCTGCCACATTCGCCAACTTCTCAATCTCTATTTGTATTGCAATAATCTGTAGAACTGGAAAAGGGGTTAACATTGATAATCATATTCTTGCATGTATAACCTCCCATCTTGATTACACATATATTTCAGTGCTCATGTTCTACTCACGTCTTTGTGGTTGAGCACTTCTTTCTTTCAGCTCTTCTGTTTTTTTGGTCAGCTCGTTATTTTTCTCGTCTATAATTTTTTGAAGTTCTGCAGAACAAAACAAAACAGTTTTTTTAACCTGTATATCCTTGTTGTTTCATGCCTTTGTGTAAATAACACCTCACATCATTGTTTCAATATGTCTGAGCTGCACAGTTGCTGTTTTTTGTGGACCCATTGTTTCATTTAAACAACATGAAAACTGAATATCTCAGAGACAGTATATACTTAATGTCATGCAAGGATGCAATACATACAGGCAATATTTAACTGTATAGTGACGATGAAGCATACACACTCTGACCTTTTATTTTGGTTTCAGATTCAGTGTTTTGTAGTTGTCTCTTAAGCTCCTCCAGTTGCAGGGTTAATGTAGAAACTTGAAGAGCTGAAAGAACCAGATTTAAAAGCAGTTAAACTAAAGAATGGTGTTTTTCCTTTTTTGGTGATATTTCACAGTAGAAAGAGAGGCTATACTCTGTTACAGTCCTTCCCCAGGTGAAAGCACACTGCTACATGTAGCTACATGCTAACATCATGGAATCATGTAACCATGGTCGCCAGTGTTGTTTTCTTCCTCATTTCGGAACATATTCCTGCTGGAACACATCCAGTTGTGAAGATTTTGGTTGACAATGTTTTATTGGCGATATTTCACAGTAGAAAGTGCTGCTATTCTCTGTTATAGTCATTCCCCCTGCTGCAATGACACTGCAGAGACCCTGAGATACTGACGACCCAGAAAGGCCGACCAAATGGAGCAGACTGGGCTTTTTTGAGGCTTAAAGAGGCAGGCGCTAAAACGGAGCGTCTCAAACAGAGGACAAATACAGGTGTTCACAGTGTACAGAGAGTATAAGGATAACAAAGTGATTTTTTTTTGATTTTTTTTTAACATTAAAGCATGTAAACATGTTCTGGTAGAAACCCAAAATATAAGTATTTACCTGAAAATGAGCACAATAGTTCCCCTTTAAAACTTTTTATGCAGATCGCAACACAATTATTGTGTTCATTTTCTCAATTAATCAAGTCACTGTTGGTGAACATGGCTCTACCACTCACCAAGTGAAGTAACAGACTCAGATCTGGACTGCAGTTCCTTCATTTTGGCATCCAGGTCATTCTGCAGATCTGCACACACATTCGGACACATTAGTCAAAACTGATCCAACAGACAGAGCAAGATAAAACATTTGTATGCCTTAAATTGGGCTATCTTAGGACTGTGACCAAAATATTTCTAAGATACAAGTTTCTCTATGCTAATCCAATAGCTGTAGTTTTGATAGGCAACATCTGCCACGGTTGCCCTCTCTCCTGCTTACTATTCACCTTACCTTTCCAGCCACTTGTGGAGGTTGTCTGGCTATCACAAGACCATTAGCAAAACACTGTCCATAACACATTCAATTTTAAATTCCTTTTTGCAGATGATACTATCATACATAGAAGACAAAAACTCTAAATTGATGCCCAGATGTTAAACTATTTAAGTAACGAGTCAAAAGAGACTACACTCACCTTTAAGTTTTTGCTCAAAATTGGAACACTGTGCTTCTGTCTCGTTCAGTTTATTCTGCAGAGCTAGTACAAAAAAACACATTCACATTCAACTTAATCTTGTTTTTTATTCCTTGTTGCAGAAACCTACAGGTGCTAGTACTGAACTTACCCTTGATCTCAGCTCGATCTCGAGAGCGCTCCTCCACTTTTGCCTTCAGTTGTTTTCTGAGCTCTGGAAAAAGTAAGGTATGCTTTCCCTGAAGAATGAGCTCTACCGTATGAACTCAATAATGAAAAAAAAGAGATACTCACCAGTAACTACAGCAGAAGCTGTTTTTTCCTCATTCTGCTTTTCCAGTGTGAGGTTTCTGAGTTGGTTGTGCAGATCAGTGGTTGTCAGAACTGAGAAATAAAGAAATAACACAAGATACATGGAAAATTTTAGACTATTTGCTGAGTTATGAACAAAGACACCATATTCCCCCTGTACTTACTCAGCCTGGCATTTGTCTGATTCTTCTCATTCAGCTCGTTGACATATTTCTGCAGCTCCTTCTGTCTTGGTTTTAAGATCATTTGTGAACTCTGAGACAAATTTAAAGAGGTGAAAACACATTTTTTGGTTAGATGAAGAAGATCAGAATACAAAATAACAACAACCTTAGCAACAGGTCATGCTTTGCTTGCTTGGAGATTTGCAAAGAAATATTAGAGATACTTACTGGTTACCTCAGTGGTTTGTAACTTGTGGAGATCTGACAACTGTCTCTGCAGCTGCACCACCTGACTCTGCAGGGCCAGGATTTTCAGCACTGAAGCACACCACAACAGAGAGGAAAAAAATGTAGTTTAATGTAAGAGACACTGTAGTAGAATCCTAGGAAGAGATTTAAGGAAAAAAACGAGATTCCCTCATCAGAGAGTTGATGGAAGAAAAAGTTGTTTCAAACTCACCCAGTTTTGTGTTGTCATCACCTTTGTCTTCAATTTGACTGATAAGGCCATCCACTCTGTCTTGTAATTCTAGGAGAGTGTAAGTAGTCTTTCTTGTCAATTACATTTTGTCATTTGTGATTTCATTTCCTCAATAATTTGACCCTAAACTATTTGAAATAGACAAACCTTTTACACTGCCATCAGTGGTCTTGTTTGCAGCCTGAAGTTCCCATATCTCATCGTACAGCTCAATGACCGTTAAAACTGAAACGAGCAAAAACGCCATGAATTTCACTGGGTTTATTGCCAAATATGTTGCCAGTTTTCAACTTATACTCAAAACATCGGAGGATTCAGGGTGTAAAAAAAGAGCAAATGAGCAATCTAATAATAATAATGATAATAGTAATGCATTTTTACAGCGCTTTTTAAAGGACCCAAGGACACTTTACATATGTAAACAAGAACTTGTGAAAAATAGAATTGCATAGAATTTCTTATAATCAAAGTAAACAAAATTTAGCTTTGTCTGTTTTAAAGGCCAAAGATGTGGGACTATAGCTAATATACCTCTTAAAAATGGGTCATGTCAGCCAACATTTGTTTTGTTATCATAAAATAGTTGATGCGATTGCACCACCTTGTGGGATTTTTCTCCCACAGTTTTTTGATGGATAAAGTTCTTCATTACTGTAATCCCAAAGGGAAGTTGCAGTGTGAGAGCAGCTAAGTGACATAAATGACAAAAAGGCATTCTTTCTTCCTGCAACATGATGGTGATGCTGCAACTTTGGTTCATTTTTCATAGGTGGCAGAGATTTATGTCAAAAGTAATTGGAAGAAGAGAACAAAAACATAAGGAAAAAAAACCCCTAGGAAAATACACGTTTGTGAATTTGTCACAAAATTGGATAATTATGTGAGACAATTTGTAAATATTTAAAAATATTTTTCAATGTCTTGATTTTTTGTTCATTTCTATTGTGTCATGGTACAACAAATTTCTATTGACAAGATAAATGAACATCTAGCAAATATCTGGTTTTAAAAATGACCTTCACAAAAATTAGAGACATATTAGCTTATGTATTTAGGAAAACTTTCAGTTAGGTATACAACTGCATAATATAGTCTCAAACTATGATCACTTGAACAGTAAAAATTTTGTGTTAAATTAGTTGTTTTGGGGGGAAAAGAGCGATTGAATTAATATTTTTGATGAATTCACTGCTTTTAAAAGACTTTCATGAATTATTCCTTCATTTCAGTAATAGCTGTGGAGCCATAGTCCTAACACATTTTCAAACTTTTATCTAAATAGTGGCTATAGCAACAGTATCACAAAAAGCATATATATAGCACATATGCAGTCTAAAGCTGAGGGACAACACACAGTTACATTTGAGGATGATACAGCAGCAACACACTTGATATTTCAGGTGGTGGCAAATCTGACAACAGCTGTTTAGTTACACCCATAAAGATGATTTGGAGTTAAACACTGACCTAGATGATTACAGCATATCAAACCAATGTGCTTACTTATTTTGGGGTTGGGAATCAAACTCTCTATGTCCGCAGTCTTGGAGTTCAGTTCGTCTTGTTTCTCCTCTAGCTGTGTCTGCAGCTCTGTGAGGACACAAAGCAGTAGAGGTGGAAAGAGTTAATGTGACACAAGCATATCTAAATGTCATTTAGTTGTCTAAATAACTGTTGAAAAAACAAACTAACTTTGGTTTAAATAAAGAAAACCTGATTATGTAATAAGATAAATTCACTTTTTAACAAAAGCAGAACATTTTGCTCAAACAAGCGGATTAATTAAAGCAGCATCTAGCTGCTAATGGAGTGATCTGGCCTTGTTAACTCAAGATACTGTCTACTATCTCGTTCCACTTGTATATCTTTTAAAGTAACTTTAAGGAACTCACATTTTCAATGCCAAACTAAATTGTTAATACAGATACACATTTGCTGCGCTTAACATTCACTGTGACTCACCTGAGATTTTGTCTGGGTCATCTGTGGTGGAGATCTGATCCCTCAGAGTCTTCAGAGCATCATGCAGGTTTACCATGCTCAGAACTGACTCAGATAAACAGAGTAAACATCACTACACAGCTTATATTTCTGAAGCAAACTGTGCAGAGGCATGTAAAATGCAGAGATTTCAGCTATATGTGAATAATACACTGTGCTGAGCAGAGATAGCTTTCATGTAAAATGGAGAGATTTCCTCCATGAAGTGAATAATACACTGTGCTGGTGCGATGATGTCAGTATTGCAGTGTAAAGTTACTCACTGAGTGCCGCTTTGGAGTCTCCGGCTCTGTTCAGTTCTGCAATCTTCTGCTCAAATTCAGTCTTCACCTCTGATAGAGCCACACACATGAATTAAATCAGAACTTAAACTAAAACATGACTGAGAGCCTTTAGCTAAAGTTAAATTTACAACTTACCCTCATATCTGTCTTCAAGACCAGAGCATTGTTCAATCTTTAATTTCAGTTTCCTCTGCAGCTCTGTTGCATAAAAAGAGGAAACCAGGTCATCAAAGCTCTCCCCACAGAGCAATCTTACTTGCTACAATCCTATTAAGAAGAACTCAACTCACCTCTGACCTCAGCCTGAGCAGAGGCATGTTCCCTCTCTTTGGCTTGAAGCAGAGTCTGTAGGACTGTTTGACAACAACGTTAAGACAGGCAATGCTTTTCCACACTAACGACAAAATACTCAAACCAAGACAAACTTACCCTTGATCTCAGCTTTATCACGAGAGTGCTCTGCAATTTTGGCCTTCAGTTTTTCCCTCAGCTCTAAAAACGTCAGTTTTGCTTCGTGTTATCAAACAGCACATTTTTCTCAAATGAATTAAAGAAGGCAGCAACAAACTATTATCTTTATTCTTGATTACTTTGTCATTTAATTTCTCAATTAATCAGCTAATTGTTTGGTCAATAAAACTTGTTTGGTCGCAAAAATGTCAGAAAATGGTTTTCCAAAGGCCATCCTCAAATGTCTCATTTTATCCACAACCTGGAATCACAGAGGTTTGACTTTAAAAAAAAACCTCAAACCATTGAATCAATTATCAAATTAATTGGTGATTAATTACATTTTTGACAACCAATCAATTAATCATTGCAGCTCTAGAATTCAGTGATCTGAAGAAGATGAAATACTTACGTGTAACTGTTAAAGATGACTCTGCGTTGTCAGCTTGTTTTTCTTTTTCTAGGTTTCTTAGTTGGTTGTGCAGTTTGGTAATTGTAAGAACTGAGATACAGAAATAAAATATTATATAATATAATTCAGACTGTTTCTTACTAATGCATGAGGACACCCTGTTCCACTAATTACTTACTCAGCCTTGTGTTTGTCTGATTCTTCTCATTCAGCTCGTTGACATATTTCTGCAGCTCTTCCTTCTTGGTTTTAAGATCATTTGTGAGCTCTGAGACAAATTTAAAGAGGTGAAAACATACTTATATATTATATAAACAGAAAATAAGGATTCAATAATAATAATATTACAATCAGCGTAAGCAGCAGGCCTTTAGCTCGCTTCCTTCACTTAACGTTTACAGTTTTCTGTTCAGTGCAACCAGCTGTATTAGATTCTAAATAGTGCTGCTCATGTTGTGGTGATCAGGGGATTAGTAAAGAATCATTGGAGATACTTACGGGTTACCTCAGTGGGTTGTAACTTCTGGGGATCTGACAACTGTCTCTGCAGCTGCACCACCTGACTCTGCAGGGCCAGGATGTACAGCACTGAAGCACACCACAACAGAGAGGAAAAAAATGTAATTCAATACAAGAGACACTGTAATAAAACAGAATTTCTCATAGTTGTTTCAAACTCACTTAGTTTAATGTTGTCTTCGTCTTTGTTGTCTAATTCACTGATAAGGCCTTCCACTCTGTCTTGCAAATCTAGACAAAGTAAACCATTTTTAATGTATATTTTTTACATTATTTCTGATTTGATTTTCAAATAATGTCACTAACCTAGTATAGTGTTATCGGTGGTCTCAGTGGCATTTTCTCTCTGAAGGTCCAATACCCTATTCTGCAGCTCAATGAATGTTAAAACTGAAACAAACAAACACATGGTGAGTTTGACTAAATCTGTTGAAAGCAACTACTCATTTTGTTCACTACCAACAAAACACCTCAAAGATCCTCTAAACTAATGATGAATCATTCCATAAATATCATCCTGTTTAATTTAGCAATTACATTAGACCTTTATGTTTCTGACTTGTAAATGCTTTATGCTCTCTTGATTCTACTGTGTATACCATGTCAAAGGATCCACATTTAAACATGATGAAGCCTTGGACCCAAATTTTAAGCACTGAACACTTAATATCGTGTATTTTAGTGACTTTTTCTGCACCAATTTGTGCTCTAAATGTCTTAAATCTCTGTCTCTGCTGCTACTTTCATGTTTTTAGAGTGCACTGACATGATATTAATACTTGGCTGCTTGGCTGCAGCTGAAAGTTTAAAGACACTTCTTGGGCTCACTTATTTGGGGGTTAGAAAACAGTCTCTCTATGTCTGCAGTCTTGGAGTTCATTTCTCCTTGCTTCTCTTCCAGTTGCCTCTGTAGCTCTGTGAGGAGACAGAGTCAGTGATAATTTCAGGAAGGAAAAAAATAGATAAGAGTGTTTTGTCAAACCTAGAGTGAAAATTCTAATTAAGATCACAACAAAAAAATTCTCAATACCCAACTAAATATTGCACTGAGACATATACAAGTCTGGAGTGTCAAACGTTCATTGTGACTCACCTGAGATTTTGTCTGGGTCTTTTGTGGTGGGGATCTGATCCCTCAGAGTCTTTAGAGCATCATGCAGGTTTATCATGTTAAAAACTGACTCAGATAAAAAGAGCAGACATCAATACACTTCTCAGCAGTAACTGAGCGGAGATAGCTTTCATGTAAAATGGAGAGATTTCCTCCATGAAGTGAATGATATACTGTGCTGGTGCGATGATGACAGTAGTGCAGTGTAATGTTACTCACTGAGTGCCGCTTTGGTGTCTCCGGCTCTGTTCAGTTCTGCAATCTTCTGCTCAAATTCAGTCTTCACCTCTGATAGAGCCACACACATGAATCATATCAGTACAGAAACTAAAACATGACTCATCAGAGCCTTTAGCTGAAGTCATATTTACAACTTACCCTCATATCTGTCTTCAAGACCAGAGCATTGTTCAGTCCTTAATTTCAGTTTCCTCTGCAGCTCTGTTGTACAGAAAGATGAAGTCAGGTCATCTCAGTGCTCAATGGATATTGTGATTTGCAGTTTCAGTGAACTTACCATTTATTTCAGCCTGAGCTTTTTCAAATTCCCTTTCTTTGGCTTGAAGCAGAGTCTGAAGAGCTGATATGAAACAACAGGATGTTTAGAGATTTTAATCTAAGTGTGAGTCAGTTATCAAATATTAATGGGATCTGTTTTTGGCAATTATCAGCAGTAGTTGAGGAAGAACTCTAACTTCTGTAAAAGTACTGCAGAAATACTCAGTTACAAGTAAAAGTCCTGCATTTGCAATTTTACTTAAAAGAGCAGTGTAAAGGTTTTAGTGGCATCTAGCAGTGAGGTTGCAGATTGCACCCAACTGTACTCCTCTGCTTACCCCTCCCTTTCCAAGCATGTAGTCAACCTGCAGTGGCCTTCAGGTAATCTGTGTAAAATTATGAAAGGCCCTCTCCAAAGCCAGTATTGAGTTTACCCAATCTGGGCTACTGTAGAAACATGCAGGTGCAACATGGCAGGCTCCGTGGGAGAGGACTCGCTCCCTGTGTAGGTATAACGGCTCATTCTAAGGTAACAAAAACACTAGTCTGAATTTCAGAAGATTACTAGTGAATGACACTACTGAAAATATAATTATGAATATTATACGCTATATCTATTTCTACAGTGGCACAGTACTGACAAACCAAACACTGGCTCTAGGTAGGGCCAATTGCATTTTTGCGTCAGCCACCGTAGTTTGCAGCCCTTCCATGATGAGAGCATCAGAAAAACTTTTTTTTTTTTTTGTGAAACTGCTTTATTAAGTGTTTATAGAAGTTTTCTGCAGATAATTCGGCTCCTCGTGAAAAAAAAACCCCTCCTAAACAATAAACACTGAAGGAATTCTAACCAAGAGTTCACACTCGGCACATGGGAGAAGTTTTAACTGGTTGCAATCTGCAATCCTTGCCGCTAGATGTCACTAAATCATACACACTGCCCCTTTAGGTACAGTGCTTAATGTAATTGGTTACTATCCACCACTAACTATCAGATGCTTTTTAGTCTAACTTTAACAGAAGAAGTAGAAGAGGAGGACTCACTGGTGGCTGGACTTGGTGATGTTGTCTGGTGTTGCTCATCATCATTCAGCTCTCTCACTTCTTTCATTATACTGATGATTTTAATGACTGGTCAAAGTAAAAGACAAGACTTCAGTGTTTGGACACTGACTTCTGGTACTGATATATCTATGATTTATATGTGTGCTTTGTTGTTTTCGGCTAGTAGATATAGCTCAACTTTAAAATAGAAAGGTTTTCAGACAATAGAGGAATCATGAAGTAGAATCATGAGTATTCTTTTAAGGGCAGAGATCAGCCTGCCTCTTTGTCATACTCAGTTGTGCCTGGGAATAGTCTGCTTCCTCCAGCTGCTTCTGTAAGTTTGTTTGTTTTTTCCTCTCCTCCTCCAAAATAACTCTTAACTCTAGGGTGAAAAACAAGAACAACATCTGTTTACGCCTTTTTGACTTTGCTGTTAGATTATCTGTGAGATTTTTTTCTAGTTTATCAATTCATAACCCCACATTAGACATGCACAAGTGTGACTTTCAACTCAGAGCTGTAGGCTCACTCACCTTGAAGTCGGGAATAAGTTGTCGTTTTGGAGTTCGTTATTAACTCTTTTAAATGCTCCACCTCGGCCTGCAGTTTCAAAATTTCCTTGGCTGGAGAAAAAAGATAAGGAATGTCAAATACCTACTGTAGTAAACGCTACTACAACAACAAAAACACAGCACTTTTTGGGGTTGCAAACTCACTAAGTTCTTTGTTATTCTCGTCACGATTCAATTGTAAAATCTTCTTTTTAAGGAGCTCAACTTTTTGTCTCCACTGCCTCTGGTAATCTGAAAAAGATACAAAAATAAAGCTTTAGTGACATAAAGTTTGTCATGTACAAGATTACACAGGAACTACAACACTATGTAAAGTTACAAGGTAACAGGACTCACCAGCAGCATTATTTCTGGATTCCTCAATGTGGATATTGATGAGCCTCTGCACCGCTGCAATCTTACTGTGCACAGAAATCAGCTCCAGCACTGGAGCACCAGCAAAGACTTTATGTCAGGAAAAGTTACACCTCAGACCTTTAACAATTTTTATTAAAGAGAAAATATTGACAGATGTAGAGACATGTACTGACTAGTTGAGCCTGCAACCCCTTTGCCTCGCAGCTCACCGAGCTCCCTGTCAAGCTGTTGTTGTAGAGCTGATGAAGTGGAATTGATTAAGAAGAGAACAAATCGTTAAACATAATTAATACATTTAATGCTAAAAGATGGATTCCTGCAAAACAAAACTGCAAAAACAGAAAGAAGATATAAAGTGACTCAAGTGGCCCCACCCTTAA
Organism: Cephalopholis sonnerati; assembly: GCA_019142605.1. NCBI lineage: Eukaryota > Metazoa > Chordata > Actinopteri > Perciformes > Serranidae > Cephalopholis > Cephalopholis sonnerati. Next base: position 32,759,137 of record JAGQAX010000010.1, read on the forward strand.
TTATTCAGAATTTTAAGCCTTAATAAAATGTAAATGGGTGAATTATATAAAAATTCCCTCCTGTATAGATGTCATGAATGCTTGAATAAGCCACAAAGACTAGAACTGTTTTTTGGATCAGGCTATAAACATGTATTGCTACTGTAAAGTTGGGCATTTTAACATATGTTTGATTGACTCTCTCTTGGAGCCAGCCTCAAGTGGCTGTTCAAGGAACTGCAGTTTCTGGCACCTCTGCATTGGCTTCATTTCTCAACCCAGATGTTGCCACTTGGTCCTGAATTAAAGATGGGCAATTTTCACATCTCAACATGCACATGTCTTATTCACATGGGCACCAATTTACCCTGAATTCTCTTGCTGGGCTGAAGACTAGTTTCTCCTCCTGCATGTTCCAAATCCCAGATCTGATTTTGCAATGAGATGATCTGAAGAACTTAACACACATAAAAACCAAGTTAAAGCAAAGCCATTCACTACCATGTAGGTTATATATAATAGACTATATGTTTGCACAAATCAAAATCTTGAGACTTAACCACTGCTCACAACTGTTCTACAAATGTCTTAAAAATAAATTAAAAAACACATTCATACTCAGTGTAGAGTTTGTGTGGCTTCCTTTAATCTGCTGCGTCTTTACATTCAGTTCATCGATCTTGTCTTGGAGCTCTCTCTGCAGCACTGCTGGCACACAGGTTTACACTTTGGAATGAAAGACATTTAGCTGATATTTCTAGCAAAGCCATTCCCACAGAAGCTCCCAGCAGAATGAGCACTGCAGATGAAAATATCTAGCAGTTGGAGCCAGGCTAAAATATTCATAGTTGAAAATGATATTGGTGTTAATTGCGTCAGAAGTAAAAGGAGGATATCGTGCTAAATTGTAAAGAGTTTTCCAGCAGATGTAGAGCAAGCAGCACTCACCGCTGATATCAGTAGTTTCTGTAGAATTAGCAGCATGTTTGAACTTCCTCTGTAATGTATTCACCTCCCTGGTGAGTTCAATGATCTTCAGGGCTAGAAAAAAACATTTTGATTAGTCTGAGCTGAAACTTTGCATTGCCATAAGAAATGAAAAATGACACGGGCTGCAAAACAATGAACAAAACACAAGAGGTTTAACTCAAAGTTAGGTAAACTTACTCAGAAATGTATCGTTATCAAATGTCTCCAGGAGCTGTTTCATTTTGTTGAGTAACTGGGTTTGATAAGCTGTCCAGGAATTAAAGACACAGTTTAACATTTTATCCATGTGTATCGTCTGAACATGCGCCATGAAAACATAGTATGATTTACAATCAAAAGCTTACAGCCAGTAATTGCTGAGGCTGTCGAGCTGCATGTGGCAAGCTGCAGGTTCAGCAGTCTGACTTCCCCCCTCAACTCAAAGGCTTCATTATCTGTCAGAAAGAGTGCAGGTTATATCAGAGTAATAGTTTGAGCTAGTGGTGCCCGGATTCTAAAAGGATGAAGACTCACCTAGCTGTCTGTTGCGGAGAGATGTCTGCTGAAGCTGACTGTTAAGCTGTGCCAGCTGTTCCTTCATACCTGACAAGGCATGGTAGCAATTTGGGAAGATAATAAGTCAGAGACAGTACGTCACAATACGTTTATAAAGTGTCACAATATGGCCTTTACATCAGCCTAAACCATTGTTTGCATTTGAAATGAGAGACTTTACATATAAAGGATGACTCACCAGTACAAAGTTTCACAGTAATTGACTGTGAAAGAACAAAATATTTCGGATTAGTTGACATAAATATGAATAGTTTTATGGGATAAATATTTGATTTTTGTTGTTGTTGCTGTTACATACGGTTACATTGATATGTGTTGGATCAATTCCTTCTGGTAGGGTTATCTGAAGAAGAAAAGGCATTGTAAGGATTGCCCAAATTGCTGCATAAATGTGTTTATTTCATATGATGAGTAACAGTTTTGGGGACTCACTGGGATTTTTGAAATGATTTGGTCCACATCTGGGTTTCCTGTACGGCCAGTTACATAACTCACATCCTGATGGACTGAGGAAACAGGGACAATTAAACATAATGTAACTGTTAGAGTTTAAAATATTTACATTTATTCATTGCTTACTAACTGAGAACTTCTATGTTTACAGTCTTTTTATAATATTGTCATCCTGATTGCATATACTGTCATTTTATTATCTTGATCTTTTCTGTACACACGACATCTATTACATGTCCATCCTGGGAGAGGGCTCTCAGTTGCTCTTCCTGAAGGTTGTATGCTGTACAAACAAAGCCCCTTGAGGAATATTTGTGATACTGGGCTAAATAAATAAAATTGATTTAACTTACCATGTCTGTTGTCAGAAGTTTGAAAGACACAGGAGAAAAGAAAGGGAATCCAAACAATGCGGGAACCCCCAGCCATTGCACTGCTTGTCTTAAAACTTCCCTCTTCGACCTAATGCTTTTCATACACCACTGAACGATCAATCTCTGCAGGTGTTGGTGGTGTCCCGAAAGAGGAGGCACGAAAAGCTAAAATCTATGTCCATCCAAAGAAGAAGTTTGCGTTCGGTATTGCAAAACTTTTTGTTTATTCTCAACAAACATTGTGGTAACAATCAAGGTTAGTGTCCTAGTGGACCAGCTTTTAAAAATCAGTCACAAAGCAAACAAGGCAGGAGACTGATGAATACTGCACTCTGTAGCTCATTTTTACAAAGTGTGAAAAAGAATGCTTTGTTTCTGTGCCACCATTCAGTCCATCTATCTATAATGTCTCCATGTCAACAGGCAGTCCTGACTCTAAGCTGTTTTTAAAGAGGAACATATAGCCGTAACAAATTTAAGAGTAAGATTTAAGCATCATCATTGAAAAATGTGATGTGTTTTTCAATAGCTTCGCACAGCACCATCAATATATAGATTGGAAACTGAATTAAATGGAAATATCACACAATGTTTATGGAGGTAATGATTCCACTGAAAAGTTTAGATGACAAGTGAAGTTGAAATTATAAAATTGACAAACACATCTATTTACACTGCGTTAGTGATTAAAAGGGTCCAAGGATTTTATAGTGGCATGCATGACGGTGAAAAATAAAAATATTTTCTTGTGCTCCTCAGTTGGCCTGGCAATCTGTATGTAGTGTAGTAGCTTACTGTACACACCATGTAACCACAATATCTTCTTTCTCTGACATGGGTTCCTTGTCAACTTTCTAATAAGTAACTTTAAAAAAATGAATGCTCTTGAAACACGAAGTGAAATATCTGTCATCCTGGAGATATATCCTGTGTGACTTTGAGAAACTTTTACATGTTGTTAGTTTTTTAATAATTTTTAAACACAGCAATCAGCTGTTTTTTTTTTAATCAAGAAAGAGACAAAGGAAATAAACTCTTTGCAAAAGCTTGTATTTGCAAACTGAGTAAGGGTTGTGTCAACCTTGAATACTTGTGTGCTATCAAGAGTCATTATTTGCTTAATTTGACTTGTGGTCTGAGCTTCCTCCCATATTTACAGTATTTCCCGTGGGGGCTTCCCGTAAAGTGTGTGTGTTGATAATGATTGACTAAATGTTTCTGATTCTGGTCTCTTTCCTAATAAGATGCCAGTAACCAGTTAATACTCTACTATCAGGTAATAAATAGTATAAGCTCAACAAGTTGTCCCTGTTGCTGACTTTGATTTGTCATTAATGCCCACACAACCCTGACATTAACATAGTCCTAACATATTGAAATCAACCCTAACTTAACTTGACATGTAAGTATCTGGACTGTGGAGCTTTACACACATCACACTGCACAAATCACTGTTCACTACACTAATCGCAGACATGTTTTGAATGCAGAAAACTGACACTGCAATTTCAATCCTTCAGCAAACATTTCTCGGATTTTCAATAACAAGGTGGAGACTGACTTTGCAGATTGAAGAGAAATTTGCATTCATGAAAAAGGATGTACATATATGATGATATATATGCAATTTTCATTGGGCAACAGCTACAACATAATTATATCAAGCCACTTATTGTAAGTTTGCCTGTGGTTGAATGAAACAGCTTGTCACATACATCACAACAATTCTCCCACTTGTGACTATATCCATATTATAAGACAAAAAGAATATCCTTACATACTATAACTTTTGAAAATGTAATGAGATTAAACAGACAAAAGACTTCTCTCCCACTTAAAATTTGAAGTCACAAATCCTAAACCCCTAGAAAAACAAAACGCCCACACAACACACAAGTGTTTCCAGTTATTGATCAGATCTCCGCTCAGACTGGCACTGGATGAAGCTGTGCTGGGAATTATGAGGTCACCAGTGTGAGTCTGCAAAGAAGACAAGGGCAGCTCCCAGTAGAAAAAAAACAGACAAGAGAGACAGGCATTTCAAAAATCCTTATCCCAGCAAAAAAGTAGTATTCTGCATCAGTGTTAACCATAACGCAAAATATTGCATACTACCAGGATTTAGGATTTAGGATTACAATATACAGTACTTAGTTAGCTTGAGTTTAGTTTCCATCGGTCTTTTTAAAAGCAAGATCTATAAAGAGCATTCTTCTTGTTAACTGAAGCAAACTAATTTCCGAATGGGGAGTCCACCAATAAGATGTCCCTACAGTCACTCTACAGTGTACTTCATCTTAGACCTTATTATTTTACTATAGTTAAAATGCTTTATTCGAGGATTCAAACAAAATGTTTTGTGGCACTACTGTCCAAAGGTCCAATGTTAGGATGACACTGGCAGGAGGGGGCAGAGCTCTTTTTCAGGGCCTGTCTTAACTAATCACTATACAATGTATTTAACTGGTGACACAAAAACAAAAAGGAGCAGCAAACAAAGTATGCCTACAGTAAAGTTAATGTGATCTGGTACACTTGACAGACTTAATTCAAATTATTTAGTAGGAAGAAAACTTCCTACCAGTGGCCCCACTTTTTACGTGAAACAAACATCCACTGGGAATAATAACATAGGTACGATTAGTTGCACATTATAGGACAGAAAAAAAAACATGCATGCTGTGAACTGCAGTAATATCAATACAGCAGTAAAAAGAATGCACATTCCTGTAGATCACACCAATGTTCCTGAATTACCATGTTATGTCAGCTGAGTGTTTGCTCAGGTAAGTATAAATTAGAAACAGTGCAGAATTTTTCTTTTTGGTATTAAAACTCTTTGAAACATCAATAACAAACACCACTACAAGCAGTGGTGTAGTTGTAGTTGATGAGGTGGGTGCATTGCTGTGTAGATGGGTAGGTTACAGAGGAGGAAATTGGTATACTCTCCTATATATTCCAATGGTCTTTTGACTAATAGGAAGAAGTGGATACAGCCCGTATACCTGGGTATACCCTCCCCTGCATTACTGCCTGTAAGCACTACTGTTTCTACTGTGAAAAAAAAATCGACCTTCAAATACACATAAGACAGATTTTTGGGGAAAACTACAGCGCCATCGTGTGTGAAATATTGGAAGTAAAACCAAAGATTACCTCCGACACTCGCCACTAAGATAATTCAGAGATTTTTGTCGTTTTGTAAAATGGTATAAACATCACCACAACAGCTTAGAACTGTGTTAACATGGAAAATGACCCAACTCGCACCAGAGCGTATGGGTCAAACACGACACCTGCAGTTGGTTTGCAGTCATTTTACAAAATAAATGCTGCTCAAAACGTGTTCACCAGAAGTAAAGCAAAGACGGAAGTTAGCGCAAGTGAATGCTCAGCCGTCTGAATACTCCACTCTCTGCTTCGTCTGGGGTGTTCTCGCGATATTTACACTAGCTGTAGTGACCTGACACACACTGGGCCTATAACTGTCGGGTAGCACAACAGCAGCTCAAACCAGTCGTGACATTTCAACCGAGACGTTTCCCTGTCTGTTTCCTATTATATAGGAATCCTGGTAGAACTATTATCAGGACTTGACAAATCAGATCCACCGCTTTCTGTGTAACAAGGTATGGATGATTTTTATGCATTTGAGCGAATGGTATAGACTTAAAGTTGATTATACAATCGAGGTTAAATAACAAGTCTCTGCGATGATGATTATTATCATATATAACATAATATTATTAAATCTTCTAGCTGAACGAGACGTCAGTTTCTCCTAAAGTCTTCAGGCTTTGACTGAATCTTTTATCGATACTAAAGTTTTTTTCTTTGTTTTTTTTTTTTTTGTTATACTATCTCATTTTAACGAGAAGAATTTTGTCCTAACAAATCAAAACACCGTTACACAAAGAAACTCTAATTGTTGTTGAAAAATAAATGAGCTGATATATTACAAAAACAATTAAGTGTGGCCCTATATAGGGTCCATAGTTCACATGAAATCTAGAGCTATGATTTGCCTTACACAACTACATTTTGCCCAGTCATTGTTAATCAGCATTGAGCATGTGCAGTCGATAGTTGATACTGATGTGATATCAGTGATCATGATTTATCTCTTAATTTAATGATAATGAATGTAAAATATGTCTAAATAACATCATAGTAACTTACCAGTGACCTCTGATCACACTAAACTGACAGACCAGTAAAATTATTATATTTAACTTATTGTATAACATTTCGTAAACATGGTGTAATTGAGCTTATTGTGTGTGGTGTTATTTCCTCCTCCAGGGAAAATGTCCTTATCTGACTGGGCGTGTGTAGTAACAGTATGACAGTGTATACTGTCCAAAGGTCCAATATTAGGATGACACTGGCAGGAGGGGGCAGAGCTCTTTTTCAGGGCCTGTCTTAACTAATCACTATACAATGTATTTAACTGGCGACACAAAAAAGGAGCAGCAAACAAAGTATGCCTACAGTAAAGTTAATGTGTTCTGGTACACTTGACAGACTTAATTCAAATTATGTAAAATATGTCTAAATAACATCATAGTAACTTCCCAGTTGACCTCTGATCACACTAAACTGACAGACCAGTAAAATTATTACATTTAACTTATTGTTAAACTTTAACATCGTAAACATGGTGTATTTGAGCTTATTGTGTGTGGTGTTATTTCCTCCTCCAGGGAAAATGTCTTTGTCTGGCTGGGTGTGTGTGGTAACAGGTGCCTCCAGGGGCATCGGTAGGGGCATAGCTCTCCAGCTGTCTGAGGCAGGAGCCACTGTCTACATCACAGGGCGCCAGGAGAAGACTCTGAAACAAACAGCTGCACAGGTGACAGTCTGAGATTGAATTTCGTCTAAGGACTTTATCAGACAGCTCTTTAGAGGGGCAAAAGCAATGTCCATTAACCAGTCTATTGATGACAATGGTGCCAGAGGAATGCCAATTCCTCTCAACAGTCCATGTCTGGTGGATGACTTAGAAACTTTTGCACGTGAAATGGAGCTATCTTTTACTCTGTAGTATTGTAGCAGTAGTAATGTTATGTCACTATGGTTCACAGCTGATGTATTTGTTCCCAACACAGGTTAAGGAGAGGGGTGGCAACTGTGTGCCAGTTATCTGTGATTCTACAAAAGACAAAGACATTGAAGACCTTTTTGAACAGATCAAACGTGAACAGAATGGCAGGCTGGATATCCTGGTAAACAATGCCTATGCTGGAGTTCAGGTATGTATACTGCACTCTCATGGAACATGGAGTAAAGCTGTGTGAATGAAACAGAACAACATTAAAGAGCACTTCCCATAAATTGCCCACTGTGTGACCTTTTCACTTTAACTCTAAACATGACGTGTTATTCTAGGATATCTTTGACAATATGGGGAAGAAGTTCTGGGAAACTGATCCATCCATCTGGGATTCCATCAACAACACAGGCCTCAGGTATGCTTTTGTGCTTAGTCATGTCTGATCAGTCAACTGAGTCATCTCCTCGTGTCTAATGATAGTTTTCCAGACAACAGCTGTTACTCAATTTGTCATTGTCTCTTTTGTTTTGAGTTCATCATGACGTTATTGTCAGTATCAGCTGTCTCAGAATACATAAAACAAAAAGAAACCAGGTAAGTGAAGTGAAACACGTGAGATAAAAGTGATTTCATTGATTTCCATTTTTATTTATCTGGCAGGGGCCACTATTTCTTCTCAGTTTATGCATCCCGGATGATGGTGGCTCAAGGTCGGGGTTTGATAGTCACCATCTCATCTATGGGGGGGCTGCGGTATCTCTTCAATGTGCCTTATGGTGTTGGAAAAGCCGCAGTAAGTTCTCTCATTTAGTCCTAGATTTACATTGTGTTGATATTATCAAGACCCAAATCTTAATTAGCACAAGTACATGTGCTGTAAAATGAGGTCAGTGTAATAAAAACCTGTTTTGATTTGTGGTTTGTTTCCAGTGTGACAGGCTGGCAGCAGACATGGCTGTTGAGCTGAAAAGTAGGGGAGTGGCTTCTATCAGCTTGTGGCCGGGAGCGGTGCGAACAGAGTTGGTGTCTCAGTTCGTTTTGGAGAAGGAAACGCCACAGGGTGTAACTTCCAAGGTAGACTCATCATTTAACAACAAATCATTATTCATAGTAGCTACTTTTGTTTTTTGCTAAATCATGAGTCTTCCAAGGTAGACTCATCATTTAACAGCAAATCATTATCCATAGTAGCTACTTTTGTTTTTTGCTAAATCTCTTGATTTTTTTTCGCTCAGTTTAAAGATGTATTTGCCAACGGAGAATCCACAGAAGTGAGTGGGATGTGCATTGTCAACCTGGCAACAGGTAGGATTGTACTGTGTGAGATAGTATTCAGTTTACAGTCAGATTGTTACACAAAGACTTAAATGCTCATTGTAACATGCTTTCAGAAGCAGATTTTTATTGCTGAGAAGCATTCACTGGGTCAACAGATTTTGTTAAAATTGTGTTCATTTGCAATGTAAGCATACTTTTTTTCCTCTATCTGCCTGAAAGATAAAAATCTGATGTCTCAGACTGGGAAAATACTCTGGACAAGTGACCTGGCAAGGCGCTATGGGATACAAGATGTTGATGGTAAGTTTGTATCAGCTGTCTTAAGTTTTGTTCGTTTGTTTTTTAAGATGTCAAATTACTATTCGGTACAGTCATGTAATTTAAATATTTTATTCATCTGTTTATTTCCAGGACGGAGTGTAGTTGATTACACTTCCATAAAATTCCTCCTGACTCAGGTCCCATACCTCTCCTGGCTGTCAGCTGTTGTCCCTTCATTCCTTCGTGTGCCACGCTTTATGCTCACCCTGGCTCATAGCCGGTTCTAAACAAACACAGTTGTATATTAATACTGAAGTGTCAGTACCATACTGTGTTCCAACTACACGGTCCACATTCTAGCTAAACCTATAGTTGCCATGTGGTGGCTGATAAATTCCACTACTAATGGTTAATGGTGACAAGAAGCCAAACACAACAATATTTTTTGAAGGAGAATTGTTTAAGTTGCTATAAACAGTGGAAACTGCTTATATTGATCGTGGCTACAGTCATCAGCCGCTTATATGGAGCAAAAAGTTTGGGGCAGAATCATTCCTACACAAATGCTATTCCCTCTTGGAAACCTGTCTGCTTCCAGCTGGCTACCTGAAGCTCGTGCTGTTTGCACATTTAAATTATGATGGGAAAGGGAGAAACTTTCTCTCAGGGAAAAACAGTTTTCTTGAAACTTTTGACACACTGCCAAAATTGAGCTGAGTTGCAACAGCAAAACAAATGTACCTTTTGTAGTCTACTCAAACAACAATAAAAAAAACATTATGGCTGCTAGCGATGGAGAGAGATGTTAATGCGCACAGGGAAATCACCTGTGGTTGAGGCGGCTCTTGTCATAGTCATTCCTACTTGAGTCTTGAATGAATGGAGTTTTTATGAAGTTTAAGGGGAAAAAAGTGAACTTGAAGGATGCTCTGATATATTTTTTTAAATTTTACACTTACACCAATGTCAGCTGTGGGTGAAGCCACAAACTGTGAAAATGGGAATGTATTTTTGTGACTACATGTTAGATATTTTCTTAAGCAGTACATAAAATCACAACTATTTTAAGACCACATTTTATGAACATAGAAATGCTTGTGTATTTCTTCACTTATTTTTGCATTTGTTTGTCCTATCTCTATTAAATGAACTATATACACACACACAACACCACTTCTACTACTACTACCACTACTATCACTATAGTATTTGACTGGCTAAGTAACGGCTGGATAAATAAAGAATTGTTAACTCTTTGCTGTTTACACTTGTCTTTCATTTTTGCAAAATAACAAAGTGATAACATCTTTAAACTGATGAAAAAAAGTTTTTTTAGGGTTGAATCCCTTGCAGAAAGAATCATATCTATCTTGTCCATAGTACTCTATTATTTAGCATTGACAATGACTTATAATTGCTTGCTCTGGCTCTGAGATATACAGTATAGTACTAAAATACAGCTGCCCTGCCAATGATGGGACATCATGTCTAAAGATGATATGAATTCAGCATATTTTTCAAGGACCCACAGTATCACTAGAACACTGACTACAACCATGGACCACAGCATTCCAGTCTCTCCCTCTGTACGTCTGCTAGGTGATCTCTCCTGAGGTGAGCTTCCACTCATACTGGTCGCCCTAACAATCGCTAAAAAGACAATCTCGCTAAAATGGAAAGACAGAAACAACCTCTTAACATCCCAGTGGCCTCTTCTACTATCTGAGTATATTTCAATAGAAAGACAATTATCATTAAAAACAACCAAATAAATTGATTTCACAGATGTTGGCCCACGTTCATCAACACCACCCATCCACCTGACTAATACAAACCGCATCTATAAATACATACACACACGGACATATCTTCATCTCTGTAACAACCTCCCTTACTGCCAGTGACATCAATGCTGCATCTCCACCTACCTCAGCTATAGACGAGACAACACTTAAGAGGCTTTTTTCCCTCCCTCATGGACAGACTTTTTGTCACTTGTTGGCACTACTGCCCAAAGGTCGGATGCAAGGATGAGACTAGCAGGAGGGGGCAGAACTTTCTTTCAGGGCCTGTCTTAACCTATCACTTCTACTGTATTTAACTGGTGATACAAAAACAAAAAGGAACAGTATACAAAGTATGCCTACAATTAAGTTAATGTGTTCTGTTACACTTGAAAGACTTAATTGAAATTATTGAGTAGGAGGACACCTTTTTCAAGCAGTAGCCTCACTTTTTACGTGAAATCTTGATGCCCACAAGACAACAATCCACACACTGATGTGCCAACAGACATAATGGTACAGAAAAAAAATGCATGCTGTGAATTAATGTCACTACAGCAGCAAGAAGACTGCACATTCCTGTAGATCACACCAGTGTTCCTGAATTACTGTGTAACAGGTGTCAGCTCTGTGAGATACGCCCTATAAGAGGCTAAAAACAACCACCACTATTTAGTCATGCTTCTACTGTTTCCACTGTTGACAAACAGGTCCCCAAATACACACGGAACTGATTCAGATATTTTTAGGAAGACTATAGCGCCATCGTGTGTTCAATATTGGAAGTAAAACCAAAGACTACCTCCAACACTCACATTTAAGATAGTTCACTGCTTTTTGTCGTTATGTAAAATGTTATGAACTACACTACGACAGAAGACAGCTGTGTTAAAATCGGAATATTACTAAATAAACAACTAGGACAAAAGTGTATGGGTCAATGACAGCACCTGTAGCTGGTTTTCAGTCATTTCAAGAAATATTTGATGTTCAAAACAGAAGTCAAGTGAAGTAAGCCTATGTGAGTGCTCCGTCACATTATCGATCCACTCTCGTCTTCTCGCGATATTTACGCTAGGTATGGTAATTAAATTGCCTAGGAAAATCCTGTCACAGTTGGATACCAAAACAGCAGCGCAAACCAGCTGTGACTTTTCTATCGATACGTTTCTTTGTCGGTTTCCTGAAGAACTACTGTCAGGACTTGACAGGCCAGATCCAGCGCTTGCTGTGTAATAAGGTATTAATGTTTCTATGCATCTAAGAAAGTTGCATAGACTTTAAAGTTGATTTAATAGTTCGTGGTAAACAAGAGTCTCTTAACAGGCGAGCATTATTTAGGTAAAGGAGACGTCACCTTCTCCTTAACTGAACTTTCTATCGTTATTAAAGTGTTTTTAAATAGTTTTATCAATCATTAACTTGACAGACCCCCCGTAAAATTATTATATAACTTATTATTAAACTTTTCGTAAACATGGTGTAATTGAGCTTATTGTGTGTGGTGTTGTTTACTCCCCAGGGAAAATGTCCTTGTTTGGCTGGGTGTGTGTAGTCACAGGGGCCTCCAGGGGCATCGGCAGAGGCATAGCTCTCCAGCTGTCTGAGGCAGGAGCCACTGTCTACATCACAGGGCGCCAGGAGAAGACTCTGAAACAAACAGCTGCACAGGTGACAGTCTGAGATTGAATTTCGTCTAAGGACTTTATCAGACAGCTGTTTAGAGGGGCAAAAGCAATGTCCATTAACCAGTCTATTGCTGGCAATGGTACCATCAATTTGTGATCCCTAGCCTCAGCTCACAAAAATGCACATAAATGGAGCCGTTATCTGCTCTGTAGTATAGTAGTAGTGTTTCAGTCAAGCTATGGTTCACAGCTTATGTACAACTTCTATTCTAAAAAAGTTGGGACGCTGTGTACAATGTAAATAAAAACAATGTGATGAGTTGCAAATCCTTTTGGAAGTATATTCGCTTGAATACAATAAAAAGACAAAATATGTAATGTTTAAACTGTTAAACTTCTTTCCTAGTTTTATACCTGCAACATGCATCACCTTTTCTTAAAACAACACTCAGTAAGTGTTTGGAGAACTTACTGTTGAAGTTTTGAAAATGAAATTCTTTCCCATTCTTACTTGATATACGATTTAAGTTGCTCAACAGTCCGGGGTCTCCGTTTATATTTTGCACTTCACAATGTATTTCAAACTTTAAATGGGAGTCAAGTCTGGACAGCAGGCAGGCCAGTCTAGTGCCTGCACTCTTTTACTAAGAAGCCACACTGTTGGACCAGTTACAGAGTGTGGCTCGGCATCGTCTTGCTGGAATAATTCAGGGACATCCCCAAAGAAGACGTCATGTGGATGCCAGCATATGTTACTCCAAGACCTGTATGTACCTTTCAGCATCATGGTGCCTTCAAAGATGTACAAATTACCCATGATGCCATGGCCACTAACACACCCCCATACTATCACAGATGCTGTTTTTTTAACTTTGCGCTGGTAACAGTCTGGATGCTCCTTTTCTCTTTAGCCAGGAGCCACCATTTCCAAAAACAATCTGTAATGTGGACGCCTCAGACCACAGCACAATTTTCCACGTGTTAGTCCAAGACCAGAGAAGTCAGCGGAGTTTTAACTTACATTTGAACATGCAGAGACAAACTGTGTTTACTGACAACAGTTTTCCAAAGTGTTGCTGAGCCCATTTATTAATTTTCTTTATATTATCATTTACACCAAGTCAGCACCTCTAAATCTGAGGCCATGGTTCTCTGCCGGAAGCAGGTGGATTGTCCCCTCCGGGTTGGGGGAGAGTTACTGCCCCAAGCGAGGGAGTTTAAGTATCTCGGGGTCTTGGTCACGGGTGAGGGTAGAATGGAGCGTGAGATGGATCGGCGGTTTGGGGCGGCTTCTGCAGTGATGCGGGCGCTGCGCCGGGCTGTCGTGGTGAAGAAGGAGCTGAGCCGGAAGGCGAAGCTCTCGATTTACTGGTCCATCTACATCCCAACCCTCACCTATGGCCACGAGCTCTGGGTACTGACCGAAAGAATGAGATCACGGATACAAGCGGCCGAAATGAGTTTCCTCCGTGGGGTGGCTGGGCTCAGCCTTAGAGATAGGGTAAGGAGCTCGGACATCCGGAGGGAGCTCGGAGTAGAGCCGCTGCTCCTTCGCATCGAAAGGGGTCAGTTGAGGTGGTTCGGGCATCTGATCAGGATGCCTCCTGGGCGCCTCCCGCGGGAGGTGTTCCAGGCACATCCCACTGGTAGGAGGCCCCGGGGCAGACCCAGAACACGCTGGAGGGATTACATATCTCATCTGGCCTGGGAACGCCTTGGGGTCCCCCAGGAGGAGCTGGAAAGCGTTGCTGGGGAGAGGGATGTCTGGGGTGCTTTGCTCGGCCTGCTGCCCCCGCGACCCGGCCCCGGATAAGCGGATGAAAATGGATGGATGGATGGATGGATATTATCATTTAGGTTTTTAATGTGGTGTCGCCTGAGGGGTCAAAGGTCATGGCCATTCAGGGTTGATTTTGCTTGTGACGAACTGAGCATTTCAAGGAGGCCCCTTTAATACCCAGTCATGATACTATCATCTGCTACTAGTTAACCTGTTAACTTGCGAAATGTTCCCTTTTTTTTTTTTTGAGCATTTCACAACTTTCCCAGTCTTTTGCTGCCCCTGTCCTTACTTTTTTGGAATGTGTTACAGGCATCACATTCAGAATGAGTGAACAAACAAGTGCAAGCAAAAAAACATCAGTTTGAACATTAAATATTTTAAAATATCTTTGTAATGTATTTGATAGAATATAGGTCCAAAAGGATTTGCAAACTGTTGCATTTTGTTTTATTAACGTTTTACACAGTGTCCCAACTTTTTCAGAACTGGGGTTGTATTTGTTCTCAACACAGGTTAAGGAGAGGGGTGGCAACTGTGTGCCAGTTGTCTGTGATTCTACAAAAGACAAAGACATTGAAGACCTTTTTGAACAGATCAAACGTGAACAGAATGGCAGGCTGGATATCCTGGTAAACAATGCCTATGCTGGAGTACAGGTATGTATACTGCACTGTCATGAAACATGGAGTAAAGCTGTGTGAATGAAACAGAACAACATTAAAGAGCACTTCCCATAAACTGCCCACTGTGTGACCTTTTCACTTTAACTCTAAACATGACATGTTATTCTAGGATATCTTTGAGAATATGGAGAAGAAGTTCTGGGAAACTGATCCGTCCATCTGGGATTCCATCAACAATGCAGGCCTCAGGTATGCTTTTGTGCTTAGTCATGTCTGATAAGTTAACTAAGTCTTTTTTGTTTGCTCAGCATGACTTCACTCTGTAAGCAGGTGTTTTCGGACCAGATAAAACTTTTTCATATTTCTCAGAACATAGTGCTAAGAGAGCCCCTTTTTTAATTGTGTCCGCACTGCAAGAACTAGTAACAATTGTAGTTCTCAGAATGTCTTTCTGAAGGACTTTTTTTAGCTCCAATATAGTGGCGCAGCAGTAACATTTTTTTGTAGGCCAATGTGGGAGTGACAGTCACCCTGGTTCCCTCTCGAAAGCCATTGGGATTTTTCCATTGGATTCTTGATTACTGCAGAAATTAAGTTCGGTTGCAAGCACAAGTTTATGATACATGTGCTTTGAGGCATGATTTGTGACAGTTGGCTATAACAAACTTTGACTTGACTTTGACTACTTAGGCATCGACAATCTTCACAGATTTATACCACTTTTGGGATTTTTGAAACATAAATGCAATCGCTATAAGTAAAAAGCTAATCTCAGGCTATAAACAAACTACAAATCAGTCGCATGACTTACGTAACTAACACTAAGTGTTCAGGTTCAGCGTGATAATGTTCAATGCCCCCTACAACCTCTGCAGACTCATGTGGCTATTTGTTAGCATCCGCCTTTTTAAGACATGGCAAAGCATCAAAATTCACAAGTGGGGTATTTGCTTGCATATTTTAGGGTGTAGAACAAAACTTGAAAATGAAGGACTCATTCCTGCACCACTCTATTTTAGAGTAGGCAGCCTGCTCTCCAATACAAGAGGAACCATGAGTGACGCAAGTGTGCAGTGACTGGTCCAGATGTTAGTGTGCACTGATTGGTTGAACACAAGCCAATGCAGCACTGGCAACCGCCATTTTTTAAAACCCGTTAGCCGTGTGAACAACAGGCAGCATGAAATATAGACAACAGCTCGTAAAGACAAAAATGGAGAAACATGGACAATTGGACGAACAGTGAAGTTTGGGCTTTACTGTGCATATATGCAATGGGAGAAATACTTGTCAAAGCAAAAGTGATGCTGCTAAACTAACCGTCAGCTGGCTTCCATCACTTCAGTGTTCCTATTGGCGGTGCAAACATTAATAGCAAAAAAGCCCTTAAAGCTCCCAAGTACTGTTTGGTCTGAAAAGCCTAACAGTAGCTCTTACAGGAAAATGATCAAAACAAGGTACCAGGAGAGTGACATTTGCTGTAAATTCATGCAGTATTCAGTTGGACTTTATTTTACAAATGAATCTATAAAAATGATTTCACTAATTTCCATTTTTATTTATCTGGCAGGGGCCACTATTTCTTCTCAGTTTATGCATCCCGGATGATGGTGGCTCAAGGTCAGGGTTTGATAGTCACTATTTCATCTTTGGGGGGGCTGCACTACATCCTCAATGTACCATATGGTGTTGGTAAAGCTGCAGTAAGTTCCTCTGTTTTAGTCCTACATTTACTGTGTTGATATTATCAAGACCCTAATCTTATCTTAATTTGAGTCTTGATAATATCAACACAACGTAAATCAAGTAAATCAAGTAAATGTGCTGTAAAATGAGGTCAGTGTAATAAAAACCTGTTTTGTTTTGTGGTTTGTTTCCAGTGTGACAGGCTGGCAGCAGACATGGCTGTTGAGCTGAAAAGTAGGGGAGTGGTTTCTGTCAGTCTGTGGCCAGGAGCGGTGCGAACAGAGTTGGTGTCTCAGTTCATTTTGGAGAAGGAAACATCACTGGGTGCAGATTCCAAAGTAGACTCTTGTTTTAACAGCAAAACCGTATCCACAGTAGCTACTTCAGTTTTTTGTCTTTTTGCTAAATCTCTCGATTTTCTTTCATTCAGTTCATCAGAGATATGTTTGCCAATGCAGAATCTACAGAAGTGAGTGGGATGTGCATTGTCAACCTGGCAACAGGTAGGATAGTACTGTATTAGATGGTATTCACATCATGGTCAGATTGCTTAAATGCAAGCCAGAAAAAGCTTATAGAAGTTGGCATTTGAGCACATATTTGATCTGCACATGCTGTTCATTGTAACATGCTTTCAAAAACTGATTTTAATGCTCAGAAGGTTCAACGGGTTTTGTTAAATTCATGTTCATTTGCAAACTAAGCATTTATTTGTGTCTTTATCTGCCTGAAAGATAAAAATCTGATGTCTCTGACTGGGAAAGTACTCTTGACTTGTGACCTGGCAAGGCGCTATGGGATACAAGATGTTGATGGTAAGATGGTATCAGCTGTCTTAAATTTTGTTCGTTTGTGTTTTAAGATTTCAACACACTATTAAGTACAGTCATATAATTTAAATATTTTATTCATCTGTTTATTTCCAGGACGGAGTGTAGCTGATTATGCTTCCATAAAATTCCTCCTGACTCAGGTCCCATACCTCTCCTGGCTGTCAGCTGTTGTCCCTTCATTCCTTCGTGTGCCCGCTTTGTGTTTGCCCTGGTTTATAGCCGGTTCTAAACATTTCCTATATCATCCTATATTTTGAGCTGTACTTTCTATTTACTCCTGTCATTTGCTTTTAAAGCTCCGCAATGGATTAGGAATGGCTTTGTAAAGTTAAAATGAGGAATTATCTGCACATTACCTCTTCATCTCACTACAAAAACCTAAATAAAGTGGCAGCTGGCTGGAGGGAGACTGCCAGGGAGCTGAAAGTTTCTTGTAAATGACCATTGCTAATAACAGGTCACTCACATGTTGCATATTTTCTGTTTAAACGTGTACAAATGTAGAAAGATAACAAGTCCTCTGCCATCTGTAAGTGGTTACCTTTCCACTTGAGCACACAGCTGACATATAAGACATAACAAAAGTACATATTTAACAGACTGAATGTGGACATAAGGCGCCCATCGCATGGTGTAAAATTTATATGAGATACAGATTTGGCATAAAGATTAAATAGAGTGCGTACAGTGCACCTACCACATGACAATGGCAGAAGAGATGTACAGCCAAGACACTGTCAGGAATGTGTTTCTGTCATGGAATATAAGACCCAGACAAATGAGCTGAGCAAAACGATTTTGAATTATTCCAAAAGTAATCCAAAGTATTTAGAATAGGCTACTTAGTCTCAGTAATGTACAGTAATGTAATACGTTACAGATTACATTTCAGGGCATGTATTCAGTAATCTGTAGTGGAATACACTTAAAAGTGACCTTCCCATCCCCCTTACTACAGAACCAGTAAAAGTACCGTTGTGTGTAAAAAATAAACAAATGCAAACATAATTGAAAAAATCCCCAAGCAAGCATGTATGGATATACACATATATGTCACACACATCATGTTGCCCTGGTTCCCCAACACCTAACACGGACCTTGTTAAGCCGGGCAACGTTCACGCCAGTATGACTCTTGTGTTTGCGGTTTCACTCATCCTGAGGTAGGCTAGCAGGACCTTGTCTAAGGGTCCAGTCTGGATATGTGATCTTCTGTGCCAAAGTCAGTAGCCTTAACCACTAAGCGTATATACATATATAAGCACATATATATTTGGTATACATGGATATGGATATAGATATGTTAAGATATGTAACCAAATAGATGCTTGTATATTTTGTCACTTATTTTTGCATTTGTTTGTTATATACACACAACACTACTTTACTGCAGTAACAACTAACTCACTCTCTGCTCCTCACGTTTCTCTTCTCATTCATTTTTTGCAAAATAACAAAGTAATGGCATCTTTAAACTGATAAAAAAAAGATGTCTTAAATAAAAAGGGTTGAATCCCTTGCAGAAAGAATCATAGTTATCTTGTCTATATTACCTATTATTATTTAGCATTAACAGTGACTCACAACTGTGTTCTCTGACCCTGAGATGTACAATATATTACTAAAATACAGCTGCCCTGTTTTCAATGACGGGTCATAATGTCTGAAGGCGATATGAATTCAGCATATTGCTCAAGGACTCACAGTATCACTAGAGCACTATCGATTGTATGCTTCCATCTTGTTTACAGTACAGAATCTCACAGGCTGTAAGAACTTGGGTATATCAGTATGTATGAACCTCTCTGGGTCTCAGTGTTGGTGATACTTTGGGAACTGTTACGGGGCCATAGCCATTGTGTTAAAAATACTGGGGTCAAGCCCTCAGTGCAATTTAAATGCATTTCACTATTTGGATTTTCCATATTTTATATTGTGACTTAAATGCTCAGTTAACTGCTCAGTTATATTTTCTGTAAGTTGTATTTAACAACACAAAGGTTTAAATGCTGTTTCAAAGCCTTCTCTGTACTACCAGTGAATCAAAAATAATCCCTGATGAAATATTATCTTTTTTATTCAGTTTTTTGGTGCCTCAAAACTTGTTACCAAGTCTAAAACTAGTAGAAACTGACAATAAAATATCAAAATGTGTTCATTTTTAAAATGAAGAATGTAACCCATGTTGCTTAAATGCCCATGTTATCAGGAGACATACAGTACAGTGCCCTCAGTGGTGACTATGGCCCTGAAGTGATAACTCAGAAGATGGATCTTGGAGGAGGCTAAAGGGGGGGGTTCTGTGAGTAAATTAGAAATTGTTAAATTCCTGTTATTGAGTGGTAAGAATAGCAAGAACTGGGTGGATTCAGTGTTTAAACTTGACAAGATGATGATCCTACTTGAAAATAGTATCAAATGTTTGTGGGCCTGATTTAGGGTGGGGGGGACTGGTGGGTGGTTGACGTGAAAATGTTTAGCCTACTGCCACGGATTTATTATACAGGCGCCTCCTCCCTCCAATCCATGGCCTGCTCTCCCAGACTGGCACACCCACCCCACCGTCACTGTGGGAGAGTTGGGCCTTCTGGGCTTCCTGGTCCTCAGCTCCGCCTCGCCTCGATCTGGCCGGACAGCGAAAACACTTCTCAGTTAAAGAACAAAAGCAACAACGGATGGACCGAAGAGGACGAAGTAACGGCGACTCAAATTCAGACCCGAATCTCACGGATTGAGAGATTTGTACCCTTTACGGCAGGATTCAGCCGACGACTGAACTCATACGAAAGGCGACAAACTTGGTCGCCTCGCATCTTTGTATCCCGACCGTAATCCGTCGAGGTGCTTGATAAATAAGACAAGGGTCAAACCGACAGACACACGGTATTGTTTCCCTGGTCTTCCCCTAAACTTCGGCCATAAAAAGCTGAGCGTCAGAGGGGTAACTCTTGGTTTCTTTTGTTTTCTACACGCTCAAACGGACCTCGGGGATAACGGCTTATTTTGGCATTTTCGGTAAGTTTATTTTTATGTTTCACTGAAGCGTGTCTGACGGCGAAGTGCGCCTGTGCAGTGTGAAGCGTTTTAGTTAGTACGCCATAAAGGGGGGAGACACTGGGCTGCTATTGTGATTGGCACCGAGAGCAACTTTTACAGCTTTTTGTTACACTAAAACAAAGATACTACCTATCAACTCTTACAGCGCATTAAAGTATGACATCAAACATAGGGGTGGCCACCACATGATCTCTTTCCCTTGGATTTTAATGTGTCACCAATGACTAATACAGTGGTTTCATAATCTGTTTGCCAATGTTTTTGGTACATTTAAAAAAATCTTGCGGGGCTGTACCGACCGTGATCATCGGCCATGGCGTGACCTAACAAAATATTTCCTCTGCTGTCCCAAATAAAGAGCAACTCCTCCCAAATGAAGAGTACATAGTTACTTTTAAGACACTGTTATTTAAGTAGTTTAAAACACCCAAATAATATAATAAGTAAATGACTACATTGAGTAAAAGATGTAAAAGCAAAAACTAAAAAAGATACCTGAACCACAATTCCTTGTATTTACCCCTCTGACTACCAAACTGACATTTCCATCATGATGTGTTTAAGTGCTGGCTTATCACCTGTTGCTTAATTACATTTATATTCATTTAATTTTTTAAAATTGTCTTTCATAATAAATATGAATGAAAGAATTTGCTGTTTCATACTGTATAGGTGCATAGAGTGCCTAGCCTTGGACTTGAGTGTGACTTGTGCAACTCATTTTCTCCTTCCACAGGTTTCTCTCGTGGTATTTGCCTTTGTGAAGAGGCTACACTCATCTTTCGGGACTGAGAACTCGGGAGTGGAACAAAGCCTGACTGGGAAAGGGTGAGAAAGTAGACTGTGATGGATTTCTCATATAGATCCCCATTCCCCACGCACCCACCCTTTGCGACCCAGTCCCCTCACTCGCACAAAACAAAAGTCAGTCACCACTCGTTGGGGGAGGGGAACCCAGTCTGGACAGAGTATACGACTAGTTTCGCTGGGAGTTCAGAATAAGGAGTGCGAAGTAGGGGGGAAGGGGAAACAGCTGTCAGATAATTGACTTTGAGAATGAATGAGAACTGAAAGTTCTTAAAACATAGTCTGTATTACTGGCTGTACTCCTCAGAAGAATTTTTCCCTCTCTCTACAGTGATCATATCTGTGATGTGAAAACAGTTTAGCAGTTGAGACAAGTTAAAAACAACAACTAAATTGGTGTTTTTATTTCTTTTCTAGGTGCGAGAGCCTATTTTGATACCCCAGATGGCAGCCTACAGTGAACACAACGGCAGAAATGGACAACTTATGGGCATGAAGGGGCCTTTTGAAGGAAAAGTAACAAAGACAGAATGTGAAGGAAAACTTGGAGTTAAACGCTCCTCCGAGGATTTGCACCACTCTGCCAACTCAGCTGAAACCAACGCGAGTGGTGTGGCTAGTTTCACCACTAACCACAACTCTGTTGTGTGCCTGCCTCTAGTGTCAGAGGGACTGAAATTGGTATGGACACAGTCGGATCAAACCCGTGAACTTGACACAATTCCAGAGCTTGTCCAAGCCTTTAACTTATTTCCATACCCATCATCCCGTGAGGTTAACACCCTGGCCCGGGTATGTGCCTTGCCACTGGACAAAGTTAAGGTGTGGTTTATGGTTCAGAGAATAAAATATGGTATCAGCTGGTCCTCAGAGGAGATAGAGGAGACACGACAAAAGCTGGCAGTGCCTGAGCTTTGTGATGACTCTACTGAAACAAATGAGGAAGCCAAAACAAAGAGCAGTTGTGAGGAATTGATAATTGAGGATAAGGATAGCGATGAAGTTGAGGGTGCTCTCGCTAGCCCCCAGAACAAGAAACCAAAGTGTGAGTCACCAGATTCCTATAAACCAGCCAAACCCTCTGCCCCATGCTTCAGCTCCACCCTCCCACCTCCTCAGGATTCATACTTCTACCGCCCACCCGCGGACACACCACCAAGTACAGGAGCTGATGTCTCCCTTGACCTTTCAGAGTCATCATCACGACAGAACCGTCATGGGCGCTACAAAAAGTCTAAAGCTCAACTCGCTGCCCTTCGGAAGAGCTTTCTGAGAGAGAACTGGCCTGCAGAGGCAGAGCTCAGACGTTTGCAGGAAGAAACAGGGCTGAGCCGTAATGACATTCGTAAATGGTTCAGTGACAGCCGCTACCAGCTTAGGGTGGGCCGAGGAAGCCTTGCTGCAGCCCAGAACTACTCTCAGCACACTGGAGGTAAACATGATCCACAAATTCAACCTCTCCCACTTACAACACAGAAGACAAGTCAACTAAACGGGGTGAAGGGTCAGGAGGGAGCCCGTAGCAATGGGATTAGAAATTCACATTTCTTTCAGACCTTTTTGTCAAACAGCCTGGAAGCATTTGGGGAAAGGGTCCATGAGGCAGAGGGGTATGAGGTTATGGAGGAGCTTTCTGGTGATGGGGACAGTTTTAAAGACGAGGATTTAAGTGAAGAGCAACCCTTACAACTGACCAAGACCTGCAAGATTGAGCCAGATGTTCCACAAGAACCATCGGGTATAACAAGGCCCTCTCCCCACTCTTCCCCCTCTGGCAGCCCACCACTGACTGCCTCGCCCAATAAACCTCTTTCAAACAGCATCAGCACATCAAAGAAGTCAGCCCACTCAGCCAAAGCCAGTCCCTCACAAACACCCCTGCACATCTCAAGGGCTCCCTCATCCACATCCCCTGCCCTCACTCCAGCTGGGCGACCAAGAAAGACCAAGGAGCAGTTAGATGTGTTGAAGCAGCACTTCTTACGCTGCCAGTGGCCCAAGAGTGAAGATTACACTGAACTTGTTAAGCTTACAGGTTTACCCCGGGCAGATGTTATTCAGTGGTTTGGGGACACACGGTATGCTGTGAAAAACGGCCAGCTGCGCTGGGTGAAGGGGGTCCGCGACCAGTTTTTGGCAGAACTTGCAGCCCAGCAAAGTAGCAGTGGTTTAACTAACGGAAGTGGGACATCATCTCGGCCTGGGGGTAGCCGCAAACGAAAATCTCAAGCAAATGCAACAAGTGCAGATTACCCGGATGTCCAGCCATTGGTAACATATTACCTTTCAACAGGCTCACTACATGAAAAAGACCTTGACTCTCTATGCAAGAAATCAAGAATGAGCTACCAGCAAGTGCGAGATTGGTTTGCAGCTCAGGATGTTGGGGGGACTGACCAAGAACCCATTGTTGCTGATTAAGACACTGGAACCAGACTTAAGAACATTTCAGAAAGTTGGTGGAGTGCTCCTCAAATCCTTTGCACCAACAAGCATAGTTATTACTTTGGTTTAAATTGCTTTAATTCAGCAGGTTTGTAACATCCGGTCTTCCCAGTACAAGCCCAAAGCGAGGCTTGTGTTTTTATATATGCTGCATTTCCTGCTTATCCTAATATATTTTGGACTTGAATTATAATTGTGCTGCCCGTGTTGCTGTAAATAGGACAGTAACTTCTACACTGGTTTGCTATATTTTTTTTAGCTTATTATTTTTGTTTAGATATCACTACTACAGAATTTTTAGTATGCTATTGTAGCAGTATAATTTAAACTGGTTGTACTTCTGGTACCTGACTAAAGCAGATATGTAACTGCTCCAGAAAAATGTCAGTGTTGAATTTGTTGACTGATCACTGTGTGTAATCATTCCTTTACAGCCAATAATTCCTTTTCATGAAAAGCACACTGGACATGTACACTTTGAATTGACATCTTGCACTTTGGTTTTAGAGCCTGCTGCCATATTCTTTAAATCCAATTCTTTCACAAATATTAGTTCCTAACTAAACCTTGTCATTCTTGATCCCTTAACAC
The DNA here is from genome assembly GCA_019142605.1 of Cephalopholis sonnerati. Lineage (NCBI taxonomy): Eukaryota > Metazoa > Chordata > Actinopteri > Perciformes > Serranidae > Cephalopholis > Cephalopholis sonnerati. The sequence goes on from JAGQAX010000010.1 coordinate 32,783,320, forward strand.
TGAAAAATTTTATCATGCCTTTTGAGTACAGCATGGTAAATCTAATTCTACTAATGTCTACAGCATATTTCTGAGACACATTCCCTGATTTTCCTTAAGATGCTCTGCTGTAATAGTTAATTTCCTATTTGTATACTTTGTCATTTGCATTTAACTGCACCTTTTTATCAGTAAAGGATAATAGTACTAAGAAAGCAGCAATCACATCAACATCACACAGATGTCAGAATTGCCAGCTTCAGTTCTGATTTGCACTCATTAAGTCAGTCAGTATTTTTATATATCTTTTGTCTTAATAGATGTAGGGTGTGACTTGATGGTTTATAATCTAGACAAGCTAGACAAGATAATGGATGGGGCTCCACGTATTGTATAAGTAGCAAAGGGTTATAAATCCAAAGAAAAATTACCTTTCTGTTAACTCAGATTATGAATTATAGCACAAACATACATTCAGGTTATCATTTCAGTAAAAACTCCACACTCTAAAGTTCTTTGTAGTAGACCTTACAGGGGGTGAAGTGGGCTTTAAATGGAGCTTAGTTAATTAGAAATGTCTGGACAAAGGGTAGATAATCAGAATGGCTATAAAGCAGTGTCCATCACTGTCCGTCATGTGTTTTGTCAGTCTCCTAGTAATGAAAGTTAATGCGAGTGTCATGCTGTCATGTCCGTAATGCTTAGCGTCTTCCTTTACAGATGTTTTCGATGTATTTTTTCCTGCTTGAAACATTTCTCATTTGCACAAATGTGTCACTGGAAACCAGTAAAGGATTTGCCTTTCTAATATGTGTTAGCAAAGTTTTTTGTGTGTGCCGTGATGACTCAAACGGACTCAAACAGATCAAATTTATTTTTTCAGCATTGTAAATTCTCTGTTGTGAGCACAAAGCAAACAAGGAAATGGTTCTTAAATAAAGTGATGCTAAAAATTATAATGCCAGATAATGACCATTAGTTACCTAAAGACCAGTAAGATAATATGGTAATTTGTAAGATTAATTTACGAACAGAGGAACCATATGGTAACATCAGTACAACATCTGTAACATTCATCACTGGTGCCAACTGTTAACTGGGCAAGCACTTGTCAGATATGACAGTCCTGTCGAACAGATATGTGGCCAAAAATGTCCCCAGATTTGTTAGGGGCCATTTTCATTAATGCCTTGGTGACTGTATTGACAATCCATTCATAAACTGTAACTGGAAAACATTAGGAGTCTGATGCTGAGTTCTGAGGAAGACAGAAATGGACTGGCTCAGCAATTGTCAACAAAAAAAAATCTTCCTGCTAAATAGATGTAAAAATGTTTATTATGACATGTTTATTGTCAGAAGTTTCTTAGAGGGAATTTCTTACCTTGTAGGAGTGCTAAAGGATGTGGGTGTTCCTTTATAAAACAGATAAGAGGGTTTTTATTGAAAATATTGTAAAATGCATTTAATTTCTAAGTCCATCGAGTGTAGTATATCCAGTTTAATCACAGGACCTACGGCTGGGCTACAGAAGTGTCTTTGCAACAACACTTACTGTGTACATGTTCATGAAGAGAACTGTGGCTTGAAACAGAGGTAGCTGATCCAGGAGTCTGACAAAAACAAGGGAAAGAGTTCCAGGTATTTATTTGATGTAAAAAATGTAAAACTAAATTAAATTTTCACTCCGCTGTATATTAAGCTTATAGTTGAGTATTTAAGAGTACCAGTGAGTACCTAGTCTATCTATGTGTAATTGTTACGGAGTGTGAGGATTCATTTTTGACCTTGTAAATTGTAGTCTGACAAAAAAAGCTCTACTTAATAGCTTCCTAAAGAGGTTTCAACCAAATCTCAGTCTTCATCTGTGAATGAGTTGTCATGGAGATGGCATCTTCTAATTAGGTAGTATCACAATGTGTGTTTACAATAACTTTTGGATGGAAAACCCCCTTGTCACATACATAAAATGAAACAGCACTGAGCAAATGCTACCCCAACTTGTTGGTTTTTAGCCACTGAAGATAAGGCCCACCTGAAAAAATCAGTATCCGTGTACGTGTACGCTATATTAAGAATGTTTTCAGCACTTTTCCTTGCTATCAGGCAGCCCTTTCCAACAGGGAACTGAAGCCATTATCTCAAAGTCACCAGACTCAACTGACAAAAACAGTTGTTTCACTTTGCAGAACATAGACGTTGCTGGTCTACTGCTGCTCAATTTGTTGGATTGTAACGTAAAGCGGTGAAAATATTCCAACTATAGTGTACGCTTAAACTAATACCAATTTTTTTAATTGGCAAAAATATTTTGCTGCAGCCACCATCCACAGCAGTACACTGCGTAGCTTCCGTGCTGGTAGATTTGGTTTATCAAAGACACTAGCAAAGCGATATAGTACATAAAATAAGCACAGCAGGTGATTCGGTCTATGACAGGACAAATTCTTCCTACTAAGCAAGATGATAATATGGAACCTTCAGTAAAGCTTTAGTAAAAGCTATTTAGTTAAGGTATTTCATAACACTAATGTCTAGTAGATCTACAAAACATTAAATGGAGTCAATGTAACAACAAGACTTACTCTGAGGGCGGACAGACTGGGACCTGTGTCTCTGGTCCACCCCTGCAATTCTGCTGAGCCTAAGTAACTGAGACCCAGACAACATGTTTGAGCATAAAATATTTTGCAATCCTTTCACTGAGTGCAGAAATTTAATAATGTTGCAAAAACCAAATGAAGTCCACCAGAGCGTGACAATGTAATACATACCCCATAGTTCTTGAATGACGGGTAACTGGCAAAAGAAAACATGCACACACTCCTCATCAACTCAATCAAAAAATCTGAAATAGACCACCAACACTAAAAACATTTATTGTAACAATTCAACTTAAATGATTGGGTTTACCTGGGGAGGTGACAGCTACAGGGAGTGACATCCTTTGAGTACTATATATGAGAGGGAAAAGTTATTTCTCAATCATTCTCAAAACTTTTATCCTGGAAAGCTTGTTATTAAACAGGATAGTCCTGAAATGTAAATTTGTTTTACCCATCTGTAGGAAACTGTCCTGGAGAAACCTGTGGCAAACAGAAAGTGCACAAGCTAAGTTAGAGATGTAATTTATTACATGAACATTGGCATTTTTATCAAAAATGAAAAAGACGTCTGGAACACTTACCCTCCGCTGAGAAAGTGGCCTTTTCAAATCATCAGTCTCTCTTTTCAGCTCCAAAATTTGCTTCTTCAAGTCAGCGTTCTCTCTTTTTAGCTCGGAGAGTTGCCTAATGATGACAGATTTGGGAAGAACAGCGTTGCTATCAGGTGTTTTATTTACACAGCCACAGAGGAACAATAGCAGATATTGAAATCACCTGTAACCTTGCTCGGTGACTTCCTTCAGATGCCTCTCCAGTTCAACAGACTTACGCTTGAAGTGCTTTATGACTATCTCCCTCTGTGTCTGCTGAAAAAGTGCAATCTGGGGAGCATGAGTAGAAATAAAACATTATGTAAATCAACTTTGGCCTCTGGATTGTAGCTCAGGTATTCCCAAATGATGATGACCATTTGGGATGTTTTTAATCTTGTCAAATATCACAAATAAAGCAGTCTCTTGCTGAATGTCTCACTGACTGGTTATTGACTGGCTGCTCTGACATTTAACATCCCTGTATAGCAATTAAAAAGGACAGTGGGATAGTAAGAGCTTGGGTGACCGCTGCACAGTGGAGACAGACCTGTGAAATGTGCTCCAGCCGTGACTGGATGAGCTTCACGGGGTCCTTAAAGAACACCTTTTCCTGTTGCTTCATCTGAAATAGAAAATTTGTGCAGACAAAATAAGTTGGTTGCGTAAAATAAGGTAATTCTCTGGTGGTGGCATAAGACAGTAACCTGAAGATGTCAAACCCACTAACCTCATCTGTGATAGGCAGATAACTGCAGCTGGCCCCACATACAGGGCACTGCTCTGTGGGAAAAACATAATTACAATATGCACAACTAGCCTGAAACTGTCTATTTTGAGCCATTCTGTAAAATAATTATGGTTAATAATTGGAAGTAGATTCAAATAGTGTGTACAGTTGTCTTACTAGATTTAATGCATGCTTCACAACAGATGTGGCCACAGCTGGACACAGCAAACTTCGACCCTCTCTTTGTGAAGCACTGATTACAATGGAACCAGTCCATGTTTAGTCCTTGGGGTTTCCTCCTCTGCAAACACAATAGTACAATACACAAATGTGACTAAGTAACAATAAATGTTATGCTAATATGTCCATAAGTATGTGGACACATGCTTTTTTGTACTTTTAGTATGGGTTGTTTTTACTGGTTTGAACTTCCTGTCTTGGCCCTTTTCCCATTGCAACATGACAATATCCCCTGCACAAAACAAGGTCTATCAAGAAATGGTTTTCCCAGTCTGGTGTGAAAGAACTTGACCTCATCCCCATACAACACCTGTGGGACAAAGCAGAACGCCAATTGCAAGCCAGGCCTTATTACCCAACATCAGTCGGCCACGTCACACACGCCCTTCAGGCAGACTGGGAGCAAATCCCTGCAGCCAGGTTACAAAATCTTGTTGAAAGTCTGCCCAGATGAATGGAGACTTCTGGGAGCATATTAATGCCCATGGTTTTGAAATGACATGGTGTCAGGTGTCAACATACTTTTGGCCGTGTAGTGCACCAGTATGAAAATAAATGTTAATAATAAACTTTTTTTTATGACACTGGGGCTTCACAATACTGGATTTTTTTTGCCCACAAGAAATACGTCAATCATCACATCAATATATCAAGTTTAGCATTAGGTAGGCCTAACAGAGTGCCCCAGGAATTAGTCGTAAAACCTAGAAATGAGTTCCTTTTTTTTACCACTCACAGTTCCTAAGTCTCAAAGTCAATGGTTTTTTTGAATGGGTTAATTTATTTGAAAATAAAATATGTCAAGAAATATCCCACTTGTGCAGTTTGAAGCCTCTGTGTCTTAAAAAAGGCTGCTAACAAGTGGCTAAATGAGACTACAGAACGGCGTCAAGCTGAGCCAAAAACAGCTTTGCAGTCTTGTCATGGTGGCAACATTAGGTTATGTGAACATAGTGTAGTTCGTAGTGTACTACATTAGCTTTTTACTTCTGGTGATTACATACTACAACAGCAGTAGCCTAAAGTGAAGACAAAGTTGGCTACTCATCCACAATGCTGACAGGATATACTGTTGTGTTAGCTACAAGGTGTTTGCTAGCTAACGTTAGCTTGTTAGCTTAAATTTTGGAAAATTCTTTTGGCTTCCTACTGACAAATAGAGGGTAAGAAACTGACTCAAAACCTCCGTTACACTTTGAATAGAAGATATCTGCCCTTTTAGTTTTGTTACCTTGCTAATATTTCCTGTCACCCTGCTCAGAAGTTGAAATTTTATCCTTACAGTGATGTTATGGTTTCAGTCAGCTCGGCAGTCTCGCCCCTGCGCATAAATGGCGGCTCTCGTTCTCTGCTCTGATTGGCTGAGAGATGAAGACCTTCAGTCTTTGACAATGATGGTTAAAATCAAAATATTAATATGCTAAAAGTAGGCTATGGTAGGTCTGCCACCACATTAAGGGCTAACTTTTATCAGAGACATAAATACGCCAGCTTTTTAGTTAAGATATTGAATCTTATAAAGTCATCATGTGAATTAAAGTTGTTAAGAAAGTGTGTATTTTGGCTGTAAAAACATTTTGAACCATTTAAATGTAGCCTATCATATTTGATTTTTTTTTTTAATGTAAAACTGAATGTACCTGGAAGTAAGTGTGAAAGTAAATGTATTTACTCTTTAAATGCTTATCTTATTTATGCTGGTCATCTAAAGCAAACACCACCAGGACACCTGTTGCACCACACCATGCCCTGCACATTCTGTTTCCAATTTCCAGATATTTTCACCTTACAGCTTAATCATTAATCTTTTGCTCTTTAGCCAGCAACTATATTAGTGCTGGTGTGGATAAGGTTGAGAGACTAGGTTACACTCTCAAAAACAGCAGGCAATTTAGGATATGCTGAACATGATGGAACAATGGAATTAATAAAGGGGTCGACTTACTGTAACACTTAGGCAAGCTATTAGATAATTCATTAATGTGTCATAAATTTTTGTAGTTCTAAGTAACCCATATTACCCATGTTTTTAGCAAAATGTATGGCCTCTTACCATGTAAAATTCACCTAAAGCACCTTTTCAAGGCATACTCAAAGTAAATTGAAAGTTGCTGTCATTTTATTTTAGTATATGTACATACATGCATGTTCTCTTGAAAGGTAACTCTCGTGTTTTTGCCCCAGCAGTCAGAATCATCCTTGAGTAATAGAAGTTTCAGCGTACTGAAATACATTTTTTAAATTTCTGTCCAAAGGTTTTCCTTGAAGATGCTGCTGCTGAACTTATTAGCTGGAAAACACAGGATTATAGCATGAAGCCTCACATAGTCCAAATTTAAAGTTGACAGAACACAGAAAATAAACTTTTCCTCAGGTTTTGTCCAGGAAAAAAAGATTAAACAATGTACTGAATGTGTGAATATGAGTAAGTTAAACTAAACAAACAGAAAGTATAAAAAAAACACTTATAGAAAAATTAAATTGATCAGACAGACACTGCATTTTTCCCCTCAAGACAGGAGCCATTTGTTTATTATTCATGTACATTTATTAAGGTATGGTAACAGTTATGGGTTTAAAACTCCAAGGTCAAGAGTGTCTTTAGCCACAAGACCTGTGAGTTATCAGACCAGCCGCTTGCCATTAGCTGGCTCTGAAACCCAGGAAGTGAGGCAGGCCCTTCCTGTCAACACAGGCTTTCGCTGGGTATTGTAGGCTGTGGAGAGAACATGGAAGCTCCTATTGGCTCAAGTGAGGTGTCAGTCAAAAGGACTGAGTTCAGCCACTATTTTGACAGGTGTTGCCATGTTTACATGCAAACTGGAGATATTGTGGACAACACATGGAGAAATATGAACTTTGAAATGATGCAATGGCAGTCCGTGGATAGCTGTGAATGTGATCATTTGGACTATTTCACCGATTTAGATTGTCTGGACCATTGCGAACATGTGAGGACCGTAGACATTGGAAGTTGGATAATGATTAAGGCTTCTTAAAAAGGAGTTACAACCATTTATTGATTGTCTGACAAGTGGTTATTGAACCTGCTGTGGTGGTTGCATCTGAAAATGGGCTGCATCAATCGAACTGCAAGGGGCATAGCTTTCCAACAATGGTTGTATGTGTAAACCACAGCACAGGGCATTTAATAGACCTGCTGGAATATAAATGTGTTTTAGGAATCATTAACTACAAAAAAAAAAAAAAAAAAAAAACCAAACACAGGAGTCAATGCAGGTTTGTGCAGTAAGGTAAGGCATATGCCACCCATAGTTCTGCAATTACAGATGTTCACATCTGACAGCCCATCACACAAACATCTGAGGGGAAACTAAAGTATGTCACCTCCGGAACATTTATCATGTCAGCATGTTTGAAACAGATCCACCTTTAGGTTGCTTGAAATAAATCACTGTTATGTCCCTCTTGTGTATGAAGTTACTGACCTGATGTGTGCATCACACAGTTTTACCCAGGAATAGGATTTTAAATCAATGTCAAGATATGACAATTCATAAATACTAGAACACAATAAATCTTTGTTCAGACCATGGCAGTCAATCAACTCAAACATTAAAAATTTTAATGTGTTCCAAGTTGAGTGGTTTGATACATCTTTAATGGCCACATCACAATCTGAAATGCAAAGAGACAGGCATCAAGCTTTAGGAAGCTTAACAAACCAAGAATAAAAACCCAATTCAGATTGAAGGAACCAGTCTGCAAGATGGATCCATTCCTGTTGGGTGAACAGAAAAGGTAAAGCGGCTGTTGAGGATAAATATATTGCAATGTAAAATTAAAGCCTGCTCACCTGGATAATAACTCAGGAATTCACATCAGTGATGGTAAGCGGCCCGAGGACTGCTTTTTGTACTATTCCATGCTTTTCTGTTATAAAAAAAACAAAGTCTAATTAGTACAGTACAATAAGACAAGTTTCATATGGCAGAAGTTGTGCAAATACCTGATGCTATACTCCTCATCCTCCTGGACTTGCAGCTGGAGTCACAGCAGTCACAAAGATTGCTATATGCAGGGTTGTCCAGCAGTTCCCAACTGAGTTCGTGGAGATTGGATGAGAAAAGACAGTAAATTGTTCAATTTTTCACACGATATAGAGCCCTGATTGAATCCACAATCAAAACATGTTGCAAGTGTTTACAGCTGGGATCTGTATGCAGCATCAGAATCCAACTAATCCAAAGCTGAATAACTCAGACCTTATGTAAAAAAAACAAATGACTAAAAATAGTGACATTTTTACCCATGCTCTTGGACATAATGGCAGGCCTTCTTGGTGTTGTCAAGACCACTGGGATCCCAAGCCACAAGTGTGCAGTGGATAAACACCTGTTGAGTGGAGTTTAGAAGTGAAGTTGCAAGGCATAAAGTTTCCACTGCATCTATAGCAAACATTTATAGAATGAGGCTAGTTTACCTCTTCTCCAAGAGCAAACCTAAAGGCTTGAAGGGACAGGTGGATCTCTGATGATTTTTGCCTTGGTTCGAATTTTGAGCGTGATATCATACTGTCAACAAGACATCTGTGTGGGTAAAGAGCATGCGTCATTTCCAGTGTCTGGAAGTTTAGTGAGTCATTGTGCATATTGCCAGTGCAACAAAAGTACCCCTTATTGGTGATTATCGGGTATATGCCACTATCAGGCTGCAACTCAGGCGTTGAAGCCGCGACACATTCCTCAAGAAGCAACAGCAAGGGCTGATGGGACTTCTGCGCCACACTAGCCATTATGGGGATGAAGGAGCCCAGAGGAAAGCTAGTAGATTCAGCAGGGCCTGAGAAGTCATCTGCAGTGGTAAATAGAGATGAGTCATTTAGTTACAGGAGTCACTGTGAGAGCTGCCATTTCCAGTGAGGTCATACTTTACACCCACCATTCATAAGTCCAATGTGAAACACTAGATCTCCTTGACCATATGTATTAAACACTGGGTCATAAATCAGAGGGTACCAGTCTTTGGGCCTGTATTAAAAAGACAACAGTAGATTGAATTACTACAGAACTCTTAAGGTATGGTTTGCTCTCTTTTACTTAATGTTGAAGTAGTACCCACCTCTCATATGCACAGACAACTGGGTGCGTGAAGGCGAGAATGTGAGAATCAGGAGAGGAAATATAGGTCAGATCATTGGTGTATATCAGCTGATCCCCAGTAACCTACAAGAGAAACAAAGCTGTAGAGAATCAACTGGCCTCCAGCTGCAGTTATATGTACATGTTACTCACCATTTGCCGGAAGTTGCAATCATTGAAATCCACACTGAAAACAGTCTCCCGGGCTGAGATGCTGGTGGGGAAACAGTTACCCAGACGAAACCGTGAAGGATCAGCTTGGGATCTGCTCTCTGTCCACACCACCGTCACAAAATCTGGCCTACAATCCAGTTTCATCTCTGTAGGGGATACAATGCAATGACCTCAAGGCTGCTGCTCAAACAGTTTGAGGTAAAGATACTAAAATAACATTTAATGTCCTGCATTTTGCTGCAATACTACCTGCATATACTGATATGGAGGCTGCCAGGCTCAAAAGCAGTGCACCTTGCCAAAAGGAAGCCATCATGACTGAATACCTGCTACTGACACTGTGGGTGCTTTTATTAGTTGTGACTGGGGAGACATTAATCAACAAAACCTCTTTCACCTGGTGTGTGTCAACAGTCTCAGGTGCAGCTGCCGTCAGACAAATTACAGCCTGGAAAGCAGCTCATTGCATCACACATTAGACCCATTTCACTTTGACATGGTGTTGCTTTATCAGCTGCATGTTAACAGATGTTTTGTGGAGCACACTGAAATGTGTTTAATCCTTATGATATAATTGACTTTATGTCAGTATGGTAGAATCCAACTAATATGCAAGGTTAGGAAGCACAGTAACCAGACAACCTCAAACATTTTTTTTATCTTCCCTTGCAACCATGCGGCAGGAAGATAACTTGTTTATCAACACTAAGAGTTTCAGTTTGAGTTGCATCAGTGTGAAGTTGCTTTTACGCAGCGACCTTTTTACTCTGTGAACACTTGCCCTTGCACTCAGATCTCTCTCGATTTTATATTAATGGCCAGAAAGTAAGAAAATCTGCTACATTCAACTGCAGGCAATAATGGTCAAAATCTCATTCTTCTGAGTTTTAATAAAATAGATCACATAGACTGACAATTTTATAGTTGTATCACTTTCATATGTTTTATATCTACATACAGTGATTCTTCAGCTATCATGATTTTTGTGTCTCTGACAGAAATAAGAAAAACAGAAACACATTTCTGGTTTTATTATTTTTGTCACACTCACTTGACACCAAAAGGGACTTACAAAGATTACACAATAGATTGGTCATTGTTTTTCTTGTATAAAATGTGGCCTTTTATGTGTGGTCTTTGTTTTGGGGAGATTTATAACAGACAACTCGACTTAATTTTTAATTTAATGTTGATGTTATGTTAATTTCAAATACCCATTTTAAGTATCATATATTGTAAGATGCATTAGTATTTTATGTCTTTTTTTCAAACAAAGAAAACCTGTCCCTTGAGGTTATTATTTTCACCACATGTTACGAAATGTATATTTAGGGAGGTTGCTGTTAAGGTTTGTATACTTGGTGACCACGGCAACGGTCATGTGACAGGAGAACAGTTAGCTCCATGGAGGGAACAGAAAAGAAAAAATCAAGGTTAATTTTCGGTATATCAGGAGTATGTTTATTGGCTCATGACTTTAAACAATTCATTCTTCCTTCAATGTGCAAATAAAGAAAACATTTTGTATGGAGTTTTTAAAAAATATATTTAATGCTAACACTTAAACAGACACAGAAAGCTAACATATGAGATATTAAAAAAGTGACTGTCATTTCTACAACAGTCCTTTTCATCACTGTTTATTGTGATGAAAAGACATGGTATTTGCAATGTCAGTGTTTTATTACTGGTAATATTGTATCAGTACAGTTCTCTAAATGTGTATGCTTGCAGACCAAAATGGACCATAGTTAAAGAATGACCCATAAATGATCTGTAGAAATGCTACCGCAGCATACAATAAGTAATATCAAAATTTATGTTGCGATTTGCAGCTATGGCTCAAGAAAAATTGGGGGTTTTTAGTACAAGAAAATGGCTATGTCCAAATTCAGGGACTAGATCCTCTAAATTACACGGCCTATAAAGATGGGTCTGAAGACCACATCATAACTGATGGTGAATGAGATGGTCTAGCCTCAGAACTAACGAAAATAAGTACTCCTTTAATTATAGAGCCAAAATTTGAAGGTTTTCTGCAGTCAGTTTCCTTGAACTGGCTAAAAAAAAAACTAAAATACTGTGATAAACTGGGAGAGGTTATAAGTTACCAGCTGTGACATTTACCACATGGACATCAGGAATGGTGTAGTGTGTCACAGCTCACATTAAGACATGTGATCACGACTTTAATACAAAGTCTGGATACTTGTATTTTGTCATAATTCCCTGAAGTTGCAATGACTGCCAACAAAATACAATAGGAACAATCTCACTGGGAGTTTGCGCCAGGTTTATTTGTACAGAGGGTTTAAGATAGATTAATCTGCTCACAGTTTAAATTGAGATCACATAAAACTTATGTTCTAATGTCTTGCAGGTCAGGGAGGCTGAAGTCATCTGTTATCTGCCCCTCTGTTGTGCATGTTGATGGAGTCCATCATCTCAGACTGGGCTTCCTGTTGAGAAGATGTTGAAAACTTTAAAACTTCTGTCAAGTGTTTAACAAAACTTCCAGTTTTAGGACAAAGACCTTAAACATAACTGGTCATCATTACACCTGAGAGTCAGCTGTAGTAACAGACACCCCAGATACGTTGTGGGTCTTTGAGTCAGACGGATCCATTATGATCAGGGGCCCCAACACTGAATTGTGACTAAAGCCGTGGGCTTCTGAAAGGAAGGAGGACGAAAAAAAGAGTATGACCTCATGGAGTAAAAAGCAGAGTTTGAAAACACCCAAGCTGGCAGAAAAGTGATACCCCATTCGACTTCTCTTTTTGAGCGGGACTTGCAGGTTGAATCACAGCAGCTACAGACAGAACTCTGAAAGGGGTCATCGAGTAGTTCCCATCTGAGAAAGGAGCAATTGTACAGGGCATTAGATCTTAGACAGAGTGACTGGAAAAAAAAACCCAACTTGCATATACACAGAAAAAAGGAATAATGGCACATTTTTTCCCCCCATGAGAAACACATCCAGGTAAAAATACAGCTGAGGCCGTTACATTTTGCTGCTCTACCTCCTGGTGGGGTGTTATATAGTTCAAGGGACAGTTCACCCAAAAATCAAAAGCACAGTTCTCCTCTTACCTGTAGTGCTATTATCAATCTGATTGCTTTGGTGTGAGCTGCTGAGCGTTAAAGATATCAGCCGCACAGACATTTGTGAGGTTTGTGAGGAGAGAGACATTTTTGAGGAGAGACATTGCTGTTGATTTTTTTCAAATGTATTTTTATTTTTGCGCTCTGAGCACCACATGCTAAGTGTCATCCAGTTCCATTATGTTCGAGAGAGCAGACATCTCTACAGCTGATATCTGCAACACTCAGCAACTCACACCAAAACAATCTAGATTGATAAATGGCACCACAAGAAGGAAAAAAAATGTATTCTCCTATTTCAGGGTGACCTGTCCCTTTAAAAATTTAATAGAGTTTAACCTCCATTTCTTCTGTGGAAACCTTGTGCAAGTAATTCACAATCCATGTCAGATAAATATGGTAGTGTAAAATAATATTCAAAGAAGTCAAGAGGCTATACAGTAGTTAAAGATTTAAGGATTCCAATTAAATTTGTGATTAGTCTGACATTTTAGGAGATACACATGTTCACCTCTTTGCTTTTTTGCCCTTATTTAAGTTACGCCAACCACCTCCTGGCTCAAGATTCATACGTAGCACACATTACATCAGTTGCATTGATCTTCTCATCGTACCTTTAGCAAGAGAGTAAATAAAAGGTATTTTCCAAAATGTCTGCAATGTCAAAATTTTTCCCTGTGTCCATGATTACCTTCCATTATCCTTTACATAGTGGCAGGCTTTCTTGCTTTCATCAAAAACTTCAGGATCCCACGCAACCAGTTTACAGTGAATGTACACCTGAGGAGCATAAAAAAAGGTTTTAAGTTTTTTTTAATGAATGAAATACTCCTAATAGCCATTACCATTTACCCTCTCACCTCCTCTCCGAGACCAAACTTGAAGGACTGCAGGTACAGGGTGATTGCAGACGAGTGGTACCGAGGGAGGAACACAGAGTTTCCCCTCATGCTTTCCAAAAGACACCTGAAGAAATGTATGTCAGATTAGGATTAAGACTTTAATTCCAGAAAACAATCATTGGAAAGACAAAATCACTGTCTGAACCCTACCCCTTATTGCTAATGATGGGGTAAACCTGGCTGCCAGACTGCAGCTCTGGTGTTGTGGATGCCACACATTCCTCCATGAGTAACAGCAAGGGTTGATGGGACTTCTGCTCCACTGCCGCCCATATAGGCATGAATGAGCCCATGGGGATGACGTTTGTCTTTGCTACTCCTGTTAGTTGATCTGTGGGGGAAGTAAAAAGGCTTGGAATGGGTCTTTTGAGTATACTTGTGTTGTATTTGGTAGTGTGAGAACTCACCATTGAGGAGTGCCATGTGGAAGACCAGCCCGCCTCGGCCTTCAGATACACCTGACCCAGGGTTCAGGAAAGGGGGGATCCACCCCTCAGGTCTGAAATATACTGGGAATTATCTCTCATCTCTTATCAGCTTTAAAGTTTAGTTCAAAAAGATACTCGTACCTTTTATAAACACACTCGATGGGATATACAAAGGCAGCAGGTTTTGATTTTTGCTGGGGCCTGAAAGTCAGTTCACTTTGGTAGAGGACACGTTTTCCTTTCATCTGTTAAAAAACAGCTTATTATAGACGCTAAAGAGGGAGAAGGGGATTTTAGTTAAATATAGTGTTTACATTACCAGTCTTTTAAATTTGCAGTCAGCAAACTTGTAGTTGAACTGTGCTTCCCCCTCTCCAGTAGGCAGAACATTTAACTGAGATGGCATGCAGTTTCCAAGGAAGAGACGAGCTGCGTGTGGCACCAACTCTGCATTGATCCTCCATGTGATGCTTATTGAGTTTTTTCCACAGACTACTTTGATATCTGAAAAAAAAAATCTCGTGATTACAGTTTCAGTCCATGAAACACTTCAAAAACATGCATAATGTGGACACGTTTCTATATGCACGTGCAAAGAATACCTGCATTAGCAACAGTTGTTGCAAAGACAGCCAAGATTGTCACACCAAGGTAGAGATGAGTCACCATGACTGAATGATCCAGAGCTCATTGGAGGTGACACAATTTGTAGACTTCCTGCCAAATTAGCTGAATGATTAACATGTGTGTGAGGGCAGGGCAGTATTTGGTCAGTATCTGCTTATGTTGAGGTGTTTTTGTGTGTTCTTCCAATTTTATATACATTGTTAGATGTTCATTTTTGATCATTTCTAAATGAAGGGGTGGACTGTAACTAAGTACATCTGACCAAGTGTTGATTTTGATTTGTTTGTTATTTAATTTTACTTAACACATCTACTTTGCCACAACAACCACCAACCACAACATTCAATGCTTACCTGCATCAGTAAGGGACTGTACCATTTATCAGAGTGAGGGGGTGGCTTGGGTTTGTTTTTTTTTTCTTTATTAATACCATGACACCATGACCCTCCATAGAGCTACAAATATTTTTCCTTAAGACTCTGAGTGACTGAGGAAAATGCATGACCCTGCCTGCATCATAAATAACAATATTTCATAGTTCCTGGCCATGATAAATGGTGTAATTTTGGAGAAGAAAACATGCCTTTCAAACCCACTTGCAGGTAGAGTTCTGAGGGTATTTAAAATACATACATAACACCACCATTTGAAGTTGAATATTCCTTCCCCAAGACAAAAAAAAAAAACTCTCTCCCCAGTGCTTAAAAGTATGAGAAGTCCCCCTTCCCCCTTTTCACCATACCTAAATAATGAACAGTCCCTAATGATGAACCAATCATGTTATAGCCCTCTGTAGGTGTAGCTTTTTACTTTGATGATACTTTCCTATTTAACTTGAGTAAATATTACGCTTACTTTTACATTTAATTGGGCATTTTTACAGCGAGATATTAAACATTTTTTTCCTGAAGTAAATAATATAGTTTAGAAACAGCCGATCATTTTATGATCAGAGCGGAACCACTCTCTGTGTGGTTAGGCGCCACCGCGTCCGTCCGGAACGTTTAGCTTTGTACACAGGAAGTAAATTCAAGTCATCCAGACAAGCAGGTTGTAATTCGCCAGTCCATCAAGTGTTTTGATCAGTAAACGGTTCATATCACTTCGAATTGTAATATATTGCTTGTTCAAGATGCTGATCAAAGTTAAGGTAAGGCCATTGTTTTATCCTCGCTCACATTTCTCCGCCGGCTCGCAGCTGCTGTTGTTGGGTAGCGCGCTAACATCACTGACCGGGTCGCTAATTTATTTTTGGGCCGGGGAACATTAACTTATTATACTCAAACTTACACCTATCTCATTCTGTGCCATTACAGTTTAAATTTCAACCTGGGTTTTGGCTAAATATTAATCGGAGCTATCAACATGCTACTAGTTGGCCAAAGCTTGTCGCCATTCAGAAGCTGTGTTATTTGATAGCTTGCTAACCTAAATGCAATCCCCAAGGCAGGTCAGCTAGTTCAATTGGCCGGTGTTACAACAAATTGTGTGACCCTTGAAATTCTGTGACGCTATAGGAGATGTTTTGGTGCCCTACTTGCCCCCACTTTCTGCCATTTCTAGGGCTGGTACAGTGAATCTGATAGTTGATCGATAAAAAATGATAGATTGGTAATCTGTGGATCTAATTAGACAAATTCCCTCGATTCATCTCCTCTATTTGTTTGTGAATTGAATATCTTTGTTTTTGGACAGTGTGGTTAGAGAAAAAATGTATCACTTTGGACTCAGGTTAAATGTGAAACACTATTTTTACATTTATGTGCTGTTTTCTGAACTATACAGCATAGTATCGCGATATTTTGCGTGTCAATAGTGTATCGATTGTTTTTTATTATATAAATTGTTTATATTGCGAGTACAAATGAAACTTTTGGTTGTCTACTAGAATAATAAAGATCTATTGCTATTTCAGTCCACTAGATACATTTTGCTGCTGTAAAAATGATTGAATTTAAATAAACAGACTGAAAACTTTATCTTATTAGATAAAACAAATGCTGACAATGTTTTGCACGTTAATAAACTCTAATTAAGCACAAGATGTTGTAATACAAGTTATTACAATACTCAGCATATTGCACAACTATTAAAATCCCACTAATATTGTATTCTGACTGAAGTATTGCGGTGATAATATATTATGGGGCCTCTGGTGATTCCCACCCCTACTGTTAATATATATTAATAGAAAAATATATTTGATTGAATAATCCAAAAATTATAATATGTATTAATTGCAGCCCTATCTTTCACAGTTGTTCCTATCTAACAAGCAAACAATTGTCAAATGTGTGGCCTTTGTTAAAACATTTGCACTGGCAATATAGCTGAGATATCTGACCAGGTTACAAAACCTATTGGGTCACAGACGTTACTGTAACACAGGTGAACCCCTATAAGAAGGAACAGGTCTTTTTCTGTGAATTCTGCTTTGTGTTGATTGAAAAGTTGTGATGCAGACTGCATATATAATTTTAGAAACCAAAGCTGGTATTGATGTGATCATTACAATGTTCTGTTTCAGACACTCACTGGAAAAGAAATAGAGATCGACATTGAGCCCACAGACAAGGTGAAATATCACGGTCTTAAAGTTAGAAAAACAAAACATGAACCTTTATACTGTTGACTGTCAAAGCCTTGCTATTTGTAAATGTCTTGTTTTTGTGTAAACGAAGGTGGAGCGAATTAAAGAAAGGGTGGAAGAGAAGGAAGGTATCCCCCCGCAGCAACAGAGACTCATCTACAGTGGAAAACAGATGTGAGTTTCTCCATCATAGCCGTCTGCTCTGTAGTAGCTGCGAGATGCTCTTATTTTTCCACAAGTCTTCTCTAAACCATTTGTCTCCTGTGTTCTTTTGCTCTCAGGAATGATGAGAAGACAGCTGCAGACTACAAGATCCAGGGAGGCTCAGTGCTCCATCTTGTGTTGGCGCTAAGAGGCGGCTCAACGCTCCACAGTTCCTGCATACACCTCTCCTCTTTGTCCTGAGTCGCTGTTGTTGTGGGGCCAGCTGAGTGCCAACGCTTTAGGTGTCTGTCACAGTCTAACCATGTTTCAGCACAGAGATCTGAAATCCCATGCTCCCAGGCTGACGCAAACAAAAAAAATCAACCAACAACAGCAACGTCAAAAAAAAAAAAAGAAAGAGAAAGAAGGACGTTGTAATTACTTTGTAGATGTTTTTTTGTAAACCCACATTGGCTTTCTGAGTTTGACCAATTGATGCAGACACCCATGCAGTACAAAAGACAGTTTGAAAACACTGTGGTCTTTTTGCTTGTGAATAAATGCTGAAGTTGATTTAAGCGTTGTCTTCTAATACACACACATACACACACACACATACACACACACACACACACACACACACACAGAGCACAGACACCAAACCGAGTCACTGCTGAGGATTCTGAAAACTGATTTTTATTAGAAAATGACATGAAACAGAAGATTTAAAGACACAATTGACAGAATACTTGTCCTGGTCTTTTCTTTACAGTTTAGTGAAGGTAGTGATCTGAAACAGTCTGGTAAAGATTGCACGGAAATCCATTTAGAGCACCATTGCTGACATCCAGTATCCAGAGTGTTTTTAATAGAGGTCCATGATTATGAGATGAGTCATCAAATTACTGAGGTGATACACCGGCTTCATCTTAAAGTGTTTTACAGCCCACTGTTGTGTCCTTCTACAACAAAGGGTTGTATTAGAGATTTTCCATAGACTTAAAACTCTTGTAATTGTGCTTATATACTTAAACTCTAAAATATACATCTTGTATACACTATCATGTCCAGTATTGTATCACTATACACACTCTTCAGAAAATAAAATAACTCAGGAGCCTCTGTAAACAATAGACAAGGGGATACTGGTCAGGAAAAGCATGCTTGAGTAGGAATGATAACATGTTAATAGGACTACGCCACTTAAAATTCAAAACAATTTCTTGGCCTCCAAAACCAAATATAATTGCATTTTTTAATGTACATGAGAAAACCTCAGTTCTTGAGGGGATGAAAGGCACAGGAGAATTAATTAGGAGGAGGATTCTCTGAGCTGAATGAGGCATGAAAAATATAAAACATAAGGTTGTGTTTAAAATCCTTCACCCTTCAACCTCAAACTCATGTCTTGTGTTTCCCAGTAAAATCAAGTGTACTGGAATTGAGCATTTTATAATAATAATAATAATAATAATAATGATAGTGGTGGTTTCATTAGTCTTTAGCTGCTTTTAAACAAAGTGAAGATAAAATAAAGGCAAATACTTCATAAAGCAAATCACTTAAAATGGAAGAAACAAGTGCAACGTAAGGACAACAGATCTGGTGGCATACTGACTGAGAGGAGCCACATGAGAGTACATATTTATGGAGTGAAACGACTACAATGTTTTAGTAGCTTTAAAAAAAATCTGGATGGTACAAAGTTTCTATGGACATTGGTCATTGCAAAAATCCCAGAAAAACTACTCATAATTTAGTATTTCCTTATGATATGGGGATATTCCAAAGCTTGTGCCATATCAAATAATGTAATCAGTCACATTTACACTTGGATTCCAGAGGAGAGGGGAAACTATGTGAGTTCATGTATGAGGCTGTGATTTCCTGTGAAACAACAGTGTTCTTCAGCCATAAAAACACCAACAAAATCAGGAATTTCAGAAACAGCAGCTTGGACGGTAGTGTACAGGGTGTGACGGCAGAAAAAAAACACAACCTTCCGTCAGTGAAGGGCGAGACCTGCTGACTCATCCACAGACTGCTGTCATAGTCCTGTTGCACTGAGTGGCCGCTGTCAGTGGCCGGCAGCATTGAGTCCAGGGAAGGAGTCGATCTGGACTGTATCCTGAAAGGCTGAGCCTTGGCTGGTGTAAGATATGCGGACTCTCATCTTCAGGTTCACCTGGAGGAGGGAGAAGGATTTAATAATGTGATGCAGCTGGAGCTGGCTCCGCTTCAACTGGGATGGGAGTGAGAAAACAGGGTTTGGGACTGGCACATGGCACGCACACTTGGCAATGATTTATTGTTCTTGCAGAATAGAACAACAGGTTTGTGGGAGTTGTGTGAACATTTGGAAATAAAGTGCGAAATTCTAATGTTGTAATTTTCAACACTGATCTTACTTACAAAAGAAACTTTTATTTGCAGGGGGTTATTTTCTCCCGTGCTGAGAAAGCTTGATAGAAGAGATGGATCACCCTCCTGATTGACCCTTCTTTTGCGCTTACTGACAAATGGGAATTGTGGCTTTGTGTCTGTGCGTCTAACTCACCTTGTTTGGGTTGTTGAGGACTACCATCTGGGTCACTTTAGCTGTGCCCCGTGCAGGAAGAGAGTCCCCACTGGGAGCCTTCATGTGTAACTGGACACTCTGGGGGGAGATCAAATGGAACTTTGAAGTTTAAAGCACCAAAATGCATACACGCTGTTCCGCTTCATTTACTGCACTGATGCCTACCACTGAGAACATGATAGGGTCTAAAACCTACACCCTGCAAGCAACACTGACTGGTGAAATGTAGAGAGACATTAAGTACAAAAAGGATATTGTGCCACAAGCTGCTCAATTTTCTCATGAACCTTGGCAGCAAAAGTCAGCAGCGGCAGTGATAGCTTGCTAGTAAAAGAACATGGTGTGTTTTATCACAGGTAGTGAGACAAACCTTGGGCACTGCAGCCTGCAGGGTGAAGCTGCTGATGTCTGAGTCAGTGGAGTTGGAGGCTGTTAGTGTGACTGTCAGGCTTGTGTCTGACTGTTTCTCACAACTTAATGTCAAAGTCACACCGTCTTTCTCATACACTGGCACTGTGGGAGCTATGGAAAACAGATGTGATCAAATGTTGCATTAGTTTAAAACCAACATTGAGCAAAACAAACCAAACAACACTGGGGGAGATTTAGGGAGATTATTTGGTGGCCCGAGTCAAGTTTCAGTCCCCTTAAATTTGCATTCTCTAGTTTCATGTCCTAAATAATTTCCTCTTTCTTGTGTGTATCTGAGCGTCACACCTGGTGCAACGGGTGTAGGCTCTAACCCTCCCAGCAGATCCAGGAGGTCTCCTCCAGCAGTGCTGGCTGTGTTGACGGGCAGGCCAGGTGCTGTACCAGCTACTGCTGGGCTGGGCTGTAGAGCCTCCTCAGAGCCTCCCAGCAGGTCCAAGAGATCACACACCTGAGGAAAACCACAGGCAGGAGGAGAAAAGAGCCTGATTCAACTTTAATCTGAAAAGAACACATTGCTCTGCACATTTTGAGCAGATACAGTAAGGCTGTGTGACCGTTACTTGAATGAACCAAAAATTGATTGGTAACTGCAAAGCAAACATACTTAAGAAGCTAGAATAAAAAAGCACCACTGAAATTTGTGTGCCATTAAGTTAAAAGTCAACAACTGTACCTTCATACCTGTATTTTAATGTTTGTGTATTTCAGCAGAACATTACTGCTAAACTGGTTAGCTGGGCTTCTTTCCAATTTGATTTGCATAAAAGCACAGACAGGACAGGCAAACTTACCCATGAACTACAGAAAAGGAACATAATTTACATGTTAACACAAGTACTGACGTGTGCCTGAGTTCATGACCTCTATTTATTATAGACAGTCCATTACAGAGGATACAACACTGAAATACTTACAATAAAACCCATCACATACAAACAGATAATAGCTTATTAGCCTCAGGCAGATATGCCTGCAGTGTCGAGAGCCCACTTACTTTTAGCTGTTAGCCTTCACTTTGCTAACTACAGCTTTGCCTGAGGACCTGTGCTGACGCACTGGTTCATAATGTTCCACAGTCATAAGACTGCTTCAGCCTGACCTGATGATGCTTGAAATGTCAGCAGTAAAACCTTGAAATACAATAGTTCACCAAGGAAAAATGGTTAAATCCATACAAATTACACTGGCAAATATAGACAGAGGTCATCAGTCCAGTCTTGACTAAAGTCTGACGGGCTTTTACATCTACAGACGATGTGAGTTTTTAGTCACAAACTGTGATATTGCAAAGAGCGAGGATCTTGCACGGTCACTATTTGCAAGATTAAAACTAGATTCTTTCCGAGTTTATTTCTCATCCTGCTCCTGGTGGAAAGTATTATGCCAAATTTTTAAGAAATATGATGTTAACAATTCCATATGCGTTGCAAAACCACATAACTCTAGAAACACATGATAAAGGGCGTTTTATGCCAACAATGTTATTGTCAATTTGGCAACAAATTTTCTATGAAGACAAATTGCATTTCAGTACAAACTTAACATTTTGTTTTTGGTCTTCTTCATTGGTTAACTTCATTGGAGACCATGGGAATGAAAGCCAAATCTTTTTTGTCACTAAAATTAAGTGCTGGTTGGTGGATCAGATACATAGTGAATTAAACACTGACTCTTGTTTACTCCACGACTCCACCAGTTTCTCCTCCTTTCTCACAGTCTAAAAGAACTGAGACTTGCTCGTGTTCTTGCACGTCTCTGGAGTCCCCTCCATGTTTACTGTCTATCTGGTTTGCTGCTTCCTGTTTGGTGCAGGAGAGAGCGCAGCTATTGGTTGTTAAAAATGTTCACGTCATTTAACTCTATTTACATGAGCCAAGACCTAAAAACTAACGGTAATATTAACCATGTCAGAACGTCAAGACGAGAAAAAGACCAACTTAAGATAGCTCGAACTGAGTTGATGACCACCTTACACCAAATGGTCATGATCACGGGAACGCACACCGACTGAGGTAAAACTCAACATGGGAAATTTGTCTGCGACAGTTAAATCAGTGTAAGGCGGCACAAGTTGCTGTCATATAACATCAATCTGTGTCGACGTAATGTACCTGGCTGGTGGGTTGCTGTGGTAACAGTGGCTCTCCCTGCTTTATTTTGGCTGCTTGGGTGTCCTTGATGGCCTCCCCTGTTGACTCTCCGTTGGTATGACCCGGGGAGTTTTTTTCAATCACAGGCATCCTCTCCAGCACTGCTGCCCTGTGGAGAGAGAACATCTCAGCTCCTTATGGACAGAATAAAAGATTTACTTCGACTAGCTACTGTAAAAATCCTTAAAGCTGTAATCACAACTTCAACGAAGTCAGTTCTACTTTTAATTTTCTAGGTAAATAAAACAAAACATAGTAAATTACAAGATTTTAAAAAGCAGGAAAGTTGACTTCTTTATCATGTTGTTGCATACCTCATGTGGTCATATTTTTTGAACAGAGCATTGTATTCAACTGCCCTCTGCTGGAGCTCCACATCTATACAGCTGCCGTAGATGCTGACGATGCTCCTGATGCGACTGGCAGGGGGGAAGTGATGCAGAGAAAGACAAGCAGTTAGGGGACCACTAAGAAATCGTCCTAAACTTAAATGGGCACTAAAACCTTCAAAACCTTGATCAAAGTCTGTTAGCAAACAGAAGCACTGTGCCAACAGTGAAAACTCTCTTTTCCTGTGACACATTATAACTTCAAATACAGCAGACCTGGAACTCGCCACAGTGGCCTGTGGCTATGCTTTAACTGTATCTGGTCACTGTTTGCTGTGAGTGACAGAAGTGTTCCTTACTCCACATTTTCAGTGATGCGTGTGCTCAGTTTCATGGTGGCCGTGAGAGCAAAGCCTCTGGTCGCTGGGGACGACATGTGGGACTGCAGAACAGTTTCCAAGGCGTCCAGGACATCGTCTTCAGTCACCTGATTGGGAGACGTGTGAAAACAGGGTCTAAAAAGCTGACACTGCATTTTTATAATAATGAAAATGGCACATTTCATCTTCTAGTATTGATTTAGCTGATAATCCCTGACATTTACTGAATGATAAAGACACAGCGTTGAGGACTGGGAACTGAGAGGACCAGAGAATCAATTTGGTCTGTTAGTATTTGGACTTGAGCATTGGGTAAATTCCCAGACATGATACCATATTGTACTGTTTGGACTGCTCACCTCAGTGAGCTAGAGTTTCTATATACTTCTTCTATGTTTTATATATTAGTGTGTGGAAACTGTGTTTGTATGTTCCTCACACACTTTCATTCTACATTTTACACCGTGAAAAGAAAGTGCTGGTTTACATCATTATATAAATAATCATTGACTTTATGTACTTCAGTTTTTCAAGCACTTGTTGCAGTGTGTCACTTTATTGTGCACTGCATTCTTAATCAAACTTTGCCCTTGGATTTCCTGTTGAAGAAATATTACTATTACTTCTCATGCTTACGACTCAAATCCCATATTATTTCCAAACCAGCTGTCATTGCGGCAGAAAATGTAAAATGTTTCTTTGTGTCTTGCTGGAGCTAGCAAATGTTAAACTTGTTATGGTCTAGCAATAGGCTGAATCACTATTACTGCTACTATTAATTTGTATGATATTATATGTCTGTGTTCGTGCTGCATGTACCTGAACAGGCTCAGTCTCCTGACACTCTCCTCTCAGCAGCAGGTCTCCATACTCTCCTATACACCAGCATGCCACCTGCACCAGGGATTGCTGCACACACAAATGTTACACTCACAGAACTGCATACACACATCACACTCAGGGTAAAATACAATCACAGAGTAATACTTTATGTCTTAGGGAGATTGGTTTGCTGGTCTGCATAGCAGTCTGACACATCAGAGCCACTTTTCCCTGAATTGACTGCAAGTTAATGTGGTGGAAGATGGGAAACTGCACCACACTGCAGATGAGTACATGGCTGCTCATCTGACTTGGTTCCAAAAATAAACCTGGTTGCATCAGCCAATTTCACTGAAAGCGTAGCTATTCTCACTGCCATGGAACCAAACCAGCTCTATCTGGATCAAGACTGACACAGACTTTTCTTCTAATAAACATCTCTTGAGTTTTGCACATTTGCTGCAAAATGATCTCTGATTAAAATAACATGTTTTTTCTTTCTGATAACAATGAATATTAATCAATAGGAATTCTGTGCAAAAATCTAGTCAGTTTTATTATGCTGACAAATTCAAATAAATGAAAAGATGGTATGCAAAATTAAGAGCATTCCCTTGTGTTAGAGTGGCTTGACTGTGAAATACTTAAGTTTCAGATCTTGCTCTGATCTCAGACTGCTTGTAGCATCAAGTCTGAAACGTGACTATTTCAAACAGTCACTGCTTTTTCAGACTGAAGATGACAGTAGACATCTTCAGCATCTACGATGGGTTTAAAGCCAGGAAATATGAGACTTTAGGTTCTGCACATTTTAGAGAGTCATGTGTCCGAGTGGATCCATACGTCTGCTTTGCCTAAGCGTGAGTGTGTGCGTGTTTGTGTGTGCATTGGATGAGGGCCTATACTGGAAAACCTGACGAAAGTCTCCTAATGAAAGCCTGTGATTAAGTAATTTTGTTCCAACACCTTTTGCAAGGGTCCTGTTGTTTTTTTCAACATTTAAAGGTCCAGTGTGCAGGATTTAGGGGGATATATTGGCTGATATTGAACATAATACTCATAACTATGTTTTCATGAGCTTATAATCACCTTAAATTAAGAATTGTTGTGTTTTCTTTACCTTAGAATGAGCAGTTTATATCTACATATGGAGCGGGTCCTCTCCCACAGAGTCTGCCATGTTTTTCTACAATAGCTCAGAACAGACAAACCAAACACTGGCTCTAGATAGGATCATTCCTGTTTTTACATCAGCCACTGTAGTTCTACATCCTTGGCACACAGGAGAAGTTTTAGTTCTGCAACTTAACCACTAGATGCCACTAAATCCTGAACACTAGACCTTTAATTTTTGTTGAAAGCTTTTCTTCTCTTAGGTATAAAGTTGGCAGGCAAGATTGGGTGAGGTCAGCTATGTAATTCCAACACACGAGTTATATTCCCTGTGGTTCATTTTGTTTGATTATCCTTGCAAACGGAATTGCATAAATATATTTTGTCTGAGGACTTAAAGAAATACTTCTCCCACAAAATGACCATTAATATATCAATTATTCATGCAGTGTCACCTTGAATTTGTAAAGAAAACATTTTTTTTCTCACACTTTGATGAATCTCATCACCAATCAGTATTGACTGTTTGATAGCATGGAGCAGCCCAGAGACAGATGTTGTAGACTTTGTTGTCTAGGTTGAATGACTGAGTAAGCTGACCAACAAGCCAACCTGCCTAAAACTTTAAAGCGCTCCTTTAAGAGCAGGAAATGCTCAGACACACACACACACACACACACACACACATACACACACCTGAGAGATGTCAGTGAGCAGAGCCCTGTAGAGCTTGTGGACAGTGTAACAGTGCAGCTCTGAGGCATTGGTGATGAGCTGGATCAAGTTGGGCACCGTTTCATCTCTCACATCGCCCCCTGCCTGGCAGAGTTAAAATCAGTGTAAAAACAAAAGTACACACACCAAACTCCATTAGCTAGACAGCTGGTCCAAGTATCTGGGTCGCCCTACATTCGCTCCCACACACAATGACCTCCCCTTTGGGGACGCTTCCATCACAGTTCATATACATTATAATGGACATTTACCAGTATGGATTAAACTTTAATTTATGCCACATTTCCACCGTTGCCTTTTTTATACACTTTGTCCTCGCTGTACACTCTATCCTTTTAAGAGAGCAGTGCAAAGGATTAGGTAAGCATTAGCTTTTACACCAATCATGTGGATCTCATTTATTCCCTTTGCTAGATAGAGCACAAAATAAAAAGTAGGGCTATAACAAATGGAAAGCATTAGTCCAGGATAAATGGCTGTATTCAGGAACTGGGGCTGCATGTTTGGAGGTTTGTACAGAGAAAGAACAAACAATCTCTTGTCAAATATTTTGTTTTTAAAATGCAAATTAAGTGCCTCAATTTATACACAACCTTCACACATGTGGCCCCTTGTGTCTACATGAAGGCATAGTGCATTAATGATGGTGGTAGACAACTTAAAAAGAGTTGTGAGTGAGACACCCACATAAGAGGCAGTAGTGTGACTGACTCGGTCTGTATTTACCGTGGTGAGGACATGCAGGATGGTGTCAATGTGCCAGCGCTGGGAGGGTGCATACCTGACAGAGACAGAGACACACACACTCAGTGGTGCTTTAGGGTGAGTCACACACACACAAATCTATCTGCAAATCCATCCACAAAAACAAAGTGCATCAAGGGGTAGAGCGATAAACAGTACAAACAGAGAAGGCTATTCATCGTCACAGTGCTACTAACAGAGACAGGGGGTATCATTGAGAGTGGAGACAGACACAGAGTGAGACATGGAGCCACATATAGTATATATAAGCACAGTGACTTTATGTTACAGCCTAAACACTTAAACAGCTGTATCACATTCAGTGTATTCACATGCACACGAATGCACGTGTGCATACATGCGTAGATACAATATGTGTACGTATTTCAATCATGTATGTGCACATTTACGTGTCTGCAGTGTGTCACGCACCTCTCAGCAGCATTGAATATGCCGCTGGCAGCTTGAGCCCTGAGCTCAGGGGGGCAGGAGGAGAGGAAGAGGAGTAGCTCTTTCATCATAGAGCGGATGTTGGAGGCTGACACCAGCGCCAAAGAGAGCTCCAATGCACGGCTGGATAGACAACCAGGGAAGATTAACGTTGCTAATTTTGTATGTACAAACCAGTCCTTTAAAATAGGAGCCTGTTGTCTGGTGCCATTTCTCCTCAATTCACCACATTTAAAATGAAAATTAAAACTGCATTTCATTCAGTGTTGCTGCATCTGAGGTCAGTGTGCTCTCAACTGACCAGCTGCAATGGTGCAGGTCAGTGGGTATCATCCCTCTGCATCCATCAACAACCACAATTTTGGCAAAGTGCTTTTGCAGCAGGAAGACACTCCCACGTCAATAAAATCCACCCTGCTGAAGTGCCCTTTAGCTACACACTGAGCTGTTAGTGCCCACGGGTTACTGTTTGGTATTTGACCTTTCTGTGGACGTGGGCCATGTGCAGACAATCTACCCACAGGGATCAATTATGTATTGCTTTATTATCATCCTCATTACTAGGGCTGGAAATCAAATCACTAGGTAGCTCACATGCAGTATAATGCTATCATGACTTTTGGTCAACAATCATGACATTACCTCAAGACAAAGATGATTATATGATGTGCTATATGAAAGTGATCTATAATATACCATGATAACTGTGCAGCTAGGTTTTCTAGGCAGTTAAGATGAAACATGGTGTGATAACGCTATCATAATATTATCTTGTAATCCATTAGTTAAAGTTTCAGTTCGTAGGATTTAGTGACATGTAGGGTAAGGTTGCAGAACAGGAACTTCTCCAGTGTGCCAAGCTTGTAGGAGAGCTATAGTGGCTAACACGAAAACACAAAGGGCTCTGTCTAGAGCAAGTGTTTAATTTGTTCATTCTGGCCTCTGTAGAACAAAATGGCAGACTTCACGGAAGAGGACCCGCTTCCCATGCCGATATGAGTGGCTCATTCTAAGGTAACAAAACACAACAATTCTTAATTTCAGATGATTATAAACTAATGAAAACATATTATGAACATTATTTTCTATTTCTCCCAATAGGATGCCCTTAAATCCTACACACTGACTTTGAAAGGGAAAAACTTGCCACCTTTAAAAGTGCAGTTTGCGATGTCCAATGAGTGTTGATGGTAAATGTAGTCGATTGAAGCAATAAATTCCTCAGTGTGTACTATATTAATTGAGAAAGCTGAGTTTACAGCTGCAAAATCTGTGCTTCCTGCATCCAACTCCGTCACTTGACGTGACACTGACATAGTTGGAGGAAAGGAAAAACTACGAGCTGTTTCAGCTTGGATCTCTAGTCTCCGGGGAGTGTTGTAGCTCCGCAGCTAGTTTTGGCGTCTGGTCTATTTTCTCTGCGAGCTGCAAGCAAATCTGGCAAGACAACATACTGATAATCTGTCCATCCAGTAAGCAGATGTACATACACAAACACACACACACACACACACACACATGCAGACATACAAGCAGACAGAGAGAGAGAGCGATAGAGAGAGAGAGACAGAGAGAAAGAGAGTATTGCTCATGTTAGCCATGCAAGAAAAGCCAGGCCTCAGAAGCTTGTGAACAATGCATCCTGGTACATGTAGGAGCTGCCGTCAGAGCTCCGCAAGCAGAAGAACTCAGCTCTCTCACTCAATATAGCATGCACTGATGAAGTAATTGCTTTAATTTACTGCACTTATCAACACTGATTGGGCATCTACATAAAAGGTGGTGAAATTTCCGGTAATGTGTATCTTTCTGTGTCAAGGTACTCTCAGACAGCAAACTAAAAAATAATAGATCACTGAAGGTAACCAGTCTTGGAAGTTTGATTATCTGGTCTGGATCAATAAAGGTTAGTTATCAAAACTTGCTTTACAATACCTGTCATACTGCCAAAAAATGTTCAATCTTCAAAATCTACAATAAGCTACAATATGCTCTGATTGGTTGTGTGATGAGTTCCAAGAAAATAGAGAGCACTGAGTAGTGTATGGCATTGTTGGTGGGATCAGAGGTAGCCTGCTGTGCCCTCCTGTTGCCCTATCAAAATACAGAACATTGATGTTGGCTGGTGGCAGACGCAGCAGCAACCTGTCGCTGCCTGAAAGCACCTCTACGCAACCCTTTCATATCATCTGGCTTTGTTGTATCTAGAGGAGGGCCCAAGCATCAAAGTATTACTTTGGGTGAGAGCATGAGAAAATGTCCCAAACAAAAATAAGGAAATGACATACTTTTAGACAGAAGATTGATTGATTTTCACCTCAAAATGAAATAGTCCCTGAACATCAAAAAAAATATGTTAGAAGACTCTCTCAGAACACACATTAGGAGGTGGCATCATTGGAAAAGCCTGACCTGACAGGGCATGACTTCAACTGAACATCTGTGCAGTGACAGCTGTGCCTCACAAGTGGAGAAGAGGTGAAAGTTACCGCTTGACAGATGCATCCTGGTCCTTCAGGCAGTCCACTATGGTTCCCCGGTGGCGCTGCACTGCATTGTGGTCTGTCCCAACAATCTTTTGAAGAGAGGTCATGGCGATATACCTGGATATGAATACAGAGTAGCCAAAAATAACAATGACATGTTTTAAGCCTTACGCTAAATTATGATGAGGTGCTGCGAGGGATTGAAACTCAACAAGGTTTACAGTATGGTCAGTGAGAGTGTAGCAGAATGTATCTAACAACTTTTCAAAAATAATTTAAAACAATCAGCTAACCATGACGATTAATT
This sequence comes from Cephalopholis sonnerati, assembly GCA_019142605.1. Taxonomy (NCBI): domain Eukaryota; kingdom Metazoa; phylum Chordata; class Actinopteri; order Perciformes; family Serranidae; genus Cephalopholis; species Cephalopholis sonnerati. The sequence goes on from JAGQAX010000010.1 coordinate 32,813,063, forward strand.
GACAGTGCTGTACAAACCTAACTTTCTCAACCTGGCAAGATAAATTATTCATCTTTCCTCTGGAAATGTCTCATGGACTGTTCAAGTATTTATGTATGCACAGGAGAGATGTTATCTATCCAGTCAGGTCTCGCAGGAATGAACCAGTCCTATTACTGTCAAACAGCCACAGAGATTCAGGGGCCCTGCAGGTAAAAACCAGACAGGCCTGCCTGGGCAAACAAACCCTACGGAGACAAACCCAAAAAACAGTAGCATAACAAAGCCCCAAGGATTCTGTTACAGGTCTTCACACTGCCCGATGAAAAATGACATGGCCAAAAATTTAAGAGATCAGCATTAACAGACAGACAGTGACCTTCTGGTGTGGCTCTGGAGGAACGGCTCCAGGGAAAGTGATTAGTGAGCTCAGACTGATAACAGCCTGTTGGGAGGTTTCTCTCTCTGGCTGCAATGAGTTTGCCTTTGGCCTTGTGGAATGGAAAAGGTAAAATGACCCTGAGAGATAAGAGAGGAAGGAGGGAAGGATAGGGGAAGAGACATACAGGGAAAATAAAACAGGAATGTGTGGAGGAAGCAACACCAACCGAATGTTCCTGTCATTGTTCAGGAGAAATCGTCCCAGGATGTTCACAGCCAGAACCTGTAGCACAAATGAAATGAAGCGTGTGTATTTATTAATTAAATAGGGAACCTGATTCCCTAAGTATTGATGTAGTTAAACAAAGTGAGAAGTGCTGCTAGACCAGTCTCTCACCCTGAGGCCACTCTCTGACTTGATGTCTAGCACAGTGAGAACAGTCTCATACAGCACAGCATTGCCCACAGTCTTAGTGCTGTCAGTGTTGGTCGCCACCTGTATGGTAAGTCATAAATACATCAGTCGTTACTCATACAACAACATACATTAATTTTTTTGTAACAGATACTGAAGTACTGAAGATATTTTTACTGTAAAGAATCTCTTGCTTGCTTGCTTCTCTATCTTCAGTTCACAGAACTGATTCAAGCTTACAGTTACTGTTTTCATCACCTGGTTTCAAATAAATTTTTCCAAAGGAACATATTCTGGCACACAGGAAGTAATGTGTTCTACATGTATAAGTTTGTTCAGAATAAAACAAACTGGGTGACTAACTGGGGAGTCAGCATGAGCTGTGATACCCATGACGGCTGAATAAAGAAGTACCAAATGTACATAATGTTACAATACTGGATAACTTCTTTATTTTGACCTCGAAATAAAGAGCAAAGAAAATACAAATAACAGAAAAATAAATACATTTTGTCAAAGTGAACATTAGACCTGAGCTAGTAAGTCGTTCATAGCGTCACTGGCTCCTTCGTTGTTGCGACCGAGGATTCTCAGCAGCCTCAAGATGCGTACCTGAGGATGGAGGCAGGAGAGAGTGAACAGATGGACTACAAGTTATTTTGGTGCACAGAATCAGCGAAAAATAAGAAGAAGGATGAGAGGATAAATCTGTGTGCGTTAGTGAGAAAAAACAAGCTGAATGTAAGAAAAACATGAACATATTATTAGCAGCATTTAAGAAAAGAAAAAGAGTGAGATTCTTTTGAAAAACAAGTCACAATCTTCACCCGAGTGGTGCTCTAATGTGTCTGGTTAAGATACAATAAAATCGGGTAGAATCTGTTAATTGATTTAGGAAAATTGAGAACGATACCAATGACTTCTATAAACATACAAGATTATTATTTATTTATTATTTAAGTGTTACTACTTTACAGTCAGTGCAATGAAATGCAGAATTCCAGTGCCATGCCAGTACAACATCCATTTAACTAAATGAACAAAATAAAATAGAGAGATATGATACTGTAACATAATCCCACAAGTTCAGACTGACCTGTAGGAAGGGATCACTGATTCCTGCCACGTCATGCTCTGGAGAATAACCTGAAAGGACCAGACCTTTCATGATCTGAACCAGATCTGGCACTGTCTGGAATACACACAACACAAACACATAACATAATCATGCATGTGAAGAACTCATCAGGTCATCATTTGTCTGTTTGTCTGTCCGTCATACCTTTCTGAACCGCTCCAGTGTTTCTGGATTCCGCTCACAAAGCTCAATGATGAGCACCACAGCACCATGCAACACACCTGGAGATATATGGGAGTAACTACAGTAAATGGCTGGAAATATTATGCATGAGAAAATGTTGCGTGTATGAGTCGTTAAGATCCACTAACCGTGGTTCTTCTCAGAGAGTAGGGAGCGAGCGGCGGGTGCAAAGAGCTCCCCAAGATCATGGACTTTTCTAACAATGTGAACCGCACACAGAGCAGCCTGGAAGAACAGTGAGGCAAGTCATCAGCAATGTCACAATGTTACTACATTGAGCAGATGAACGTTGGTTGATAGCTTCACTGCTAAGAAAGCACTGTTTTAAACAGGTCACAAATAAGCTAATAAGTAATACTACATCATACTGAGATAGTTAGATTTACCTGGATTAATGCATAAATGCACCATAAATGCATCACAGTACCTCTTAATTAAGAAACATGTTTTATCATTGTGTTTTTTTAGGTGAAGAGGCGCGACATTGCTTATATGATGCAAAAATGAAATCTTAATTTCTGTTTTTTATTATATAAACAGCTATAATAACATTTCATTAACGTCAACTTTTAAAGGGGAAAAAACAATTTATCTTTCCCACTGGGGTAATTACATTAATGAAATTAACATAGAAATAAATGGCTATCTAGAGCATAAACCACTTGCAAATATATGTATTTATATATACACACACAGTATAATTAGTTCACAACTTCTATATAGTGATCACAGTGGTAGTAATATTGATATCGTTAAGTGCTGCTGGGAAGAAAAAAACCAAACCAAAACAACCCCCTGGAGGTCCCCACCTTCTTCTTTATGTAGGAGTTGGAGGCTCGGAGCAGCCTGTCGATCTCTGGTGCCAGATCTCTGCACATCTCAGCTGAACCCATACAGGCCAGCGTGCACAGAGCCAGAGACTGCACATACTGGTTACTGTGAGAGAGGTCACTGGAAAACACACACATGGAGAAAAATACACAAATGACAGAACACACCTGTTGTAGATGTTTTACTATAATTCTACTGAAATCACACAAAAATATCCTCCATTCTGTGCACTATACAACTTGCTCTTATTTTCTTTTTTGATGTTTCCTCTATTTTGTCTACTGTGAATATTCTATTTACATGAAGCTGTACGACCATCAGTTATGACAATGAACTGTTGAACATTAATTGTCTAATATATGATCATGTTTTTCACCAATGCTGTGAATTGTATTTTGAGGGAAGACACCACAGTCATTGATCTTTTACAAGCAGTCTTCCAGAATCAAACATATAACACAGAAAACTTGGTGTCGTTTTATTTTACCCCCTCAATAAGCATTAATAAGCTGTATATAAATGACTTATAATATGCTACTACACACTGTAATATAGTGGTAAGCAGATATATGGAAATTTGAAGTGTTTGCTTGTTTATTGTTTATTATTGTTTATTGTTTATTACAGATCCCCATTAGTCCTCACTGCACTGCAGTGAAGACTATTCTTCCTGGGGTCCATAACTCCTCATATGCAGCATCCATGACTGGTGTAAACAAAGATGAATGTTTGATAACATATTGTAAAAGCTGTAATCATATATAATGTTATATATCATCATATAACACACTAAGATTTGTACATGTGTTAAATCATAAATCATATTATATATATGATTACAGCTGTGTTATACTGTGTTATCTAATCATGATACACTTCCAGTGGATGCCTTGTATGAGGAGTAAGAATTGTTGACATGCTAATAAATACTTACAACTTCCCTATAATAAATAACATCTATATTATAATGTTATTAAATAAGGAATACATCAGTTATTTAGTGCTGCACTTTTAGAACAATGTTGAACTTGTGCTGAAAGAATAAAGAAAAGGATTAAAATAGATGATAAGAGATATTTTCTTTTTAATTCCATGCATTCTTCTCCCTTGTCAAAACCTGGCACCTGCATTACCCACAATGCAACTCAACCACAAATAGTTTGGTTGGAGATTTAGGTGTGGTTTGCTAGCAGCAGTTAAAGTAGCCTCAAGCCTCTAGTAGAGATGAAAAGCAGGTTACAAAGCTCTGATAAGCTCACTTCTTTCTAACTCCACACCTCCAGATATTTTTATTTTAAAACTTGTAGTCTTCAGCCCAAACTGATGCTGACTTATGTGGCGTCACTTTGAAGCTCCCTCTGGAGCCACTAAAAGCTTTATACAATTTTTTTTTCAATGCAGTGGCACTCCCCACGACCTGTAAACAGACTTTGAGGTGTGAAATCAGTCAAAAAATAGCGTTTCCCTTTAACTGTATATGAATGCTAAATATGAGGGTTTAAAATAAAGTGTGCCCCAAAATATCAATACGAAATCTTTTTAAACACGACATCTGATTTCAGGCTCCAGTGGCTGTCCTTACTTCTTGATGGAGTTGGTGATGAGCAAACTGGCATCCTGCTTCTCATCCAGCAGCATCATGGCTCCCAGATATCCCACACGCTTCTCGCTGTACCGAGGGCTGGCTATCATCCGAACACACTCCATCTAGTAGGAAGAGCGACAACTCCCTTAAATGTGAAGTTACTTGAGATACTGAAACTACTGATGCCCCTAGGGAAATTTTCTGCTCTTTGCCCACTCGAAGTGGAGTTCAGCTTCAGAGCAGCAGCCCTGGAGCTGAGAGGGATTCACTGGCCCAGTTTTATTGACACGGGTGTGTGATGTTCCTGCAGACTTTGCTTGAGGGAATTAACCACAATTCAAAGAGTTCTAATGACACGGGAAGTCTGAGAGAGCAAGAAGTGCAAGTTTACATAGCAGCAATATTACTAACTCATCATAGCTTACTATATTCAGGATGTGATGTGCTGCGCTTTCTCGATGTATTTCAAGCCCTGTCATGCACTCACTCATTTTTCTTAGCACACACATAATGTCTGTATGGGATCAATGCTTAAGATGTAGTGGTTGGACAGTGGGACTGGGCCAACATTTCAGTGATGAATTGAACCCACATCCTTCAACAGCATGATGGTTTCTCACCCTTAGCCCAAGCAAACCCATGACAGGCATTAGCAAAATCCCCTCACCTGACCAAAGTGAGCGGGGTAGCCCAACATGTGAACGTAGAGCAGCTTGGCCAGGTTGTGCGATCGCCCCCCATTGTCGGCTTGTCTGAACTGTGCCCTGATGGCAGCACACTCCCTTTGGATGACACCTCGTTCCTCACACTGTGTCCTTGCTGACCTGATGGCCCGGATCATCTCCTGGAGGGGTACTGATGGAGACATGGCTGTGTGTGTGTGTGCTTGTCTATGTGGATGGATGGATGGAGGGATGGATGGATGGTAGGATGTGTGTGTTGGTATATGTGCATGTGATGTAGTGGACATGTTAAATTACAGCAGAATATTATTGGGAACAGCTTACTGTACTATGTAGTTACACTGTGCTTGATATTACTTCCTGAAACTGTAAGCTCCAGGTGTTTGTAACATTAAGGTAATGGTAAAGCTGTTACTACACTATAATAACATCTTTAGAGGAGCTGTACTGTCACTAAAACACACAACTGAAGTGAGTTTATTTCAATTACAGTTCAAACAACTTGGTGAACTGACGGCTGTTTCTGGTGACATATTGTACATAGCGTTACTCACTGTTAATAGAAAGTTACTGTCAATAATCGACCTCTATGTTCCTTATTTACGTTTTACGAACACATTTAAGTCGTAAATATCCAAGTTAGCATGACAGTCCCTGAGTCAATGATGCAGGTCAGTGAAACGAGGCAGAGGCTAGCCAAGTGACCGAACACAGCTAACCTTGCAGATGCTGTCAAGCCTGCTCAGTGAGACTGTCGGGCTAAACAGCTAGCTAAGTTAGCACGACAGTCTGTTCATGTGAATGTATTTAGCTCCGAAATAACAACGTACCTCTACACTGTTCAGAGAGTCGCCAGAATCTTTAAAAAGTAAACCGGTTCAACCGAACCTCCTCCAATACACGGCAGCAGTCAGTTGGCTGGGAACCCAAATACTGTGCATCCATTCAGTGTCAGGGAATACAAAAATAATCACACCACTTCCTGTCTCGCCTTTCAAAATAAAAGCCGTTTTGTAGCTGTTGCATTTGGAATATTATTAAAATATTAAAATTATGGTTGAAATCAACCAAAAATTTAAGAGAATTGGCTGGAGAGATCATCACACACAATTTAATGCATCTCTCTCAGGAAGACATTCTGTGTTATTTATTAATAGGAGATATTTTGACATGACAAAGCAGGGAAAGCACAGGTGCAAATAATACTACTAATTATTATGGTTACATTTAGTTTAGTTATTCAAGCTCTAGGGCGGCATAGTATGTTGTTATAGCTGCTTTTCTGGTATAGGCTCACTTGGACTTGTTGGAACAGAGACAGGGTCATAGCAAGGTCATGAATCTACCTGCCCCAGCAGAACGCCACCCACCTGAGATATGTCTAGTTTCATATAAACAAAACAAAACACACAAAAAGGAAAAAGATAAACACTATATACTTTCTCCTCCAATTTTTATTCACTTAATTTTTTAACTAAATGTCCTTTCGTATTAATTCAGTCTCAACGCTGCTTCAAAATACATTATGACATGTCAAAGTGCAAAATGCACAGCAACTAATAACATTATTAGTGACACTTTTGCTCTGCCTGCTGTGACAAGTCAAGTAGAATTAAAAAAACAAATAAAATTAACTAAAGTGACCAGCTCTTTTAATGGGCTTTCAACGCCATATCATGGTCTTCATTTGCAGGTGAAGACATATGTATAGATTTTAAGTAATACAAAATTAATACACCCTGATCATTCCCCTAGTGTCAATTTCCTGATGAAAAGGAGGTCTTCTGATTGTGCTGCCATGATAATGGTTACAGACAACAGCAGACAACAACTAGAGCAAAGACAGGATTACTAAACTGGCAAAGCATGCACCTGCCCCACGCTCTTAAAAGCACAAAGCTCACTGCATATCAGTGTTTTCATCCTGTATAATTAAGCTATAATTTTCTTCAGTAGTTTTGGATGACATAGTGCCAAGCTGATAGGTAGTCATATTTGGAATGTTCCGTATCTAAGCAATTAAACATGTGATGTAATGATATGTGTTCAGGCTTTTATTTTGAAGACAAATGTATCTACTTTCCTGTCTTATTTAGAGCAATGTGACATCTTGACCCAGCTAGGTTTGTTACAGCCGATCATGACTTCCGCAATTTGATCGCTCATTGTGCGTGAACCCCGCCCCTTCTACGTCAGGTGTTCCAACAGGTGGATGAAACATTAATGAGGAGGTGCAGCAGGCAGCATTGTACCAACACCACTGCAGCGTATGTAGCGCTTTACAACACAGTGAGACACTATAAAGGCAAATGGGCATCCCTGTATAATGTTTAACAGGTACCCAGATGTGTCAAAAACATAACTCAGGTGATAAAAATACCTGCAGAGGGTATTTAAAACAAACAAACAAACAAACAAACAAAAAATATATATATATATCATGTACTGTGGGCAGTATAAGGAATATTTGATTTTCTACCATGAGCTTTTTTGTGTGACCTCTCTTCACGCATGAGGGCAGCTTTTTACATCTTAGAAAAAGCTGCAACACTTCATATTCAGATAACATGATTTCCAAGAGGGAAAAAAAAGTCAGTGGGCAATCACCACTCCAAAGTGATGATCAGAAGTGAAGCTCTAAGTGCAATGAAAAACAGTGCTCTCTAAGGCCAAATTTGCCTTCCCCAAAAAGGAACATTTTAAAGAATTATTATTAAAATTCGGCATATAATGATGTTAGGAGTCCAATGAGAATAAAAACCATTAAACCGTCTGGAAAACATCATTTTAGTGGTACTACAGTGAGGTGAAAAAACAAACAATACACAGAGCTTGAACAATACAGTTTGTATATTAAAATATTCTCCCATGGCCTCCCACTCAAACAAGACACAAACAACAGACAGAAGGACGGAGTTTTAAATTCCAATATGCAAGAAAAACTGTGTTTCATAATTTCAGTATTTCATATATTCAAAGTGATATCTCATCTCAAACATGTGCTGTAACAATGGTGACTGACTATGGACAAGTGAATATGCTAATCTTTCTGAGTCTTTCCCAAGCAGCTTTCCCCCCGAAAAGAGTGTGAGGAATTGTCGTTCGTTTATGCACATGGGCTTCTTTCATCCTCATCATCTCCATCTTTTTTTTGAGGCTCATGGGGCTCCAGGTTCTCCTCCAGGACTGGATAGACGACTGAGCAGAGCTTTTGGCACAGATGAGTCATTTTACCTGGATATAGTTGGATGAAAGAGACCAAGGAAATAATTTGGATATCAGAGTTATGGTTCATACATTGAAATTCTCAATTTTAAAGACACTTGTTATCTTAATTAACATACCCCTTACCTAGGTTAACTTTTTTTGAATCTTCTACCTTTACTTTATGTGGATGCAAATATACCTACAGCATATTCTTTCTATTTAGACCTTTGTGAGGAAGACCTTTTGGTAGCATCGTTGTATTTAAATTGCCCAGTGACAAGTGAAGCAGGGTCACCTTTAATGCTGACAAATGGAGCAAAACTGAACATCTGTGTACTTGAACTCCTTATCCCTGCATTTAATTATGAACCGCACTGCAGCTTACTCTTAGATAGAAAGACTTTCAACCTCTTTTATCCAAGACACCAGTATGTTGACTTACCAATGGCAATATCACAACACTGTGGCTTGTTTTCCCAGTAGACTCCCATGAAGTATACAGGGACACCAGTCATCATAATGGCCAGACCAATACCACAGACGACGGGCTCAGAGTAGAGGGAAAAGATCAGCAGGAAGGCCCAGAACAGCAGGTATATCACCGGCCATATAAGGCTCACCTGGAGGACAAGGGACAGTGTTGTCAAAGAGAAAAGTGAAAAAAAAAATTAAATAATATGTGGTCTTGTTATCATTGAACATGTATTAATACATTTTAGACATCTTCTCCGTAGCCTTGTATAGATGGCACAATAGCAAGTATGCTGTACTGTATGTATAGTGTGGTATTCATGGACAGGCATCTAAATGGTGCTCTCTTGTTCTGCTACAATGTCGTGGCACTTGATTATTAGTGTAATTGGTGTCAACAGCCAAACCCAAGTTGCTCCACCTGTGTATTTACCTTGATGGGTCGATGCATGTCAGGCTCTTTGATGCGCAGCACAATCTGCCCTGCGACAGTGACGCCATAGAAGAGGTAGTTGATGAAACCCACGTAGTTTATGAGGGTGTAAATGTCACTGGTACACAACATCAGCAGAGTGGAGATCAACTAAATGTGGTAAGAGAGGGAAAATTACCTCTTCTGCACAGGGTGAGGGCAAAGGGCACAAAAAGGACAATTAGTAGAGGTTGTGTTTTTGTTAGGACTCACGGTGAACAGTAAGGCTGGTATAGGAGTGCAGCGTGTGACATGAATCATGGCCAGCAGACGTGGGAGATGGCCTTCCCTCGCTCCGGCGAAAAACAGCCTGAGAGACAGAACCAAGAGACAAGTTTAAGTCCTGAGAGCAGAGCCATCTGGTGCTTGCTTACCGTGCGCACTCACCAGCTGAGAGCTCAGGAAACAGAGTTCAGGTGATTAGGGAAGCACTAGTGAAGAGACACACTGCAGAAGTCAAAATAGCAGGGTGAAAAACTGTCAAAACAGGAGCACATTGGGCTGAGTGCTTTGGGATGTGTTATTGGTTAAGTGGGATCATCTTAGTAGAGCCAAAGACGCTCTGGGAGAATACAATTTTCTATTCAGCATCTTTCCCTACAATCTGAAATCCAGTTTGTGACCCCAGAGATGAGCGTTAACACTGCTCATGCATTTTATTCCTGTTAAGCTTCTCATTTTCACCCTGCTTACCCAGTTTCACCATGTACAACTACAGCTGTTACAGGTGCTCAAATATCAGCATGAGAACGAGAAAAAGAGGCACGACAACAACGAAAACTGAAATGAGAGGAGAGGACGGACAGAGGGGGATGTGGAACGACAAACTAACCGAGACGACGTGAAGAGGGAGCCATTGACCCCCCCGAAGGTGGAGAGTGCCACTGAGATGGGCATGATCCATGACATGACTCCTAGCAATTTCTCTCCAAATGTCTGAGAGAAATATTAGGAGTAGAGAAAAAGGAGGAGGAGAGAACAAGTACACACTTAATACATACTTGAATAACAGTGACTAATCAAGACATCTCAAAATGGAGAACCAAAGGGCAATGGAGGACAGATTAATGTGGTTACTGTAAATGGCTGCTGGGGAATGCAATAACTCCTTTTCAAAGTGATTAATAAGCTTCTAGCTAAATGCTTTCTCTACAAGCATTACCACACACACATTCAGATTTGAATTATGGGTTTGTTTTCTCACCACTGCCACAGCGTTAGAGGCCAGCAGCTCCTGTGGGCTCATGGCTGTGACGTAGGCCACATTGGCAAACACATAAACAAAGGTGACCACGGGGATAGAGATGAAGATGGCACGTGGTAGATTCCTGAGAGGATAAAAGTCAAGATTGCAGTTCATGGTATGTCAGCCATTTCTGTGACTGAAGGTTAATGTTCCCGTGGAAAAAAATGTACTTATGTTTGACATGTGTGGCATTAGGATACAAAATCGAAAAACAATTTGTGAATTACAAATAGATAGACTTCTCATATGGCGCAAGTTACTTGTGGTGTGCAAGATAAAAATGTATCTATCAGGTATTTTTTTAACCTGGACCCCATTTTCTCATGTTTTTGTGTCTTATGGGAACAAAAATTTTTGAAATTGGTCCAGCATTGAGAGAGAGCACTGCAGCCAGCAGCAACAAAATAGGCTGCAGTGTAACCAATTGGGGTATGTGTGCAACGTTGATATACGTCCACTAAAAGTGCTTGTTTTTGCCACTGACATGCTCAGATTGTTGCAAAAATCAACACTGGTTTGGTTGAAATAAACACTTAATTTACTCAGTTAGATGTAACAATATGTTGGCTCTATACACACTAAAATTACTGTTTATTTAAATTGGACTCTGGTGGCCTTGGGGATGGTGATTTTGGGGCTGTCTCTAGTAAAACAAAAAGGATCTTATTATTACTTTCACAACATTTTGAAAGGATTCCTACAAACTACTTGAATTGTGAACACTAAGGCCATTTTTTTGCAATTGTATGCCAAACCTGAGAGCAACATTTAACGTGTGTAGTTTTTCTTTTTGCGTTTCTTTCTGTATGTTGCAATATAGCCTTTTAGATTTTTTTCCTTTCTTCATGAATAAAATCTCAAGTTGTCAGTGTTTTATTTCTTTTGTTGATTGAGAGGTTTTTATAAACACCAATTGCTTTTTTAATCTCCCTTGCACAATCCTTTTTTAATCCTTTAATGCATTAAGTTTTTTTTATTTTTTGTTTTGTTGTTTGTGCAAATGTGCACATTACCTGTACGGGTCAACCAACTCCTCTGTGACATAGTTGAGGAAGTTCCAGCCTCCATAGGCAAAGGAGCCTTGTAAGAAGGACAGAGCTATCAGACCGACATCATAGTCTCGGAAGGTCTCGAAGGCATGTACTGGCTCCAACCAGTAATAGTGACCTGTGAACCAAAAAACAAATGTCAGACTCCATTAAAAAGAAGTCCAACTTAATGTGAGCTGCTTTTCACTACCCAAGTCTGAGCAGCAGAGGGCACTACACACAACAGCCGATCTTAAAAGGGCATTCACAGTCTGTTATGATTACTCCATGTTACACACAGCTGCTTTTTGATTATGGATGCAGAGGTTTAATAAAGTGTTTACTGCACATTTCATCTACAAAGACATCTGTCTGCATACTTCAGAGAAGTCTGGTGTGTTTTTTTTCTGAACAGCATTAAGAATGCTATATAAAGTATTTAATTTGTTGAAACCCAGGGACACATTGTTTTAGTCAACTTCTGTGTAAGCATCTTATTGGTTGTGAATACTGAGCCCCTATTTTAACAGTTTTAGAATTTAGCCCATTTAATATGATCAACTTTCCTCATATATGGTGGGCAATAATCAACAGCAGATCACACAACACAAGGTCTGGACAAAAGGAGGCATTAATTAGCCTGCATCTCCTGCTGCTATGTCACATAAAGTGGGATATGAGGGGGCTAAGTCACATGAATAGTATGTTTGTATGTGTGGATTATGAGTGGGATGAAGAGCTATCACATAATCCCTCTTTCACATTGGAATCACAAATCCCGTGAGAGGCACAGAGGGACTATATTGTGATGGTAGCTAAAGTAGGCCCCCTTATAAAAGGGTTTTTATCCTATTCTGTCATCATGCCTTGAGTAAATTTTAAGTTAGGGATCAAGAAAATGGAGGGGTCATGAAATTAATCTAATTCCCTCATGTGAAACATATTTATTGGGAGATACAAGATTGTTTTACCTATTCAGACCTCTAAATACTATTCAAATGAAACAATCTGAGAAGTGAACGTGACTCTTTGAGACATGGACAACAAGAAGCTAAGCTAAGCTAAGCGTGTCAAAGAGACTGACAGACCAAATACTACCTTTGCATATTTGGACAACACCCATGATTATGATGAGACCCAAGGCCAAAAGCTTGCCAGCGGTGAAGACGTCTTGGACACATGTGGCCCAGCGCACACTGTAGCAGTTCACCCATGTCAACAACACTAAAAAAAGACAGAAAGAGAAAAGTTAGAATGAGTTCAATTTTAACCACAGCCCTTCTACATTATGTTTTTTATATATTTTTCATATTATCTGAATACCAATAACATAGAAACAACACTGATAAAATAAATGGAAAAAGAAAAAAAATATTCATGAGACTTCTGAGAACAAGAAAGGCTGGTGCCTTCTGAATTGAGCTGCACAAAAAATTGGATTTGATGCAATTAAAATTTTGACGGGAAAAAATAAAAAAGGGGTCAATATAATTTATTATAAATGTTTACCTTTTTTTTTTTAAATAAAAAAAATAACTAGAAGTTTGGAGCTGCAAGAATGTACTATAGAAACAGGTAATGTATAAAACAAAAATCCTGTTTTGTATCTTTGAACATCAAATTATTGCGAAAACATGGGTTACATGTAGCTTAATAATGACATAAGAATACACATAATTTTTAGTCATAATCAGTTGAAAATTAATGAGAGTACTTAGTGAGAGCTTAGCTGCATCACTCCCATCATGTGAGAATTAGTCTTTTCCTCTTTGTTAAATATTTGTTTTGACCTAAGCTGTTTTGTCATTAAAATGTTATGTTGGTCAAATTTAACATATTGGCTTATTGGAGGATTGGGGATTATCTGTACATTGCAGTTTGGTAACTGTGACTCTGCTTGCTGATGTTCCTTACACATGATAGCAGATTCTTTCAATGAGGTACTGTACTTCCATTTAGTAAGGAACTTGTGAGTGACAGATAAAAAGAGTATTTTACAGCCATGCTTGCACCTCTGAGAGGCTGAGCTTAGGCATAATGGAGCTCTGAGCTAAATACTAACACATCTTATTTAAGTGCTATATCATGGGCAACTGGTCTCGCTTAAGTTCTTGAAGATGTTTCAACTCTCATCCAAGAGGCTTCTTTAATTCTGACTGGAGAGGAGTCCAGGCTTTAAACCCTGTGTGGGTGTGAACCCTTAAAGAGTCGTTGAGGTGAAACATCTGTAAGAAACTCAAGCAGGTCCTGTTGCCTATGATATAACACTTACATTTACCATGACCTAGACGACTGAGAATCTTCACCAACATCTTAGTTTCGTGAGTTAGCATGCCAATTCTTTTTAAATCACAATGTGATGTTGTTGGTGCCAGAGGATCGCCAACCACCATAGTCATCTGGGAACTATGAATTACAAAATCTTAATCCATCAAACAGGTCTGGTGAATTTTCAGTCTGGATCAAGGTGGTGGACTGACTGAGAGATGGACTGACTGACCCATGACTGACTGACATTGCCATCCCCAGAGCCATGCTGCTAGCATGACCTAAAAACGGTCAAAATCAATGCAGCATATGCAAAGATATCCTGATTTCTCGTCCTTAGTATGCCTCAATCTCCTGCACTGCCCGTAATACAACTTAACAGCATCTTCCAGCAATTGTAGTTTACGACACAGGCTTTTTGTTCAAAATTTGTACCAGCTTGTCATCAAGCTAAGTCCAAGATTACTCAAATTATCTCACTTGAGTTATTTTTTCAGACTTGACAAAGCTCCTCCACAGACAAAGAAGACATTCTGAAACTGTTCTGCAGGCTGTGTAGTACTCGTGAGTGCTGCATTTGGTGTGCCCTCGCTAAAAAAGTAGTTTCTGCACATCCTCATTCACTGCCTCCAATACAACCTAACCAACAATTAAATCTGCTATCTTTTGAGGTTTCTTTGACAGTTGTTTGACAAAGCATCTTTCTTAAACATGTGGTTTAAAAACAATAGAAGAATAGAAGAGTCTTGACAAAATAAATTCACCATGCCTGAAATTTTTTCCTTCATAACAGGCTTTGCTATGCTGCATCATAGCCTGTATCTGTTAATGCCCTAGCCTTAAACAAAAGCCATTTAATCCTCAGTTTAATTTTATGACTCACGAAGGCAGACAGCAGCCAACAGGCGTAAGCCACCCTCCGGGGGGAGGCAGGAAGGGAAGAGGGGCTGCAGGACGTAGTTAGAGAAGGTGAGAGCAATCACAGCCTGGTTAGTGGGGTAGATAACCAACACTGCAATCCACAGACGCAGAAACCTGGGGCACAACACAAGCAAGAGGTTACTGAGACATACCAACAGACTTGTCACACACCAGCAACTGCACACAACTACTGTGCATACACACCATGGACACAAGCACAACATTATGTGAGCATGTTGACCCTCGTTACTGCAAAATGAAATGGAAAACAAAAAGAGATTAAACATATTAGCTAAGTGCATTATAGAAATGCACTGGGGCATTGTTGTTAAAGACAAGAGAAATGAGTGGAACTGGGTCACTGACATTCTGGGATGCTGGGAATACAAACTACACTAGGAGAGGCTTTAATTATACTGTATGGAGGAACAGAGCGAGGGGTTCCTGCAAATTCTCATTAATTACAAGAGGCTCGCTACGACCTTGCCATGTAACTTTTCTAGAGCGCTTTTACGCATCTTGTCAAATAATACTACATGAACTACACTGGACTGGAACACAAACTTAAACACAGGAGCTCATGTTACTGCAAACATTTGTGTAAGCCCCTTTGTGTAGAGTTATGTGGATTTAGCATATTTCAAATGAAACAAAATCATCTCAGTTAACATTGGTGCAGTCCACTGCAATATCTATTTAGTCAGTGTCATCATGTCCTCGGACTCACCAAATAGTTTTTTTTAAAATCATACACTAAGGAGCTTTTATCTTAGTCTGATAATCAGACAAAAAGTATTTGTTCTTACCCTGCCAGTCCTCCAAAGATGTCCTTGACATAGGAGTAGTCTCCCCCTGACTTGGGGATGGTCACACCCAACTCTGCATAGCAGAGAGCACCAACAGCTGTGATAACTCCTGTGGTGACCCACACAATGATGGCCACACCCACTGAGCTAGCATTTTCCAGGACCCCCTTCGGACTTACAAAAATCCCTGATCCAATGATGTTGCCTGAGTGAGTCAAAAAAAAAAAACAGACACAGAGGACAGATTAAGAAACAAATCAGAAACAGAGCTGGATGCTCTGGCTTATTAATGCTACCTTTTGAAAAAATAATGTGAATGCAATAAAACAAGCTGCAAATCTTCTGTATGCAGATATTATGCTCATCAACAGTGGGACAAAAATAGCACGTAAATGAGCTTCAAACAGATTTCTATAAACTTAAAGACACAATTTCCTGTTACATGATGCCCCATTTTCTGTAGTGCTCATGATTTTCATCTGATAAGTGCAAATCTCTAACACTGAATTACCTCAGTCCTCGTGTGGGGTTCACGGGGTTCATGGTTTCCCCATACTGGAGCTTCTGCTCAGTCCAGCCCTGGCCCACTGTACATTTTCACCTGTCGATCCCAAAGTGAATTTTCTGTGCATGGCCCACACTTGGGCTTGCAACATTTAGTCCTTGTGGGCCCACAGGCTTATGTTATTGTTTCACACTGGGCCACAATGAAGTTTTTGAGTAGTGTTAGCCTGCACTCAGACTCGCCAAACAAGTATCCCATGTTTCCCATGATCCCACAAGCTCACTGCTGGTCAGCCCTGTGGGGAAAACTGTGGGCTTGTTTGGGATTCATTTTGCTTGACCTTGAAGTAGTCCAAAAAGATAACAAACATCTAGTAGCTGAGGTAGCTGAAAGTACTGCAAGATTTTTATAGTGGCAGCAACACCACAAGAAAGACAGTTAGCATCTTTGGTGTTGCTAGTATTATTTCTGTATCATATTTACATTGCCTTTGTTTTAGAAGACAGGATGTGTGTCTGTAAATGCCTGAGGAGATGTCAGAGTGAGTTCATATCCTCTGTGTGACTCTCATGACCAACACAATCTGAAGCCAAATAAAGCATGTTACTTTGCTGAAAACATTCACTGTATAGATTCAGTGGCTGTAAAAGATGAGTAGAAGGGTGTAGTATATTTATGACACAGCCTGTGATGGAATGGAAATAAGGTACTCATCACTTTGTGCAGTTCCAATGAAATGGCACACCTGTTACAGGAAAACAGCATCAGTCATCACTTGCTGGATGTATGGGCTGTGAAGCTTGTGACTAAAAGCTTTTAATAAATGGTGACAAAGACTGCACTTAAAGTCTGATTAAGCAAGGCCAACAGTGATAGTCACATTAGATATATTAAGAAAGACTCACTTAAAATGACCGTTGCTCTCTTTTTTTGATTAAATCTGGTTAATTTAACTTTTTTTTTAACGTGTGTGTCATAATGATTTGACTAACCATAAAATAAACTGGAACATTCTGTTCTTCAAAATGAGGGCACAGCCATTTCCTGTCAATGGTACAGCAACCACACTCCAATCATGCTTAAGACAACAACGGTAAATGCAGTCTTAACAATGGTGGACACTTTCATTAGCGGAATTACTTTTTATTGACGTTTTTTTTTTTCCCTCTGCATGTATGGGAGGTAGGCAGAGACTGCAGCCAACAGCTCCCTGGATACATGAAAGTGACACTGAAAGAGCATGGGCAAGATGTACGGTGCTGGGAGTGCACTGAGGATGCACAGTAATCACAATGGAGACAATGAAGGAGAGATTTCAGTCATTAAGGCTCAACCACTTAGAGAAGAATGTGAATGCTTCTATTTCTTGAGTCAGTGCAGCTCGGTGGAGCTACATTTTCTTTACTAATAGCCTATAAAGGAGGATGGCTCAATGAAAATACCTTCAACATGAGAAAATATTACTTGGGTGCCTGGTATAATTAGTTTTACTTGGAATTCATTGCAGATATTTGACAGCTTGTTTGTGTCAGCAATCACTCATTTGGAGGATGATAACCTATTTGTTGTTGACAGAGGCCTTTAAAGGATGTAGGGGAAGGCATCTGAGTCATTTTGAGGTCATTTTGACAATAAAGCATGACAGTATGATGATACATAGTCTATAACAATCAACTCCACTATCACAGTCTTAATGCAGAAAATTGTGGGTTTTCTAAAATTTGGTTAAAGCTTCATATGCATTATTTTGTGTAAGGAAACACCACATGGGTGCACTTACCGATTATAATGGCACAGGCGCTGACGAGGCCGATCTGTTTTTTCAGAGCCACCCCGGAGCTTCCTCCTGCATCTTTCCCCTCACCCGACTGGGAGCGTGGGGCCTCCGACAGACTGCCCCCACCACCACCGCTGCTGCTGCTGCTCCGCTTCCTCGGACCCCCGGTCATCCTGAAGTCCTGTCCAGCGCCTCCCTAGTCAGCCTACCAACACATTAATAAAGTATGAAGGTTCAATTATTTAAAAAAAAAAAAAAGCATTTCTTTTTTTCCTGGACACATTTGCTGAGTAATTTCTCCACCACTTTCCTTCGGCCCATTGTATGTCAAAAATGCTGAGGGCAGTTTCCATCTTTAGTTGGCTACAGTAACCTAGTGCTAAAATTAGACACCACGTCCCAGCATTAATAATTCAGAGTGCTGCATGATAAAAGGCCCGGGCGGCCACTCTGTCCGGAGGGTTACCTACTCGTGACAACAAAACAGACTTTGAAATAATTTGAGTTTTTGAGCAAAATAACACGTGACGTTAGTTCATAAAACTAGATAGAAATGTTGATATTAAGGTTCAAATTTCACCGGTTTCACACGTCTCGCGACAGGACCAACCCACGTCTGTTGAAATTGGCAATTAACTTATCAGCCCTGACTTCATGCTCTTTGTTTTGCCGTATAAACTTCAGCTAACAAAGTGAGGAGGACCCACCTTTCCGGCAGCTGCGGTGACTTGAAAACCCCCTGAAAGACTCCCTGTTAAGTGACGGACTTCATGTTCAGCACGAATTCGTGCCGCGGCTGGCCGTGATAACAAAAGACCTCCAGCTGACAGCCTCGATAAGTAGAAAACCTTGTTGTTTTCAACCAATCAACGCGGCCCAAACTGTCAACACGCCTCATGCCCCGCCCTCTGTAGTGAGGACCCTGAGCTCTGTTTTTACCCATTGACAAAATACACAACCTGAAGACACACAACACAACCTTAGAGACTGGCTCAAATGTAACACTTACTTAAAAAAACATTAATATATTTTTAATGTATATAATACTGCATATTTCAAATAAAGGTGAACACTATCAGTATTGGTGTTGCCCTTAGTTACTCAAATCATGACTAACCATCAGTTTTAAAGTTTTAGTGTGTAGGAAATTCATAAGTGTAATCTTGTCATTCTACTTATAATTACACTCGCCTGCATAAACTAATTATGCTTAATAGAGTGTATGATCTTACATAGATGAGTCTACCATCTGCATTTTTTTTTCAATTTATAATTGCCCAGGCAGGCTTCAACACTCGTATCCTCTTTTGACCACAGTTAAGCATGTCACTGCAACTTCTAAGATATGTGTACACGAGTGTAAGTGTTCATTCACAGACTCAGAAGTAATGCTACGTTAATGTGCAAGTTAAAACTGATGGGTGTAAGGAGGTTGAGCATGTCAGGCTCCAGAAATGTTCATGCTGGCATTACATCATACTGAGCCGGATCAGTGTCAGCAGTGACTGAAGAGCATATTTAGGTGCTTTTGTGTGTTTATGAGAGTTAAATTAATCTTGACAGACACACTGATGCAGAAACACACTTGTACACTGCATTATTGTGTCTGATGAGTAAGTACAGGTCTGTAAGGAGCCTTGTTTCTGTACTAGAGGTATGAGGCTCCTGAGATCATTTCTATTCACAGCAAAGTAAATATCAAGAGTGCACCTGCCAGTTATATCTCTACTACACACAAGTGGTTAGGGTGAGCTGAGAATACTACTGTTATTTGTTGTGGCCCCAGAGATTGTGATCTGAGGGTGACATCTATTGGACAACTCACATTCTTACGACCATCTCATTTAAACTAAAAACACAGGTGCTTTTGCTGTCATTCTAAAATTATTTTTAAATGTTTACAATAATTAACACTGCAATCTCAAAAACTTGCAGAACATAGTGGGACAAGTGCGAAGCAAATGAAGAACATTACAGTGTTGATTTTATTGACATGGTTCAAACATACAGAAAAAAAAATAACAAACAGTATGAACAGACAGCCCCCAAACAATACGGTGTGTGACCTGAATAGTGTAACCTTCCTCTGACCCCCTTGTGTAGAGTAGAAGGGTATTTCATCAGTATTTAAGTATTGGGATGGAATGTGTTTGATAAGGCAAAGGTCCTGTTGGATAGAGTGTGTATGTCTGTAACATCTGTTAAGAATAGTAGGGGGAAGAGAAGACCATTAAAAAATAAACCAGTGGCGAGGTGTTTGACCTAATCTGAAGGAGACAATGTCACAGCAAGAATACACTTTGTGTACAGGTGATAGTCCATGCCTGCTGAAAACAGACTTCAAAAACACAAACTGAAAAATCTGGTTCATCCAATCAGCTTCTTCATAGCTGGCTCAAAAGTGCCCACCACTGGTAATTTTAAAACCCTGACTGCACTTAGGAGTTTTGCACCACAAGTCCAGGTTTTCACTGCGTATATAAAAAGAACCAGGACACCTTCACTTTGACTGCCACCAACTCTAACAGAAACGTGTGTGTAGGCCTGAAGCACCAGGACACCTTTACTTTGACTGCCACCAAGTCTAACAGAAACATGTGTGTAGGCCTGTAGACGGCTGTGCTGATCAGTCATCTTCACAGACCGATGGTGTAGGAGCGCCCTGCTGGATTGTGGATGGCAGAGCAGGAGGGCTCGGTCACGGCCCATTCGTACCACACCTTCTTTCCGTTGTTGCAGCGCCAGAATCGCACTGTGACATCATCATCTCGGCATATGGAGATGGGTTGCTGTAGGGAGGAAGAATTTGAGGTAGAAGTTCGGATTAATATGCAAATACAATGATGTATACCGTTAAACGGGATCTATTTTGTGTTTCCTTACTTTTTGGTCATATATATAATATAATAATTATAATAATAATGTCGGATGTTAACATTAAACACGGCCAGGGTTTAAAATACTGAGGCAAATGTATGTAAAAGAAATCCCTTTAGGCAAAAACCTCAGGGTTCAGCCCGTTCAGAATACTCTGTTTTCAATGTTTTTTTTTCTACTTTGGCTACAAGTTGACGTCAAATTGGGAAGGATTTCTTTATATGGTGATCTGCTCCAGGCACACTACTGCAAGAGTTTACATTATATAGCTTACACTGCTACATGTAGCTACATGCTAATACCAGGGAAACATGTAATCTTAGTTACTGATGTTGTTCATTTCGCCCCTATTTCAGATCATATTCTTGCTGAACATGTCCGGTTGTGTTTTGAAATGTTATTGCAATAACGGTGCAAACACGCTGAGATGAAGAAGATCTGGCAATGCTGACTAATCAGAGCAGACTGGGTGGCTTGGGAGGGGGGGCTTTAAGACCAAAAACCCTCGCCAAAACAGAGCATCTCAAACAAAGGGAGAATACAAGTGTTCCAGCACAGACAGTGTGAGAAAAATAAAGTATTTTTTGACCATTAAGCATGTAAACATGTTCAAGTAGAAACCCAAAATACAAGTATGAATCTGAAAATTTGCATAACAGATCCCCTTTAAATTTAGAAGACCAAAGAATTTTATGAGCACTGACTGTATAACTTACTTTGAGGGGGAACAGGATGGGGAACCAGGAGAACATTCCAGGTGAATGTGTATCTGGTTTTATACCTGCCACAAACAAACACAATATGAACATTAATATTTAGACCTAATCTTAACCCAATGCGACTTCATCCTTACAGAGGTGACTTACTGAGTGTGACATCTTTGTACAGCGTGGTCTCAAAGTAGCCAGCAAACCCATGGAGCACTGAGTTACAACCCACTGAGAATTTGAGGCACTGATACCGGTTGTTGTTCATATCTGAAAGAAGAAAGAATGGGTGGTCAACATATCCTTAAAAAACCCCATCATATGAAAGTGTATAGTGCACTTGTGACTTGCTGTACAATACGAGTTTAGTGTGCTTGTGTCTACCTGTCGTGGGGTGTTTGAAGGTGAAGCACGGTTTGGGCTCAGCCAACTGGTGGAAGTTATGGAGGCGCACCACGTAGGGCGTCTCAAAATGACACTCTGGGTCCTTGTCACGTTCCCTGCAGCCCCGTACTTCATTGTAAAGCTTGGAGGAGGACAGGGGAGCCAGAAATGACGTGTAGGAACAGGGGATGCTCACTCCATCATCTGAGCGTGAAAAGGGGAAAGAGAAAGTGATTTGAGATGCGAGGAAGCGTGAAAGGTAATGGAGGATGACAAATACCTTCCTCATGTTTGTTGTGGCAAACAGCTAAGGGTGCTCTGCATTCAATGACCCTTTATCTACAGCGTCTACATATGTAGCTGATGATAAAAAAAGAAAAGGGCAACCAAGACAGTTCACTTTAACCACAGCACTGAAGTACCTTTGAGAAAGTGCTGCGCTCCATCTAAGCACTCAGGGGAAAGTTCATTGTCACCAAACGATCCCAGCAGCTCGCTGACGATGATGTCAGCTTTCTCAGGTGCTGCCCAATCCCGCATGTCACATGACACCACTGTTACCTGATCACCCCACTCCTCAAAGCGCCAATTCTCCAGCCTGAACAAAAAGGGACCAGATAAAATGTTTGTGCATGAAATCAATACCATCAGCATTTTTAAAATTTCCAGGCTCTACAAATTGATATACAGTAAGACAAGAGCTATCCTACATGATAAAAGTTAAACTGCAAAGGCAAAAGTTCACCTATGAGTATTTTTCCCCACCGACATGAGCTTTGACATATATTCTACTCACGTGATTACAGCATTAGGATTTTTCTCCACAGCGTACACCTTCAGCTTCCTGTCTGCCTGGCTGGCAGCACGCAGGGACGCATTGACCAGGGGACCCCGACCTGCTCCCAACACCATCAACACCCTGTGAGAAAGAGACAATATTGTTTTCGAGGTTGCTGCAATCATTGCTTCATGACTTATGTTACCCTGTTAAACTACTAGAGGAATGATATAGAGCTTTGTCGGGGAGGAACGTGTTGATTGCAAAATTTAATCTAAAGGTATGAATCACTATCCAAACAGCACTTTAAATGAATGAATTTTAATTAATTTAAACCCTATCTTGTTGTTGTTTTGATACAGATTTGGATACGGATACTCACTGAACGTTTGTGTCTTTCTGCTCCTCTGGAACTCTGTCGAGTAGACATTTATATACAGCCTGTAGACACGAAGACAAAGCAGAAGAATCAATATAGTGTGTGTCTTGTCTTACTCTAACTTCAAAGAAAAACGGACATGTCGGTGGTGTGAGAGTGCTACATAAATAACAATATCACCTTCAGTTACCAATGCAAACACTGACAGGAGAACAAATGACAATTTTTTTTTTATTTAAATTAAATATTTTCCTTGAGTAAGTTCAGTGCAAGAATGGATAAGATAACAACTACAACTACGCTACCACTTTTTTGTCTTGAATCTGCGATCAAGCTACTGGGTCCCAGGACCTGAATTTCAGGGCAAGACTGCACATTTTGTGCATAATTTCATCGAGTCCAGGAAATCTAGCACTTACATGTGGAACACTACCGTGCACATATACAGTAATGTCTTATCAGTTTCAAACAACGTTTGCATCCAGCGGAATGCAGGAGAACTGGCCAGAACACTGCATCAGACGGGCTGACTTGGACAATACATCTGACACGTGCTCTCTCCCTCTCTCTACAAGGCTATGAGCCCCCTCTGCTGTCACAGCATCTCTTACTAGCATTAACAGACAGGCTTCAGTGGTGTGAAGTTCAAGGCATGCAAGCATGATGGACTACTAGCAGAACATGAAAAGACAAGTGTAAACAGCATTGCCAGTTATATCACCAATACCAATGGTCCCCCTCAGGCACCTCAGAAAGGTAACAATAACGTTATAAAGGGTAAAGCAGCAGTCCAAAGACACGTTCCAGTTTAACTAGCTCAGAATACATCCATGGCTCAAACTAAACGATGGTGAAATGAGCTGCTTGATTTGCAAAATGTACAGTGCTGCACCTTTTACCAGTTGATGTTACAAAACGTCAACTTTAAGTTGCCACTCACATGAAGTTTCTTGCACAGTAGGGAAAGGAAAAGAATAGAGCATGGAGACAAGAGAAGTCTTGCCCATTCTGGAAAGTGATTTTTATAAAATTTCATTCCTCTGTAAACAAAGACACTTTTCAGTAGGCTACACAATGAGCCTGCATCTTAAAGATTTGACATGCCCACAGTGTAAACACTGTTTCCAAATTCACCACATATACAGGGTAGGATATGTGTGTGATTTGAGTGGCTGACTTTTGAGTATAACAATCTTACCATTTGGTACTGGGAATATTTAATGGGATCCTTCTCAAAAACTTCATATGTCTGAGACTCCAGGTTGTCCATGAGTGGCTACAGGGAGGAAAAATAATATGCCTTCAGTTTTCATCATCAAAAAGGTTAACAATTTTTTTTTTTCAAATACTTGAAATCAAAACAGCACAGTCCTTACCTGGAGTGGAGACTGCAAGTAGTCTTCATAGCCCTTTGCGAAGAGCTCGTAGGCATTGGGTGCAGGCCGATTCTGGTTGAGGTATTCGAGGTACTGCAGGTAGGAGCGAAAGTCCTTCTCAGTGTGGCGACTGGTGCCTGTGAAGATGAACTGGGCCTCCAACTGAGAAATGAAATTTGAAATTAATTTTCTAAAAATTAAAACAACACTTTGGCTGGCGATTCATTTCAGTTGAATCTGTGGAATTATACCTTGAAAAGGCTGAAGATTATTCGCTGATGGGCTTTTGACAAAACAGGGAAGCCCTTCTTATTAGTTAGGAAGATGCTGGTGGGAAGTATGGCTGCTTTGACAGGTTCCCCAAGCCACTTATCAATCACTGCGTCTGACGGCATGTCCGCTCCAAGTTCAATAGCTTCAGGAATACAAAAAGAAGTGCATTTTCAGTTGCAGACAGGACCATGATTATTTCTTAATGCACTGACTTTGCCCAAGGCTGTTGCTTCACAGTGTGCTCTCTCACCAAGACAAATCCTCTTGTTGTAATCACAAAGGGTTCTAAATGAGTGCCACCTAAAAGGAGCAGAGGCAAGTAAACAAAGTGAGTCACGATTTTAAAGGAAATCAATGACAGCTATTTTAGCATGCAGACAGCACCCGACTGCTCAGGAAGTGGAGTGGCGTGAAACTAACCAGCTCCAGGTCTTCTCATCAACACTTGTGTCATCAATGCAAGTGCTCGGTTCATTCTCAATCAGATCTTCCCGCGTGTCCTCTGATGCCATCAGCGGGACACGAATCCAGAACTAGTCAGAGGACAACATCAGTTAGCTGATAAATTCAACTGTCTGTCTGACTTCTCTGCTATGTAAGAAGCCATCTACATGGGCACGTTAGGGTTGTTAATGCTGTGTCTTACATTTGAGGTGTGGTGTCCAGTGTGGATGTGGTTTAGCAGCACACGGGCTAGATTGGCACAGTAAGGGCCCTTCAGAGGGATCATGAAGACAGGCAGACCCAGGTAGGCTGAGAAGTTTAACTCCTGTGCCAGAGCCTGGAGAGAAACACAGGAAAAAGGATGAGAAGAACATCATGTGATGACACAAGGAGACAGATAGGGATTGACAGACTGGACAAGATAAATTCACTCATGCCATAAAATCTTGACATCAAAGAACCGTTTTCAGCATCAACATCCATAAGTACATCAAAGAAATTGTCCGAGTTGAGGAACTTACAGCCTCTGAGTTTCTGCGCTCTGTCTCGATGTCTGAATCTGGGTCGATCCATGGAGAGAGCTTTCCAACGATAAGAGTATTCCAATCTAGGTAAAGCACAACAGCTAGTTTAAAAAAACATCAACTGGCTTATTACAGTTTCTTATTGAGCCTTTGATTCATCATCCATTATCAATTTAACTGGCCCCATGACGCTTATATTTTAACTATACGCCAACTCTGATATGACAATCCTTTTCATCAGTGTTGGTACAATAGATAGACCAATGGAAAAAAAACGATGTTACAGGCAGCCAAGTTACACATAAACAATTTACAATTCACTAAAATTATGTTTATATACATTGATATATGCATCTTAAGTTATGTCTCCACGATTTTTTATGATGATGTACGATTGCATTTTGGAGTGTTTGTAATACTATATACCAGGTCTGCTTCATGAAACCTTGATCGTGTGTTCATATGATTACATTTTCTAGCTCTGTGGTTTCTATTTTCCTAAAATCCACTGTATCAGACATTGAACCCCTGTTTCGACCAGTATAATCACCCATCCATCCATCCATCAAAGGCCTCTTGTAGTACACAGTGGTATGACTCGACCTCTTCTTTACAGACACAAGAAAGACAGTAAATACTGACGCCTGACATTATAGATCATAAGAGGGCAGAAGGACAAACCTCTTCCACAGAGCAGCAGGTCTGAGCGGGTATGGGCACCAGATCGGGATTTCGCGGGTTCTAACTCAAACTCTCTCTTGAACCTCGGGTGGAACAGGGGCATGCAGAGGAAGTCAAACCTAGACACAAGAGAAAGAAATCACATCGCTTTAACATTTATACGATTGTTAATGTCACGTAGAGGTGAAACGCAAAACTGTTAACTTATTATACCCCAGGTAGTTCTTACAATACTAACAGAGTAGTCTATTTGAGTATGATAAACACTTCACTCTAGTATCGAGCATCGTTGTGATTGGGCACGTGCTGGTAAATTACCGGCTAGCTTAGCAAGCATCACGCACTGACATTATGCTAGCAAACCAGCGCGTCCCTCTAATAAGCTCACTTTTACTAAAAAAACACTCGCAGAGTGAAACACTCTCCTCACCCAAGTTTGGCGACCGCAGCTAAAGTGTCGGCGACCTCCGGCACACAATTCAAATCTCTCCCGCAGGACACCCTGCTCCCCGTACTGCCGGACGCCATGATTTTAGCCGACTGAATGGAATGACTGAGACCGTGCCGTCGCGCTGGAAACTGACGCCATCTTGGGTCTACAAGGATACGCTAGCTCATTGGATAGAGAGAAGAAGTTGAGCCAAAATGGCTTTTAACGTACTTCAGTTGCAAGTCTCGTAAATTACCGCGATAACTGTGCAGCCAGTCTTCAGTTTACGAATATCGATCGAAACAGTTGTTTTTAATATCAAAGCTTTAATGTCATTTTTAAAGTCTTTCTTCAGAAATGTTTACAAGTCATTTTTAGACTGTTAAATAAATGAATGGAAAAGCCATAAAAATAAAATGTATTGTTAGAATCATATATTTTAAATACAGAATTATTATCTCAGTTCCTCTATAACTAATGTGTTTTTTCTTTCTTTTTTTATTGAACAATTTCTCATGTATTAGATCAGTAGGATTAGGTGCATACAAAAGAGACAGAAAAAACGGACAAATCAAAATCGACAAGAGATTGAAATATTAAAATAGGCTATATTTTAAAAATATATATACAAAGAAATAACAAGAATAATTGAAATAAATTCAAGGCTAGAATGTTGTTGTTTTTTTGTAAATCATATTAGTTATGCTAAAACGTTTTTTCCTGAATTTAAGGACTGTGAAATAAAAAAAGTAATTCTTTATGGAACACACTAAACCTAGGTTTCACTTTCATGTACTTGGATTTGTGTAAATAAAACTTCCCAAGTATATGAATGTTACTAGCCAGAAAGTCATCCTTGTATTACCCATGTGCAGTCCATATGTCATTTAGAGAAAAGTTTCCAAGTTTAAAACTTGTGGAAAAGCATTAGTCATATTGTTGTTATTGCTGTAGCGGGTCTCTGGGCCATTGTGGACACAGCTACAGGATGGAAAGCAGGTTTGTCAGAAGATCCCGCAGATGTTGGCTGGTGCCTTTCTCAAACATCAAACTGAAAATGATAAGAAAAAAAAAAAAAAAAAAAAAAAAAAAAAAGAGCTAGCTAGATGACTCTGTCACTCAGCAAACATAGGGTTAGCAGAAAAGGGCTTCTCTGGATATTACTTTCACTGAGGGTAGGATAAAATATCGCTTACATCAACTCAAATGGTTTTGATCATTAGTCTATATGTGTGGTTGTGTGTGTGTGCAAGGCGTCATATTTGGGAGGGCTATAAAAGGGTAAAAGGTTGGTCTTTTAGACTAGATGTTAGATGAGAGAGTGAGACTAGGTGGCAGCGGTCATCATTTCAAAAAGCAAGAGGGATTTACAAGGTTTGTGACTTTGACAGGTTTTCCTGAGGATGATCTTCGGTATAATCTGTGCTTAAGGAGTACTTCTTGCCTGCCAGTTTCTGGGAAAGATACTCTGCTTTTCTGGTTGAGGAATCTATCTGTATCTGCTTCATTACACAGTTATGGCTTTGGAAGATATCTGTGGCTTCAAAAACACTCCTGTGCATCACAAGTGGTTTCCTGCCTCTCATTTTGAAGATACAGCCACATCTTTTCATTTGACTGACTATTACAACTTTGAATTGAAGAGATTACAGAAATCTCAGAGAAATAGTGGGATCCCTCTGCAATTTTCCATACCGACTTTGCCATCTTCTGCCCCTTACAACCACAGACTGTCAATCCCTTTTCCCCCAGCTAAACATTCAATGATGGTCCGCAGGCCTTTCCCTCTGTCTCATGGAACAACGACCTTGGGCTTCATCTTCCAAGGTGGGGTCATTGCAGCTGCAGACACACGTGCCAGTGCTGGGGGACTTGTTGCCTGTCCAGCTGTTCACAAGATTACTCCTATTCACTCCCATTTAGTTGTCACCTCCTCTGGTAGTGGCGCAGACTGCATGCTGTGGGAGCGAATTTTGGCCAGAGAGATCAGACTCTACCAACTGCGTCACAAACGTTGCCTTTCAATTCGTGGCACTGCCAAGCTCCTTTCATTTATGCTACACCCCTTTAAAGGGACTGAGTTGTGTGTGGCTCTTACGCTGTGTGGCTGGGATAAGGAAGCAGATAACACTGACTGCACAAAGAGGGCAGAAGACTCATCCTTAATTAGTGATGACAGTTCCTCAGCTGTTGCTAGTAGTCAAGATGTAACCGCGGTGGCACATTCTGCATCCCCAAACAGCGGCCCAAAGCTGATATATGTGTGCAGCGATGGAGCCCGACTGCAGGGGGACGTTTTTTCTGTGGGCTCAGGCTCTCCTTATGCTTATGGAGTCCTGGATGGAGGGCTGAGTTGGAGCTTGAGTAAAGAAGAGGCCATCTCCTTGGCAAGAGAAGCAGTGTTCAGAGCCACTCATAGGGACGCCTACTCAGGAAACAATGTGGACCTCTTCCACATCACAGCCCAGGGATGGAGCCAAAGAAAGAGAGAGGACTTGAAAGAGGAATATTATAGAGATATGGAGAGGAGGGCGAAGATAGTGAAGGAAAGAAAAAGAGTGGCCACAAAACATGCTTCAGAATGAAGCAAAAAAACTGGGAGCTCAGGGGGGCTGACCTGTAGAAATAGTGTCAGTGACCTTCTTCAGAGTTTATCCACCATTGTCAGTTAGAATAAATATTTGATTAATAATTCATGTACTCTAGCATAGCAAGAATTAATTAATTGCTGTAGCCTTGAAATGTTGTTTTTGTTTGCCTGGGTCACAGAGTTTACACAGTTTATATTACCTGTACCTCACAGCAGTAAATCCGCAGTCCGCCACAAACACAGGGGGCGCTGTGTGATTACTCCAGCATGACTCAATAAATTTCATACCCTTATCCGCCGGAAGTTGCTTGCTCATCGGAGAGTTTCAAAGATGGCTCTTGCTAGTGTGTTGAACAGTGATTGTGCGAATTTTTCATTTGATAATTGTCAACCTTTTGGCGTTGGTTGTGGACCCGGACCGAGCGGTCTGGGATTTGACGCTACGCCGGGAGACGGTCTTAGTTTTTCCGTCAAAAACTCGCTGTGTGCCGGAGACGAGGATGGCGTCGAAAGGAAAATAGAGTTCCTGCATGGGACCACCACCTTAGCATTCAAAGTAAGTTAATTAGCAGCTAATTGTGGCTGATGTTATTGTAAAACTCTCACGAATTGTTTAGTTGTCACAATAGACGTTTGTTGAATTATTCAGACTCTATACACCACGTTTGAGGGCTCGCTAAATGCCACATCTCGAACGTTAGCATGCTAGCACGGCTACAAACCGCTTTCTCATTGCAGATGTCCACACAACGTTAGCTTTTTGAGAATGTGTGTTACACATTTCTGCCTTTAAAAGCTATTAGGTGAGCCCAGGCTGGTCATACCTTTGTGGTTTTGACAGCCATGACAGTATTTACCGTATAATTGGGTGTCACAAGGTAATACCAGTACCAGTTATGCTTTGTTTGCACCTGCATGAATGGGAAACAAGGTGACAGCTCTGTAGCTGTGCATTATCCACATGTGACTTCTGTCAGGTTTATTTAGATAACTCACAAACCACGTAGGTCTATGTTTATGCTGTTCAGTCATTGCTCAATACAATAATATGAAGATGACCAGAATTTGCAGTTTACGTAATGTTGTATCAGCTTGTTTGTTTCTAATAGTACAGGCCATTTTTTGTATTATGGAGTAGGAGCCAAATACAATAAAGAGCCATCTAAAAGTGTTCGATATCTGTATTTAGTCATTTATTTATCTATCAAGTTAAACATATGACTTACATGGAAGAAAAAAGGAGACGGACATTAAAAGACGGTCATCTGTTTACTTTGCTCTTTAGATTTGCCATTTAGGACAATTTATCTATGCCCTTAAAATGTCATTTAACTGTACATCAATGGTTCAAATGTAAAAATTTAAGTTAATGTATTCAATGTTGGTATATCCCAGTAGGTTTTTAGAACATCTGAGGTAGAAGGAGGTAATTTTTCTAATGTATTTATCGGTTAATTAATTTTACCTTCTTGAAGATGTCACCTGTAAGTTTCCATACCAGATTGTCTGAATGTTGTTTCAGAATCAGACCTAAAATTCTGCTGGAGAATGACTGAATAGGTGGTCTCCATAGAAAAGGTCGAACATGAAGATATAGGTGTATGAAAATAATGGTATATTAGCCTTTTAAAACCTGTTGGGCCATGTAACAGTAACACACCACAAGAAACATGAATGTAGGAGCTTGAAAAGCAAAATGAATAATGTAAACAAAAAGCCTGGAATGGGGTGTCTAAAAAGTTCAGGTAATCTTTGCGATGCGAAGTTTTAAACAAGGCTTAAAAGGTCATTGAAGTAGGTCCGTTTACATTTCACTGAATGAACAGGGGGATACTGTTAATTATAATTATCAGCAAATCCTTATAAATTCTGAACTCAACAATTAATTAATGGGACTAACAAGATAATAGCCTGATATAGGTTTTGGTTCTGTGCCACAAAACACCATTGTTGTCCAAAAACTATTAAAAACATAAAGGAGCCATACTATTGCATTTGGGTGACATATCTTTTCATTGTAATGAAAACTGCAGGTGTTTACCCTCACCCTGTCAAACGAACAGAGCAGTGTAAATACTGAACAACATCCCTGCAGTTGGTTTTGGTCTCTTCAGGGGATTTGTTGATAAAAAGAAAAGATAGAATAACGCCAACTTTATCCCTTAATCCCTGAGTGTGGAGGGGAGGTGGTAGATGGAAACCTCCCCAGAAGTCGTCTCCCTCTGACTGGCCAAATCTGTTGTCTTCACTTTAGTATTATACGGCTGTTGTGACTGTCACTTCAGTGATAGAGGATTTTATAGGGAAGAGTAAAGGTCTTCACTTTTATCCAGCAGCTTTCTGGCAGAGCTGAGCCATATATTGCATCTTTGTGACAGGTGTCGAGCAGCAGCAGCAGATTTCTGCTTTATCTATACACAAATAAGAGGTAGCTAATAGGTAATTAAACTGTACATACTGATCAGTGAGCCATAAGTGACTGCTGCGTGTGTGTGTTCCCCTCCTGCTGTACTGTGCTTACTAATGGGATCCCCCCCTGCTGTTGCTTCTTTCAGTTCCAACATGGTGTTATTGTAGCGGTGGACTCCAGGGCCACAGCAGGCTCCTACATTGCCTCGCAGACAGTAAAGAAGGTGATTGAGATCAACCCCTACCTGCTGGGTACCATGGCTGGAGGAGCTGCAGACTGTAGCTTCTGGGAGCGCCTGCTGGCTCGCCAGTGCCGCATCTACGAGCTTCGCAACAAGGAGCGCATCTCAGTGGCGGCAGCCTCAAAACTGCTTGCGAACATGGTGTACCAGTACAAGGGCATGGGACTCAGCATGGGAACCATGGTGTGTGGCTGGGACAAGAGAGGCCCAGGTAAATACAACAGTTGTATATAACATGTGGCCTATGTCACGTTATTATCTAAACCTGGATTTCTGCTTTAGAAAAACCTCCAGCTGCCAGCATAATTGATTATTAATGTTTCTTATTGAAGTTTTTCAATAATTTACTACTGTAACACCTTTTCTGTAATATAATTGGTTTTAAAAAATTGTAAATATACAGTATCTCAGAATTTTTTGTTGATATTTATTCAGTTTTTGTTGTTTGAAGTTTTGTACTTGATTAAAAGATGTGTGGGGTTTGCAGAGTTACACAATGTAATATCAGATTTTAAACTAGACATAAAAGTAGACATTAAACTAAATATAACTTTTGTGGGCCAGATTTTTTTTTATGAATTCAGGGCCCCTGTGTCTCCTTTAAAAGTTTTAAAAGCCTTGAATTTGACTTTAAAAATTGTGTAAGAACCCTGGTATAAATGGCAATTACTGATTTTAAAAAAAAAAAATTTATTATTGATTAATCTGCAGATCATTTTCTCGATTAATCAGTTCATTTATAAACATCAGAAAACAGATAAAAGTGCCCTTACAATATCCTAGAGTCCAAGGTGATGTCTTTAAATGTCTTGTTTGTCTGACTAACAGTTAAAAACCCAAAGATATTGATTTTACAATGATATAAAACAGTGAAAAGAAGCAGATCCCTCACATCAAATATTTGCTATTTTTGGTTAAAAAATGACGTAAACGATTAATCACTTATCAAAATGGTTGCAGATAAATTGTCTGTCAATTAATCTACAAATCAGTTAATCTTCTAATTCTTATTAGCTTGAATTAAGATTTAAGATATGGATTCTAAAAATGGCGCTGGATTTATGATTCTTTTCACTGTCTTAATGATCTGCCGTTTTGCAACATCCTCCAAGCAATTTTCCATAGTCATTTGTTTTTAGATTAAACGTCATCATGTTTTTACATCTGTAAGTCATTTCATTATCTTTCTCTGCTATTAACCGTTTACCTGATACATACTTTACTCCAAGTGTGCTAAAACCAACATGGCAAATTTCTTTGAAAATACAGCAAGCTTACTAAAGCACCTATTAACTGCCCTCTCTTGGCATGTGATTTCCACTCATTCATTCTGACTTGCAGCTCATGCAATGAGCAAAACAATCCACTAATTTGAATACACAGTGTCAGTGTTCATAGTGATGACAGACAGCTAAGCCTTACTTCCAAACATATGTTTTCATGGCATTTATAACTTCCCAAACTGAGGTTAAATTTGAATGGTTAGCTGTTCAATATAAGTCTGAAATGCAGTGTAGGGTTATCAGTTTCATGCTTTATTGTGACTTACTTAAATGACTTACTGTCCATACCAAGGTTGTCAAAGAACTGAAAACTAAAACTAGGTTAAAAAAATCAGCTAACTGGAATAAAATACAAAAGTCTAGTCAAGTTCAGTTTTCTTCCAAAAGAATACAAGAATAACTGAAAGGATATTGTGCACTAACAGTACGAACTGAAATAAAATAAAAATACACAGGAAATGTCTTTAGCTTTAGTCCTTGGCAATCATTTGCATTTTATATTTATACATTTAATAGTTTGTATCGTTCAAGCATGAGGAGGCATTAGTGCATACGTTTACTGAGACTGGGATGTCTTCATGATTGTGAGA
The DNA here is from genome assembly GCA_019142605.1 of Cephalopholis sonnerati. Lineage (NCBI taxonomy): Eukaryota > Metazoa > Chordata > Actinopteri > Perciformes > Serranidae > Cephalopholis > Cephalopholis sonnerati. The sequence goes on from JAGQAX010000010.1 coordinate 32,846,926, forward strand.
CAACTGCCTTCACGAAGTGTTGTTTGTGTACTGTAATCTCTATTTTGAACTTCTTAAATCTTGCCCTTGAAAAATACCCCCCCTATAATAAAACAATAACAACAAAAAAACCTAATACTGAAACAAATTAATACTGAACTAAAACATTTTTAAATAAGAAAAACTAAACTGAAACGAGCAAACCCACTGTGGAAACTAACTGAATTGAAAACAAAAAATAAAAATGAAATAAAATCAGAAAATAAAAAACTATTATAACTCTGATCCACACTCAGTTAGGCGTTTTTGAGGACGTTCTTCAGTTTTTTTGTCAGCTATTAAATGTTATGCTCCTTGTGTACAGAACTATCAGTTCATGTGGTTTTCCAATTACATGTGCCTTACCATATTAGTGTAAACACATCTGTAGTTCCCAGAGTTACCCACTAGATGGTACTGCAGCCTCTTGTATTCTCTACCCCCTCTTTGTACTTCAAACTGTGGCTTTTGGGTGCCACACAGTGTGAGGCTGTACATCACAGAAGGTGTGCTTAAAGAGGCCGCCACAGTGACACAGTAATGGGAAATCGATGAGGCTGGGACTGCGGGCCAGCCGGAGCGCGGCGGGATGATGGACGTTGGGTCTCAGCCCCGGACAATTGGGTCGCATGCATAATGCCCGTACACCCGCTGAGATCGATCCCAGCTTTGTCTGGAAAGCAGAGAGGCCTGTGTGAACAATGGCGGCCCGCCGGTATGCCAACAAACGTAAATGACACGTGTTAAATCCTAGGCGATCAATTGGGGAAATAATGATCCCTGTATAAGTTCAATAGGTGTGGGAGCTTTGCCATGGCCCCCACAATGCCAATGATTGAATAGAGAGGTAAATGTCATGTAAATTAAATCAATCGCGATTAGGCGGGAAGCTCATTAGCCAGCTACAATCATGTCAAGAGCACTTATTCCCCTGATGGAGTGTCTTAAGCTGCATGCAAAATAAATCAAATAAAAGCTATGTTGAGGAGCTTGTCAAATACGACTCTATGTAATAACATCAAATGTTATGACACTTGTAATCAGTGTATAGTTAATGCTTGATAACTCAGTAGAGGCTTTGCTTTTGACAGATAACAGCGACTCTACTCTGTGCAGCACCCTCTACTGCTTCCTACAAGGACATGAAGGGTTTGAAATAAGGTGATATGTGATTAAATGGGATACTGCCCCCTTGACTAAAAAGCAGAACAGTGTATGAGACCTCGTCAGAGAAGACCCATGTGGCAGTCAGTTTTACAGCCACTCCCAAGAGAGTGATGTAATCGTTTTTTTCCCCTCTGTTCTGAACTGCTGCTCTCTTTTTTTACTCCTGATCCAGTGGTGAATTGTAGTGGGAAGGACAGATGACGGACAGACACTGACCCATTTGATGCTAGCCACCCATCCATCGCACTGTGCTCCTCACCTACCTCTAAAAGCTGTCAGTCCAGCCAGGTGCACAGGCCGCTGTTTAAAAAAGGCTCTTAAGCACCTGTCAGTGGGTTGACGGAGTGGAAGGAGTCTCTCTTGGCCGCCACTGCTGCAATGCTCTACCATCCAGGCTGCATGCCTTTCCCCCCGCTTCCGCTTTAAGTGGGGCTTATGATCCCCCCCCCAGTTTTTTTTTTTTTTTTTTTTTTTCCCCCTCTCGAGCACTTGTCGACGCCTGCATGCTTTTCTGCGTCACTGTTTGAGGTGCAGAGACTGTTAAGCGCACTGGGCTCTACAAAGACCCAGGTGTGTTTGGAAAGGAATGGATGTGGGAAGTGTTTTTTGGTGCCGCTCTGCTTCTATACTTGGACCTCCTAAAGAGTCCTCATCCACCTCCGTCAACTGTGCTACTCAACACAAGAGGCCGCCTTTACAACTCTCTCTCCCTGCCCATTATGTTTTTAACGAGTCCCTTACAGTTTTCAAGAGGAACAGACAGGTCTCAGAATGGCAAATTACCCCCGTGCATAGACAGGCACTGGATGATTATCATGGCAAGCTAACGACAGGCTGAGGAAGCTGCAATTTGCCAGTTGAAAGCAATGGTAAGCTCCTTTTTTTTTCAGAAAAGCAAGTGGCTCTCCATCCCTAATAGACTGTCACTAGTTTAGCTGAGGAACTCTGCAAGCGAGGATGTGCAATCTGAGGGCATTTTGAAGTGTTTTTTAATGCGGGAGATGAGCGATAGCAGTGGATATTAGGCAATTTTATATGCATGTGTCTCTGTGTTTCTCTGTGTGAGTATCATTTTCACAGGTTTCGCTTTGTGAAGCGCTCTGAAAAACATGCCTTTTCGCAGGCTGTCTTTTTTACCATCTGCAGGCTGTGGGCGAGCTCACAGGCTGGTGCTAGTCACCCGTTCCACGTCACTCTGGGATCAGGCCTAGCGAGTGTGTCATGGCGCGGAACAAAATGTCTCGCATGTGTCCACGAAGCGTGGTGTGGAGCAAACTGTCCCTCACAGGTCCATCAGAGCATTGTGGGGTCTGCAGTGCACGATGGATTACATGTTTGTCAGGTTTTGTGTAGGGTGAGCGCGTGCCTCCATGTGTCATTCAAGTGTACGTACATGTGGAGGAGAGGAAAATGTCTGTGTAGAAGCAAGTGCATATATGTGAGGAAGGATATAAATGTGCTGTACTCGTCTCATGTCCACAGGATGTAAGCGCGCTGTTTTCCTTTTTTGTCCTCCCTCTTGAGGTGCGAGGTGCAGTTACCTGTGCAGCTCAGGTTGCAGGTCGATAGTTAATTTTTGGCGTGTTTGCTGGGATCAATAAGGCCCGGAGCAGGGCCCCTGGGCAGACAGCGATGTGGCCCGTGCCTTGTCAGCAGGTTCCGTGGCCGGCTTCGTTTTACTTGAAGAGGATGCAGCTGTTCATATCTGCCAGCCTTACTTCACTTGGAGAGGTTGCAGCTGTTCATATTCTCTCTCTGGAGGACATGGCGTGTGTGCGTTTACAAGTTTGTGTGTGTTTGTTTGTGTGAGAGTGTCGGTATTAAATGTACACCATCTCAGTTTCCCTGACAAAGCTCAACACCTGAGTCAGGAGAACAGAGGACGCTTCAGCATCAAACACTTCTCCCTTTACAGTTTCTTCTTACATCTCTTTGCCTTCCCAACCTTTTGACCTGCCTTTTGTCCTTTGTCCTCAGGGCTGTACTATGTCGACTCAGAGGGGAACCGTGTGTGTGGCGATCTGTTCGCTGTGGGCTCAGGCTCCATGTACGCCTACGGTGTGATGGACAGCGGCCTGCGGCAGGACCTGACTGTGGAGGAGGCCTGCGAGCTAGGCCGCCGCGCCATCTACCAGGCCACGTACCGTGACGCCTACAGTGGAGGGCAGGTCAACCTGTACTACGTCCACAGTGAGGGGTGGACCAGGATCTCCGAGGATGACGTCCTCATACTACACCAGCAGTACAGGGATCAGGCATAAAATCTAAAGCACAGAGGGAACCAGGAGGTGGGGCAAGAATAGGCAGGGTTAGGAGTTTATTCTAGTATCTAATGTTAAGATGTTCTGAAATGTCAGTAGAGTTGACACATCAATAAAACGGACTCATCTGCCGATTGACTTCCACTTGCATTAGTTCTGTGACGCATTTTGACTTGTTGCTACCTTAAAGCTTCATATTGTACATTTTTAACAATGCCAGCTCCACTCACCCCACACAGAGTATGATTTGAGGGGCTGCAGAGACGGGGCTGATGACTCAAACGTGCTTTAATACAGTGTGGGTGTAGTGTGGTGCTTGCCCTACATACGTTTCATTTGGATCATACATTGGGAAACTACATCTTCTTTCTCAATAAAACCTGTGATGTTCTTTTTTCAAGAGCCTTGTTTTTGTTATTTTACCTTTTAGGCTTCAAGATGCTGAATAGTTGGAAGCTTTAGAATTTACCCTTTATGTAATGCATAGTCTTGTTGCCTCATTCTCCTTTTGATGTAGTCATTTTGTCGCTGTTTGTGTTTACATTTCAGTCATCTGTTCCCCCAGCTGTTGGGATTGGGAGGTACATCCAAAGCCTTTTTTGTCTCCTCTATATGTTCCGCATTTATTAGTGAGGAGTAGCACTGTCTAAATAGCACTATTTAATTGCATACCACCAGCCTCAGTAATTGTGCCTCCTGAGTTGTAACACTGTGTTTTCTTCCCCTCATTGATAATGTTCCCTTCCTGCGCTCACGTTGCACAAATACGTCTTTTAATTGGAAGAGGAAATTTATTCTTTAATTCCTCCTCGACACACTTAGCTTCTCAATGTGCAATGTTGTGTGCTACCCTGCCATGGTGTTTTACAATGTAACGACCTGCGCTGGCAGTGTGTGCCCCTCCAGCGGTTTTTATGGTTGGGAATAAACACTAATAAAGGGGATGGGGTAGACATCTGAAGCCAGTGCACTTTCAAATCGTGGTTAAAAACTAGTTTCACAGGTGACTAGTTAGCAGATGGAATAGAAATGGGATTTCGATAAATGGAAATGAGCGGGTCTCATCCGTGGTGCTGCTCTTAGTAAATTAAGTGATGGGAACTGCACCATCAATAGAAGCAGAAACTGACAGTGACGATGTATTTGCCCATGGAGATATGCTAAAATTGAGCAAATGTGGATAAAAGCATTAACACTTTGTAGAAGACTTAACCGTTCCTCCTGGGTGAAGGGGTTAAAGGAGTGATTTTGACTGAGTATAACTAAATGATTTCCTCAGAGTAGTGGATAAAGGCTAAGTCCTGCAGCACCATTAAATATCCAACATACTGCATTGTCATTTAAGTATAGTGTAGGAAGCCTTGCTTTAATAAAGAAAAGCCAGCTTACAGAGACTGCAATTTTAGTCTATAATTGCTCTGTGAGATACTATTTGAGCAAAAGCGTAGTGTGTACATAGGGCAGACTTAAAATCCTATTTTTACACCAGTGTATCTTTTGTACCACATGTTAAATGAGCAACCAACTCATGAACATCCCAACTCAACAGCTACTGTACAAGATGGCTGGATAAAGTGGATATAGTTTGGAAAATGAAACCGTATCTCTAAGGATTACTACATTTCCACAGTTTTCTACAGGTCTCAAAGACTTGGCATTGTATAGTAAAAACTAACTTTGTTTATATAACACTTCTCAGGAACATAGGTAAAAAGTGCCTTACAACAATATAGCTAAAGACATGCATTTTGCTGCCCTGATCTCTTAAGGCAAGTTTTTCCAGAATCTATAAGCTCTGACAGCAGAGCCTCTGTCACTTTTGTGTTCAGGTCTCGATCTTAGAACAACAACAAATGAAGCATCTGGGGGTCTCGAGGAGTGAGGGGGAACAGAAGGCGTTCATTTCTTACTTTAGTTCATTGGGTTAAGAGCTTTCTGGTTATAAGCATCAGTATGCCTCAAATGAAATGCTTGTCGGATCACAAAACAGCGCCAGAAACCACCTTCAAACACACTCTGAATTTGGCAGGCAACAACTTTTGTAACATCTCCAGGTGTGCGAAGGTGAGAAAGTTTCTGAACTTCTCTTCAAGTTCTCTCTTTTTTTAATTTTCATCATCTGCAGTCACGTTTTAGCCATACTGCTGCCCATGGATGGCAGTGTGCATCTGTCGTTCTGTCCACCAGTTCACCGCTTGGCTCCAAAATAAAATTAACTTAAGTATTGGATCGATTGCCATGTAATTTTGTACAGAGGTTCACAGTCCCCAGAGGAGGAATTTGCGACTTTGTTTTGACAGTCCTGAAGGTTTTTCATCTAGTGGAACTAGTTAAAAAAAACACACTTGTGCCTCTAGACACTCAGAAGCAGTGGTGGTGGACATACTCAGATCCTTTATGTAAGTAAAAGTAGCAATATCACAGTACAGAAACACTGTTACAAGTAAACGTTTTGAAATCTTGAGTAAAAGTAAGTATAACAAAGAAGTAAACTTTCTCATTATGCAAAATAGCTCAATGTATATTGTATTACCGGACTCTAATTATCGATGCATTCATCACTTTAATATTGCAGCTGATAAAGGTGGAGCTGATTTTAATTACTTTTTATGCTGTTGAGCATGGGTGAATTAGGAGACAATGTGCCCCTGGGCATAGATATACAAAGGGCCCCACCACCCCTCCTACAGATGAGCAAGACACAGACACTGTGGGGATTTTGCATCTCTTTGTAGTCATTATGCATCTGTCTCTGCATGATCATTTTGTGTGTCTTAAAGGTAAATTAGTGTATTAATATTAATTTTTTTTTGTTTTTTTGTTGATTTGTGTCTCGTTGTCATTTTGACTGTCTTCCTGGTCAGAATTGACATTTTTCAAGTGAAGAGCAGAGGGCTCCATGACACAAATCTGCAAAGTGACTAGTAACTAAAGCGGTCAAATAAATTAAGCAGAGTAAAAAGCAGCTACAATATTTGCCTCCAAAATGTATGATAGTAGTATAATGTATCAGAAAATGGAAATATTCAAGTAAAGTACAAGAACCTGAAAACTGAATGAAAAGCTCCAGTGTGTAGGATTTAGTGGCGTCTCACGGCGATGTTGCAGAACTTAAAATTCTCCCATGTGGCGAGCATTTAAGAGAACTGTGATGGCTTACACAAAAATGTGAATGGCCCTATCTTTGTCTTTGTCAATCTAAACTATGGCCGTTCTAGGCTACTGTACAACAACATATTGGGCTTCTTGGAAAAGAACCGGCACCATATGTAGATATAAATGGCTCATTGTAAGGTAACAAAAGCACAGTGATTCTGGTTGTAAGCTAATGAAAACATAGTCGTAATTATTATATACAATTTCTGCCAGTAGATGCTGCTGAATCCTGCACACTTGACCTTAAGTATCTGAGTGAATGTACTCAGTTTCATTTCATCTCTGGTATGTGCTTGGTTGTCTGAAGCATATTGAACTGATAAGTAGCTCTTATTTTGATCACAACATGTTCGTGGGTTTAGATCTGTAAACCTGTAGTTGCAGGTGTCGATGTCCCTAACTGCCCTTTTGGCCCGTGGAGTCATGTATAGAGGAAACACTTCTCACCTGTCGTTTTTCGCTGTGTTTGGACTCACCCATCCTGTCTGTAAGCATGACCTTGGCATCGGACCAGCAGACAGTAGGCAGTGCGCTGCCAGTGTCGGCGGTCGTCTATGTCTGGCACGGAGATTGCAGGTTGTCAACAGGTATAGCTGCTAGTAAGTACCAGCTTTCAGAATATTTTCACAAAGCTTTACACTCAGGGCAAGATGGTGACACTCTGGGGAGGCATGACAAAATGAAGAAAATAGCTTTCTTTTTTTGCCTAAATTAGACGGAATGCTATGAAAAAGACCAGCTGGCGTTATTGAAAGGTGCCAGCGCGATGATTTTCACACTGTCAGAAAATAACCCCTGTGCCCACATTATGCCATCTGTCAGGTGGTCACATGTGATTTCAGTCCCAGACACCAGATCATATCTGAACACGGTCCTAAGGGTGCCCTGACAACCTTTTTGGGATTCTCACACACCTCACATGTGAGGCGTTATTTCCCATGATTTGATGCTAGGACTTTGTAATTGGATCCTCAAAAGGAAAAACACCCACTGCAAGGGTACACGCCTTTAGTGATTGAGTATCTATCAGCCATTGTTTATTCCTGTTGATGCTTTACCCCGACGGAGAAATAAATGAGAAGTCTATTTGGTTTGGGTAATGACTCCCGGCTGGCTGCCTCTTGTCCACCCCAAAGGCTCTCCGGGTGTCATATAATCAGTACACCCAAGTCCTTAAATGCGTGCCAGTTTCTGACAAACAACAAAGCTGGCGTGAAGATAATTGCGTTTGTGGTCCCTGCGCATCCCCTTCCTCGCTGGCGCAAGAGGCAGCCGCTGCCTCGCCTCGTCTGAGAGGTGCTGTTTTTCATCCCTCGTGATGACAGCAACACTCTTGTCATTCCTGCCGCGTTCTTGCCACTCCCGCCTCGCTCTACTCGAGACTGTTCTTTTTTTCCCACACACCCCCCTCTTCCCACAGCAATGTTTTTGGCAATTGCTTTTTTTTTGACTCGATTAATTCAGTGACACGAATGAATACAGCCCGGCAAAGTAAACAGTGCAGCCCTTGAGTTTTGTCCAATCTGAGTCAGTACTCGTCCGCCTCCCAGCAGGCACCTAGGAGCTTCTGCCAACACCACTATTGCTGCTCTTGATGATGATGATCATGAGGGTGATAGTGAGGATGAGGATGATGATAGCCCCTACTATTAGTGCAGACTGTGCCTCAAGAGGCCCGGAGCGGTTGGCTGTTTATCCCTTGTCATGACACCTGACTGTATAAATGGGGCCTGTCTGTTTGTTTTATCGTCAACAGCGCCAGGCCTTGCCTCCCAGGCAAACACAGACAGGGTCAGGGAGACTACAGCTAAAGACGTGGCAGTAAGAGCGATGGTGGCTGCCACGGTCACTCCACTTACTCCCATGTGGCTCCTGGCTTTTTTTTTTATATTGCACTGCGTCCTTTAATACGTGGTGACTAAGTCCCTCGGGGTGGAGAAAAGTGAATTGCGGAAGCTGTTGTTTCACGGTATCAATTGGCTTTTTTCCGACTTCTTGCTATTTTAGTGGCAGTTCAGTTCTGGTTATGTGAGCACTTACATTTGTTTAGGTGACGCACCATTACGGGGTGTTGTGTTTTTCTTTTTGACTGACCTTGCGCTGTGGCTTATTCGCTATACTTTGCTTCTAAAACCTTCCATATTCTGTTGGTTTGTGGAGGTTGTCATTTTTTATAAATCATTGACAAGTGCGAAGTATATCTACTCTATGAAATGCAGCTTTGGATTTCACACTATTTTCCCTCTGGATGTCTCTGCTTTACAATTCTGATAGAGGAGTACAAAAGTACAGTGTGTTTTTTATTGGTTTGAAGTGTCACTCAGAGCTGCAGGCTTTTTGACAGAGTAGCCGGCCCCAGCGGAAGACCCATCTCAAGAGGAACAACTCTGCCAGGCTTAGAGCCCCCATTACCCCCCTTTCTCTTCTTTCTCTCCCTTTCTTTCACCTCTCCATCCGTCCATCCTTTTTTTCTGTTCCACATTTTGACTTAATCCCCCCTGCGGTGCCCTCGGCCTGTTGCCCACTTCCCTCCGGCCTGATCCCACTCTGATCAATGCCACATCCCCCCCCGACAATACCAACGGGGAAATGGAGGCATTAATTACCCACCCCAGAGCTCGTTACCCAGGCTCAGCCCTTTCAGCTTCCTGGCTCTTCACTGACACTGCAATTGTAATTCAGCTGGGGGCCCAAGACGTGAGGGTAATAACAGAGGGTACCCGTCCAAACGGACGATCGCCCACTGATAGATGATCCGCTGGGCCGGACGTGACGGAACTGACGTGAGGGGGCCGGGAGTGACTCTGAAGTGATTGACACACAGCTTTGGCACTGGGATTATGTGTGAGAGAAATAATTTATGACTTTCTCTTCCGGAGCCGAGACGAATGCCAGAAATGAGTAATGACCTCTTGGAAGTTCAGCTTCTCTGATCGCAAACAATAGCCCAGGTTGTCACTGCTGTGGAAATGACAGAGTTGATGGTGTTATGAGAATGAGAAGCTAATGGACTAAATCATGGAAATGGCAGTTTAATTAAATACCAGGACCCTGCTATGAACAACATTTTAAAATTAGAGACGTCCTCGTTGGTCGATGTGGTTCCTAGTTGTGGTACAAAGAAAATGAAGGCAAATTGTTCCTCCTTAACTGCCTTTCTTTTAGCTTGCCCTTCTATCTTGTCGTCCTTTCTTTTCCCTGCCCTATTGTGTGTTGTTTTTTTTCTTGACAGTTTGAGTGCCAAAGTCTTGAGTGCCCAGCAGTTGGCCTCCTTTGTGTTAGTCAGGCTCTGATGTTTTCATGTAAGCACTGCGGTGGAAAAATAAATGTTTATTTGCCGAGCTGAATCCCTCCTCAAACATTTCCCACCTTTCCCGTTTTCTTGCCATAGCCCTTTTACCCTCTCTCCCTCTATCAGCAACTTTTCCTTATCCTCCCATGCTATGTTCTACATCTCTATCCTATTTCCTCTTCCTCTCTGCCCTTTCTCTCTGCCCCACCGCTTTCCAACATCCACCCTCTCCTCCTTCTCCCTCTACTTTTCCCATTACCCCCCATTCCTCCAGCTTACCCACTCCCTCTTTCCCGCTCTCTCTCTTCTCCCCTCCTTGCCATTCTTTGCTCTGGACTGATCTGCTCTCATTACATTGATGGCCCTGATGATTCAGTTGAATGGTGCACTATCTCCCCGGTGCCTCTCCAAGGCCTTTTCTCTGCAGCCCGCTCATGCAGCAGCACTCAGCAGTGACAGCAGCCTCCGCTCTCTCTATGGGCACAATGACAGCGTGGCACCTGCTACTCAGCCCGCTGACCCCTTGATATTATCATATAGGTTGCGTAGAGATGTGTGTACTGACATGTGCTTGACTTTCACAGTGTAAACATTGTAGCAGCAAGATCAAACACAGAGATGCAGTGAGGAATAGTGTTGTTGTGGGGGAGTGTATGTGTGCTGACAGGAATGTATTGGTAACTGTGTGGGAGTATTTAAATTTTTGTTTAACCCTGGTCATGTTTTTCACCGCTGAACCAGTCTGTTTCGAATCTCAGGTGTAACACTACCCCTTTGATCTTGGCTTTAGCCAGCGAGTGCCAGCACTGCACGCTACCTGAACCACAACCACTTTCTATTATTCATTCCTAAAGGTGCGTGTTTCACACATTCAGAATTACCTGCACTGCAGCTGACTGTGGTTTGCCTCCACTCCAAGTGACTCTCTACTACCACTGCATTTCTTGCTGAAATGCAGATGGTGCAGGCTCAATCTAACGCTGTGTCCCATTTCTTCCCCTCCACCCTCACCCTCGATGCATCCCCATCTGGAGGTACACTCATGTGAAATTTAATGTTATTCCAATACTGAACTTAACGTTGTAAGGTGACCATTTTGTCCTCTTCCTCTTCTTTGAAACAGCACTTATATCGCTGCATAGTTTCACCCATTAACATCCACTTTTCCCCTTTTAACTCTCCTTCAAGGTCCAGTGTGCAGGATTTAGGGGGATATGGAGTATAATGTAATAAGTACGTTTTCTACCATGTATAATTTTTCGCATTAGCCTTAGTCGTTAGCAGCCCCTCCACGACAAGAGTGTCTGAAAAACATAGATTTTTTTTAACATGAACCTGCTTGATTCAGTGTTTTTACTTCTTCAAATCACCTGGTCCATTTGTTTTGGGGAGGAAGAGACCTCTGTGGATAATTCGGCTCCCGGTTAAAACCTCCTTGAAATATAAATACAGAGGAATGCTAACCGCGAGAAGTTTCAGCTGGTTGCGATCTGCAATCCTCACCACTAGATGCCACTAAATCCCCCTAAATCTTACACACTTCAAAAGAGTATTGCACTAATTCAGCTTTGCACTCTAATAATCTAATCAGACTCATGATGAAAATGATTTACTCATGATGAAAATTTAATTTTACTCCACACTGTCTGACAGCATTATATATATTCTGTATTGGCCTCTTCCAACTCTTCATTAAAACCACTGTATATGATATTTGCAGAGTTAATTATTTAAACCCCAAGACTCCGTGTTGTTATGGCAGCAACATTCCATCAATGGGAATATTCACGATGCATCTTTTTATGAACATTTCCACAAATTTTTTCCTGACATATATGGCATATTTATAAACTTAAGCTGGAATAAAAAATAATGTTGTGTGGGTTTGAACAACGCTTGGTTGCACAACATGAATTTCTAATGACTGTCCCACTGGTGGGTCAGAAGGGTTTTATTGTAAATGCTAGAGGGGGGAAAAACAAGTAGATATTGGTAGAATAATATTAAACTGGATGTGATCAGCTATTAAAGGGTCAGTTCATCCAAATCTCTAAAACTCAACTCATGTTCTGAGACATGCCCTACAGAATTTTCTGCTTCGACCCCACTACAGCAGAGCTTTATAAAATGTTGGCTTTGCTACGAAAAGTAATAAAACATAGTCTGTCTTGGTTACATTGAATTATCTGCAGACATCATGGTGAACAGTTTCTATTGGAATGACTTTCCACCAAAGAAACAGTCCCAGTGAAACTACATTACGTACAAGAAGTGAAGTGGTCCATTGTTTAGTTCACTGAGTGAACTGCCCAGAGACTCAGCTATTTTCCAGAGCCCAAATCGCTCCAGTGCACTTGATTTCCAACCAAGTAAAGTCCCAGAATGTACTGTAAAAAGCAGTAAGCATTGATTGGAAGTGACGTCACTGCATTTCCTCTCCACTACACTTCCAAAAGAGCTTTGCACAGTGTAGTATCAAGAATATAGCAATGCAGAGCTGCCACTGTGAGAATAAAGTAATAATTGTCAAAGTATCTCGTTATAATGTCAGAGCTTTCTCTTTATGGCTAGGGGGTTTTCTCATAAAAGATAGATTGTTAATGCAAGACTTCATCCACAGTTCCAAAGAGAGTGGGGACTCCACTGCTGGCTTAAAGTTAGGCAAAAGATGAGAGAACAAGCTGTCCCATTAGAAATAATGCAATATCTTGAATGGCTTGCTAGTTAGCTGAAGTGAAAGAAAAATCTGCCTGCAACAAAGCCGTAGATAAGACAAAATCTCATGCACTGTCCCCTTATTAATGACAGTTTCATGCATATTGCTGAAAAAGAGCAACATCTCATGGTGTGTTTTGAGGCCTAAAGTAAAGTCTTATCCCTAAATTCAACTCTTGTTCATTTCTGCGGTAAAACTGTTGCAACACTTCCTTTAATTTGCCTTCTAACTTTATTTTAATAAGGACAAAATGTGAGAAATTATTTTGAAATGATGGCAGTTCTTCGCTGTTGATTGAAGATGACACAGCTGCATGATATAAAATTAACAACAGGTATGTGTTAGGTGAGTCAGTGAATACGCCCTGAGACCATACTGATTATATAAACCCAATCAAACTTACCTATAATTAATTTTTTATTAGCTGCAGCTGTGTTTTCCACAATATGACAGCTCTGTGAAAAGGGCCCCTCTGAAGCAAATGTAAGCACATGTTGCACCTTCATGTACGGCACAATTTAGTCTTTATTATTCATTTTACTCTGGGGACATACTATATGTGTCGGTCACAAGTGAAGTCCACATGTCTCTTTATAGGGTGCCACTCTGAACCAAGGTGACTTTGAAACAAGGGTGAGTTCTGGGACGAAGCCCATTACAGACTGATAACATACAGCGATATGCACTGTAACAGGGGTGGCCAACCATATGCCGAGAAGAGCCAGAAATCTGCAGGTTTTCTTTCCGACAGATCTCCTCAGCAGGAAACTGTGCTACTGAGTTCTTCCCCTCTACCTGATGGAGTGTTAATTAGTGGGTCTTTGGTTGGAATGAAAGCCTGCAGAATGTGGTTGGCTACACTTGTACCTGCAGTTACTTACAGTTAGAGGGGGAACCCAACTGATGTCAACCAAAATGTTACTTTGCAGATATGTACTGCCAATTAAGCTTAGGCCTGCTCCACACAGACATGGGTGTTTTGATGAATGTGAATGATTTAAGTTTTTTTATGCGTTTTGGCCTTTCGAACACCAGTAAAATATGTTTTCGTTCACTAAAACGGATCTTTTGTGAAACTGTCAGTTGTGAAGGTTTTCAGAAAATCTGTCTCTGGTGTTGCCGTGTAGACATGAAAAACAGTTTTTGGCTTGAAACGGCAGAGTGTTCGCTGTTATCTCCTTTGAGAGGCATCACAAATGAGAAATTGCGATGCAATGGCGTATGTGACCAAAGTAAGAAGTGTCGGTTCTAGCCTTGCTATCAGGACTCTTACCATGTTTACACATAAATGAGAGAAGGTGAGGCTACAGTGTTGCGTTGTAGCATGGTTCAGATAACAGTCCCAATGGTGGGTTTGTCTTGCACTAGTTGTGGGACTGGGCGCGGTTTGTAGGGATGTGTCATGTATGCTACAAAGGCAATGTGTCTGCAGCTATAAATGTCTCTAAAAATGTACAGTTACTCCTCCACTATATTTAGGAACAGAGGCATCAGTATGCACTACGGAGGTCGCTGCTCCAGGTAGCCTCCTGGTAACGCTTTTTTTAGGCCTCTAATTGGCCACCATTTTCTTTTTCTTTGCATGGCTTGAGGGCTGCTCTTGACAGTGCTGTAATTGTGTTTTTGCATTTTCATTTGGACTAGGAGGTTTTTATAATAGTGTGTGATTTTTTTTGAGAACGAAGGAGGGAGAAACCCTATTTACAAGAATACCCATGTCCGTGTGGACTAGGCATGAAACAGAAAGCGCAGTTATAATAGTTTATTGCTTGTTATATCATCTGCAATCTGTTTTTTTTTTTCAATTGTGAGCAGCCCCTTTAATTTTCTTTGTACATTTCATTGATAGTGTCCATCAACAGCACACATTTAAAAATCAAGTAAATTTAATATACATACGATAAATTTCAGTATGCATAATTTAGTCTTTCAGTGTTAACGCAGAACATATTCAAAACTATGTAAAAATTAGTATGTAGCCTACTACAGAATTTAGTCACAGCTCATGACAGCAGTAGAAATGAATTTTAAACACAACACTAATATTATTGCCAGCAGATGCGGAGCCACAGTAGCATTTATTTGGAGTTGTCTTTCTGGCCATCTGATTAATGTAAGTCCAGTATTCACCGTCTGTTTTTAGCTCTGTGTTGTTCTCCACCGACTTCGGAGGGAAATATTTGGCTTTTCAGCTGCTAAATGTGCCATAGCTCCCCAAAAGTGAAGCCAAAAGGTCATGAACTCCGCCCCCTGCCTCTTAGCACATGGGATATGAGCCAAACTAAAAAAATTGAAGTACACGTCAAATAAAGTGTGCCCAAAGATGATTCCTGTCATTAAGCGGTTCCTATCACCCTGATGTATGTTCAAGTGTTTGTTTTTCGAATAAGTTTGGTTTGAACTAGAGCTCTCACACTATAAATAGGTGGTGTGACATCATGATTGACAGCTGAGCCTGCCAATTGGTGTGCTTGTGATTGAGTTAAGTCAGTGGCACAGAATTTGGCAGGTGGGAGGGGCGGGATACTGCAGCTCCACCAGCCACTCACTACCGTAAAGACTCTGGCTCCAAAAGTCGTCACCACCGCAGATCGCAGCGGCCTTATCTGGGATATTTTGTCTCTATTTTTGAACAGTGGGAGAAAATGGAGGCATGTTGTCCATTTTTTATGCGCAACCTATGGTTCCACTATGTTCACCAGGTACTTGCAAACTTGTCTGCTGTTTGGTGCTGGGCAGATAGTGCAGCGGGTTTATCAGACCCTTTCACTGAAACAGCTGACTGCGTCTGAAGGTGATGCTGATAAGAGCGGTGTTATAATTCTTTGTGGGTTCATCACCACAAGCGACCCTTCATACATTACTTATAGTAATTTGAGCCATTGTTTATGTAAAAAATATTGGTTAGAGCAGCTAAGGTGATACACACCATTTTCACTGTGGACGTTGTCATAGCAGTGAAAACACAGGTGAAATTAATGACATAATTAATGGCTTCATTTCATTTAACTGTGTCAGTGTACCATGACAGAGAGCCAGCATGCACAACAGCAGAGCCCTGGAACTGGACCACATAAATGGTATGCAGCTGTCATTAATGTTATAATTATGCCCGCATGCGACAATGTCCACTCTGAGACGAGTCTCAGGGCCTTCTTTTCAGGGCAGATATTTTTATATGTCACCGCAGGGAAAGCACAGGTGTAACTAATGACATTAATAACAGCTGCATTCCATTCAGGTGTGCCAGTTCCAGTGTCCCAATATGCTGACTCACTGCCAGTGGCTTACTGGGACACTTCAATGGAACAGAGCCGTCATTAATAGGATTAGTTCCACCTCTTCTTCTCCTGCTATGACTCGTCAAAATGTCTGCTGTGGGGGAAAAAAGGCCTGTTTGCAGTGTCCTTTGATTTCTGGGTTTATCTATTTGTTCTTCTGGTGTCCTTTTTCTTGTTTCTGTTGATAAGTGGGCAAAGCTAGACACAGCGAAAAACTCCCAGCTATCTGTAACATCAAAGGTAAACATCAGATTCGGGTGTTTGCCTCTCCGAATCATGAGTATGGGCTTCTGTATAGACACACCATTTTACACTGACATATTATACCAGAAGAAACCCATCATAGAAGACGCTGTGATACCAATTACTCCACCAATAGTTCCCTCAATATACTATGGTGCAGTGAGGACATACAGTCATGGATGGATTACTGAACAGGCCCACTGGGCACACGTCCAGGAGCCCCCCAGGCTTTCACCTGCAATATGTCACCCAAATTAACACATACCGACTAAAATGACCACAAAGAAACATTATCTGGCTACAAAGAGACAAAAAAGACCACAGAGAGACACAAAACGACCTCAAAGAGATGCAAAACAGCTGCAAAAAGACACAAGGAGACTCATGATGACTACAAAAAGGTGCAAAACAACCACAGAGAGATGCAAAATAACTCCAAAGAGACACAAACCGACTTTGAAAAGATCCAAAATGACTACAAAGAGATGGAGAGCAATGACACACACTTAAAATGACAATGAAGAGCACCTACAAAGAGACACAAAATGACTACAGAGAGTTTGTAAATGACCACTACAGACACACAACGTCTACAAAAATGGGCAAAACAACCACAGGCACAAAAAAACCTACAAAAACAGACAGTAACGACTACAAAAAGACACAAAACAACGACAAAATGAAGATAAACAATTATTTAATCTGTGTCTTGCTCCTATAGAGTTCACCAGGAATGAATTCTGAACACTGGAAACGAGTTAGCAGTTTACCAGTCACGGTTCCCTAGTCTCAAAGTCAAGGGTTTTTTGAAAGGTTTTTGGCTAGATGCCTGAAATAATGATCTCAACTTTGATGTTTTGTTCTCTGACATAAAATACATCAGTAAATACCCGACTTGAGAACTCTGAAGCTTCGATGCGTCTTAAAAAAGGAGGTTGCTAACAAGTGGCTAAAAGAGACCATAGAACGTCATCATGCCGAGTTGCACCAAACACGGCTTTGCAGTCTTATTATAGTGGTGACGTTAGGTCATGCGACCATTGTGTAGTTTGTTTATAGCCTGACATGCATTTAGGCATCAGTACTCATGACGGTGGTGTTCATCTGTGATAATTATTTTGCTGAACAAAACGTGCCACAGAGCTTATTTTCGCCAATAATTCAAAGTCCAGTGGAAAAATCCCACAGGCTTTTTGCTGAGGGAATGTGATGCTAACTTCTGCAACGGCCTACTTCATCCCTGGAGCGCTCTATGGAGGCCCTCTACATGTCCGTGTCCATAAGCCCGTTGTCTAATAATTTGCCCACGTGTACAGTACGTTGTGTTTTGAAGATGTGGCATGCCACTAATGATTCTTGACAGCTTTCACTCTGGCAAAATACAAAATAGCACTGCTTGTTAATAGCACTGCATTTTATCTGAGAGTATCTAATTGTGTATTTTTCCTTTAGAGGGTAGTGTGGTCTTTACCAGATGTTAAAATTCTTGCTGTGTCTGTGCACTGTTTCCTCCACGTCCCATCTGTTTCTTCCAAGCCGGCTCGTCTATTTTCTTCCCTTTTTTCCCTCTTGTTAAAACATATCAGAGTAAGCCTAGTCTTTGCTTCGCCTTTGCCTGTAATCCCTATAGTGCTTGTTACTACAATACCCTTCATCTAACTATTCAGTAGTGGGGTTTCTTATTGCTTTGGGAGGGTCTTCCAGTACTGATGCTTGTTGTGGATATTTACTACTGCGTCTCGATGCTGCCACGCATTGTTGTTCTTCAACACAACCTTGTAAAACTGTTCAGGTGTATTTATACAGTGTCTCATCCACAGTAAGCGCTGGTGCCGCTGTCCCAGAACATAAAACATTAAAGTGTTTTTCTCACCTCTGAGTGTGGAAACACTTCTGTTTGTATAGTTTTTCCTTTCATAAATATATTTTTCCAAGACCGTAGCCATTATCTATCGTCAAAACAGATATAAACCCTTTTATGCTCCCATTCTTTATCTTAACCTTTTGCTTGTTATTGTACCCTGTCTTATTGTCGTAAATAAATGTAAGCTCTGTGCTGAGCGGAGAAGAAAAAAAAGCCCTTGAAGCAGCTCCCGGCTCACTCCACTTCTCATTGTCTGGTCCCTCCTCTCAATCTGCAAATGATATTACAATGATTTGCAGCCTTAAATTAAATTTGTTTGTTTGCTTGTTTTCGCTGCTCACCTGAGTCTTGATAATCTTTCCTCTCCGCCTGTGATCTGACGGCCCAGCTCTGGCGTAGGCTTTCATCTCACCTAATTGGTCCTGATGGCCTCTGTGGGGAATTTCAGGAGAGAGATGCTGCGGTATTGCTAGGCTGCAGACGATGAGGGGTTAAAACGGACTGTGTGGGATTAATGAAGGGTTAAAGCAGCAGATGACAGGAGAGGACAGGAGGTCTGACCGGCATGTGAAGCTACATAACCAGACTGCTCCTCTTCTTCCTCTTTCCTCTGCCGTCTGCTGCCAAGACTCCAGGCACTAACCGAGGCAACGGAGAGGAGTTGGTGGCAACTGCGGGGCACACTGTAGAGCAATATTATGCTTGTTAACATGTGGGATGCATTTTGCTCACTTGTCTTCGCCTGTGGTGGTTTCTCTAATTTGTTTATATCTGGTGGATGTTGTGCAAGCGTGTGCATGTGCAGGGTAGCATCTGTGCATGCTGCGTGCGTACAAGTGGACGGCATCAAGGCCGCCGTTCCCTATTTTCCGTGTGGTTTCATCTTGTGCGTCGGGGGACTTGGGTTTCTGATGGTCTTCCACTTGAATACAGTTGGCCTGGTGCCCGTAGCAACCCCTGTGACCTCCTTGTTTATTCTCTCCCTCCGTCTTCTGCATTGTCTCACCACACCTGAGGTCTCCAGGCGCAGACTGCTTCTGCCAGGTGTGTCCCTAATACCAACTGAGACACACATGCTCACATTCATGCATACAGAGCCACAGAGTGTGTACCATTCAAACGACTGCAAAGACATACAGTGGATGATTCTTATCCTATGCATGTATTTCACATTGTTTTCTGTCCTTTATTGAATATTTGAACAAGCACAACGACTGAAGAAGTGTCCTGTCACTGCACTTTCTATTCTCTTTTTTCTTCCTCTGAAGACTGTGATCACATTTGAGACATAAGTCTTCCATCTCTAAACCAAATATCACTGTCTCCGCATCTAAGGCACACGGGCTTTGTGCTGCTGAAGGTTATGTAGGTGTATGTGGTTTTTTGAAAATGTCAAAAATTCTGTTTGTTTTTCATTTTTACGTCGTTTCCGTGCGTCTATTTAGATATTCACATCATGGTAAGGCAGCAAGGGCTTGCATAGCAAAATATCAGTCCGCCTGTCTGTCTGTCATTTTGCCCATCTGTGCATCTGTGTGATTGTCCAGCATGCCTGTCAGACTGTCTGCTTTGCCATTTTCTCCCACTCTGTTATTCTCCTAGTTGACTTTTGCCACATGTGTCTGAAGCAATCACTCCACTCCTCAGGCTTATGCTGTTTATCTCCCTCTGTGCGCGAATTTGTCTCATGGCTCGTGTGTGTGCGCTGGTGTGTTTGTGCCTGTCCATTCACATGTAGGCTTAGGATATGTGTGTCTGCATGTTTGCACGTCAATCTCTGTGTTTGTGTAAGGCTGCAGCGTGCCCACCTGTCAGTCAAACGTCTCTCGGCAGGGTATTAACTATCTGTAAAAGCAAGGTCAAGGGGACTCCAGGCACGCAGAAGCAGGTAGAGCTACCACAGAGCCTTCAAGGCAGCAGTGCACCGCTCTTCACCTCTTTCTCTGAATGGGGAAGCTGTAAAGAAAATGTCCTGTTTGTAACAACTCGGATGTTATTTTTGTTGTTTTGTTGTTTTAGCTGTTAGTTATTAGGACAAGAAAACAAAGTCAGACAGTGAAATCATTACCTTAATTGTCTATTGTAAACAGTTTAACAGACTGACTTCATGGTTCAACCTTGATCTACCGATCTTAACATGGGAGTAAGTCAGACACATACATGGCACAAGTAAGTCTTGAGTGTCAAGTAAGTTATATAGTCACAGATAGGATAATGTGATGGTTGTTTCACTGCAGACTTTGCATACCTGTGTTCTTACTACCTTCACTGACAACTTAATCCTTCAAACCAAGTTCTATTATTTTTGGACTAGCCCCCTTCATGGTAGCTACCTCATGTGTTGTTGTAGGTTGCTAGATTTGTGGGCATTGCACGGCTCGTGTGGGCATTGCACTAGAAATCACCCATTCATGTTTCAAGAACAAAACTTAACTTCTCAATATCAAGAAAAATGCAAATATTTAATAAAAAAGTGAATACCTTTCATCTGTCTCAAGTCTGAGTCAAGTTCTCAAGCCATTGATATCAAGTTAAAGTCATGTCGAATCTTTTTTCAATGCTAGTCAAGCAAGTCTAAATCCTCAAATTTGGGACTTGAGTCTAACTTGAGTCAAGTCATGTGACTTGAGTCTCCCACCTCTACTGCACACAGTTTTCCTGTGCAATGATGGATTATTGCAGACTCTTTGGGTACACTCATTTTAAGTTTAACCAGAGAATAACGTAGATAAACTTGTGGCTTCTTTACAACTTGTTTGATGAACTTCCCCTTGCTGCACTGCCATATCTCAGCGATGCAGTTCAGTGAGTACAGTGTTAGCAACTGATTAAAATGACTGAAAAAAAAAATCAAATTTTCTTTATAAGTAATAGTTTGACATTTTGAGAAATACACATATTCGTTTTCTTGCAGAGAATTAAATGACAAGATTGATATCAATACCATGTCAACCTCAGATGTTTTTTAGAAATAGATTTTGGTGGATTGTTTATATGGAATAAAAGAACGTTTATGAGCAGGCTGCCATGTTGTTTTCTGTTTGAAACAGTAAGCAGAGAGCATGGGTCTGCTGCTGTAGCTGGGTGTTTATGCAATCAGGTGCATTCCATGATTGGTCCAGGAAAGAATTGGAACCCACCTATTTTTTCAGTGGGTACACCCATCAAGTGCCGGTTCAGTGTAGCATCCCATACCTTAGTGTCCTTGCCAGATCTGGTGGAAATATTCAGCAAAGCTCACTAATTAATGCATTAATTCTCGTTTGTTTAATCTGTGTAAAATCCTAAGTGTTTCAACAATAATTTATGATTTTGCAGACAATTTTTTGGTTGGGAGCAGTATTTTGAACTTCCTCAATGTGTTGTTTTACATTTGTATGGGTTGTCAAACCTTTAAGTGATGGCCAAGCAAAGATGGACATAGCTGCATTAAGATCAAGCAATGGGTCTACAAATATCACATGCACACTTGACACTTGAGCAAAATGCATTTTAGTCTATAATCAGACAAACACCCCCAAAATGCAGAAATACACTAACAGATGGTGGGTGTGCTGGATACACACGCAGACAAATTTGGCTACCTAAGCAGATGTGTACACAAACGCACACACACTAACACACAAGGAGACGCAAGTTTCAAGAAGAGCCGTCGTCAGAAATGGCTTCAAAAACGTGGGCGACCAAACAGATGCGCACAAACACGCAATCAGTGCAAGAGGGGAGCGAGTCACCCCCGTGAGCGCACGGCGTCTGAGGGAACTGAGGGTCCTGTGTGTACAGAACTTGGATCTCGACCACATGAAGCACAGAGCAGCGAGGGAAAGAGAGAGACGGAGGTGGAGAGTGAGGGAAAGAGGGGGAGCAGATGGGTCAGCCATCTGGTGGATGGAGGAAAAGCGAGGGAGATGAAAAGAAGAGGGAGGGTGCGCTGGAGAGAGAGAGTTGGAGGATGTGTGAGGAGGGGAGGGGAGGGGG
Organism: Cephalopholis sonnerati; assembly: GCA_019142605.1. Taxonomy (NCBI): domain Eukaryota; kingdom Metazoa; phylum Chordata; class Actinopteri; order Perciformes; family Serranidae; genus Cephalopholis; species Cephalopholis sonnerati. The sequence continues at coordinate 32,868,902 of JAGQAX010000010.1, forward strand.
GGTTTCATGGGAAATATCCATGTGTGTGAATGAAGTAGGAGTGAGTGCGCTGTGTTTGCGTGGGACTGTTTATGTGTGCAGCAGAGCTGGTCAGCCGAGACTCAGGTGCCAGCGGACAGCGCAGTTGAGTTACTCTGGCATGCTGTTGAATACACTTATGTCATACACACACACTCACATACTCACATGGATGATAATTAGGACCCTACAGACATATACAACATTTGCTTTCAAATATTAATGCATACAACATATATCTTGGAAAAATTTAATCAATGACTCATTATTTCTCATCGAAAAGATAATTACATTACTTTCCAAATTACTTCCAGCAACTCCAAACCACTGATCCTGCTATACCACTGTTGGCTGTGTAGTTAAAGCTTATTATAGTGTATTCCTCTGTGCCATACAGCTCCATCGTTGTCCAAAAACTATTAAAAATACATCAGTGAGCCACTGTTGCGCTGGGTGACATGTTCCTTCATCACCATAAAAACACACACTGTAGTTTATTTTGAGTCAATCCCACATACACCGTTCTGCTGCCAGAACTACTCACTAGGGCACCAAATGTGTATTAATACACAGCTGAAAATAGTCCCCGACAAAGGCACAAGCACTATTTACTCCTATTTACAAGACATAGCGGTCACAAACAAAGCCACACATTATAGTAAGCCACCCACATTATAGCACCATGTACTGTGAATAAAATAGTGGTATTTTTATTCTTTCAAAAGTTACATAATCTTGCTTTAAAGGTCCAATGTGTAGGATTTAGGGGGATATAATGGCAAAAATGGAATGTAATATGAGTATGATTTCTCCAGTGTATAATCACGATTGTGTTTTTGGCACCTTAGAATCAGTCGTTTATATCTATATAGGGAGCAGGTCCTCGTCCACAGTCTGTCATATTGCACCGCCATATTTCTACAGTAGTCCAAAACTGACAAACTGACAGTGACACTGGCCCTAGATGGGGCCATGTGTGTTTTCTCATTAGCCACCTTAGTTAGCAGCCCCTCCACAAGAAGTATTGACAGAAAAACACAGATTTTTCTTTAAGGTGAAACTGCTTTTATTCCGTGTTTTTACTGATTTAAGGCACCTGGTCCCTTTGTTTTGGAGAGGAAGAGACCTCTGTGGATAATTCGACTGCTGGTAAATGTCTGGATCAGAAAGAAAGTGAACACATTAGCAGGTGCTGGGCTAGCGGTCTGTCTGTGACCAGCTGAACAGCATGAGAAACGCTGATTTGTAATGTGAAACTGCTTGATTGAGTGTTTTTTTAATCTGGTTTTAATCCCTGAGTCTGTTTATTTTGAAGAGGAAGAGACTTCTGCGGATAATGTGGCCCCCAGTAAAAATCTAATTAACAATGAACACTGTAGTAATTGTAACCGGGAGATCATGCTTGGAACATGATACAAGTTTTAACTGGTTGCAATCTGCAACCCTCAGCACTACATGCCACTAAATCCTACAAACTGCTCCTTTAACACAACTGTTAAATGTGGTTAGCTACGGTTAATGTGGCTGTTGCTAAAGAGACTGTATAGTTACTGAAAATAAGCTTGGCAATGACCAGTATGTTAGCTTGATTGTAAAATGGTTTAAATGGCTATAAAGAGAATTCCACATCTGGAACTGTAATCTAAACTTATCTATTTAATCTATACATTCTAAATGTCTGAACGAAAAGAAAAACAACAGTGTTGAGACAAAGAGTGAATATGGAAGGACGGAGAGGTCGAAGCTCAGATGGGTGTAATAACACTCAGGTAGGCTCTCTGACAGCAACACTCATACATTGGGTCACTTCCCCAGTAGATGTATTTTTCATGGGAATTACAGCTTAAATTTACATTTTGACTTGTGTAATATGAAATGGAACTGACCAGAAGAAAGTGAGAATATTTGCTGCCTGCTGCCCCATCTGGCCATCGAATCCGCCCCAACCACAGAGTCATGGCAACCTGCAGATTGAAGACATCAGAGCGGCGGCCCAGACCTTCTGCCCAGGAACACTCACATATTGGATTTATTGGCTCAGGCCACCACTGCTCTGCCTCACTTTGGCCAAAATGGATTTGGTACCAAATAGATGAATAATAATTATCATAACATTACAAGTAGTTTTGCACTTCATTTTTTACAAATGTGAGAAGGCTGCCACTAAATAAATACCGATGAGGCAGTCTTTACTGTCAACATGATCACTGATTGCATGTATGATGAATCAATTACTCTTCAGGTGCTACAAAAAGTAGCAGCCGTGCATAAAGATGTTCTTGCATTGTTCAAGGACCTTGCCAAGGGTTTTTGAAAAAAGTTATGCAATACTTTACCAATTTACTCCCCATAGACAGTTATTAGTTACACTACTCATGTCATTACGATTGTGTTACTACATAACATCGCTAAGATGCATCTTCATGTAGTCAATTGCAAGTGAACAATAATATAACATTAACCCTGTCATACGTCCACATATCAGCACAAAACAAAGCTCAGGAGAATCAAGATGGCACAGGTATCTGAGTGCAGACACTAATTGCCTAAACGAATAAATCAATAAGCCTAAAAAATAATATTACACACTGGCCTTCCTAACACCATTAGATGATGACAGACTTTAAAGGAAGAAAAACAAGTTTAAATGGCAAATGAACTGCATTTAATGGGCCAAACACACTCACTCCAGTCACTTGCTTACCAAATCATGGCTTTATAGTAGACCAGTCCAGCTTATTTGACGTGTTCATCACTAAATCAATGGTTGAACCTCATGAGTAAGAGTCTCTCAAATCATTTGTCAGTCAGCCTGTTCCTCCTTGAAGTCAGCCCAAGACTGCTCAGACTGAGGATCCCTCTCCATGGCTGCACTGGACGGCATCGCTGTTGTAAGCACATTTGGTGTTTTTTCCTATCTGCCCAATAACGTCATGCAAATTATTGTAGAACTTAAGTAAAGCAAGTAAAGACATAATTGTTTGATTAGTCACCATGATGTGATTACTGAATTTAGAACAGTAACGCATTGCATTACTGTGTTACAGATAAATGTAATATGATTGCAGTGGTATTATAATAACGGATGCAGCAGGGATGCGAACAGATCAACAGTTGTTATCTAGCTAACATGCTACATGCTAAAATGCTCATGGTGGATCATCCAGCGGTGACAACTTCGTCTCACTGAAGAACTTTTCCCTTCAGTTAGGTGTATGAGGACTTTCAGCTGTGTGTAACATTAGTCCCTGATGTGACTGCAGAGCTACTGAGCTTTAAGAATTAAAACTACTTTGAGCTGTGCAGTGGGACAGAGAGGCTGAGTGGACTATTATGCTTTGAGAACGAGTAGAGAGGTCTGACCTGGAGCAGGTTGTGGAGGATCTGCACTACAGGTGGGCGATACCACAAAATTTGGTTTGATGTGATACCAGGTAATACAGGGCCAGAATCACTGATATAAATACCAACACCAGTACTTTTTATTATTAAATACAGCTTACATACTGTCATGTAGGGGAGAGCAGTGTGTAATCATTGACGAGATGAATAATCAGTCTGCTAAAATAACAGCTAATGATGAACAGTTAATTAGAATATGTAACATTAACCAACACTGAAGATCCAGTTAAACTAAAAATATCTCTTACACCACTATAAACCTGGATATTCCTTGCTTGCCTCTTTATAGAGTCTCTTCAGTGAACTTTTTTCTCCGTGTCAGGGGTCTGAATGCTAAAGCATTTAGCTTCCCCTCCTTTCTTTTCTGTTGCAGCAGTTTTTTTCCTGTTTCATTCAACCATCACTGCAATTATGTGTCAGATTAAGCTAGTAAGGGTGCATGCTGTTGTGTGCCAGGTTGTTTACACAGGCAGTTTTACTCTTGAAATACAAATGGGTACAATGTAGAAGACAGAAACGGATCCCTTCCCCTTTTTGGCATCCTATTGACGCTAGAATTGATCTTCAAAATGAAAACGTAGTGTCTGTAGTAACGATACTTTGGTATCGATCTGCCCAGCCCTAGACTGTGCAGAATGATGTTCAGAAAGGTGTGTATAACAACACACTCACTGAACTTTCTCTCCGGTTGAAAACGTCAATAATCACGTTGTGTGCATGCACTAAACGTTGTGCTCCTTTGCTAATATATGTGTGGTTGTGGCTGTAGTGAAAGTTTGTATTGTTTGTTGCACCCACTGCGGTGTCTGGAGCTTTTTAAATTTATTTTCTGTCTTTTTTGTTTAATTTCTCCTCTTTCCTGGTTAATTCTAGTGAGGCTACATTGAGGAAGGTGACTTAATATTTATAATTGCTAATCAGTTGTATGCCCAGGCTGCTCTTTAAAAAGGAATTTACTGTGGGTTAGGTGTAAGGGCTCTGTGGTGTGATGTTATTCCCACTAGTGGGAACATTGACATTCACTGCAGTTTATTTTGTAGCCTAAAGGTATATCATTGTATACCCCCCTTCCTCTTTTTAGGAAAAACTGTAACACAGTAACACTCAGAGTACATTTTAACTGAATTCTGAAGTCAGAACCTGAACATAATGTGCACATGCCTTTATTTAGAGTATGTAGCTTTATATGCTCATGTATATGCATCCACAGGCAGAAATACACAGACGCATAGTGTGAAAACACACACAAAGCTTATGGCGGTTACTAAGATGCAACCAAAGGCATGACATGGTATGTTACAGATAATGACAGCAGCACAGCAAGAGGGAAAAGTAAAAAAAGATGAAACCAGGAGATAAGTAAGACAAGTGATAAAGAAAAGATAAGTGACAGGATTTGAAAAAAAAAAAGAATAGGGGAGGCAGATAGTTTGATGAGACAGAAAGAGAGATAGACAGGACGAGAAGAAAGAGAGAGAAGGAGGCAGAGAGGGTGATGATGTAAAATGGAATACCAGAAAACGTCTGGTGGGGCTGAAAAGATCAAAGAAATCATACTTCCAAAAGCCTAGATGTCAGAAAATGGAGACCAATTTATTGTGGATGGCAGGAAGCCTGGCTCCACCTGTAAATTACACTCTGTCAGCCGGAGCAGTGCCGAAACAATACCGGCCCCTGATGAAAGAGAAAGCGAACATGATGGGAAATGACTTTACAAGGAGGAATGACAAAGATTCCACTTTCACATTCCACCTTCAGTGGGACAACTTTGTATGCAGCTCACGAAGTCCACTTTCATCACTGTATGAAATACACTAATGCAATAATTATTGTTAATATGATCGCAGGTATGGACAATTTATCATTGTTAGCTGCTCAGCCACTGCCAACTCAATTCTGTGCGTGGTGGAGGAAAAATTAACCAGCATATAATTTGTTCAAACTTTATTTTCTCTCTGCCTGGATGGTCGGTGATTATGATCATTATTGTGATTATCACTCACTTGGCTCTTGTTGTGTTTGTTGTTCGCGAGCACGTCATTCCTTGCACGCTCGTCCCAAGTGATGGTGCAGATGTATTCCAGCTTGTTTTATTCTCCCTTTATATTAAAACTCCTGTGATGTTTATGCAGGTGTGCGGACTCTTTGTTGTCTTGATATTCCAGTGTGGTCCTTTACCTCCAGGGACACACTGATGCAGAATCTTTACTTGGGGAACGAAGACTAGAAAGAGGGGAACGCACAAAAGCCATCTATCAGCTGGCAGCTTGACATTGAGCCTGTGCTCTTGGAGATGAAAGATGACACCACTGGTGCACACACACACACACACACACACACACACACACACACACACACACGCACACACACACACACACACACACACACACACACATGCTCATATTCAAATCACACATTTTCAGACAGTGGAAACATTTCAAGACATTTCACACATTAACAATGCATAGTGAGACAATTCTACAAAATTCAGTTTGAAATTCTGAGGAACTGATCATTTATTTATTCTGGATGAAAGAGTCTCTCTAAAGGTGTTCACTTGACTTGTTTTTCTTAAAGTTTATAATGTTTTTATCAACGGCGCTATAATATGGAAAAAGACATTTTTAGATGTTTTGATGATGTAGATTTTAGATAACAAGGAAATGTCAAATATATGAAACAGCAGTCCCATCACTTAGGTTAAATTGCCTGAGACAGATTTTAATTATTCATTCCAACCTCATATATAATAGCAATTTCAAAGGTTCTGTATACAACATTCAGAGCATTATTACAGCAGCAAACAACTGTTTGCAGCATTAAGTGGATTAATGGCATCCTGAGCAGAGACTGAAGTAATGCCCCCTGTGTGTGTGTTGTAATCTGTGCTTCTGTTCTTGTGGTAGACAGATAGAGGATGATTCTAATTTGAACATCACTCACACAGTTAGGAACACAGTCTCTGATTGGTTGACATGTCAGGACCACAGCCTCTGATTTGTCGGCAGACTTCATCCAAGGCATCATGGACTGCTAATTGCCGACTAGCAACAAAAACTTTTTTTCAACACGTAAAACTGGGTAGAAAAAAATCACAGTGTTGGATTTATTATTATAGATTTATTTTGCAAAGTCCCAAAAAAGACACCACAGTTCAAGGCTGGATCACAAAGCTTTTGAAAGGGATATGATCTCACTGGAGCCCTCCTTGAAATGGCACAATGGTTGGTGTTAGCTTTTGGGCAAAACAAAGTAAATCCACAAATGCAGCATTTCAAAGACATTTCACAGTAGTAACATTATTTTGTGTGTGATGTTGCTGACCCCAGAGAGTTAACTGATGTCCAGCATGTCAGATTGTTCTAATTAGGCCTGTTCAATGCTTGGTGGTTAGACAGACTTGTGCATGCAGCTCAGCTGTAAAACCTCAGCTTCAGCAACAAAGTCTGCAGTAGATTTTCAGATAACGTTGCATGAGACATCTCATCAATCTTTCACTTCCCCAACTGGACAACCATGTGAGGCAATCCACTTGCCTGAACCCAGGCACTTGCCGCCAACTGTAAAGTTCAAACTGCTATGGGCCCATGGCATAATCGCAGAAGCGTAGCACCCACCCTCCAGTTCTCCCTGTGTTAACACTAGTGGCTCTGTCAGTGCTGTTGCTCTTCACGCTGTGAGCACTGTTAGCTGCTAGCTGCTTCAGCCACCTCCATGTTGAGAACTGAGTGCAGACAACCTGAATTGGTCCCTGAATCATAGATATGACCTGCATGTTGTATAAAGCTCCTTTAACGATAATGTAAAAGTGAATAGATATGATCATATAGTGGCAGTTAACTAACTAAAAGCTTTCAGTCTTTGCAGTGCTTGTTAGTACATAATAAATGTTTGTGTTGTACTTTTCAGTAGCACAGTCAAACTGAACACAGTTTTACTGACACTGAATTACAGAAGATTGGGTTCTTCATAGTTCCCTCTAACAGATGAAGGTGGTCTATGTGAATGTGGATGTTACTCAGTGTCAAAACAGAAGTCTGAAATGTTTTTCTTTTTTGACAAAGGCTTTGGGAGACAAAATTACAATGATGTACCACTTTTGTCCTACCTCCACATGATAGCTGTTAAGGTGTCAGTATGCCTCAGGCGAAGTGCTTGTCGGATCATACAACAGCATCTAAAAAAACTCCCCCTCTTCACCTCTCTGACTTCAGAATTAGAAGGGCAGAGTCTGACCATTTCTGTAACTTTCTGAAACCGACAAGCATACCAACTGTATTTTCAGCTTTGTGTGTGGTGGTGAGAAAGTAGGCAGGTGTTTAAACTTCTCTCTCAACCTTTTTTTTATTCTTTACACAACTGTACCTGTCACTTTGTGCCAATAAGTGCAACACCATTAATGCTTTTGAGAAAAGACAACGAAAGTGTGTACGCTCTTAGTCCCATTTAAAAGATTATTGTGTCTCGCCCTTTCTATGACAGCAGACTTTGTGACCTGCCTTTAAGTGTGGCTGTTTAGAAAAGCTATAAACACTTTTGCCTTCAGATGTTGTCAGAAGACATTTGCCAGCACTATGCTTCAGAATTAGAACATTTAGGATTATGAATTAAAAAAATGTGGAGCTGCAGCAGGAGGGCTAGTGCTGTTTTCACCTTGTGAGTCAGGCAAAATGTGGCCCTGCAGACATTTGTAACAGGATGTGGTTATGGAGTGTTTATATGTCTGTGGACATATATTTTCACCCTGATTGCTTCACAACCCTGCAAGATGCAGTCACAAAACTTTGCAGGTGTGTAGCTGGGATTAAAATGAAGGCTGAGTTTCAAGATGAGCATGGTCTGTGCAAGGGTGCTGGAAGTATGGGGGTAAGAAGCAGGGAAGGAGCCACTGGCCCTGCTCACTTTACATCCCTGGCCACATTTGTTTTAAGATGGGGATTGCTGTATTGTGTCTGGAGGATGTGCCCAGGAAATGTAACCATGCAGAGAATATGGTTTTAAATGGAACATGGAGATTTCATGGAGATGAATTAAAATAAAAAATATTTACTGGAGCAGAGGTTTGTGGATTTTTCTTTTCCTTTATTGTCTAAAGCCCTATGAGCCTGATTTTGGTGATTTTTAGATGATAATACATTTGGCCTTGTCTAAGAAAACTGGGCACATTTTACAAATGTTGACAGGCTAACTTCACAACGTAATCCGTTTTCACAATGTTTGGACTGATTCTGTGGACCTTGTCCGGGGATTACCTTTCACACGTCAGATGCATTCTTAAATACTAATAATACTTTCATATTTGGTTTGGGCATAGGGTAGCATTAGGGTAGAGCATGCATGAGGCAGGTTATGATGTGGAGTCTGTTGCCATTCCTTAAATTTGTCAGACAATTTTGGTGTTGGCCCTTACTGACCGAAGTTCCCTAATCTTGTTGTCTCTCTAGTTAGACATTTTCTTTGTGTCTTCGTGTATATGACCCTGTTTTCTTCCGTTTTTTAGCCAGCTTCAAGATACAAACACTATTTACAAGCCCACTCACTCACTGTGAATTCTCCTGCTCTATTCACACATGGACTAAATCAGACACTACACAGACTTTGTATCAAGGAGCTGGCAGGATAAAGTTTGTCTAAAAAAACCCAACATGAAGTGTCTGATCCCACTGATTCACAGATCTGAGTTCTCCCATACAGCTCTCTCAGGTAGTGTCTAAATAATTTCAGGTTTGCAGTGCATGTGTGAAAGGGGCTTAACTTTACACATGTAGCAGGTTTTTCAGGATCTCTGGGGTGTTTTTCTTGGTGAAAGCTCTGCAACAACAGTGAAAAATGAAATCCTTTAGCTACAGCATTATTGCAAAAGATTTTCAAGTCAGATGCTGCGGCACTAGCGGCAGCTTGTTTACTTCTGCTTACAAGCCACATTACTCTATATTAAAGTCTCAAATGTACTGTTGCATGATGCTCCTTTAAACAAAGTAAAACAAGGTTAAAGTTGACCATCTTCACTCTTTCAGCTCCACCAGGCCACAAAAACTTACAGCTGCATCTCCACAGGCTCGGGCTCATTTCACAGGGAACCTCTCCTGTTGTTTGGGCAGCGGTGCTTGAGGCCAGGCTGTGAAGCCTTCCTCACCATGGGAGCTGGTTGTGAGCTGGCCAGGACAGAGGCAATGGAAGCTACAGTTGCTGGCATGACTCCTGCACAGCCACTGGCCCGGAGCTGCTGGAAGATGCAGGACAGGTGGCCTTCGAAGGAGCCCAGTAACAGAGAATTGAAGGCATGCCAAAGTGTAGTGAGTGTTTGACAGCAGAGAATGAGACCAGAAGGGTATATTCAATCTCTGAAACTTCAGTTGCGATGACGATGATAATGAACAAGGTCAGTTTTAAAATGAGGTTCCTGGAATGTACTGCGAGTTTATTCATCATCTGTAATCTTATGTAATAAGGTGGTTGGGAAGGCTTATGTTACCTTGTCAACCCACTGTTCAACAAAACAGCAAAGTAAGTATCTGATGAAAAGCAAGTGCAGATAAATTGACTCATTGAGAAGCATTGGAGTAAAGAAAAGTGAGCTTTCTTTAGACTGAGCAGGTCCTTGAGTATATGTGTACCTCCTGGACACACTGCAGGTCTGAATTAAAGTTCAAGTTGCTTATTATCATTATTCATAGCCAGAGGTTTAATAGTTGGATGACAACTTTAAATCTATTTCTGACACTGATATAGCATCATCTCAGCTGAAAGAAATGTGCCTAGCAACAGGAGTAAAGAACACTGCATACTTGATACCAGCAGCCGTTTCACACTACTTAACACTCCATTTAAAAAAAACATTAACTCAGTTTGTTTCTGTAGAACAACCTTGAAACCTAACTTGTCTGAACTCTTGTGATCATGAAGTGATTCAATGTAAAATTGATCAGAGGCAATAATTACAAATTAATAGAAACAGAAAAAACATGAACTCAGCCAGCAGGGTCTCTGATACTTCAGTCCCTGGAGCTTAAGCGTACTTTCTCTCATTCAATTTCAGTCCAGGCTGCACACAATAAATTGTTACCACATCCAAGTCATGAGATTAAGATTAAAGCAGAATTTTGATGGATTAGATTCATTCCATGCATGATCGATGAAAGAGGGTATTTAACCTGCCATAAAATCAACTTACAAGGCGAGTTAAGAGAGCTCTCTGTAGCCCCTTAAGGTGTTGGAGAATGTTACGCTTGCTGCAGCGGCTTAAATTAGACTGATTTAGCCAGCGGCCGGGGTGTTTTACCTGCTTTTTGTGCTCCATTGGAGCCACTGCTGATGTCGACAACATCTTGTGCTTGTGGGCTGTGTTTGACTTTTGTTTGGTTATTTTGCATCTGAGATCCAGCTGGTAGGCAGCTAGCATCTGGGTGCATGCGCTTATTTGCTCTCCAGCATGCACACCGCAATTAAATATGCTCGCTGACACTGCTAATATTCATCAAGCAATTATCTCTTTAACTTATTGACCAAGTAAGTGATTGTTGTCCTGCTTTAACATCAACATAATGTTAATACAGCGACCAGATATGATTCATTTTGGCACTGCTGACTCTCTACTGTCTGATTCATGTAAGTATATGTTTGTGTGTGTGTGTTTTGTGTGCTTTTCTTTAATGAAGAGTATGTTCTATGCAGCAACACATTCTCACCACATGCACACACACAAATATGAGGAAAAGTTTGAATCTAAAGGCACATATTCACTTTAATAGGATATGCGGCACATTTAGTTTCTCTCACCTATAAAAAGATTGTCTAATGTTGATATATAGTGTGTTTGTTAGTGTCATTATGATACAAAGCATGAATTTTTCGAGATATCGTTATAAAAGAAAGGTACCTTTGTGCAGTTTGCGGGTGTTAAGCTAAAAAAAAAAAAACAGAAAAAAACCAAAACCAAAACAAAATTGCATCTGTGCTTCTTGCAGCTCAGACAAAAAAGGGGTCATTTAAGTTCTGTCCAAACAGATGTTCACTATCACACTACAATAATCCTGAGCAAGCATTCCTAGACTACTTATAAATATGCTGTGTACTTGAAGTTTATGGAGCCTTCAACTGTGGGTTGTGGGAGGTAGCATAAATCCCATCAAGGACTTGTTTAATTGACACACAGCACATTTTCCCAACTCACCCTGACATGTAAGGGTATGTTTATAAAAAATTTAAACTGTTGCGTAGGAGTGCAGGTGAGACTGGTTTGTAAAATACAGTACAATACAAACTAGAAAATCTCCGCCAGGCAACCAAGCTGCCACCTAGGCTCTTTGCAGCCATTCTAGACAATTGTTTATTTTCAACAGATGCAGTGCAGCACGATTCAGAAGCACAGCTGAATTGACTTTTTCCTACCAACATGCACTGTATGTGAAATATAAATACAATATCATTATGAGGATGGATATATTATTAATAAGTAAAACAAACACACAAACATTTTTTATTCCATGGCATTCAGAAGTGGACTTCAACATTACAACTTCATCTATAGGCTACAGCACAACAAAATAGGAAATAACAATGACAAAAACAATGAAAACAGACCAAAAACGAAACAATGTAACTGCCCACTTACTTACGGTTCTTAAAGTGGACTCACAAATATCAAGAAAAATGACCAAATCAACAAAGTCTGCAAGTCTACAAAACTGGGCAGGCAAAACACTCCACTTCTGAAACATGCCCGGTGTGGTATGATGCCATGCAGCGAATAGAACAAAACCAGGTCGCACCCGGATCATGTCCCAGCTGTGCCCCATGGAAATGTCCCTCCTGACTCCCTTACAGTGAATATAAGATAACAAAAATGGGGAATCATTTATTTTGTACCATGCCTAAATTTAGTGGATCATAACATATGCTGAATGGAATAACTCCGCAGATGCTCCTGTTTAAAATGAGACCAAACATTTCTACGAATGTCAGGCCTGCAAATACTCGGTAAGGGCTTGTTGTTTCCAGCTGAGCAGATTCCTGGAAAACTTGTGCCCTTAGCGGCCAGTTAAAAGGAGCAAGAATTCAGACAGTGTTTCAACAATTATGAATCACCATAACCATGCGAGGCCCCAGAGCATATACAGCCATATATGTGCATAAAAAATATTAAGCTGACTGGTCCAGCAGTTTGTGAGATTAACTGCAGACAGACAGATACACACACTCACACACACATCCACACACACATACGACCAAAGGCACAATCCCGTCCAGGTTATGCCTGGTGGAAATCAAAAAACAATATAATACAATACAATACAAAAGAAATGACATCTGGAATCAACTTTTAAAGATCACCTTTGTACTGTCTAGAAAGCTAGGACTGTAGAGAGTCAGTATTTATGAAGGTTTTTAATATCAAATAAAATACTAATTATGTAATAAGTATTTATCCAACAGAATAATGAAACTCAAATAACAAAATAAATTAACAGCAGTCTACTTATGACAAATTGATGTACAATTCAAACATGTTACATAATTTTGCTCTCATGAATCTATAATTTCCATTCATCAGATAGATATGCAAACTACCTGAAATGCTGGCCTTGAATATTTCTAAGATGACTCTGAACACGCTGACTGCTCTTGGCATTCATTCGATATCAGTGATTCAGATGCTGGTAAATAAGGGAGCCAATCTCCACTTAATACTGTAGCTATTAGCAAATCAGAAAGCATATCACATTCATATTTTCTGTTACGTAAGATTAGCCTTTATTCTATTGTCTGTCTTTGGAGAAATTTGCTTTGGCCTTTAAGGTGACATAACAGCTCACAGCCTCACCATTCACACTCAATATATACATGTTCATCAAAACTGCAGTTGACGTTCAGTAACACACACACACAGATCCATATACACCAGAACATACACACCAAGAATACTGCATGATGCCCTGCAGCAAGTATTGCACGTATCCCACAATAAATGCCGTGACGCAAAGTGTTTGACAGGGCTGAGGTTCAAAAGCATTTTATCAGATCTGAATCTACAGTGCCGAATCAGCTCATTGAATCAGAATATCTTTGAATCTCCGATTAAATCTATTTAAGTTTACTTTAAATTTACTAAGTTAAAATGACAAAAACAGAGAGATTCAGTTGACGGAACAGAAGGTGGAAACACTTGTTTTTAGATGCAGCTGATGTTCACAACCTCTAATGTAGCTATAACCTGAAAACAACACGAGCATAAAATGTTGGCTAAATATGTGTCTGGAATATTGAAATAATAGGTATCGCCTAGTTATGTTTGCACACTTTTGTTTTGCTGCTTCTTTGATGAGCTCAATTGATGCCCGATGATCTGCTGATTGTTTCACTCTCAGAAGACTCGCCATTCTACAGTGTTGTTGTTGGATTTTTGTGTGGTGTTACAGAATGGTACTTCTATATCTAACAAACTATCTTTGGCTAAATACAGACACCAGGCTGCAGAGAACACAGTAATTAGAGATTAGCCATATTACATTTAGACTTTTTCTCAAAATATATTATAAATAACAGCCAGGGTTGTGTGTCAAAAGCAGGTTATATTTTGAATTTCCCAGGTTGATAAAATGCTCAAATTGTTTAATGGTGCACTAATCAGTGATTGAAAAAGTAACCACATGTAATGTGACAGGGGTCGCTCTGAGAATTATCATAATTAGCAATTTTCACCCTACTCTGCAGTTCCCCTAAGCTCTATGGAGCATTTCAGCATCTTCTCACTCATTGTTTTGGTTAAACAAAAATATGTTTGTAAATGTCTGAATGTGACTGTACTGACGTGTAGCCTGCCTGTGCAAAGTTTGTCACTAGAGAGGTGCTTTCACATTCTTCTTCTGAAGGAAGTGATGTCTGTGCACTTCCCTAAGGTTGAAACATATGCTGGGCAAGATAGATTAGGTACATTACTAATATGAAATCCAATCACAGTCTAATATGAGAAACGTGTATTGACGGGGGAAAAGAAGACACCAGCAGACAACACCGGCAAAGAAATGTGAAACCTCCAGCGCAGAGCAGACTCATCAGCGACAGTTTGCATTAGCAAAATTGTCGTTCCCAGCTCCCTTATGGTCAAAATGGTGGTAGAGATAAGAAAAACAAGGACAAGTTCATCTCATACCATGCCTAACTTTAGCAGATGGAATGAATCTGCAGATGCTTAGGTTAAAAATGAGACCAAACATTTCTATGGATGTCAGTATATCAGCTACGACAAAGGCCACAATGTGGTCTGTAACAGACTAGATAAGGTTTATTGTCTTTAGCTGAGATTATTTCTAAAAAAACTTGCAGCCCCTACAGGCTAGTTAAGAGAAGAGAGGAGTCAACAGTTAATGGTGGTGAAAAACAGTCAGGTTTTTACTCCAAATCATGAATCAATGAATCACTGCAACCTTAAGCATACAGTCATAAATGTGCACACAAAATTTTGACTAACTGACTAGTATTTGAGATTAGCTGCAGTCAGATTGATACACATACACACACACATGTTTGTACTTCTATCTTTGGCTAATCCTAACCTATACCCTAACCCTAACCAAAACTTAATTCTAACCTGAATCCTAAAACCAAGTCCTACCCCTCAAACAGGCCTATGAAAAAGTGAGGACCGACCAAAATGTCCTCACTTTCCAAAAATGTCCTCACTTTGTTGCTAAAATACAGTTTTTGGTCCTCACTATGTAGCATGTACAAGAACACACACACACATACACACACACACCAACCAAATGCATGATCCCCTCCAGCCTTACACCTAGTGGAAATAATAAGATGCTAACTACACTTACTGTCGTGATACGTCTGGTATTTGCCACTTTTGGTGCACAACAGACACATCATCTGAGTCTGGGTCTGACTGAGGCTCAAACATGTTTAGCTGAATTTCTCTGATGTCTCTTCTAACATTAGCCGATCAACCAAGTGCTAGCAGTGCTGGAGAAAGCGGAAAGCAAAACCTACCACAAGCAGCTGTGGGGGCTGGGCAGAGGCCAGATCTAAAATGTGACACTGAGGGAAAAAGAGTAGATGTGCTTCCAGCACCTTTTTGGAGCTTTTTTTTTCTCTTTAAAAAAACAAAAAACAACAACCTCTTACGTGGGAAAACCACATTAAAAAAGTATCAGCATTAGTATTTAAAACATGACTAGAGGGGTAGTTTGACTGTTTCATTTCACTGTCAGTGCTCTCATTAGCACGATATATCTGCATGCAAAACGCAGCTGTTTCCAGTAAAAAAAAAAGAAGCTAAACCCACTGTATGCAACCTGTCCAGCACCAAACTGCAGGCGAGTTAGTGTAGTGTGGTCATATCAAATGTTGTACGAGAATACATCGCTTCTTGACGTGTAAATAGGAGCCACAACAACTTAATAAGGTGATGAGATGTCACAGTTGTGTTTTCAGCTTGTGCTGCCACTAAAAAACTGTTAATGCAGATTTAATCTCTAAAGCTAAAAAAATGCTCTGTTGAATATGTTATCTTTTCTTGCTTTGTTTGATAAGTATTAGGAAATGTACAAAGGTAAGAGGCCTCTCACTCCATGTTGGTGCCGTCCCTATCACTGGTTTAAATGACAAGTGTTCTGGTGCTGATAAGAGATTATGTCATCTCTAACTAATACAGTTCATAAAAACAGCCTGCCAACAAATATTTTCAGGTATGTGAATGTTTGACTTCACGCATAAAAATGTGTTTGCCAACTGGACTTAACTATCGTACTATATCAAATGTGACCAGCTGGATGACTAAAACCTGCTGTATCAGACACACTGCGATGCTATTCTATGGATATTTTCTGTCGGGCCTGTGTGAAGAACGTTGTTCGGATTTAGTGTAGCAGAGCAGCTTGTTCACCTCCACCTCCTTCTCCCCCTTTCTCTTTTCTCAATCCATATCTTCCTCTCTTTCACTGATTGTCAACAGCCGTTTAAAGGCTGATATAATTTGCTAAAAGAACCTTTGCCAGCTGGATGAGTGACAGAAAAAAAGGAGGCAGAAAGAAAAGCTAAATAAAAAATGCATCCATATATGGTCATTTGCATTCAGACACTGGCTCATGCACCCTCTCTGGCACAAAGCCCTTGTCATATTCATACCTGGACTCTCGCCACCAACAGACACACAAATATACAATCCACTCACTGCTGCCTGTCCATGGTATTCTTCTGAGGGCAGCAGCACTCTAAATGGCAAATGCCACACAAAAATTGAAAGGAAAGGAAAGGAAAGGAGGGGAAAAGGAAAGGGATGGAGAGGAGACATGAGCGAGGAGGAGAGAAAAAGAGAAGATGACAGTGCCTGAGGGAACAAACATCACCTCCTGTCTGGCTCCCTGACAGCAAGGAGCAGACAGGTGGAGAAGGGAGGAGGACGAGCGGAGCAGTGTGTGTGTGTGTGTGTGTGTATGCAGAGGTGCAGCATCTCTCCAGCCGAGAGAAGGGCATCTGTCCGTCTCTGCTCGACTCGGACTATAGCGTGCGGCAGCTGTCCGTGCCTGTCTGAGTGCTGTGCTATTAAACGCTATACCTGGCCAGCGTCTCACCGTAGATCTGGAATACCATCATGCATCTGTCCAGCCGTCTGTTATCCTCATGCTATCTGTCACTCTGCCTGTCTGTCCTTGTGTCCGTCTATCTATGAAGCAAAGCTGCATGTTCCTATTGCAGTGAGCACACTTTCTGTCTATTTGCCCACCTGCTTGCCAATCTGATGCATCCATAGCTGTGCTGCCTTCCTGTCATTCTACATATCTTCACTGGCTTTCTGTTTATCCTGTGTGTGTGCCAGCACGGTCTGTCTCTCTGTTCCCTGTGGATCTTATATACTGATAGATGACTGGAAGATATACTGGGATCAAAGCTCCTTATTTGCTGCAGGGAGCACCCCCTCCTCCCCACTTCCTAGCACATGACAGTGGCCTTCAAAACACACATGCTGTCAGCCTGCACACATATACAGTGTACTACACATACACACTCTAAGGTGCGCACAAAAATAAAATACAAGGAGGCAGTCATGGGATAGAGAGGGCAGTGGATGAATCAAGTGTGCATGTATGTGTTTGAACATGAATATATGTGTGAAGATTTGTTTGATTTTCACAGTTGTTTTAGATCTCCATGGGGTTAAAGAGGCGCTTAGCATTAAACTGCGGGCAGGCTGACAGAAAACAGAGCGAGTGAGATTTTAACCTCACATCAGCTTCATCTGATTTGTTCTGAGTTAAAACAACTCACTAAATAATTATCTCTGATACTGACATTTAAATGAATATCAGTTTTGTTACTCTAACACCGATTAACATGCCACAAAAATGATTCATCCCACTCCCAGTTCATGCAAAGCTTTTACATTCACTGGTAGGTCTTTCCTGTGTTAAATCACTTTGGCACAAAGGTAGGGATGAATTCTGAGTGTGTAGTTCTAATAAACATCAGCGATAACCTCCTTGGCTGTACAGACAAAGAAAAACTGTACATACAGGCACTCAAAGTTCTGGAACTTAAACTTAAAATCTAGACATCTTTTAATAAACTGATCTGTCTAAAATGAAAGACAAAAATCTAGAAATACTGCCCCGTGGTTGTATGCCTCTGTGCACCAGTCAAGTTTCTCTTACAGTTTACATTTATGTCTGTAGCCAGGTTTCCATCCGAATGTCTCGAAATTTTTGAGTGAATTTAGTGAAAATGTGCAAAAAGAAAATGTGACTTTATGCCCGTTTCCATTTATTATTTTGCGATTATTGAGAGGAGAGTGCGCCATGAGATGACGTCATCAGAGAGCGTCTCTCTGCCACAAAACAAACAACACACTCGGCTGACAGTCAACAACTGATCATGGACAGATTCCTGATCGACCTGTTGGCGTTTGGAAGAACTCTGGTCACCGTTTTGTCAGAAACATATCAAACATATCTTACTTTATCGTCCACCACCATTTTTTTGTGACCACAATGTATACGTGTGACGTGATATCCGGTCCAGACGTGTGACGTGGTATCCGGTCCAGTCATTGTTTATCCGCAAGACCTGTTTCCATAGCAAAAAGTTGTACTTTCCTTTTATTGATACGCAGACAAATCCACCCCCTCCAAGCGTAAAAACTTTTTTGCGAATTTTCGGCCTTTTTTTGAA
Organism: Cephalopholis sonnerati; assembly: GCA_019142605.1. NCBI lineage: Eukaryota > Metazoa > Chordata > Actinopteri > Perciformes > Serranidae > Cephalopholis > Cephalopholis sonnerati. The sequence continues at coordinate 32,887,496 of JAGQAX010000010.1, forward strand.
TTTCTAGCGTTTCCATTAATGTTTATTTTTGCTATTTTTGAAAATTCGAATAAGAATAGGTGGATGGAAACCCTATTTATTAAGACATGGATACTTCACAACCCCCCCCTTAACACAGAGGATCTATACAATCAGCACAATTTCAAGGTGTCGTTTTGAATATAAAATGTCATAACCTCGTCATTATATCCTATTAGACATTTGTGTGAAGTTTTGTCATAGTTAGTGTATAGATATTTGAGTTTTGGCCAAAAACACATTTTGTGAGGTCACACTGACCTTGACCTGAGACCTCTAACCACCACATTCTTATCAGTTTATTCTTCCCACCAAGTGGATGTTTCTGTCAACTTTAAAGAAAGTCCCCTAAGGTATTCTTGAAATATTGTGTTCATGAGAATGAGACAGACAAGGTCACAGTGACCTTGACCTTGGACCACTCAAAATCCAAATAGGTCATGGCTGAGTCCAAGTGAGTGATTGTGCCAAATTTGAAGAAATTCCCTCAAGCTGTTATTGAGATGTTGCGTTTACATGAATGAGATACATGCAAGGTCATGAAGACCTTGACCTTTGACCCTTGACCACTAAAATCTAAACAGTTCATTCTCAAGTCCAAGTCAACCTTTGTGCCAAATTGGAAGAAATCCCCTTTAGGTGTTCTTGAGATATCACGTTCACAAGGATGGGATGGACGTATGGACGGACAACCTGAAAACATAATGCCTCTGGCCAAGGCTATCGCTGGCGGCATAAAAAACAAAACACTACCAAGCATAATGTAGTGTGTAGTGTACATTCAGTATCGGTAGCTGAGGCAGTGGCAAGTTTTCGTGTTGTTGTTGACCATTTTGGTAGCAAGTATTGCTTCAGGACTAATGAGGCTTGGCAGTTTTGCCCTAATGATGGATCAGAAATGTGCCACAACAGTTTTTGCCATAAAATACCTGATACAAAAACCAGAGATTGTATCATATTAAGCTGCGATGAGCTGTAAATTCACTGTTTCTAAGCAGAATGCAGAGGATAACATCATCTCGGACCCTCTGATCCTGTCATTGTCTCACTCACACTCACACTCACCCTAGGTCCGCAGCTACCTTTTTGGAGGGCAGCGAGAGAGCAAGGAGCGCTCACTCTACAGCTACACTGCACACTGACTAACAAAAAATACAAAATAAATACAACTGCTCGACAATAAGAATCTCAGTCTATCCAAAGGTCTCCAACCGATGATTTGATTCTTTGACCTTTAGGAGCTAGCCTTTGTGGAGCTGCAAATCCCTGCCACACTGGGCTGATGTGCTGAGTTAAACCAAGTCAAGCAAAGCCGATACATGTATTTAAAAGGGCTACAAGAGTGCACCCCGTACCAGCGGCTCTGTGTGGCTGTACTTGGGCACAGCTGTGCTAAGAGCTAAATGCAATCATCAGTATGCCAACATGCTCATTGTGACAATGCTAACATGCTGATATTTAGCAGGTATAATGATTACCATCTCCACCATCTTAGTTTAGCCTGTTAGCATGCTAGCATTTGCTAATAGCTTTGAACACAATGTACAGCTGAGGCTGAATGTTATTGGTTTAGCAGGTATTCAGTCATGAACCAAATTATTTAACAAATCAAAATTTTGCCCTGATTATGGTGCTAAATGAAAAGTCATAGGATCACTAAAGTCACAGTGATTTATCCTCTGAGGACCTTGAGTATCTGTGGCACATTTCATTGCAATCCATCCAGTAGTTAACAAGGTATTTCACAGTGAATCACAACTGTCATCCTCACGGTGGTGCTAGAAGAAAGGTCAGTCAGTGAGATTCATCCTCTAGGATCATGAATGAATGTCTGTACCAAATTTCATGGCGATCCATCCAATAGTTGTTGGGATACTGCAGTCTGGAACAAAGTCTTGAACCAATGGACTGACACTGATATCCTTGAGGCCTTACTGCTAGCGTGGCTATTGAAAACTGTTGGGGGCTGTGGATTATCATGAGCATTTTGTGCTTTAGTATGGTTTCTGAAAAGAGATTATTGTGTCACATTTTTAAATGCCATTTTTCATGGCTGTGAGAAGCCACAAATGAAATTCAACTCATGTCCATTGTATTCAAAAATCCGAGACATGTATCTCAAAACCAGGATGTTTTGGGTGAACTGATCCTTGTAACTAGAATAACACACAGTTTACAAGCTCATAAACAGTACACACAAGCTGAATTTGAACTTGTGATGCTGTGAGGACACAATAAACCCTCTAGCTTGTGGCACAAGTTGTTTACACAGTGCCTAAAAGCCTAAAAGTGAATTTTCTGGTACTGTGTACAGTACATCCAGCCTGGTTCTGCTGCCTGTCCAACCGACTTTGCCTGCCAAACACATGTATGGCAAAACTGACTCCCCAGGCTGCAGCAAAGTGCAGCACATCCAGGCAGACGTGCTCTCTGGCCCTGGGAGGAGAGGAAGAAGAAGCATTCAAAAGCCCCCCCACACACAGATGTATACGTCCAATTCAATAATGTACACACCCACTCTATCGTTCAATAATAAAGACACCAAAAGAGGCAAGTAGGTACACACTGCTTCCTCTCTTTCTTTCTCTCCTCCTCCCTCTCTTTCTCTTCCTCACACACACACACACACACACACACACACACACGCACACACACAGCCTCTCCCTGGTGGATAAATCAGTCCTTTCATGCTCTGTCGTCTGGCTGGCCCTGTTCTACTGTGTTTCTATAATAGAGAAGGAGCAGTCCCTCTCTTTTACTATTCCAATGGTCACACATACATCTTCCTCTTCCCTCCCTCTCTCTGTTCTTCAAAGGACTTCTGGTGGAGTCAATCTACAAGTACACTGTAGACTGAAGATAGGGGACTTACAGCACGTGTAATGACTGAGGAGGATATATCAGCCTAATGAAATGTGTGTATGTGTGCGCACGTGTGTGGGTATGCATGTGCAAGATGGCGCGGTATAATTTGCTCTTAAGTGATAAGGATTGAGGTAATAGCTTTTTGAAATAGGACCGCAACGATGATGAAGGTGGTCTGATTAACATGGATATAATAATGTTATCATTGGCCTGTAATCAGGTGATAGCTTAGTGTTGATAATGATGATGTTAATGATGATGATGGTGCCCCTGTTGGAAAAAAAAACTGTAATGATTCAAAAGGCACATTTTTTAAGATAAGTATGCAGTAAAAAATGTCATGTTTGTTAGAGGATGCGAAAGATGCCCCGTGGAGTTATCTTGTCAACAAACAAAAGCTATGTTTACATTCAGTGTTTTACAACAAAATGCCTTGTGAGTTTCCTTAAGCGAGGGTGTAGGTTTTGTTACAACACTGGGGGGGGTGGACACACACACACACACACACACACACACACACGAAACGGGGGCTTTGAAGGTCTCCACCAGAAAATTTGTGTGTCAAACTGCATTCTGGTGAATTTTTATGCACCAATTTGTGCCTTTTCTGCATATATACAAGGTGCAAATGTCTTTACTCTTGTCAAAACAAAAGTCCTCTGCTAATTTCATGCTTTTTTTGTAGTTCACAACCGCACATGTTCTAAATATTAATGGGAATGTGTCTCCTATGTCTCCAGCTTCCCCCCCAAAATTTACACCTATGTCCTTAAGGTCTAACAAATGTGTTAAATCCACCCCCTTCCTCATGAAACATTTGCAAAGCCAATTATTTAAATATTTTTTAATCATGCAGTGCTTGTATCCATGTTGCTGTCTTCTTCTTCACTGGCTTTCTTGGCACATTACTAATTACCACCACTGACTGTCAGTCAGCTGAAAAGTGTGAAACCACTTGCTCGAGCATCCTCCTGTGTGTGCATAATAAAAAAGAAAGCGGAGACCCACTCATAAACATTGCTCTATTGTTAAGGCACTAATATAGTCAAAACCCCCACTGGTTACCTTTAAATATTGTGGTAATATGACATAGGAGGATGTATAGGGCTGATATCTGACGATGACTCAAAATGACATCTACAAGAAGTTACTACAGGAGCACTTAAAAAAACAGCATTTTAATAAAGCTCACTTTATAATGGATTTATTATTTTAAAGTAATTACTTAAAGGTATACTATGCAGGATTTAAAAGACAATGTAAACAGTCATACAAAAGTAATCCTCTCACTTATGACTTATGACCCATTCTCATTGTGTGGCGGTGTATTTGTCTCCAGAGACTTTGCTTTCGGCCTGTATTTTCTTCTTATGTTGCTATATTTGGGACGTTGTTGGACGTGGCACGCAGGGTAGGTTGGGACTTTATAAAATATGTAGTGATCAGGTGTCAGACCGTAAGCAGTACGCACACAGGAGAAAGCTATGAATCTGCAGGCAAGGAGCTGAAAAAATGCAAACATAGCTAGGCGAAATGGCAAATTGACAAAGTTGGGGTTGGCTATTACTTTCACTTTTTCTGGTGATACTGTTTGCAAACAGAAGTTGATAATTCTTGCATAGTAAACCTTAATAAATGACCACCAATCTATAAAAGCTCTATTATAAACCGTTACTATGTTCTGAGTTGAGCACCACTTTTAAATAACTTTATAAGTTGTAATGCCTTAAAGATATACAATGCAGGATATTCCTAAAAAACAATATACAGAGTCACACAGAAGAAATCCCTCAGTCATCACTTATGACCCACTCTCTGTGTGTGGTGGTGTATTTATCTGCAGAGACTCTGCCCTCTGCCTGGATTGTCTTATTTTACTCTTATTTTCTGTGTTTGTGACATTTATGGGCGTGTACCCCCACAGCGCTCAGGTGAAGTCAGGGCTTTAGAAAGAGTGACCACATGCCAGACAGTAAGCAGCAGGCATCCAAGCGACACAGTGCTGAAAAAATGCAAGTATAGGGGGGTGAAATACCAAACATGGGTGAATCAGGGGTTGGCTTTTAATTTCAATGAAACATTTGCATGCCCAGAGTCCAGCTCTGGGGCCAACTGTGGCCAAATTTTAAACGGCCCACGGTTTGACATTCAAAATATACCACATGGCTGAGACAATATTGGTTAATAAAGCAAGATTACTTTTCATTTTTACTGTTCACCTCTCAACAGTAGGACTATCTTACAGTTTGTAGACATGCACCAGACATGTAAGAACTACGACTGGCTGAACTAATGCGTTTTCATAAACAAAGGGTAAACAAGCAAGCCAGTGGTTACCTAACAGCAGGCATTTTGACAGTATCTAATCTGGCCCCCATTCAAAAAAAGTGTGGACATCCCTGATTTACTACATTAGTTATTAGTCATTAAGAAGATAGGAAGCGTGTATTCATTAATATTTGATTAAAAAAAAACCTCAGTGGTTTCTCCAATTTAAAGAGTCTTGCATCCCAAGACAGACGAGTGTGCTTCTCATCTTAGTAATGCTCATAACTTATGAAGCTATGAAGCATTAGTATATGATTGACTGTTGATGAAAGCATTAGTTGCAACTTATAAACCCTTTTATTATGAGAAGTTAGTAACAAAAGTGATTTTTGAAACTTGCTTGTATTAATAGATTAACTCATGAGTCTTTCAATTTCTAAATGATCTGACATCCAGCAGCTGTGTAATGTATTTCTTATCTTAATAATGTCTTATAGCTGATCTATAAAGCGTTAGTTCATTATTTATTAGCAGTTAATTAAGCCATAATACAGTGTGTTATGATAAAGTGGTGCTAAACTTATGAACTATAATAAAGACACTGCAGTGTAAGTTATAGGAATATTATAGGAAAATGACAGAGATACCTAAGCTCCAGACAGGATAGCTTAACACGTGATTATTATGTAAATGTGCATGCTGTATTGATTTTTGGATGGCATGATCGTGATGCTGGTGGTGATGATCATGATGATGATGGTGGTGAAGATCATGATGATGACTGTGGTGATGAACATGATGATGGTGGTGGTTTTAGGACGGGGTGGTGATTATGACTGATGATGGACATCATGCCAATAATAATCACTTCCGACAGAGAGCCGTGATGAAGAGATCAAGAGAGGAGAAAAGAGACAAAAGCGAGAAATTAGAGGTAGCAAAAACGTGCCGAGAGATTTTTGAAGAGTCACGTTATTATAGAAGAGCGCGCGAGGGAGGGAGAGCGAGGAGGAGAGGAGAGGGAGAGAGGGGGGGAGAGAGAGGCGCGATAACAGCGTTTGTCCTTCTTGGACTCAGTTTTGTGACCGGCTGACGGGCTGAACGGGCGACGGACGAAGAAACTTGAGACAATCACACCGTGATCCGACGTCCAGAGGTAAATTCACAGCCCAGAAACCAGATAATCCTGTCATTGTGAGCGTGTGTGATTTTTTTTTCACGGCGGTCAGGCTGACTGAAGATCAGACCTAGTTTCCCCTCGCTTGGTATTTGGGAATTGCGTTTCTCTCTGCCTGCCTGCTCTTTGGCACTGCTGCTTGACATTCATCAGAGCTCACATTTTAAATTGAAATAACGGTACGTGACACCTAAAATACTTCAATGTCAATTTGTGGTTTCCTTGAGATGTTTCAGTGAAATAGATGCATGTGGTGTCTGCTCACGGCGGACGGACTCCGTGCGTATTTGCGAGACCCCGAAGGGTTTTTTGCAGGCTGTTTGTCGTCATAAAAGTATATCCCTTAAAGCTTCACGTGAAATCACCTGTGAAGTGTAGTTATGAGAAATATTACAGCGGGACCAGTTTTATAGTGGACGACATTGAACATGTAGTCCTAACTGGGAGCCCTTGGTCAAAGAGATTGAGGACCTGTCCGCTGGCGCACACTCATATGTGCTTTTATGTGGGGGGATTTCAGCGCCATAATAACTGTTGTATACACTGATCGATTCCCCTATTGATCCTTTTATTGATTCTGCCAGATTTGTAGTTCATGTTTTCTACCGACTACAAGGTGAAGAGAAAGGGCTGTCACTTTTTTTGTGCAAATTGGACCGGCGCAATATTTTTACGCGTGCGAGCCGATTCCTAACAGACGGCGGTGCGAGTGCGCACTCCTGTCTGTCTGCAAGCATCCGTTATCGAAGGACGGCTGGGGGCAGCGACAGCCAGACTGTCACATACTGAGCACCGACACCCCGGGGCAAAATATTTTACCTGCTCGCCGTCCGTATGCGCAATTTCTCCGCGGTTCAGCGCGTCTCTAATGAGGTTGATCGGCTCCGAGTCGCTCCAAAAACCCGGCTTAATTGCGTCCATTTATTACGCGACCCTATAAGTCGGTGATAATAAGTATTTGGCTTCATATCCAGGGGTGTCGGTGATGCGCTTGTGCAGAATGCTCTCTTTTTTACGCTGTGCACAAATAGTAAGACTGTTTGTGTTTGTGTTAAACCTAAAGCATCCATTGCCCTTCTGGGAAATACATTTGCTTAGATTTACGACCTACCGTCCCAGGTTATATCGATTATTGCAGGCTGCTGTGTACTATATTTTTGTAAGAGCAAGAAAAGTGGGTCTGCCGTATCTATATATAATTTCCTCATGATGTGGAGAGCACGGCGAGCTTTTGATACAGTCATCTTTGCAGCTGGGTCAATTCTCAAGTGGAAAATATGTGTGCTCTTATAGCCTCTTGTTGAGCTTATACATAATAACTAATGTGAATGACTTCCACGTACACACACACATATGATGGGCCTTAAGCGCCTGTAATGGCTGTGATCAGTGTGAGGCATGTTTATGTATGTGAAAAGCTCATGTATTAAACATCATGTATTATACATCACTGTCCCGCGAGGGTAAATGGGTACAATCAGTCCAATGTATGTGTGAACGGCATGATTACATTTGTTTATGTGTGTCTGGACTGATACGTGTGTGTATTTTTGCATAAGTTTATGTCTGAGTATCTTCCACTATGTGCATCTTTGATTGCGTGAGCACTTTCCTGCAATTTTCTCTGGACCTGCCATGGAATCGCAAGGTTCTTTTTTTTGCAGAAAACAGGACGAGGGAGACGAGTGATTGGACACACACTCTCTCCTCTTCTAATGTGGTTAAGAGAGAGAGCGCTGCAATCTGTGTGTCAGCATTCAGTTAGCGATTGTTTACACCAGATAGCTCTTGCATTTGCCCAGATGGGGACCAAAGAGCGATAGGGAGAAGAGAGGGGAGAGGAGAGGGAGAGAGGAGGTTAGGAGACATCAAGGGAGGAGAGGAGGGGTAGTAAGATGGAGAGAGGGGGCGTAGATGAAAGGTGGACAGAGGTAGGGGTGGGGCAGAACATCAGGAGAGATTAAAAGAAAGACGAGAAAATGAATGGAGAGGGGAGGAAGATAGAGAGGAAGGGTGGGGGTGGTGATGGAAACAGACACGGAGTTGGTGACTTACGCTGGTGACAAAACTGCCTGAAGAATAGAAGACAGGTGTTGTAGTTGTGACAAGCGAGGGAGACCGAAACCCATTAGCGGACATTACTGTGTATTATGGCCGACAGTAAGAGGGGGTTCAGGATAGATGTTGGGATACTGAGAGCGAGGTGAAGATGCACCTGCAGAAAAAAAACATCAAGGACGTATAAAAAAGGTGTGTTCAAGAAAAAAATAGAGAGCTGAGGATGCACTGGGGAACGGAATTTGAATTCAGGTCTTGAATGAAGATTTTCATGAACCATCTTCCCCCACCAATGTTACATAACCTTGTTGCCTCTCCTGCCTGGAGTGCCTTGTAAAGTTTTGCCAGGAAGACAGATTACTTACTAATTATATTCCAGAGACTCCGCTGGCTGTCTTTCTTTTAAGACTCAATCAAACTCCATCAATGACGTGATGTCAGAGATGCTCCTAAACATGCTGATCACCCTGCTCTGGTTAGGAGTAATGGCTTCATGTGCAATCCCCCCTATGGGGAACACACACAGGAAACATGGTAAACGATCAGTGAGTTTCTATTTCCTTTTGATTCCCTCCTAATGAGAATGGGAGAATCCCCAAGATGTGCACCCATGGGGGCTTTTCTCTTCCGACAGAGTGTGTGGCAGTCGACGGACGCATACCATTCATTAGCTGACAATTCAGTGAAATGAATCAGACAACATGGCCTCCCAGGGATCCTCGTGTAGAACAAGGAAATAAATGCTTCTTGCTCAAGACACGAACATTCCCTAGGGCCCTTGCGCACAGAGATAATGTAATGGCAGAATTCCCTTTCCGATTGTTTCAAACGGGAAATGAAACAAGGAGCTTCCTGGATCTAACGTCGCCTAAGATCCTGCTTGAACACCCCTCTTCTTGCTTTCCAGACATGGGGAAAATGGAATGAGCTGTATAAAACCTTCGGCAGAGTGCCTTTCCTCTGGTGTCAGTCTTTTGAAGGGGGAAGTAAAGCCTGTGACTCTGCGGTGACTTTGTGCGGAACTGAATCTCGACTATATCATCTCCAATTACCTACTCAAGGCAAGCAATTTTTCATCCATACGTGATGCTCCCTTTAAACTCCGCATAGATGTGAAGGATGATGTACTATACCTTCCTTCAGTGCCCTTTGATGGTGATCGTGCATCAGAGGAGGTGAAGACACATGATTGCTGATGCTGACTTTTTTTAAGACGGGGAATTCGCTGAGGGTTTCACAGCACGCATCTCCCAGGAAAAGTGTGGAAATTAGCTTGAACATCCTTCATGCTTTTCCCCATCATGTGACGTGTCCCCAGTGTCCCCCCGATGCAGCGCTGTGTTCCACAGTGTCCCATGATGCAGTGCTGCGTCCCCAGTGTCCCCAGACTGAGGTTAGAGCAGGACACGTTGACCCCAGCCTGAGCAGTGCTAGGCTGAGACATGGAGCCATTCTCTCCCTGGTGGTGATGGGAGGAAAGGGAGGGGAGGAGGGCGGTCATTTGGAGGAAATGGCTATGTCTAGCGGTGCAGTGTTTTTCCTCTGTGGAGGCCTGTGGGATGGTGCTGCAGAGTCTGTCACGGTCTGATTGTTCTCAGACCAACACCGCTGTTTACTCCCGTGCATGTGGTAATGCAGGAAGGTGGAGGTGCATATATGCAAGCACCTATTTGAGAGAAGACACACACACACACACACACACACACACACACACACACACACACACACACACACACACACACACGTCTGCAACTTAGGAAACTCATACATAATCACTGTGTTCAAACTGTCTAGAAAATTGTACATGCACGCACATAGACACAAATTCAGATTTTTCCTCAATTTTCTCCCTTCAACAAGAATTGAAAGTATGGAGGCGCATTCTCTTTCTACTGTCAGCAGGGGGTCTGTATTACTGCCAGAGTGGACTGAATTTCAGAGTGGGATGTTAGATTGGTGGAGACAACTCCCAGCTCGTGGTGGAAGGCTGTTTGGTTTGGTGGGATGAAGGAGGACTCCAGTGGAAAAAGTACAGCAGCTCGCTCCACCGGAGACGTTATTATACAGAAAGACGGGAGGCTGCTCCGGGCTGAATGTGTGTGTCGGTGTGTGTGTGTTTTCTCTGTATTTACATTTATACCCTGCTGTGAAGAAATGACGAAGGGAGAGGGCAAGAGAGTCAGACACTGACAGAACGAGAAAGCCTAAATGGCTGCTGGTTGTGTGTGTGTGTGTGTGTGTGTGTTGTTGGTTATAGACTTGCTGCCACTGGCTGAAGTATTGGAGTGGTGAGCTAGAAATTAATCTTTTCTCCAGTTGTTTCTGCTGAAAAGTTGATTTTGAGCCAGGAATCGAGTGCTGGATAATGATACTGAACATTTCCTTATATTTCTGTCAAATCCTTTTAGAAAGATTTCAATATTTGCATGCGCCAGGTACAGGAGGAAGAATACTATGTTAACGGTTAGTTAAACGAAACCAGCTGCAAAGAACTACCTTAGAACTAGTTTTGGGCAGTGATACATTACTGACAGTGATGTGATTACTTTTTTTAGAGTAGTATATGGAATTACAGTTTTAAATCCAGTAACTCAAATACAGTTACAAATCCCAGTAGCATTCCATTAGTTTGACATTTTGGGGGTTTGACACTCTCGCTGTCCCTCAGGGACTTTGATGGCAATTTCTTCTCTGTGCGGTCAGAGGACAGGCTGTTGTGGGGTGTGTTAGCTTGTGCAGGGGAAGGATGTGTTGGGAGACAGCCTCTACCATTAGAGGAGAAATGTGCCTCCTGCATGGTAAGTCTTTCACTGACATGTTGTATCTTCTGAGCCACCAGCTTACCACCAGTAGCTTTGCCTACATTTCACCGGTAAGCCTTCAGATAGCTTATTTTAGCCCAGCTCCAGTGCAACATGCGGTCACTGGGGCTGAGTTAATATTAGTTAGAAATAATCGGAAAGGGAATTCTGCCATTACATTATGGTCAGTAAAAAAAAAATCATAACCTTAAGCTGAAAATTAAAATTACATCACTTTACGTAACGCAAGCTTCTACAACATAGCACTTAAACGCAAAGTGGAAGATTTATTCTCCTTTAGAGTAGGACAGCAGATTAAATCCTTCCCACATAACTCAAGTTAAGCTCAAATTTCTATTGGAAAAAGTCAAATTTAGTTTGATTCTTGTGTGGAGATCTGCCCAGGAAATTTGCTGCTCATACCCTTACTTTAAATCATAAGTCATGGTGGTGGGAGGACTAATGTGTACAAAAGAAGAACAGATCAAAGGCCAAATCTCAGTCTTCACCCTAAGGCCTAAAACCTGAACCACTGCAGACTTACAGGGACAGTTCACCCCCTGAAACGAAAATTCATATTTTTCCTCTTACCTGTAGTTCTAGATTGTTTTGGTGTGAGCTGCAGAGTGTTGGAGATATCATCTGTAGAGATGTCTGCCTTCTCTCCAGTATAATAGAACTAGATAGCACTCAGCTTGTGGTGCTCAAAGTGCCAAAAATATTCATTTTAAGAACTCAACAACAATGTCTCTTTCCAGAAATCATGACGCGGTTACTCAAGATGATCTACAGACCTTGTTGTGAGCAGCTCCAAATGGGAACTAACTACACTTGTCAACCGTATCACTACACAGAAGGAAGCGCGAATATACTCATGGACAAGAGGCTCATGCTCGTGACAGCATGAGATGTAAATTTTAAAGAAGTATTTCACTGATATAAAGCGAGTCCGCACACAAAACTGGGTCGTCTGTGCAGCAGAAAGATGCAAATTCTTTTGACACTGGTGCTACACGACCAGAGAAAACAGAGAAAAAGGACTGTAGCATTCACTTTTGCTCAAGAGGTAGAAAACCTACAACTACCAGAATACACTGTGCCGCACTAGACCAATAAACGCACCTGCTGGCTGGTGATGTAATGCAAACTTGTCTGTTTGACACAGTGGCGGCCGGCTGTCAACAGACAGTTTTGTATTACAGTTAAATGGTATGCTAAAACATGCTTTTGAAACAAATTTGAGGGAACTCACTAACAGAGTGTTGGTTTATATTTGATCTGGGCTGCTTAGTTTTACCATTTGATCTGAGTTTTTTTAGTCTCCATTTTGATTGTGTAGGAAACAGTATGGCGCCCACAGTCTGGCAACACGAAAATACGAAAGACCTGTATGTAGTTTGAGCAACAGCCTGGGAGAGACAGCAAAACTCTGCGAATTCCAAGGGAGTTAGAATGACGAAGGGATGAAGATAAGTTTACCACAGTTCATTTAGACATACTACCCACATTGCTTTGATGCAAAGCTGGTGAAGATCGTGAAGTATCTCTTGAACAGTAATGGTGTCCCCCTTGGCTGAGCTGTGATACTAGCTCAGTGGTACTAGGTAAGCTAGCACACTTCCTTCTGTGCGATGACTGGTTGTTGGGTGCAGCTTGGGAGAAAGAAAATACTTCCTACATGAAACTGCTGGTGTACTGGCATATTGGGTAGTGCAGCTCGTCTGCCAGGCCGAACATCCTTGTGCCAGTCTTCCTTGTTTACTGTTTTTTTAATGCTTCCAGGCTTCCCATGGTAACCCTTGTTTTAATGTCACAACACTATGAATGGTGGGTTATTATCTCAGGCAAAGTCTGAGAAAATACCGCTTACAGAAAGTGTCCAAAAAGGGCTCAAAAGCTGACAGTGGGACAGCCCTAAGCCTTCATGGACTATGTGTGCATGAGTGTGGACTTTGGGACTGGGCCAAAGAGGAGGCATATCAGTCACACAGCCCAGCTTGCATTACTTACATATACAAGGATAATGAAGGCAGAATCTATAAGGGAGGTCAAATCTTACTCAGCTGCACTGAAATAGAAGGTCTACAATTAGTGCTTTAGCACATGGGCTCTGACACATTGATATTTTTGTTAAATTTGATTTTCTGTATTCAGACATCACATTGAAGTGATTCGTTTTGGTGCAAATCTTTAAAGCGTGATGGAACAGCAGCTTTCAATTTCACAACTTTCACTGGCTTTCCATTTCCTCGTCCTTATTTCTTAATTCATAAGCACACATGAAATTGAAGGCAGTAACTGTAGCTACTTAAATAATTTCACCATGGTTTAACACAATTTAGGAAGACTTTAATAAGCTTTGCGACAAAAGGTGCCAATGACTGTAACCAGCGTTTTGGAATTAAATTTATCATACTCAGGAAATTAACTGTTTTTCTGAACAATTGCTTTTGAACTGAAGAATGTGCTTACGCAGATGGTAGCTAATTTTTTCTGTTATTTATCACTTATGTGTTTTGGCTCATCTTTATCAAGGCTGACAGTAATTCTAGGAAAGGTAGGAGTGACTGTGTAGGTGTTTGCTTGGGCTAGTGGTAATGTGCATCTGCACGGCTGCTTGTATCACATCAGCTGCAGACGTGTGTGTGTGTGTGGCCGTGACAGAAAGAAACCTACAGCATAAGCTGCCACCCCTGACATAGGAGTCCTGTAGGAATAGAGTAAATCCTATTGTAAATTTGCCTACTCCATGAAGATAATTGGCTTATTCCTGTGTTAAATAGCCGGTCCTACAGGACACTGACTGGGCTTAGCATGCTCCGTGTAGACAGTGTGTCTGTTCCTCTGCTTCTTAGGGACTTAGAGGCATATTACATACTGAATTACTGTATGACAATGATGAACTGATAGCTGCAGCGTGTAGCCCAGAGCTCCTGTACAGGGACTGACACGCACAAGAATCTGCAAGGGCACGAGTTTGATTCCCACAAGGTGCACCTCTTATACTGCATGGTTCTTGCTGCTTGATGTATGAAAAGAAGTTATACAGACAGGCTGGTTTAGAAACAATCTGCGCATCCAAGACTTCAGAGCTACATTTCCCATGCCTCGTAAAGCTCTCAATTTCTGGTTTTCATGCTCAAGTCTACACAACGGTTCCAGGCTTCTATTGAGCTTGGATGTGGAGAAAGTGTTGCTTAGCCTTACCTAAATCATTATCCACACATCAAACACCATCTGGGTTTTCACTCCGTTACTTTGAAGATTCCTTCCTCATCAGTCCTGTGCCTAAAGGAAACGCCGCAGATAAATGTGTGTGAGCGCACGCACATGCAAACGAGCTTACATGTGGCTCTTTTTCTGCCTGTTTTAACCCCGTAGTTGCTCAGTAACCGCACTAACAGAGGTTGCCTCTCTTGTTTCTTGGCCTCTGGGCAACTGCTTAGTAATGAACCCGGCCCCAGCTGATCCAGCAGCTCAGAAGGGGGGAAAAAAGCACCAAAATGCTCAAACCAGAAAATGAGAGATTCAGAGATGGATGAATTGTCAGCGGATGTGCAGCTGTTCATGTCTGTGTGTGTGTGAGAGGGAATCTAGAGAGCTAGCACGCATAATTCTGGGACATGACCGAAAACTGTCTAGTTAGAGTGCATCAGGAAATGGATGAAAGGGAGAATTCCCTGCACGTGGTGAGAGGAGAGAAATGGAGCTCAAAATGCTTCATCTGTGTGTGTCCTGATGGCTGCTTAGTTGAACAAAGACAACCGAGAGACAGCGACTACAATACCTTTTTTTAAACCAGTGCTCACTCTCCACCAAAACATGCTGGACATGCTGCGGAGAGAAATGGTTGAAAGCATCTTTTTAAAGGTTGACTGATGATATTGAGCAGATGAAATGGCAGCACCTCGGGGAGGGTTTTTGAAGTTTAAAAATACAGAGGCAAAGTGAATGTTTGTTCATGCTTATCCCAGTGTCAAATTACATTGATAAATATCAAGATTTTGAGTTTGGTGTGATGCACTCTATCTGGTAATGTATTAGAGCAAGCGGCCTTTTCTGACAGCTTTATGACTCTCTCCAAGTGTGCACATGAACATGTGCCCAGGTGTGTGTGCATCTGTGTGTTTTCCAACCTCTTGAGAATCACAAAGGGTGAGCTACAGAGCATGAGGTTCATCAGTAGTGTAATTAATGTAGTGCGGTTCAGTTGTCATGCATGATATTTCAGCGCTGCGATCTACTTGAGAAGGCTTTTTGATGAATGGCCAATTAGAAGCAGACTCCTCAAGCCTGGTGGCTGACTGATCTCTTTTTAATGGCACTCCTGTTTCTTTGATAAAACGCAAAATGAATCATCGATACCCTGGCCCCGAGGAGCACCGAGCACAGAATTTAATTGTAATTGGGTGTGTAGCAGCACTTTGGGATCGAGGCTGTGCCTGTGTGTGTATTTAAAGAGTCTGTGTGAGACTCTTTGTGTATGTGAGAGCACTTTTGTGGTAACGGTGGTCAGCTCCAGTCATACTCTGATGCACATGGCTGCCTTTCCGATGCATTATATCTAATTCACTGGTTATGTGTGTTCATCTCTATTCCTCTATCTACATTATCTACATTGATCTGCTAAATGTACATTTCAGCGACTGTGTACAAGTACAGCAGCCCAGCTGTGTGTGCTTACAGCAACACCAATCGAGTCTCATTGTCACTGATTTTTTGCCTTTGATTGCTATTAAAGCACACTTCAATTAGGCCTGGCACGTTTCCCTTCTGAAAAATCCATGCTTAAACTGCACTGCTGTGTTTTTGATGCTTTAATCAAAAAGTCTCATTTTATATTCACAATTAATGTTACAGAAATGAAAAGACGAGAGCGAAAAAACAGGCTTAAACTTTCAAAGAAATACAAAGCCTGTTTTCCCCCCTTTATTTGCCAGTTACTCGGGAGATGGCCAAGATGTATTTGCTGTTTCTCTGAAGGGGGTGTCATGGCAGGGGAGGGTGTTGTTTGAACTGAAGCTGTGAAAACACACCGTGTAACAATTTGAGCAAGCAGCTAGCATCTTGAACCAAAGAACTCACCAGGAGCCTTTGGACCACCCAATGGGCAGCAAAGATTTTTTGCTACGCCTTTTATTTTTGCTGCACTGTTTTCCCAGGGCTCAGCCAACTGGAGATTTCTTTGCTTCCCTAAGCAAACAGAACAGGTTCAAAATGAGGTGATTAGTGTTGTCAAAATGTCACCGCATCCCCCACTGATGCTGGAGGGTTGGGACAATAATCTTATAATTCACTGCATGAAACTGTGGGAATGTGTCTCTTGTACCTGCCTGCCTGCAAATGGCACATACACTGTGAGGCCTCTGATTCTGAGGTTTATGTGTGCTTTCCTCAGCCGCCGTCCTCAGCTCCACCGCACAATGCGATGCGGCTTCCAGCTGAAATTGCGAACCAGACCTTTCACACTTGGTCACAATGGAGGCTTGCTCAGGCAGGTAGGCACTTGGGAAGATACAGAGGGAATCTTATTTTGTGGATTTAGACTTCATAAACATCATTATCATCTCCCCGACCTTGAGTTGCTGCGCTGTTCAGCGGCGACCCCAATTTTGTCAGAAACCTTGAATGGTGATGCATGCGGTCTCGCGGGCACATGGGCAATCGAGTCAACAAAAAGGATTTTTTTTGTGTGTGTGCGTGTGGCACATCGGCATGTGTGTTATGTCTGTCTGAGAGCGGGTGCGCACATCTACGTACGTGCGCTGACTCAGTAATTTTTTCCCTCATGCTGCCTGGAACCGTCAGCATCTTTCCTCCAAACAAAGTTTTCTGACTGTGCCTCTGCCAGATTTAAACTATGTAGAACATTAGTGTAACAGCCCACGCTCTTAGAATACAGATTTGTTCTTGAGTGCACGCCAAATGGCCTCTATATTTTATGAGCCTTCTCTCTACTAACATACCGTCTTGAGACTAATTATCATGGTCGCACTCAAACACAAAGCTCGTTTATTATTGCATTGACATCACATTTGTTTTGGCTTGGCCTACATGGCAGGGACTTCACAGCGATACAATGCTGGAATCATGTTTAGAGCTTGACAGAGCATGCTTTGGATGGAGAATCTGTTCCTTGTTGCGTTGTACATGGTGTTAGGCAGAAAGGTTGTTTGTTCTTTACAGTCTTGTCACTCGTCTCTCTTCAAGTGGACTGTGTTTTTTTTTTTTTTTTCTCCTTTTGTACGTAGAGGGCTGATACACACAGTGAGCTGCTCACTGGGGAGTCATGCTTGATTCTTGGGAAGCAGTTTTCCTCTCTTGGCCTAGAAATGCCTTGATACTTTTTTTTTTATTATCATAATACTTTTCCCCCAGCATATTGTTTCTGTACACTGATTCCAGCTATTTTTATACATACTGCAAGACTATTAATAAAAGCCAGAGTAATGTTGGTCTGAAAAATGGAAATGGTACATGAAAGAGGATTTGAAATTTTAAAGGAGCTTCTAGTAATTGATGTATAATTGATTTTTTATGTATATTTTAGTATATTTCTATGTTGTGTGGAAATTATTAAAATACAATGTTTTTATGTTCTGCAAAACTTAACACAGACTTCTTACTTTTTAGGGATGCATGATCCTATTTTCGAATAACATTAAGTATTTTACCAATCTACCAAAAAACAACAACATTCATTTAACATGCTTACTTATTCCTGTCTAGGGTCATAAGTTCGCCAGCACCTATCCCAGCATGCACTGGGCAGAAGGCAGGAAACATCCCGGGCAGGTTGCCAGTCTATCGCAGGGTGAGAACAGACAGACAAGCACAGATAGACACACAAACACGTTAATCCACCAATAACAGAGTCAGAGTTTGAACTGTGATAGTTTCAATGTTATAAATAGAGTTTTGGTTTTATGTCTAGAAGTCAATGATAATTTTTTTAACATGCACGGAATAGAACATTATAGCCAGTCTGGTTGCCAGAAGAAATTGTTGGCATTACATATTTCTGCAAACCATGAATAAGTTATATTTGCACATTTCACACATATCACATCGTTTCTTATGTGACAAAATATATGAGCTGACTCTGTCATCTGGAGGTGGAGGTGGAGTTGATAGTTGATAGGGTGTCACCTAGGTGAGACGGCTGCCAAGCTGCAGACTAATGCAGACTACTGTTTGAGATGAACGAATAATAAAACTGGTTGTGTTATAGTGACCCTTCAGTTTGTTTCCACTGGCTTTTTTAGGCTCCACTCGTGGGTGTTTTGTAGTGACCCGTCAGCATGGATAATACCATAAAAAATTGCAGTTCTTTGTTATGAAGACATTGCTGCTTTTCCTGCTGGGATTGTGGCCTGAAAAGAGGTTGCTTTTTACTGAGACATTGCTGCTTTATCTGCTGGGATTGTGCCCTCCCAATGGGGGTATTTAAAACCAAAACATGATCTTTCCTAACCATAACTAAGTGGTTTTTAAGCCTAAACAGTGACAATTTAGTACAAAACTGGGACTCAGTTGCAGAGACAAAAAACACAAAACACCAAGAACAATTCATCAAATCCAAATCTTTACCTAGGAGGTCAGGGGGGAAGAATCCATTCAGGAAAATCCCACAAAAAGGCCATAAATCCAAGCAGAGACAAAAACCAAGGAATCAACCACACGGAAAAGGTTGGAAGGCATGAATACACTAAGGCCACGTATACGCGAAAACGATCCACTGAAAACGTAATCTTTTCTCATTTTTGTTCTGAAGAAAGTTCTGCGTTCAGACGACAACGTTTTGATAACAGTCACCGTGCACATGAATCCTCAAAAACGCTGTAGTATACATGCCAGGCCAGTAGTTGGTGGTGTGACTTTGTAATGAAACAACATGCGCCTGCACACATGCGCTTGCTTCTAGAGCGGTGATGTATAAACAAGCAAAATGGCAATCGCACCAAATGTTTGTCTGGCCAGACGACAGAGGTGGAGTTGCTACAGTATATCTACACTTTGCTGGAGAAGCGTTAATATATTCAACAGGGTGAGCAGCACAAGCAGAGCTCGGGAGTCTACCATTGTTGTTGTGATCTGTCGACTTTCTTGTGCATGCCTAGTGACTGGAACCATAATGCGCATGTGTGAAAAGCCTCAGTTTTCAGAGTACCTGCGTATGCTGCAAGTTTACATGACTGTTTCAAAACATTGCATTTTCAGGCACCCAAAACGCTGCAACTAAACACAACTTAAGTTTACTGTCTTCAGTTGAAATCGTTGTCGTATTAACAGGACCTAAGACGACAATGACAATCTGGCAGCTAAATGGGGGAAACACTGGGCTTTAAAAACACGAGGGCTGATGACGAACTACACGCAGGTGAAACACATGAGGAAATTAACAAAAGCAGGAAAACTTAGGAAGTAAAAGAAACACTGAACACAATGACAACACTTTTCAAAATAAAACAGGACCTGGACACAATAACATTAACTTAAACTTGACAGAATATCACATAAACTTAAACACACCTTAACTACAGCGTTATGCTGTAAACATAAAGTTTCAACATATCTGCTATAACGTGCAAATGTTAAGTATCTGTGGTTTGCAGAAACCTTCAATGCCAAGATTTTTTCTGGTGATTGGGTTGTTATAGCCGCTACTTATCCACTGTAAACCCACACAGGTGTTTTCAGTCAATCGGCTGATTAGACCCTCAGTTTTTGACAGAATGAATGCAGTCATCTACTTAGTCTGATTCCATATTTCTGATCTGACACTGCGACTCAGATTTGCTCAGCGCTTCAAATAGGTCTGTGCTGTACCCATTGACATCTGCCTCTGTTGACTGGCTAAATGCCCATCGGTTTGGTTGAGAACTGAGACATCCTTTCAAACTAGCTGGACTGCTGTCTAGCTGAATTCATGAAAAATAGCAACAGAAAAATAACTCTTGTTTTGTCCTATTTCTTAATCAATATAAAAAAAAAAACATAAACTGCTCCACAGCTGTTAATTAAAATTATGGTGCGATAGATCACTGTCTGATTGATTAGAGCAAGACAAACAAACAAAAATGAAAATGAACAACAAAATTGCAATTAAGTCTAATATATCTTTCACCATCAGCTCCTTATGGGCAGATCTATCCTTGGATATACCTGTGAAATACATCAGCACAGTTTGCAGAAACAGTATAATAAGCTCCAATTAACATTTGGTCTTAAAAAACAAAACTGATTTCACTGTTTCTGATCCTGGTGTTCTCCTTGCAGGTGATTAATTGCGTCTTCAAAAATGAATGTGCCATTTGGTATGGCTCTACAGAGGCTTGACTGACATCGCTCTGCCTCCCCTGTTAGTCTTGATGCACTTGTTACATCTTATACCATTCAGACCTGTAGGAAATGGAGGCTAGTGACCTCCCAGTAGAGCTTCGCCTAACTCCAATCTAATCAGCCGCAATAAGTGAAAACACCTGTGTGGGTGTGCAGGGCTGCTGAGGCTAATGTTGCTGTGCAAAACAGCAGAATATCATTGTTATTACTCAGTGCCACCATCAGCTGAATTAATACTTAATACAGACTGACAGAGGGGTTGACTATGTATCACGACACAGTGGATGCCAATAATATATTTAATCTTGTTGCAAAGGTCATACAATGCAAATTGCATTTTGGAATATTTAAAGGGTGTCTACACCCTTGATTTGTGCCTTTCTCCTCTCGGCCAGAATATTAAAGAGATGCATTGTAGAGAACAATAATGAGCCAGAAGTTAATGGAGGTCCCAAGCCTTACCTGTTTAAACCTTTTGCTGTGTCTGTGGCTTCAAGAGTGAATCTATGTATGTCCAAGACAGGACAGGAGATGTCTGGGAATGGTGCAAAGCTAAAAATAGCTATAAGGTGTTTTAATGCACTGTTTATACATACTCCTATAAAAAGTGATTCACCACAATTTGTATATATCCCACATAATCATGACCCTAAAAGTGATCTATGTTACTTTACTTGCATAGACCTAACCTACATAACTTTACATTCAGTGTGTAACGGAGTCATTCACAGAGTGCTAATTCATTAGATATAATACAAACTGATGGATGTGCATTTTTGTAAGATATCATATAATTGATTGTATGAATATGCATAGTAGTGTTTTTGGTCATTTATGAGCATTTTCAGTTTTCACTACCAACTATATTTTTTGTGCTACCTGTGCTACAACAGTCTTATAGAATGGGTTAGTCAGTGTTCTTACTTTTTTTACTTGGCATGGCAACTTTTCCCACTGTTAGGGGGGTCAAAGAGCAAAATATACCTTCAGGAGGTGTCACAGAATGTGGCCTAACTGACTTCAAATCCAAGGAGGCACAGTTCAAGTAGTTTTGAGCGCACAGTAAGTGCATTGTTGGACAAATCACATGTATGACCAAAATACAACAACAAGGATCTTTGTATTTATGTGCACAGCACAAAAGAAAAGAACATTTTATATAGAAATTAGACAACAGTAGAGAACAGCGCAAGAATATACCTAGTGTATAGATATATTATTTTTATTGAAAAAGATGTGCATGGTAGTGCAGGTCTTTTTCAGCTTTCCTGTGGCACCCCTCTGTTCAAAACCACCAGTGACACATTTCAATGCCTGCAGCAAGTATAAATTCCAGTACAGCACAGCAGGAACAGATTGTCCCCATAGCTGCTGACATTTCTTCTTATCCACAAGTAAATAAATCATAGTTGTATTCAAACATAGTAATTACATGTTATTATGTGCTTAATGACGGAAGTGTTTGCTCACCTGTTGCCAGTGGTTGTGCTTGAGATGCTTGTCTTTGTGGCAGCATCCACTCTGTGTTTGTCATCTGTGATCACGGGCTGTGATGCTGACTATACTGCTGACGTTGGTTCAGCTGACTCCCACAAATTGGCTCATAAATTTTACGGCCATTTATGTCTGAATACTTTCCCAATTGAATTTTTTTTTTTGTTCTCGATTGGGCAGTTAAAATGCCCAACAATAACTTTTTCTGCCAGAAATGACCGGCCTTGTGCCCCCCAGATATTGGATTTATTATACGACATGTATCAGCTCTGCTCTGCCACTTCCTGACTGCATTTGATGTGTTTTCAGCATATCAGACTGACATGTTTACAATTGTTGATTCGTTCCTGTGTTGTCCCAGCACCATACACATTAACATATTCCTATGTTCTACTTTTGTCACCCTCTCTTTGCATGCATCCACACAGATATGCTGTGACATACCCAATATGGTAAATGTCAGCAAACACAAAAGCATGCGCATGAACAGATACTCCTCCGATCTGTAGGTGCACACGCACACGCACACACACACACACACACACACACACACAAAATCATAAGCCTGAAGTGCACCTCCCACCCTCTACATACACAGGGGGGAAACAGCTGGAGATGAAGCAAATGTGTAGGGAGTGTGTGTGTGTTCTGGTGTGACACATCTGTGTAAAGCGACACGAGGGGGTCCTGACAGATATGGGCTGAGTGAGAGCCTGTTTCTGTTGTGCTCTGTCACGCTGAGGCTTCTTCCACATGCCTGCCTTCCACCGTCTGCCTGACGCTTCTGCTGGCTGTTAGGTAACCTGATGCTAGTGTGTGTGTGTGTGTTGATACCACCACATTCTCGCTCGGTTAAAAGCGTTGGTGCAGCGTGACCTCGGAACTGAGCGTGTGTGTGTGTGACATGGCATTAGGTCCCATGAAAGATGGAGGGTGAGAGATTAAAAGGACGCGACACAAGGGCGTGAGAAAAGAAGCGGCCGCTGGAGCTGCTTTATGTCTCTGTGTGTGTAATGGACAGAAAGTTCAGTTGATGAATGAGAGCATCAGTGACATCAGCGCATCAGTGTGTGACCATGGAGACGACATCGAAGGCCTCGGCGAGCACAAACGATTTCCATTTTGTGTTAAAATTCCATTTCTCTGTTTCTCTTGCCACCATGCACTTCAAGGTTAGCTCATAAGTTATGCTGCGAGTATGTGTTGAAATCTGACATTTTTTTTGGCTGTGTGAGCTTGCATAAGTGTGTGTGTGTATGTAGTTTTGTGTGTGGGCTCCCAGTGGGGATTGTATTTCGGTCGGTCAAGCCTGACAGATAACAGCCCACCGTGCTCGTCACATCTATTATTGAGGGGACGGGAAATTGATCGGCTCTAACGGTGAATGTTACCCTGCCTTCCTCAGTGCCTCAGTTCCTCTGTCTCCTCTCTCTACTGCTGTGCTCCCTGCATTATTTGTCCTCCATCCATCCCATCTCGCTGTCGGACTCCCCGCTGCCCTTGTTTTCAGTCATCCGGTAACTTTTTCCCTTCTGTCCTCTCTTTCATCTCTCAACCTCCATGCCTGTCCCACTTCCTCAGCTTTCTCCCCTCTTTGAATTTTCTCTTCTCACTCTTGATTCTCTTTTTTTTAAGTGAAACTTTAGAATGTAGACCGCCACGCTGTCTCAGTTTCTCAATTACCAGCATAATTTGACTTCTAGTTTTCTGGCAGGCTCTTCTTCTGTTTAAGTTGTTGTTCCACAGTGTATCAACACAACCCGACTCCTCTTCCCCCCTTTTTCCCTGCCTCCCCTGCGTTCTCTCCTCATCTCCCCTCTCTTCCTCATCAGCTAGAAATCACGACTCCGGCTCACCTTTGATCACTCTCCCTGGGAACTCTTCATCGCAGAAAGTCAAGTGTTTTATCTTTGTTGTGTGACAATTCGAATCTGGAAAAGACCACGTGCTGCCAGCCAACACGGCTGTTTGTGCCCCCGAATATGCGGTGCGGAGAAGAAGAAAGCCTAATTTGAGCTCAATTCATCATGGCAAGATTGCCCCGCATTTATTGATAATTGCTTTTTTCCGTTTAAAAGGGATGGCGTTTAAACCGTCAGTCGTGTAAACATGAGAGATGCAGCTGTTGCCGCAATTAACTTCTCACTTTCCCTAATGAAAGGATTAATCCGCCAGCAAATCTCTCGGCTTCCTTTCAAATGCCAAGCCTCCATTCAGCTGGCTGCCAGTGGAAGAAAGGCGGGCCGTGTCGAACAAAATGGGACTATCTATAACCAGAGCCAAAAGTCACATTCATTTGCTCAGCCTGGTGTCACATCATCAGGGTCCCTTTACTGCTGTGGAACAAGAGAGACCCTTAACCAACTGCTGTTTGATGATTTCCTGAGCAAAGCCTCTGCAAAGCGTCTGCAAGCAGGCCTCTCCACAGCACCACCTCCGCCCCCCCGCCTCCCTGCCTTTTTTCCCTCTCGATCGCGAGCTCCGATCTCTGCGCTCAGTCCCCCTCAAAAACACACCATCGCCTCTTGTCAGAACCCTTCAGAATGGACGACAGGGAGTGCTTTACTTTCCACAGACAGTTGAAAGCCAGGAAGTGAATAGCTGTCTCTTGTTGGAATAAGATGTGTTTGGGCAGCCAGGGGTGAATGACAGCCTGTTGACAATGGAGCAGAGCTTAGGCTAAATCTTTGAAGCCATCGATCTGATGTATTGATCAGGTTTTTTTTTTGCTTTGCAAGAGGGAGACAGGGGACAGGTGTGGAGAAGACCAGATAGATCAAATCCATGACAAATGCCAATCATCCTTCCTTTTCTGGTCTGGCCATTGATCAGACAGAAGAAGCGCTTCTCGTTAATGTCAACATTTAGTCAAGCTTGGCTTTTAGATGTTAGTTTAGATTGTGAGTCTTGTTTAAGACCACGCTGACTTTTTTACAAACAAACCAAGAATTTCAAGCATGAAGTTAAACAGACTGACAGTTTTTCAAAGTAGCATGGCATTGAGGCAGAGCTCGTGCTTGTATCAGCTGATTAGCATCATCTGTTTCATACATGCTTCACAATCACTGGCTCATTCATCAGCTGTTTGGCTGACAGCATCCAATCATATTCATCCAGGTGTACAGCACGGCAATTATAACATGACACTTCTCACTATTGCTCTGCTGATACTCTCATGCCAACACAATGTGCTGCTGCCATCCCAACTCCACCATCCCAGCCTCCACTACCCAGTATACTGTATGCTATACTTCTGGTATTGTTGGTTTAAGTAAGATTTAATAGCAATGTGTGTGTATTAAGGGGATTAGCTCTGTCAGCAGAGTGCTCATTGCTACTTGGATTCTAAGATATCCTGTAAAAAGCAGAGTTTTTTCCGGCACATCTAACTTTATAGCCATTTGCTTCAGATGGTCAACTCCTTGACACAAGTGTATCTGATTAAACTGCTTCTTATGTATATATAAATCTTCTCTGGTGCAAGAAAGAGCATTAAGAAATAACTGATTATGAGCATCATTAGTCGAGACTGCCACTTGACCATGTGGTATAAATATTGACGAACAGGCTGGAATGAAAATCTTGTACTGTAAACTTGATAGTTTAGCCTTTGAAATCATGTTTTAGTCACATATCCACCATCAGAAAACCCTGTGGTCGGTCTGCTTTATTGCTTTCACACCACAAACACCTTAGTCTGACTGAAACCCACCTTTTCAGAAGGTGTTGGCCCAGTTGTTTAGTCTGCACCAGGTTTCTGATTGACAGCCTTTACAACAGCCTAAGTGGAATGAAATTCAAAAGCTAAACTACTATGAAATCCATCTGCAGAAAGTAAACTGTTACTATACCAATCTCCTTATCTGTATAAAGGGAACGTTTAGCCTTTATTTAAACAAGATTATTTTGTACAGTGCAGGGATTTTCCCTGATCAGTCAGACAGTCTAAAGAAGTTAAACCAGATATGTGTTAAGCTTGTGTCCTGCTCAGCAGCTTCCTAATAAAAGGTGAGTGAAATGTAGCCACCACGCAGTAAATATTCTCTTGTACAGAGGGAATCTTTTTTTCTGTCTTTTATGATTGTGGTCCAGAGAAGATAAATATACACATCAGGTTCAGTAAAGTGCTGCATAAGTTGCTGTCAGTAACCAGAATTTGATTTCCCCATGTAGCTCCATGTGATGATGCATGATGAAAGTAACCAAAACTGTCTGATGAATAAGTTACGGTTTGGTCCACATTATTCCATGCTTACAACTCCTTACATTTAGTCAGTGTGAACATGAGCCTGACCAGAGTAAAGAGGCATATGTTATCCATCCATCCATCCATTTTCTAACTGCTTATCCTCTTGAGGGTCACGGGGGGACATTGGGCAAGAGGCGGGCTACACCCTGGACAGGTTGCCAGACTATCACAGGGCTGACATGTAGAGACAGACAACCAGTCACACTCACATTCACACCTACGGACAATTTAGAGTCACCAATTAACTTATCCCCAATCTACATGTCTTTGGACTGTGGGAGGAAGCCGGAGTACCCGGAGAAAACCCACGCTGACACGGGGAGAACATGCAGACTCCACAAAGAAGGGCTCCCACAGGAACCCTCTTGTTTTGAGGCGACAGAGCTAACCACCACACCACCGCGCTGCCAGAATATGTCATATGTTTTTTAACCGTCGTCCGGACTGAATGAACTGGAGGTGTAAAAGTGACCTTAGCCCGATTATCTAGCCTTCCTGCAGAGTGTGTTTGACAGCCTTGACATCAACCCAAATGAACTCAAACACATATAGCCTACAAATATATGTTTGAACTGCCCAAGTTAGGTATGAAAGCATCCTCAGAGATTTCATAAGTAACATTCAATAACTTTGTTAAAAATGACACTGGTTGCCATTGAGTGACCTTCAATCAGTATCCAGCTGCTCATGCTCGCACTCCATAGGTGCAAGCAAGCACCTGGGTATTGGCCTAAACAGTGTTGTGACATACATGATACTGAATGTGACTGACCCATGTTAATAGAACTCAGGAAAATAAGTTACAATCATATTTAGAATAATGTTAGTATTTTGACCATTAGCTCCATGATACCAACTGGCTAGCAAATTACATGCAAATACAATGCAATGGCTCAATCAGCTGATGCCACAAAGCCACCAATGGCAGATCTATGCCAAAGCTAACTTACAGCTAGCTGGGCAGCCAACTAGCCAAGCATAACCTATGCTAAGGTTAGCAGGCTAGCTGTAAACTGGCTATGTAGCATGGATCTGTAGTTGGTTGCTTCGTAACATCGGCTGATAAAGTAATTTGCAAACAGAAAGCTAGTTATAAACTGAGATTCAGCAAGCGCAAACCCCAGCGGTGGGGGTCACAGCAGACTGGTGGTCTGAACTGTGTATCGGCAGCAACAGAAAGTTTCTTGCATCAACGTCACATTCTTTGGATTTTGCTGGAAATTTTGTCGTCTCAAGTTACTTACATGGAAATCAGTGCACAGGCGGCTGGAGGCAATAAAGAGTGATTAATACATATAAAAAGTTTCGTACAGAGCCTTTAAAGATCATATTTAAAAGTTTGATACAAGTCAGTTTTAAAAGGTGGCTAACCTCGCTCCTGCTAATATTACTTAAGTGAAGTCATTTATATGGCTTTACCCAACTCAATATCCCTTGTTATTAGTCTATCGATTGATTGTAAGAGCTCTGGATAAAACAACCGTTATTGGTCGGACCTAGAATGCTGAGTGTTAAGTGGCTGCTCTCTTGTTTAAATAATCGTCTCTGCGGCAGTTGGACCCATAACAATTTAAATTCATTATTCTGTCTTATTTGTTTTTGCTATTTTGGGATCTGTAGCCTATTTTCCCTCATTTCTATTCAATTTGCATACATCATTGACACAGCCTGTGTAGTGTGTGTCGTTTACCGAGGTAAGTATTACAGGTTACAACTCTGAGACTGATTTTGCACAAAGGCAGCTACAGAGAGAGGGACTTTTATCTGAGACAAACACTGAGTTTTTATTTATGCATTTCTGTGAGTTTGTGTCTTGTGTACGGTTTGTTCCGCTTGAGCTAAATGAAGTGATATTTGAAGGGGGATTAAGTATCAGCCGGCGTGCAGATTCATAAACAGCTATTGTCTTGATCCTCGGCTCGCGGACCCCTTTATCTTTGTCATTATTAGTGTCTCTGTATCGCTACCTATTTCTCTCCCACAATCCCTCTGTTATAATCTCAATTTAGAGCTCCTCCTCTGACCACAGCAGTAGCCAACTCATTTTAAAACCCAAGATTACACAACTGCCCTTCTCCGTATCGCAACCTCTTCATCTCTCACTCTCTAGCTCTCTCGTCGCTAATCCAAGTATCTTATCTCTCAGCTTTGACTGTCTCCCAACTGTCCACCTAATTCTTTTCCTCCCTCTGTCTGTGTCTCCCCCTTTCCCCCTCCTCCTCCCCCCCTTTTCTTTTGACTTTGCCTTTGTGCTTTCTACACCATCCCATCTCTCCCCCACTTTTCACATTTAGGGCTTCAGATTGAGTTTATTGGTATGACAGGCGATCATCAACAGAAGCTACAAAGCGTAATGGGTGCACGCACGCACTCACACATGCACGCTGGCATCCGCAGCTCAGCATAAAGGCACGCAGGCAGCGGGTGCACACACACACACACACACACACACACACACACACACACACACACACACACACACACACACACACACACACAGTCTCTTTCACAGATGAATGAGCATTCACTCCCTGCGTGCCTCGTTCTCTCTGTCTGTAAAGGAAGAGAGAAGGAGAAAAAGTGGCCGACTCGGACCTCACCAGATAGAAACTAATGACTGTCTGATTAATTCATTAGCCTGACACTTTATTGCCTCGCTGCCGGAGTCATTGCTGTTTACTTTTTTATTATAGGCCGACCCCATGTACACGCTCTGCTCCTGACACTCTGGCTCTCTCTCTCGCTTTTCTTTTTCACTTTGTCTCCATGGTCTAAGAAATAATAGTAAAAATTATGATGTTTTTAGCCGGCAGAAGCAAGATGATACTGTCTTAGAGTGCTCTTTGGCTGACTCTCAGAGTCTAGTTTTTTCTCATCTCCATCAAATCCTTTGTCTCACTGACAATCTCTGCTCTCAGCCGGCCAACTGCTATGGAGGCAAAAGACTTTTTAAAGTCTTATTTGGCTGAGGACAAGATAAACCAGGACCTACTCTCTCGCAGCTCTCTTGTGAGTTCAGATTGATCCACAGGCTGATTGGTGATTAGCCGGCCACTTAATTCTATCTTTAGTCAAACCTGGAAAACAAAGTACTTTTCGGTGCAATCCAGTTGGCCAATGAATTTGAAGAGCGAGATAAAAAAGCAACCGGCTGTCAGACGGCAAGGTTAGCTAACTTGGCGTGTGGAAATGAGTAGAAGCAAATGGATTTGAAGAGTCAAAAAATGAACGAGCGGAGAAGAGAGAGCTGTCCTAAATGAGAACAGTCACCTGTGGGGAGTGATAAGAGCTGGCAGATGGATAGAGCGATAAATAGACAGATGGGTAGTTAGATAGATGGAGGGGGCTGATTTGCTGAGATGGAGAGGTTGAGAGAGATGATGGGCAGATGGGGTAAAGAGATACGGAAGAAGACAGGCGAAACTTTCTCCCTGTGCAAGTGCTTTAAGGCTCACTGTTGTCTTTTGGGTTTGTTTCGCCAGTCAGTCAGCCTTCTCTCTTTCCTCTCTCCCCCCGTTTGGCCTCTGTCTCCTACCGTCACTCACCCTCCTCCTCCTCCTCCTCCTCCTCCTCCTCTCTCTCCATTCTCTTTCTCGCTGTCTTCGTCTCAGCCACCACTGCACTCACGGGATATTTTTAATAGAATTAGGCTGCTCTTGTTATCAGTGGAGCGGGTAGCCACGGAGTGAGGCGAGATTGAAACAGCGATTTCCAATTTGAGATTGTGTCACACACATCTCCCTGTGCCCAGATAGCATCAACGAATCACCGCCACCATCTCTCTCACTCACTTTGTCCCTCTTTGCCTCTCTCTCTCTCGCTCTGTCCCTCTTTCAGACATCTCTCACCGGGTATTTTAGCCCCGCTTGGGCCTTCCGCACATGCAAGGCTAACATCTAAATGCATACATGCTCCCTTCTCTGTCGCTCTGGATTCACTAGCTTCTCTTGACAGTTTATCTCCTTGTCTCTTTCGCTCTCATCCGGAGTGCATACAGAACACATCTCCCATTCTCCTCCCAAGCCCCGTCCCTTGGAGTCACTTAGTACCTCCAAACGCGGCTCTGCTTTCACTCTTTTCTCTCCTCTTTTACACTTTGTGTTCGTGCCGTTTCCCACTCCTCCCACACTTGTTCATTCCTCATACCTTCCACCTCTCCATGCGCTTTCTCTCCTCTCCCGTTATTCCACATCTCTCCTCCCACACCACCTCCTTTTTGCCGGTTTCCGCCTCCCCTTCTCTTTTCATCTCGTCCGGTGTCACTCTCTCTATCCCCCCGTGAATATTTCTTCTCCCTTCATCCTTCATCCTCTGCTCCCTCTCCTCGTCTTCTCCTCTCTGCAGCCTCAAGGCGTTGGATCCCTTTGACTTGTCTTGTCAGGTCTTTGGATTTCTGTCTTACCTCTGGAGATATATAGTGTGTGTGTTCGTGCAGTACAGTCCTCATTGCTTGTGGCCGTGTGTGAGTTTGTGTACGAGCCTGTGTTTGAGTGGCGAGATTGATGCTGCTGCTGCTGTGTGTGCGTGTGTGTGTGCACATGTGTGGGTGTTTGTTAGGTCCTTTACTGGTTCCCATGGCCAGAGGGTCTTTTCTCTTCAGCACAATGCCACAACTCCACCTTTTGAAAAAATCTTGACAGAAGTGCTGCCTTAACACGCAGCCCTTCTGTCCTCTTCCGTTAGCCAGGCCAGCTGAGCAACCTTGGTTCTCCCACTCCACTTTAAGAAGTTCATTACCCTCCATATCAACATTTCTGTCATCACAATAATTACCAATATGTGAATGTATCCATCACACCTTGATGGTGATGAATGCATTTGACCAGTACTTGCTAAGATTTGACCCCTCCGCTAAGAAGAAGTGTGTCTGTCTCCTTGTCTCCCACCTTCTTCTTTTCTCCTAAATAAATGAAATTAACTTTGAAATCTTCATGGACTTTTGTTGTTATGCTGAAGCTAGTCGTAGAAAAATAAGATGGAACAGAAGGAAAGGTCGTAGGCCTGCGCTGTCAAACAATTGTGTACATCAAAGAGTGGATAATTTAAGCATCATATAGGCAGAAAGCCTGTGCAGGCTTTTTGAATTATTCAAGTTTTCAGCATATGGGTTAATAGTTCAAAGACACACAGCTGAAAGCTCCAAACTAACTCCTATGATGTAGTTATTTGCATGCTGAATACACCCACATGTATGCACAGATGTACATGTGCACATGCAGCTGCGTAAGCAAAGAGAGTGGTCTCTCTTAGATTAACTTGCTCAGCTATACTTTTAACAGCATGTGCTAAAGGCTGCAGTTGCAGACACTGTCATGTCTGTAAAAGTCCCCTACAGCTTATCAGTGGATAATGAGAAGTGGAAAAAGTATTTTAATGTCAGCTGTCTAGCGCCCACATGCACCTGCACGAGGGCGTTACGTCTCCCTTTAGCTACATTATGGCAAAGCTCTGGTACTGTATTATGTGGTTGTGTGCTGTTCAATTTCACTTTCAGCTGGTTCACGTGTTTGGGGAAACAAGCACCGCTCTGAGATGAAAACTATTTTTCGCTTAATTGCATTCGGATATCCACTGGCTAAAGTAACTTTTTACCCTAAAGATTGCTTCAGGCGTTTCATCAAGTAGAGGGAGAGTCGTGAAAAAGTGAGATGGGGTTCTGGGCCGATAAAAAACAGATTCTTTAATATCTGCTTCCTTTAAAACTACTGTACTTTTATGTCTCTGACCGGGTGCGTGTGCCTGTGAATGCTTGTATTTCAAAGCGATCCTTTGGACAGGGCATTTCAGTTACACTAAAGCAGTGGTTCTCAAACTTTTTTCAATTATTTAACCCCTTTGAAATATTTTTTCAGGCAAGCACCCTCTGACCAGCGCAAAACATTTCGGTAGGATAACAGGGCCTATATAAAGAGGTACAATGCAGCGCTGCACCATCATTGTCCATTTACTAAACAACAGCCTTGTCATGAAAAACACTGAAATGCTACATTTCAAATGCAGACTCCCTTACTAAATTCATTGCAAACCAATGTTTTGTCATTATGCAATAACACTAAGACAGCATTGTCGTTGCATTGAACTGCGTCTTTTTGATAAGTTGCACTTACAATTTAGTGACATAGTTATATTGGAATTATGCATGCATGCATAATTCATGTCAGTGCCCCCTGAGGTACTCCAAGGTACCCCTATAGGGGTACATGTATTCTGATTTGAGAAACACTTTTTAACAAGTACAAATCCCCATGTATTAATTATTCTTCAGTTTGTTTGGTGTTGGCTTAAACAGAAATTATGATAAATTATGTGTTTGAAAGTTAAAAAAAGCTAGTTAGTGGACCTTGAGTTGAGATTTTAACTAGTATTTGCAAGGTCAAGAATAATAAATAAATCATTTGAATGAATTTCTATCATGTGTTTTAAGATAAGGGAACATGTACAATATTAGGAAAGGAAAGCCTCCTGTTATTTCAACTTGTAAACGCAATATTCGAAGACAGTTGCCCCCCGGCTAATTTTGTAGTCCCTAGGGCTGGGAAAATCAAAATCAAATCAAATATTACAATATTTTTGACCAAATACCTTATGACTAAGTGGGTAAAAGCAAAGAAAGTTCAGCGAATTACATCACTTAACTGTACTGCAGCCTTTAAAACCAGGAAAAGACAACAGTTATGATATAACGATATCTAAAATCTATGACGATATCGATACAGTATCAAGACCCAGTAGTCATAACATTTAAATAGCCACAGTGTACATAATATGACGTGAAGTTGTGGTGTCAGTATATGAGTAGATCCCCTCCTCTCCACCCCCCACCTGCCTCCAGTCTTTATGCTACGCTAGGCTAAACAAGTCCTGACTCCAGCTCTATTACTTAATGTACAGACATGAGATTGGTATTGATCAAATAGTCCAAAATTTGGTTTGGGATGAATAAAGTTAACATAATCTTAAAGCTAAATGCTGCTTAAAGCTTTGCATCTGCAGTCACTTGGCAGGTCACAATACACACAATCACTTATGGTGACACTAAATAAACAGGATAGGACACTTAATGTGATCATACACACACAGTATATACACACTAATATAGTGAAGTGAGCTGTTTAGTGATGAATGATGAGCTTCAGATGGGAGTGATTTGATTACGCCGGTTGTTTGTCCTCGGATATCTTACCCTCCACCTCTCTGTATCTCTCTCTCTCCTCTTCCCCCTCCCACCGCGGCAATCCATTTCCCTCTGAAAGTGACACTTTAAAAGGTTGATAGCTCTTTGGCCAAGTCTCAGAGCTTCAGATCGATGGCTGGCGGAGAGGGCCGTCGAGGTGCTGCGTGTGTCCCGCGTCTCCAGACACGGGGGTTGAAGTCCACACACCAGGTGAAGATGCTTTTCGATTTGTTGCCACCACATGATCGTCAGGTCCCTGTGGACGGGAAATAGACGACTGGTGACATTGTTTAGCTTTCTCTGCCGCTGGTCTGAGACCAGCTGGGGCCATGTTGTTGTAATGGAGGAGAGAAAAAGAGACAGGTTGGAGTGGAGTTCATACCACTGTGCAGATAGATAGACACATATACACAGATTCAAAACAGCAAAATTAAACGAAACAGTCTCATGGAAATGTATGTTATAAAATTACATAAGACAACATTTATGAGTAAAAAGAACACAAATTCTTTGTTTTTTTTGTTGTTGCCAAGATAGTTCCCGCTCCACCATTCTTCCCCCTGCTGTTTCTTATTGCTATAAAATTCTTCCCTGAAACATTATTTTGCAATCAGAGTGCTCATTCTGGCTCCTATAATTACTCTACCTCTTCTGTTCAGCTCGCTGCTCCTGAACAAAGTTGCAGTGAAAATGGAACCCATTTTTATTTTGACAATGGCTGCTGAGGTGTGCAGCTGATTGCTCGGAGCTGAAGATGAGGAAGACATGCAGGGAAGGCTGGCTGTGCTCAGCCTGCCTCCTGTGCGTCTCTAACCAACCCTGTGGTTACCAGTGATCTATCCACACTACCTGGCTCCAGTTCAGCTCCCGCTGAGCCCCCCAGAGGAAGACCTCCAGCCCGGCTCTGCTGCTTCCCTCCCAGAAGCAGCCTGGTCTTGGCCTCAGTATGCAGCCAACCTGGCCTTGGGGGAGCTGAGAGCTGTGGAGCATGGATGGATAACTATCCAGGGGTAAAGCCCACCTTGAGGTGCAATGAGTGGCATGGGAGAAGGGTAGCAAAGGCCCCCTGGAGGTGTGGAAAAGGGAGTGTAGCCAGAGCAGTCAGCCAAGCCTGTTTCCACACCGGCTCTGTACACCCCAGGGCCTGTCACACGATCAAACCATGGAATCAGGGACAAGAAGTAGGGAGAGTAGAAAAAAAAAACACACACACACACACACGTTTCCCTATTAGAGACATAGTGTCCCAAACTTTGCAGCTTTATTCTCACATTCACATGTAGAGCATTACCAGCAGAGTAAAATGGCAGAGCTGAGATCAGGCTGTGTTAAAGTGTGAACAGTATAAATATTCATCAGGCAGTGAGCAGCAGTGTGGAGGAGAAGCAGTGAAGGATCTCAGAGGGGAAACTGAGATTTTCTTTTTTATATCCTCACTGCTGTGAAACGAAGTATTATTGTGTCAGAACATTTGCTCCACTACAGTTAGAAAATGTCATCTGCGTAACTATAGGTTAAATCTGTAATCACCTCTTGCCATGTGGACACGTTCTCCTGGACTCTTAGAAACAAGACTGGTGGCTTTGTAAAGTCCTCTTTTTGTGCTCAGTTTCTCACAGGCCCACAGAGAGAAAATGCAGGCTTTTAGTCCACTTTCATACATCAGGATGATGCTCCACCTCCCGCCGGTGACCCCCCACAGGCGCTGGATTGCGACCCAGCACGCCGGGGCCTCGGGGGCCCTCTTCTCTCTTCTCCTTCCTCTGAGCGCGCTCCCCTCGTATCGCTCTATCTCCCTGAGTCTTTATCGCAAAAACACAGCACACCACATTTTTAATCATGCCCTCGAATAGAAGACACTTTTCCAATTAATGGAACTGCCGTCGTGATGCACTGTGACTCTGTGAAGCCGCACTGCGCAATCGGCCCAATAAGCCACTGCCGCCACTTGATGTATGACCGCCTCACAGGTTTTGAATGTGAACAAGACGATTTTTCGGAATAGAGAAATCCGTAGTGAATGAAAGGCTATTGGTGAGGCAGCAAAGAGGGGGGAAGTGAATGAGTAATGCTCCGCTGAAGCTGCTGAGTGGCCAACAGTGGATGTCTGTGGTTGTACTGGGCAGCTCTCAGGCATGAATGTATGGAATTGTATGAATGTGAAGCAGGGTAGTACTAAAAAAGAGCATGCACGCTCAGCAGAAAGCTGCCCTGGATAAATAATAAAGGGTCAGAAACTGTTGTCATCACTCCAGATTGTGCCATTTCAAATCAGAATCTATTGATAGGTCATTCGGTCACACAGCAGACAGCCCCTGTTATCCTTCCCAGGCAGGCATTGAGTTATTCCCAACAAGGGAATGACTTTAAAGAGGGTTTTTAGTTGCTATGCTTGGCACCATAAACAGTGAAAGGAAGTTTAGCAGTAAATGGAAGCGTTGCAGAGTTTCACTTGCTTCTGTATTGGCGCTTTATTTCAGGGATATATTTCCCAGTGTGTATTTATAACTCTGGGTTCATTCCAGCTTAGACAGGGACCTATCACTTTTCCCCAAGATACAGCCCACAAACACACAGCGGCATCGGGGGGAGACATAGTGTTGTGTGCGTGTGATTATATTTGGGTGAGAAGACATAGTATACGCTCTGAGTCATTTGTACTCGAGTCCAAATGTATGTGTGCACTGTCGTAAAGAGGGGCATTCAATTTAAGCCGCTCGCATATGCGTGCGCACACCCACGAGAGCAGCATCACATTCAAATGGCAGACACCCTCACGCTGCAGCTCTTTATGCAACTTCACAGCTTGCCTTCTTGTGGCTTCATATATTAACTTGCCCTCCCACTCCATCAATCAGCTTGACACCAATCAGCGTGAATCCGCTGCGCCGTAACATGTTTATGAAACGAAATAATTTTCTAATGCTTCACTAGTCTCAGAAATATGTTGAGCATTTTATACCTGGCTCTCCTCGAGGACACACTCCTTCGAACAGAATTAGGAAGAAAATGGCTTCTCTCTCGCACTGACAGGGAAGGTTGAACGGGCGTATTAACCAGAGGTAATTGAATGTAGAAGTAACAGTGCACAGTTTAGCGTGGGGATTAACCCTTGCACCTCTGCTCCCTCAACCAAGCTCTGGTAAAGAGGCTGGTGAAGTTTGGGCTACAGTACGGCTCTCCCTTGGCGAGTGCAAGTTGTTGTGCTGGTCTGGAAATATTTTGAGTTAGGGGCCTGTGAGACCGCCATAGTTCAACTCAGTTCATTGCTATTTATCATGAGTGACGGGTGGGGAGTGAAAAAACTCAACACCTTTCTGCGTGAGCAATGGAGCTGTCTTATTACCCACAGTTAGGAAGCCAACTGGGTGCTTACTAGAGTTCTTTTCAGAAAAAGACAGAAACAAGCATCGGCAATTCATTTATTTTCTTCTGCATATTTCACTCTTTGAGGGATTTCATTAGTTTGAAGGAATCAGATGGCAGAGAAGAGATGTGAAAATAATAAAAAAAGTGCGGATGTTGGATTTAATCTCGACTCCATGATGATACAGCGTGCTGACATTTGGTGTGGCAGTCTTGACTTGGAACCCATTTTACAACTGTTTTATTATTATAACATTGAATCTGACAGGGAAAGCAGATATAACCTTATCATGCTAAGGTCAGGATCTTTTCAGTATTCGGCAAGCGTTTCAAATCTTGATATTTTTTATTTTTTTGGCTTCCAAAACTTTGTGGACCTTAACGATGCCGTGTTGCTCTCAGAAGGTCATGTGGGGAAACATGAGCGACTTGTCGTCCCTATGGAGATGTCAGAGGCAGCCATACATTTTACCAGTAATTGGTTTTAGAACATAATGAAGAGGAGGGTCAAGATCGCATGAGCTGAGGTTAACCAGTAGGAGGAGAGTATACATAGTCAGCCAAGGTTAAAGGAAAGGTAGGAGAATTCACATTTTAGCCACTGCAAGGCTATGGAAATCTTTGGGATGACAAGGATGGACATAAAAAAGAAAAGAAGGTAGGGAGATGAGGCAGTGCTGTGAATGAGAGAAGAAGTGAAAAGTACTCTAATTGCTCCAAAGGGAATTTGTCTTACACACGAGTAAGTTCGACAATACATAAAGCAAAATCAACACAAGGAGAAAATGGGAGGAGGGATGAGTAAAGTGAGGCAGAAAGTGGATGGAGGCGGGGCGGGATGGAGAGAGATAAAGAGAGACAAAGTAAGAGAGACAGAGAGTAAGAGCACTACTATGTCTCCATTTCCACGGAACCACAAACCGAGCTAGTTTCCACCAATTACATTCATGTCAGTGTGCGTCCTGGATTCAAAATGCAACAACAGCCTAGAGGGGCCCTCACTCTCCTGGTACACACTCAACATCTCTCCCTGCCTGCCACTCCGGCTTTCTTTGCCACTCACACACACATACACACACATATCCACCCACACGCGCAGACGCTGCTGTGTATGCACATATCACACTCGCACACATAATAATCTCATCACTCCCTCTAGCTTTGTCTCTCTTTGTCACCCACACAGACTCACTCACACACCCACCTACCAACCAGCCAAACACATTCCCACCCAGCATCCACACAACACACACATACTTCGGCACACACAAATCTCCTCTGTCACTTCCCTCCACTGTCTTCCAATTCCATTTCTCTCACTCTCTTCTCCTCAGGCTCTCCATCCATCCATCCACCCCCTACTTGTCTCATTCTGTCTGCACACACACACACACTGCTGTCTGTCTGTGTGTTTGTGCGCGTGGCTCTCAGTGCGTGTGTGCCCTCCTCTCCTCTCAGATGATAGTAATAAGGCCAGTGATTGCCGGAGATGGAGATGAGGGACGGTGCCTATTGATGATCGTGCCTGTGACAGCCTGGCAGCAAGCTAGACGTAGGGCCTTCATTATTAGTGGTAACAATAACAGCAACACTGGGGCCTTAATTGAATGAAAAAAGGGCGCTGGCAGTCAGCCTCACGATCCGGAGGTGGGTGGGAGAGTTGGAGGGAGAAAAAAAAAAAAGGATGGACAGGGGGTGGGAGTGACGGCGAGGTGGAAAAGAAGAAAGATGATGACAGAGAAGCTGAAAAAAAGAAGAGAGTGAAATAGAAAAAGTGGGGGGATGCCCACAGTGAAGGAGGGAGTGTAAATGTGGAGAGAAAGAGAGATGGAAAAGGGAAAAAAAAAACAGCGGGAGACATGAGGTGAAGTGGAAAGTGTGAAAGGCATTGGCCCAGAGAGTGCTCTGGAAGGAGCGTGGCGAGGCGCGCAAGAGAAGCGTGGACAATTAGGACATTATTATTGAGTAGAGAGATTAATAAATAATTGACAACATTCTGTTCAAGTGGCAAAGAAGGGAAAAATGAGGGTTATAAAGCAGAGACGAGACTGCCAAGAGAGGAGAGGGAAGCACAGAGAGGGAAATACAGGCACCGAGAGAAAATACTGAAAGGACTTTAAATGACCCCCCAAACACACACACA
This sequence comes from Cephalopholis sonnerati, assembly GCA_019142605.1. NCBI lineage: Eukaryota > Metazoa > Chordata > Actinopteri > Perciformes > Serranidae > Cephalopholis > Cephalopholis sonnerati. Next base: position 32,926,451 of record JAGQAX010000010.1, read on the forward strand.
TTTTCTCACTTTCCATGTAGACAGTTTTTATTTTGTTTGTGCAGGTTTTGAGATATACAAGATTTCTGCCTCTATCCAAATACAGTGGAGGTGAATGGGACATAAGTGAATTCATATTTGGGATCTTGATGCTTAGTTCATTATGGGGATTCCACAAAGGTGGTTTAGTTATGAACATGTAGTTTGGTGTTAAAATATTGTGGTACTGAGAAAAAAAAAATCACATTTTGCATCTCTTTCTGGAATAAGTGACCCAGTTGAGGCCGTGTCACACCAGAGAGTAGCACAGCAAAATTAATTTACGGTTGCTTGCTACAGCAAAAGCTATGGACTTGGTATATAATGACTACTTGCAGGCCTTGTTGGCAAACTAATGCTAGCAAGCTAATGGCTGCACGCCATAGATTATATACTAAGATGGACGGCATGACAGCTCCCCAGAAACGAAGCCAAAACATTTTGACTGCCCCCTGGTGGCTGGCTGAAGTAAAGGTCATAAAACCACACCTCCTCCACGTTAGCGGATAGAGCTAACCAAACTAAAAACTCAAACATCAAATACATTTTTCCCAAGCATGTTTTTTGTCACGCTGATGTATGTGATAGTATCCATGTTTCTCATAAATTAAGTTTTGATTAGTTAACTGATGCTATAAAAAGAGGGTGTGGTATCATGATTGACAGCTGTGTGTGTTGATTGGTGTGCTCGTGAGCCATGGCTCAGACGTGTCTTTGGACAGGAACCAAAGCTCACTCAAACGTGATTGGTCAATACCACTCAGACTACAATTGTTGCCCACAGATTCTGCAGACATATGCAGATATCAGTTTATAGAGGTCATCACTGTGCAGGCTCTGGCTCCAAATGACATCACCAGTGCCATCACCACATTAGCTCTCTGAGCTTCTTAGTTATTTTCTTGGTAGCTTTGTCGCTAACGGGACACTAAGCTCACATAGTTTACTCAAAAGACTTGTTTGTATCATGGACGTCTTCCTCATAACTGCATTGCAAACCTTTTCTGTTCTGTGGAGCAGTTTATACTCTGACAGAGGAGGCTTGAATGAAAGTGGATAATTCTTCGTCCATTTTAAGCTTTTCTTTCCCCAGGTCTGCTGTTGAGAAATTGTGCAGATTCGCCATCAAAGCTCACCAAAGTTGAACTCCATGTAAAGAATTTAGGCAGATTTACTTTGCTTGGGCAAGCCAATCCACTGATTGTGGCATATCAAGTGATGTAAATTGAACTTGGTGCAAACATTTTTCCATTATAAATGCTGGTATGATGAGGCTTTTACTCTGGATAATCCACATACCTCACAGGGAACTATTTTCATAGGAGCTATTTCTGCTGTATAAAGTAGTCCAAATAAAAACAGTTAACAGTGAGAGCTGTGGATTATTCAGATAAACAAGGACACATTTCCTTGAGGGCGCATTGCTGTTGAAGTTTTCAACGCTGTGAGCACTACACACACACACACAGCTCTATTCCATTGTATTGTTGTGGAGGCAGGAATCTGAAAACCTTGGCACATAAAGCTATCTGCATGACTACATACTACTAGAGGCCAGTGCGAAAAGGAGAGAAGATTTTTTTTTGTATTTCAGTGAACCTTTTATAGAAAGCAGGTACATCTATCAGTGTTTGAATACAGATGGTGTTTGATGAAGGGATTTTTACAACAAAAACATTCAAAAAGACAACTTTAATTGCGATTAGGATGCACATATTGTGTGTATTGTGCTAAGTGTGCATTTATTTAGTGTTTGTGCAGGTAGGAATCTTCGTCTCAGCATGTTTATGGCTCTATTTATCTCTGTGAATTTGTGAGTCAACATGAGATGGCAGTCAATCTGTGCCTTGCCCTTTTTGACAGACTTGATTTAGCAGTGTAATGGCTCCACATCCAAAGCTGCTAATCAAATTGTCACGGCGCGCCGCAAACATGCTAACAACGCAATGAGACAGGTCCAGGGATCACGCTAACGACATCATCACTCATGTTAATAACACACTGTGTTTTTCCGATGCCCTTTCTCTCTCTGCTGGCATTAAAAAGACAGAAAAAAACATAACTGAGGAAAAATCAATTTTTGCATCTGCACCTTGTTTCCGCTCCATTGTGGAAGAAGGAATTTATTAATCAGGGTCAAATGACGCTCTGCCTGACATGAAAAAAACGTGACGGAGAGAAGGGAAGAAGGAAATGGAAATGAGGGTGCAAGAAAGAAGAGAATAAGGAGAATGGGGCTCTGATGAAAGGAGGAGAGACCAGGCCGGAGGTAGGGGGCTGAATATTGATAAGACGGTGATAATGTCTGGAACTGAAGAATGAGAGGAAAAAAGAGAACGGCAAAAAGACAGACGGGTGCATCGGCCTGCACCTGAGGTGGCTTAATGACAGAGGGAAGCTCTCTGGTGGCGACAGCAGCAGCAGCTGCCCTGAATTTTTCATAGCTGGCTTCACGGTGAGATGGCTGAGAAACACCATGATATGTCTCACCCATGTTCCTCTGAGAGCAGCCTTTCATTAGCCGTCCCCCGACCCGAGGTGAAGGCGGCGGGGAGACGAAGTCAGGAGGAAATAAAAGCCGAAATTGTTTTGAGAAAGGGGGCCAGAGAAAAGTTAATACTGAGGAAGTTGTGAGTGTATTTATGGTCCTCTGAAAAATAAAAGCATTCGGTCTTTGCTGTTGGGAGCTGTTATGATGGATCTTGGGTAATGGAGTTTTGATGGATGAGTGGTGTCTGGCCAGTGCTGGGGTCTGAGTGGAGGGCGGGTACGGCTGACTCCACTACATTGATATCTGACCACCAGAAATTACAGCATCTCCTGCCTCTGGCGCTCTGTACCCACCGTGTTTAATTCTCCAGCTAAATTGTTTAGGTATGTAATATTGAATATCCCATAACCTTTTATAAGTGCTATAAAACGACTGCAAACCCTCAGAGACAAAACCACAGAGGAGCTTCTGAAATCCACTTTCCCTATGATCTCAAACATCCAGATATTCCCTTTTGGCCCCCCTCCTTTAAAGACTGCAATTAGGCGAGGTAAAATGATAATGTTTTCGACTTTAGCGTCCCTTTGGTAAACATTGCCGTTAGGATCAATTAACCAGCGGCTAATGAGCAAAGTGGGGGTCTGCCTCGATATTGCACCATTGTTCATTGGCGATTTTTAATTAATGGGTTTTGAAGTAAAAATCGCAAAAGTTTTTAATTGTTTTTCTTTTCGAGGGAGGGGAGGGAGGGGGAGGGACAAGATCAGAGTGTTAATTATAAAGAAGGGGCTTTAAAGTGAGGAGGATTTAGACTTTTAATTAAAGAGGAATTTGATGCGACCAACAGACTGAGTTCAATTGCCACACAATCCCCTGCTATTCTCCCTCGCCCCTCTTCTTTCTATCTGCCTGCCTTCCCTTCTGTTTTGCAGCCTTCCATCTTCTGCCACTCATCTTGCTCTCTCCCCCACCCCTGTATGGTGTTGATGTCTCCCTCCTTGCAGGGTGTTGCTATCAGAAGCCGGATTAGGGACTTTGAGAGCTCTGCTCTCAAATGGTGAAGATGAGGCCTGGGTGGGGAGGAGGAGAAGAAGGAGAAGGAGGGAGGGGAGAGCAAGGGGGATGGCTCAGTCACTCCATCGGATTTCCAAGATTGAATTAGTGAGCTTTAGACAAATCAGAGCCCTTTTGGACATGTTCACAATGTTGCTTTCCCCATTTTCCCTCTTTTCTTCTCTCTCTGTCTCCCCACACACAGCTTTGCCGCCTCCTCTCTCTGTCTCTTCATCTCCCCTCCTCCTCCTCGTCTGCTCTCCCTTAATAGCGCATAAGATTGTTTTCATAGCAGTGATAAATTAGGCTGAAGTGATTAGCGTGGTGTGAAACGTGATTACATACTGTAGCTTTGCTGATTTGTCGAACAGATGCCCTCTACCAGCTAGACTTTGGTAGGTTACAGTGTTAAACTCAGTCTCCCCCACAGCTGGAGATCCCAGCAGACGTATACAGGTTAATTGCCTTGATTGTGGATATAGCTCCACCATACCACCGGGAATGCAACTTGCAGTCCATTTGTTATTGCAGTAGCTGTTAGCAATTGTGCACGCCGTTCACGCCTACACACACACACAACACACAAGCATAGAAAAGCCTGTTTGCAGTCCAGTCTTTACATAAATAAGAGAGGACTGAAAAGTAGTACCAGCTGGGAGGCGGCAATGACGTGAGATGTTTTTGTTGAGTCATGAGCTGTCAGTTTTGACTCCCAAAATCGATGACAAAGTTGTTAAAATAAGAATATAAGTAGCACAATATTTGACAATCATGAGGATTAATGGGCTGGTGGCGTAACTTCCATCAGCCGGATTCGGATATGAGACAAAGTGCCGCTATTTTTTCGAGGAGCCACATCAGCAGGGGTGGAATAACATGAAAGAATAATAACTAGAGAAATGGCTGACCTCCTGTTGTCTCACCCCTTCCGCCCGTGTCGCTGTGATTACGCCAATCACTGTCATTAGCATTCCCTGCGATTAATGTGATTTCTCATGCTTTGTTGCATGCATGCTAATGACTAGCACCCAGCTCTCCTTCTCCTTCCAAACTATCCACAGCTTAACCCGACTCCTCAAGCTGTACTGTATTAAAACACGCCTTGCAGCCGGCAAATCCACTCCTGATTAAGGCGACAACCTGACCCGGCATTCATCTACGCCGTAATCAGCCTTTATCCATTTTAGCTCAGTGTGATTCTCATCTCTCATCCATCTTTCTCTCTCCTTAACTCATCTCATTTCCCCCTGTTTTGTCATTTTTCCCCCTGGAAAAGGGCAGAAAGAGGAGGAGGAGGAGTTGGGATTACCAAATGCCAATCTCTCCCCTCATCCTTATATCTTTTTAACTTTGTTGCTTTTCATCACGTGCATGCTCTCCTTATCTGTTTATCCCACTCTCGCTAATCTTCATTTTTTTCCACCATCCCTTGCTCTCTGCATTAATGCCTTTGTTGCCTTTATCTGACTCTTAACGTCTCCCACTCTCAAGCCTTCCTTGGCTTTGCTCAAGGTTCCACTTCAATTGTACATTAAGCTTGCTCCTATAGAGCAGATTAAGTGCACAGGAACTACAGTAAGAGATGCATTGTGGCTATGGCTAGTTCTTGCATACAGTTCTCTGGGGACAATTTATACCACAAACAGGCCACAGACATTTAAGCAGGCAAACAAGTGCTATTTGCGATATGCTACTGAGATTATTACTAAATTTGTTCAACAAACCCAACAAGTTGGCTGTTTTGCTGTAGCTGTAACCTTTATGTACATGTCGTCTTTTTAGCCACGATAGCAGCATGGCTCAAGGTTTTGATTTTTCTTGTAATATCTCAACAACTATTGGATGGATTTTCTATGAAATCTGGTGCTCATTTCCCCTTAAGGATGACTTATAATAACTTGTGATGATCCCCTGACATCTGGTGCCGTCATCGGGTCAAAATTCAAATTTGTCCAATACTTTGGTTTAAGACTAAATAAGTGTCAGCCCCAGCCTGAGCTCTACTATAGCCCCTTTCCCAGTGAACAAAAAAACCTCACTAAAACCCACTAACATCTGGCTGTTGGTGTTTAATGGGAAAGGTTACAATCGGCATCCACTTTCTAGACAAATGACTCTGCAGTAGTCATGGGTCTTTATCCACTCCAGCTCTGATCAGCTTGCAGTAATGATAATATGACACGTGTTTGGATGCACTAACAAAATACTGCCATCCAGGCAGCATTCGAATATCGCTTAAATTTAGTTGACAGATATAAGAAAAATTGAGTAAGTAACCACAATAACATTTTCTCTCTCCTCCAATCTGATTTCTATTGTACACTAACCTATTTTCCAGGCCCATTCATGACATTCAATGTGATACACCAGAACAAAAAAACAAAACAAAACAAAGAAGCATGCTCGTCTGCTGGCAATGGCAAAGCCTATTTTTCTTGCATTAAAAAAAACCTGCATACACACAGTTTGAAAAGGGTTTATAAATTTATTACTTAATGGTATTAACTCACACATAAAAATAAGATGGCAAACATGGTATTACACCTGCTAAACATCAGAATGTCTGTACTGTGATCGTGAACGTTTTACCATGCTAGCATTAGCATTTAGCTCAAAGTATTGTTGTAGCCTCAGAGCAGAAAGCATGGCTGCAGATTTGTTTAAAATGCAGCAGCTTACAGTTCAGGATTGAATGTAATTTCAGTGGCACTCATAATGTTATAGTCAGGATTAAAAAGCATTTTTTTCCCTCCAGCATTACTTTCTTTTGTCTACTTGGACTAATTTCTTGATGCACAGCATTTCCAGCCTTTTTGTTTTTTCGATCCTAAAGGCTCACTCGACGCAGGATAGCATTCATCATGATTATGCCGCCCTGATAATGAGAAATAGTGGAATTAATATTCATTTGTCGCTCTCCATCCGCTGGGACTCGAAAATGTAAATGGGTGTCCTCTCGTGTGGCACATCGGCTTATGTGCAATCAAAGTGTGATTCAAAGTGAAAGTGCGTGGTGCTGCTTTGAAACTTAGTGAGTTAGTCAACCATGTGGTTTGGCGAATATGGCCTTTATTCTTGTTGACTGTAACAGTGTAGTTATTTGTAAGACCTGGAAGTCAAAATGCTGCAGCACTGTAGAGACAATCCAGCATGAGGAGCATTTAGTGTACAGGGATGTTATTTTCCCTCCGTAGCACTTGTGGCCAAGGCGTTTCGCTAATTAAGTGGAAGGGTTTTTTTTAGAGTCACAAATGACTTTTATTGGCACAACTTGGAGAAAAAAACAGCATATTTAGATTTTTAAAACTGCACCTAATTATACTGGTGGTTGCTCATGCATCGCATTTGTTGCTGTGCTTCTCCTGAGCTCAGTCTGTGCTTTTAAGTAAAATGTTCCACTGGGGGTTTGAAGTTGAAAATAACATCAGGTGCGCATTGGACAAAATTAGTGTACCCCCTCCCCCCCAACACACAAGCACAGCTCTGACACGGAGCCTTGTGCATGGTGGAAATTTAGAACATAAAATTGTACGTAATGTGTTTCTAATCATAACATGATTTGGATGTGCCGCATCAAACCAAACAAGAAAAGATGTATTTTTGGATTTGTGAGGTGATGTGCTGAAGGGGACAGTTTCCACTACTGGCCTTTAACTTTGCAGTTTATTAATTCCTCTCAGTGGTGCTGTAGCCCACCAACAGTGTACACTGGGGCCTCTGTTGATGGTGGTGATAAGTGCTTTCTGCGCTCTGAAGGGTAAAGGGGGGAGTCTGAGTGCAGTCGAGTACAATCAGCAAAATTCATCAAAACTTAAATCCTGAAAAGGTAAAAACTGAAAAGCTGCTTTTGAAAAAAAAGAGGGACACGATCAAATGTACAAAAAATACTTTTCAATAGCAACCATTTTGAATTGTCATGCTGAATTGAACCTGACCTCAACTACAAGTGTTTTCGTGCTTCCTGACGCCTTCAAGTGTTGGTGTCGGATTGCGGGTGTTAACATCTGCTTTGCCTCAGAGTTTGTGCCGCACGACGGACAGCGAGGAGGTAAGGACACGGCTCAGGGTTAACAGGCTGGGTTGAATGCAAAAGTCCCCAGAGCCTTTTGAAGTGAGAGCCAGAAAAGGAGAAAAAAACTATGAGCAAGAGGTGGAAATGGAAAGAGAAAGCGAGGGAGACAGAGGGGCGAGGGCGAAGCAGAAATGACCTCTGCAGTTTTGTTGATGACATGAAGCCGAATGAGAGGAGAGGCGAGGGAGAAGAGGGGAGACAAACTGAGCAAGGAGGAGGATTAAGAAAGCAGCTGGTGAGGATGATCCAGAGGAGAGCGAGAGGGGTAGAGGCAGAGGAGAAAGAAGGAGGTAGAAGAAGAGGAGGTGCAAGAGATTGATGAGGGAGAGTGAGAAACTAATTCTCACTTCACTCTGGGCTGGAAGATTAAGGAAGATTAGAGAGATAGAGTGAGGGAGGGAGAGAGATGGGGTGATAACTTCTACCACATGCCACAGAAAGATCTTTGAATGCCTAATACCCAGAGAGTGAGAGACACAGAACGGGAGAGAGAGAGAGAGAGGGGGGAGATTATGAAACAGTGTGAGAGGTAAAAAAAAAAAAAAAAACAACAACAACATACAGAGTGGATGCTCAGGGAAGGAGGAAAGAGACAAAGAGCTGAAGTGACAAGAGGATGGATAGATAAGGACAGGAGCAAATCAGGCTCAGAGGGGTCTTAATAGTAGTGATCCGTGAGCGTATAAATGTCCTTTATATTAGAAGCCATTTCTACCAGTGCGCAGTAATCCATGCCATGGGAGCATGGATACAAAATCCAGGTCATCTATATACCTCTCCAGCACTCGCTTTCACCGAGACTTCCCATTGGGATTCATTCTTTCGTACTGTGCAAGTCTGTGTGACGGTATCTTTTTACATTCTGTTCTTTCACTTGCAAAAAAGGGAAAACCTATTTTCCATTCCCTGCCACTGACATCTATTTATTCACTCTCTTGACTGTTGGTGCAAAATTTCAGCTATAGGCTGCCATATATTTTTTAAGGAGAAAGGGGTGACGGAATGAATGCGAAAAGTGCACACAGACACACACGGGCGAATTATCTGGACGTACACACGCCCACGCGCACATCACAATGTCTTTGACGAATGTATGTGTCCGCACACTCAAGCACACGCCTGCTACCACAGAAGTTTCTGTTGGAAACAAGGAGAGGAAGAAAGAGAGGGGAAAAAGAGAGGGAGAGTGCTGCAGTGGCAGACTCAATCCGTCATGCAGGATTACAGTGTAAGCTTCTCCACGGCCATAGATGTGGTTTTTATGGGAGAAACACAGGGCTTTTCTAAACGCAGCGGCCCCTGCTATCCCTGCTCCATATTAGAGACAAAGGCAGAGGGCGGAGGAGGGTGGAGGGGATTCTCCCCCTGCGGTCTTCGCTGTCTGACGGCTGCTATCTCCATCCCCGATGCAGGGAGAAAGGGCTTTCCAGGGGACAGGTTGGAGGGCGACCGGGGCCCGCTCCTCGATGGCCTCACACGCCGGAGGAGGGATCATTACTGCACCTACGCTGAGGAAGAGGTGACCTTGGAAGGCGACAAGAGACTCACAGCTCTGTTTCTTTTTGATGCTGGGATTGGTGTAAAGTGGTTATGTGCGTTTGAGAGGATATTTTCTGCTTGTGTGTGTCTTGTAGTGTGTGTGTGTGTCGATCAGCCCCCCACGTCTCCAATAGAATTTATAGTCCCAGCGCTGGAGTGGAGCCAGAACATCCCAAACATTACACAGCATGGATGCACCCTGCAGAAAAAAATCGCCCTGAAAATATAACACTGCCAAACTTTGATCTCCTACACCGCCCTGCAACACACCACTGAGACGGGCAAACGCAGCTTGGAAATCTTCCCTCAACATACACCCACAGCCTTGTTGCACTTGTTTGAACTAGCGTGGAAGAAGGTCCCAATAAAAACAATGCTGCCACATATATTGTTCGAAAGCACAGAAAGGGAGGACAGTGAACTGCTTGCCCACGTAGCAGAGGCTTGTCGCTTTAGCTGACGACTGCCCCTCTGCAAAGGAAACAACTGCTGCACCGCTGATGCTTTACTCGATATTGCACAACATCTTGCTGCACAAAGCACTCAGTTTTAATTTCCACATCCTTTATCCGATCCTCACCCAAGGTGGCCCCCACGCTCTAACCTGCCAGAGATAGCGACTTAAACATGCTGCAATCTGCTCTGCCTCCCTGAGCCGCTGGAAAATAAACAGAACAACAAAATGACCCAAATAGAGAGAGACAAAAGCGAAATGAATTTGAGATTGGGGCCACGTCATTAGAATTACAAAAAATATACTGTCAGTTATGATGCAGAAGCAGGAGAAGACCCGGGGAGCATGAAAGTCATACAAAAAGGGGAGGGGGGATATATGCTAATAAGGCTGGGATTTAGTGACTTCAACGAGGGAGATTAGAAGCTGTGACAGTACAGGCTTCCAGGCCCACATGTTCACACAACGTTGAACCAGTGCAGCAGAGGCGTGAACGCAGCAGGCAATGATAAGGCAGCAGGACACAACAACATCCTTGGGATAGATTGTTCTGACAAAACACAGATAACGAGTCAGTGTTGAATAGATGCGAGCATGCGGAGATCTATCTTTGATTTGGTAGAGCAGTGTTTCCGGCGAGTGTGGGCCAGGGAACACAAGCGAATATGATGATTTAATGAATGAATTATAAGGATCAATGATTTTTATTGGTGTATCCTGACCTATTCAGGTGGTGACTCCTCAGTACCAAACAATGTCTGTTCAGGACTCCTCATCTTTGGCAGCTTGTCTGTGAGTCCTTTTTTCAGGTGTATTGGAATAAACCTTAGAAGCCTCTTAGATTAATCCCGTGGCCCCTTGTGTGGTCCCAGCTCCCAGGACTGGGGGCCTCTGTTATTCTGAAGTAGTATTAGGAGTAGTAGTGTAGTAGCTGTGCTAGCAGCAGGACTAGGGCAGGTCAGTCGATTAGTTGCTTGGGTTAAAATTGCCAGTCGTCCAGTATCCTCATCTACAGGATCCACTGGCATGAAATTTTACACAGACATTCATGGTTCCCATAAGATATAATGTAATGACTTTGGTGGTCTCCTGACTTTAGAATAACACCAACAGCAGATTTACATGTTTGGTTCAAAGTTAAATTTCTATCAGATGGATTGCCCTAAAATTTGGTACAGATATCTATATTCCCCACCTTACATCTAGCACCACCATTTCGTCAATACAGTATACCTGCAAAAACATCAGCATGCCAGCTTGATCATTGAGAACATGGCGTAATGCTGCTGTTAGATGTTTATGCCTTTTCTAAATGGCCACACTTAGATGTTCGTGGTGGTTGGTTGTACACACAGAAGTAGTTGTGTGAAGGATAAAAAAAAGAGCTTAAGAAAGATGTTGAAATCCTGTCTACTTTCTCCCCTCTGCACACCCGGCCAAACACTGCATAAAAAGGACGTCCTTGTCCTTGTCTCGAAGTTCAAAAAACTGTTGGATGTAGCGCACCTCAGTCAGGATGTTTGAAAGGTGCAGGGGCTATAGACTTTTTACAGTGCCTGGGAGGCAAGTTTGTCTTAAATATGGTATGCAGCTGTAAAGATCTGCTGTCATTTAAGGTCCAGGTGTAAGATTTAGGGGGATTTAGGTTTTTACCATGAGTCAAATTATCCATAGAGGTCTCTTGCTCTCCTAAACAAATGGACCAGGTGATGAAAACCAGTAAAAACACTGAATAAAGCAGTTTTCACATTTAGAATCACTGTTTCTCCAACAACTGTTTGACATATGAGGCACGCCGCTGACTGGCACCTGCTAATGTTTGCTCACCTTTTTCCTCTGATAACATAAGATTCACATGTTCAGGAGATTTTAAGCAGGAGCTGAATCATCCACAGGTCTCCTCCTCTGAAAACCAACACACTCTCATCCCAACCTGTCGAATATCACTGCCTGTTCAGTGGATGGTCATGTCTACATATGACATGGTACCCTCCTGTGTCTGTTGTTGATGTTCTGGGACATCTTTTCAAAGTGCACTTCCATTTTCACAGGAAATGCACAATTTTGGCTTGGTAAATGCATTCAGTCCTTTTCAAAATAAACTTGAAATGTCAGTAAAACACCTTATTTATGTTTATTTCCTTGTGCGACAAAAGCATGTGGTTAAGCTTAGGCAACAAAAGTGCATGGCCATCCAGCTGCATTATAATCTGATGCACCTTTCACGGCAGTATGATACTGCAGTATGAACTCCATAGACATAGACCTACTCCCTATGTAGATTTTATTAGCTCATTTTAAGGTAACAAAAACAGGATGATTCCTATATTTTGGTGATTAGACACTAAAGAAAACATACTTATTATATTATATTCCATTTCTGCCGATATAAATGCTACACACTGGACCTTTAAAGCATATACTAAATAGGTAGGTAGTGCCATGAAATCTAAACCAAAAACTTTCTCCGGTTCAGAATCATCCATCTGGTGCTACCATAAACGGAACAAACACCCTTTCACCAACAAAATATTACACATCTGTTTATGCAACAAACCCCACTGGGGAATAGTAGTAGGACCCTAAACACCTGTGGAGAACACATTTAGAGAAAGTTTTTGGGGAACAGCAGAGGCGTATTGATTCTATCAGACAGCCATTAAAAGTAAGTCTAGCTCAGTCTTACCTCTTCTCACTCGCCTGCCTGCCTGGGTGGGAGATAAACATGAAAAAGATCCTCAAATGTAAATTGAAGAGAGAATCGGGCCGATTAAGGTGGAATATTGAGTGTCATTATTCACTCTCCCTCCTGGCCAATAGCCTTGGTGCTATTCTACAATGTGCCATATACTCCCTGACAATTCATCACATATTATCACCGACAACCTTGGGCGTGTTGTGTTTATTCATCTCTGAAACGACCCTCTCCCACCTCCCTGTGTCCTCTCCACCAGCCTCTTGTCCAGCTTCAGTACCTCTTGAAAGGAACACCCTTGAAAGGTAAACAGCAGAGGCGGGTGGGGAAAGGTTGTCATGAATTAAACCCCAGACAAAACATCTTCAAGTGCTGTGCAGTAAAGCGCCTCTCTTTCCAATAAAGGGCTAGCTTTATTAAGCTGATCTATGATGCTTTGTGGCTTACAGAGATGATAGGTGAGCATACTCTGAGCTTGTGCCAGAAGGCTCTTTTAGTAGGTAATTTCCTTACAATCTGTCTCCGACAGCTTGCATGAAAAATTCTGTATTTTCTCACACGTCTCGATACACACTTATACATACTATTCAAACACACACACACACACACACACACACACACACACACACACACACACACACACACAGCTTGAGGGAGACAAGTCCATCTGCAATTCCCGAGGACTTTTCCTGAAATGTCAGCCAGTGTGTTGAAAGGATCAGATAGCTTTTTGATGTTGCACATGCAGTCAGGCAGAAGAGGAAGAGAGACAGGCTTGATAGGCATCAGGTGTAATTTTGGTAACTGCTTTGGCAGGTGATGACTCACCATTCAGAAAACGCAGGTCGAGCAACTACCAAGAAAAGACATAGGCTCAAACCAGATGAGCTGCCTGATACAAAAACATCCCCTGACCTTTGTACTAGAAGATCATTGAAGCTGATCAGCTCCTTCAACCTTTCAGCAGAGAAACAGCAAAGAGGCCTGAAGGTGGAGAGGTGTCAGATGTAGTTTTGGTTCAGTAACATAATAACTTGTGGTGGCCTCATGATGTGGTCAGAAACAGAATCATCCACCATAAAATGAACATAGTCTTTTTGTATTTTTAATAAGGGATACAAGATTTCACCTTAGCACTGGTGTTCATAAGTCATAACAATGAGTCACACTAGATTAAATCAACAGAACTGTTCTATGTAAAATACTGTATCCACAATAGATAAAATCACATCTCATTTAAAGTTAAGCAAGATATTTTCTGGAGGGGAAGTTTTTTTGGATGGTGATACTGTCTTTTTTCCAGCATTTTTAAGCCAAGCATCTTCTCCTTGTTAATTTTAATAGTATTTGCATTTGGACTTTAGCTTTAGTGTTGTTTTTCAGCTGCTCCAGCTAACTTAGGAGCTAAGATGAGGCTGTGGTGATAATTATAGTTAGAGTCTGCATGTCACGACTGTTCAGATAATCTTGAGTCCATTGCACTCTGTTCTAGTTGGTGTTTACAGATTGCAGATAATATCATACAATGTTCATACTTGTATTTTGGGTTTCTCCTAGAACATGTTTATAGTGTTATTCAGAAAACACTTCAATTTCCTCGTACTGTCTGTGCTGGAACATTTGTATTCACCCTCAGTTTAAGACGCTCTGTTTTAGTGCCTGTCTCTTTAAGTCCTCTCCTAAAAAAGCCCAGTCATGTTGATTAGCGTTTCTGGGCGTCTTTGCACCACCATTGAAGAGTGTGGATACCCGACTCAAGCCCAACGGGTCGGGCCGGGTTCGGCTAACAAGTCAGAAATTGCACTCGGTTTAGGTTCGGTTTCGACCCACTTGACATGCTGCTGTGTTGTGCTATGGTATATTCAAATGCTGGAATTTGTTATTTACGTGGCAACACAGGCCAATAGTTACATTTCAGACAGGAGGCTGGTAAATATTCAGACTGAACTAATGAAAATGGAGGGCGCTAGATAAAGTTTAAAAGTTTAAAACTGCCAAAAACCATGCAGGTAAATTGGCGGTATGGAGGCATTTCAATTTAGTCGTCGATGAAGCAGTTGGTTTTTTAAAATGTAAAATATATGAGATATGACAGCAAGACGACTGGGAACATTGGCCTTGCAGTGACATGTGGAGAGAGGTTGCAGGATGCCTGAAGCTGCAGGTGGTTTGCCAACTACAATCACTGGCTTCGCTACCACCTCCTTAAAGAAAATCACACAGCAGGCCTGCGTTGGGCTCGGGTCGGGTTCGGTTATTACTGTCTCAGACTCGGGTTGGGTTCGGTCAGGAAAATGCAGCCTGAGCCGTGCTCTAATTGGAGCCAGGGAGTGACTGAAACAGAGAACAGCAGCACTCTTCACTGTGCAAAATCACCAATAAATGTTTCTAAACACAACAGGACATGTTCAGCAGGAATACGATTTGAAATCAGGGAGAAATTAACAACATCAGCAACCAAGATTAAATGTTTCCTTGACTTTGGCATGTAGCTACATGTAGAAATCCATGTTTTGTGAACGCAGTAGCGTACCTAACACTATCTTGTAGCCAAAATAGAAAAAAAGGATTGACAAAGAGTTCTCACAATAGTCTGAAGCCTGAGGTTTTTGCTCACAGGCATTACTTTTCAACAAAAATTTACCTCATTATTTGAAACTTTGGCCAAGTTTAATATAAACATACAACAATGTAACAATTTATATGACAGAAAACAAGCAAAAGCATAATAGGTCCCCTTTAAATATGTTTGTTGACTGGAATTTGAACTGTTGACCTCACATAGTGAGAGGAAGTGGAGACGCAGCAATACGATTCGCGTGATTGGTATCAGCCTAAACATAGACTTAGTAAGTGGATCAGGTATCGGCCATAACTTGACTGATACACATTAAATACAGTTTTAGTGCCACATTCCTGGCCTCATGGTATAAAACATTCCATTGAGTTCCACGCAGCGAGGTACACATATTTTAAATTTACAACCCAGTCTCATAGAAATGACATTAATGTACAACTAATTTGCAGCAAAACAGCAAAAGTGTTCAGCACTATTAAACTTTGTTATGGTTGTGTTTAGGCACTCACGACAGGGGTTAAGAGTAGGAGAATATCATGGTCTTGGTTTAATACAGAAAAAGTCAGCAGTGACTTTAATCTCGAGACACAATGTGATCATTAACATTTCACTGAAACCACAGTCTATCCTTAACCTTAACCTTTAAGTGCAAAAGTTCTTGAAGAAAGGTTTGGGAAAAAGAGAGCACTGGTTTCTGATCTTACCCTCAAATACCTTGACTTGAGATGTTGGTATCCTGAGAGAAAATGTTGGATTGGTGCATCCCTTGGAGGAATATTAATAAAACAACGTTCAAAGTGAGAGAACAGCAAAACAGTGCAGGGCTGAGATTGACCTCACTTTTATGAAGTTCACTACCCTTCTGCTCAGCAGAACCTGCAGAGTTTCTTACTGCCCTTGTCTCTTTATACACTTGGCTGAAATAGTTGTTATATGTGAGGTATCTAGTTTTTATAGATTTCAGTAGTCTTATAATCTGTTCTCAGCTTTACTGTTGCCATGCTACAGTAGTTAGTGAGGAAAGAATTAAGAGTAAAGTTATGTTTATCATTGCACATATTGGTATGGCATTAACGTTTGTCTTTTTACCAATAATGCATACACACTGCTACTTATGCATGATTTTTCATTTTAAAAGCCCTGAATGATGAGTTGAATTTAGCAGTAAATCAGAAGCACTCAGTGGGTCAGCACTGTCACTGTTGGTACATCCACACACTCTTGGCCAGCACTTTACCTTACGACCAGACAAATCAGACTGAGAACCACTTGAACCCTTGCCAAGGCAGTAAAATATGGGCCACAAATGTTGTCCCTGTCGTGACCTACTGGCACGTCTCCTGGCATTGTGATTCTCCGGACTGTCTCCTGTCAAGATTTATTTGATCTTTATGGCACCTCTCACAGTTTATATACTGTAGCCTAAGATAAAACAGCAGCTGAGGAGCTTGCACTTGCAGTACACAGCAGAGCCGGAGCCAGTTGCACCAGCTTGAAAGTCCAAAATGTTCCAAAAAATTTTGCTTAATGACCAAATAGCATCAGCTGGATAGCATAAGCGAATATTTTCCACTCATATGATCCTTTGTTTATCAGTCACTCACCCTGTGCTATGTTGAATACTTGAGGAAAACTTGGTTTGTCTTGAATGCTTTCACGGCGAACAAAGAATCCAAAAACAGAAAAAAATTCTTGATGATCTGAAGTTATAGGGGTCCACGTTTAACGACAGCAAATCTCACATAACTGGTGCAGTATAATCAAACTCCCATTTATCCAGTCATATGCTCAGTTCTTCCCAAACACAAAACCCTACTATTTAAAACACTTATGCATATGAGAAGCACGCCTGGGCAAGTGTGTGGATAGTTTTGCTGTCACTTACTCATGTCTGCTGCTTTATGTAATGTAGGCAGTGAAAAGCATGGCAGAGTTCAAATGCACATGCTTGCACAGGCGCACCACACGTCCATGTATAAGACTGTTTCTGTGGAAGTGTTTTAAATAGCAGGGTTTTAGCAAAGTGCATGTGTTTGGGAAGGACTGAATAAATTAGACTTTGATTATATAGTACTGCACGAGTTATTTGAAAGTTTATAAACCATTGTCTTGGTATAGTTTTGCTGTTGACACCCATTTACTCCAATTCATAAAGACTTTACCACATTTTTGGATTCTCTATTCACCGTGGAGATGTGAGGCATGGATTTAATGTAACACGAGGTGAGTTACTGATATTTAAATGATTATTATGTGGGTGTTGTAATGGTGGGACCAGCTTTAGTAAATCAGCTGGACAGACATATAAATAGCTGGTGCAGCTCAATCCTGTATCATATTGTAAAAATGTTTTTAACAAGGCTGAACTCTCACATTTCTCATGTTTGCTGTTTTCAGTGCACATGCTGTATTTTGAACCGCAGTGTTCTTGCCGGATGCTCTACAAGCCTCTGACTCTTGCCATTTAATGTAACCCCATTGATCTAGCTGAGAGCCAAGCAAATCCAAAGCCCCCTGTCGCAGCTCTGTTACACTGAGTCTTTTTAGTCTTAATCTCACCAATAGGCAAACAGCCACCCGTAAGAGGGCTGAATTTCACAACACTTACAGCATGCAAAATTGTAAATTCATTTCACTGTTTTTTTTTACTGTAAAGCCAGCACTGTCACATTGTTTACCTGCTGTTGCTCCTTCCCTCGTCCTCCACAAACCTCCAGCCTCTGGGGAATTATCTTATGTCTATAGGCTGGCGCTATGTGCTCTCCCAAGGGAGGTTAACACCTGCTGTCAGTATATCAGGAAGGCTGAGACAGAGACAAGGCTGGGGACAGAGGCGAAGAAGGTACTCATACATTAACAGACGAAAGCCCCTGCTGCTTTTCACCTCCTCGCACACTGACAGGTCTGCTTTTATCTGCCAAGGTTCAAGGCGAGGACGGAGCTGCTTTACGGCGCTTTGCACTTAAAACTACCCGCTCTGTCTTCCAAGGAGGACCTCGCCCCCCTCCTGCTGCCACCCCAGCACACCTCCCGTCCTCCTCTCACACACATGCTTACACACCCACAACTCACTCCACTGCTTTCCTCTTTCTCCATCTCATTTCTGGAGCTCACCTTTGTTACTCCATGCATAATTCTTTTGGGGTGGTTGCTTTTTCTTCTCCCTCCTGGTGTGAGAGAGCGCTCCCTTTCTTCTCTTTGACTTCACTGCGTCCAGAGAAGCAGTCCCCAGAGCTTTCTTTATTTTTCTTACCAGCACAGACATAAGGGGTAAGATGAGGATTCCTGTGTGTGCTTGGGAATGTGTGGAGTATTCGCATTTTTGTGTATGAATGCATGTGTGAGAGGGTAGATGAATGTAGCTTTGTCCAGGCATTTTTTTATGCACAAGTACATAAATAAATGGTTTTTCTGGCGAATGTTTTGTCAACAGGGCTTGAAGTCACCCAGCATGTGTGTGTTTGTTCATTGTTGTGGAGAGGGTGTGCGTGGGCGCGCTGTGGTTCGACAGGAGGGTTACCGAGAGAAAAAGAAGATAGACAGACAGCAAAGCAAGGAGGTGAATCGTAATTAAAATTTTCAGTCTCGTTAAGTTGGTGACAGCTCGCGATCAATGGTGAGGATCTGCCTCCAATACAAACGATTCAAAAGACCGTTTGAATTTTAGGAGTAATGAGACCAATAAGGGGGAATTCATTAAGATATTTATGGCCCCAATTAATCAGGTCACTGAGAAACTTGCTGTAGGTGTGCGGAACTTACAAAGAATCACAGTACAGCTGGATTCACATGGTGTTAAACTCTTTGAGAGCATACCGCAGCTTTACATTTTCTAAAACTCTTAATTAGGAAGTGAGAGCTCCCTGGAGCTACCAACTGTATCACCCTATCATCTCTATTTACTCTACTCGAAATCTTGGTACTGTATGTAAGGGCTACAGGTGAAATCCCCACGTACATGCTCACTGGTTCCACAAGGATGAAAACAACAATATTGCCTTATTACATTATATATAAAACTCTAATGAGGAAATATGAGCTCCCTTGTGCTTCAAACCCGAGCACCCAATTATCTTCACTTACTGCTGTACAGGCCGATGCACCCGGGGTAATGGCATAACAATAGCTCTCCCCAAAGGTGCCCAGCACAATGTGAAAGGCTTTGACACAGATCAATACGTTACAGAAATGCCTTGACTCTGCTCTGAGTGGAATTTTGGCCTCAAAAATTGTGTAAAAGATAAAAGGATCGAAGAACGAAAGCGCTTTTATTCAGACTTTGGTGCTTCAAAAACAAAAAAACCTTGCATTGACAAAACATCCACACGAAAATGTTTTAAATTTGTGCTCAGCTGGCGACAGTGCCATGTTGATATTCCACCCTGCATCCCGCCACCTGCCCCAGGCTTGTTAACAAGGTGCCCGTGGCAATGATTGCCTGGCCATCAAACTCCCAGCTGATAAGTTCCTCTGGGAGAGAGAGCAGCTCTGTCATTGAATTCACCCCGATCGCTTCCTCATGCTGTACATTCGAGATAACGCCAGCCTCACATCCTCTGTAATGGCCTCAGTGATGTTTATATATAACTTATTCTGTAGATTTCTGCCCAGCATGTTGCAGCTAGCTTCATGTAACTACTGGGTATATCCTATTTGCTGCATTTTATGATTTGATGACTAGATTTATACGCACAATTATGGTGTTGTAGCCTGTAGTCAAGATGGTAGCCAGCGAGACACCTGTCACTTCCAATGTAGCAAGGCCGAGGAAGGAGACTGGCTGATTGATTGAAGCCTCAGAGTGCACAGAGGGTGAGGGACGCAGTGACAGGCTTGTGATTGACACAGATGAGGGAGAGGAAAAGAGGATAGGAGCGTGTGGCAGTTAGAGGACAGGATACTAAAACAATAGCCAGTTAAAGAGAGGGGATAGAGGGAGATTTAGGGAGATAGATAGGCCGAGGATGAGACAGGTGGCGAGTGGGAGAGGTGGGAAAAGAGAACGCGGAGGAGGGGTGGATAATCTTTTTTTTTTTCCTCGTTACTGTTCATCAAAAGGCTTTTCTTAGTGAAAGAGAGGCTGAGGGAGAGAAGGCTGAGGACGTTGAGGAGAAGATGAGAGAGAGGAAAAGGGTGAAAAGTATTCCAGGAGGAACAGCCCAACTTCAGTCATGCCCCAGTGAATGTGCTGACAGGGTCTGTCTGCGCCACAGCGGAGCAAGTGTCATACACTCTGACAAACCGCACCACGCTGCACAGGACAAGATGAAACCGGAACCATTTAACCCAGAGCACACAAGTTTCACCAAATATGTGAACAGTGAATACAGTTTTACAGAATGTGCACGTTCGATCCACGGGAAAATGTAATTTAAAGGGACGCTCCACTGATTCTACACATGAATGTCAGCTTACACATCAGAAAAAAATACAGTCCAACATGTAAAAACTTTCCAGAGTCTAAGAAAATAACACTGATGGGCTTGAGGCTCCACATTTAGGGCAGCTGTGGCTCAGGAGGTAGAGGGTCGTCAACCAATAAGAAAATCAACGATTTGATTACCGGCTCCTCCAGTCTGCATGTCGAAGTATCCTTGAGCAAGATACCGAACCCCAAATTGCTCCCAATGGCTGTTCCATTGGTGTGTGAGTGTGGTAAAGCTGTGTAGCAAGTGGCACCTTGTACAGTAGCCTCAGCCACCAGTGTGTGATTGTGTGTGGATGGGTGAACGTGACTTGTAGTGTAAAAAGTGCTTTGAGTAGCCAGAGGACTAGAAAGGCACTGTGCGAGTCCATTTACATTTTTAATGGTATACTATGCATGAATGATGAATTTTGGGCTACTGTTTGTAAACAGTATTGCCCGTGAAAGGGAAACACTAGTTTTGTCCACTTGACGCTTCATTTGCTATATTTTTCTTTTTTCTTGCCACTGTGTCCACGATTTTTGTAGCTTCCTTATGGATGCATTCGACTTATAGTCTGGCACCTGGTCACTACCTTTTTTAAAAGTCCCAAACTTATCTGTGCACTGTTCTCAGGAATGTCCAAAACATAGCAGAATAAGAAGAAAATAAGAACATAGTAGGCAGATTGTGTAAAATGGAAGATAATGGATTTAAACAGCAGTTGGTTGGTTTAGGGGGAGGGGCTTAACATGCATAAGCCTCTTCCCTCTAGGGCTTGTCAGTCAAAAGGCGACTGTGAACCAGACAGGCGACAACAAAAACGCTTTGTGTCAACTACAGATTGTATATATATGTTTTTATGTTTCTGCTGTGGACGTAAAAGTTTTTGTTTCCTTACTATTTTTGTAAATAAAATCACCTCAATCTGTTGTTTGCGACTCAAGCTACCTTTTCTTTAAAAGTGAACCTACCCTTTATTGTAACATCAACCATTAAAGAAAGCCTGCATTATTAATTTAGGATGTGGGTTTTAAAAGATGTGTGAGTAAGCTGCATTTTGGGAAATGTAGGATCCAAAACTTTAGGAGTTTAACCCATGCTAGGCACTAAATGTCATATATCAGTCTCCTCTGCTTCGATTTTGACCATTCGTTTTTGTGCCTTGTGGGTCCTCCAGCGTTATGGAAGCGCAATGCCAAATCACTAAAGTGCCCCTTTAAAAAGGATTTTTTTTTGTAAATCACCCATGCACATGCCTGTCTTTTTGTGCACACAGTAATAACAAACAGGTTTTTATGTTAATGCAATCTGGCAAATAGCCACATTATTGACTTGTCAGATGCGTAGGCTGATGTTACTGTAATACTACTGAAGAGTGCCCGCTCTTATCTGGAAACAAGCATACTGATTGATATCTGACATTTTGATTTGGCGTAGGATTTTCCATTTGAGGCTCGAGTGCATGAGAGACACACTGAGAGTGCGAGTCAGATACGTGAGAGCTGAGGAACCTTTTACATTGCTCAAGGCGCCGTGTACAACAAAGTGCATCTGCATCCACAGCCTGCATCTGTATTGGGATTCTAACTGACTGATCAAAGCACAGTATTAATCCAGCTAATTAATCACGCATCAAAGTGATATGAAGCTAGCTGGTCCCTTTTTGCACTGCAGTCAGAAATCCTTGACAGTTGTTCCCATTAATAGCTGCTCAGAGCGTTTTCTAATAGTGTTATCGTATCTTTTTCCGTGTAGAATAGCAAGATGATAACTTTGTCTCCGTCTATCTAATAGATGTGAGAAAAAAACACTTGGGTCATTATGGAGGTATAAATGGATGTGTGTTCTGGGCCTAAAAAGCCCTCTGTGCTTGTGAAAATGTGATTTGCTGCTCTGTTAAAAGGTCTGTCCATGCCTGCTCGTCTGCGAGTTCTCCTACCTGTCTATGCAGCTTCACTTTTAATTAACGCAGTGCAATGATTAAAGTTTTAACTTAATTATCTTTATCTTTATTCTCAGGGTGTCCAAGCCTCCGTGGGAAACTGAATGAGACGCTTCGCAAGAGGAGTGGGAAAAAACCCAGCGGAGAGAGGCCTGGTGAGATAGAGGAAAATATTAGGCAGCGTGGAAAAAAAAAAGGGAGAAGAAGTGAGTGACACCTGCCCTCCAGCTCAGTGTGAAGGGCACGGAATGAGAGAGTGAGAGGAGGGGAATGAAAAGAGGGAAAACAGAGGAGAGAATGAAGACAACCGGAAAACAAGGCCTGCCTCACAGCAAACCTCGCTCAAATTAGGACATCTCGCCACAAGACAAGATGATTACAAGAAATCTGCTCCTATTGGTTTCCCTGTGCCTGTGGGAGGGGCTTGCGGGAGGTGCCTTGGCCAGTAAGATCGTGCGGAGGAGAGGAGTGGGCGGATTGCATACGCTGAAGCTAGGGGAGAGCAGAGCTGCGGACCAATGGGATGCAAGCGTGGACGCGAATGCAATGCCCGTGGTGACTCTTAGAAACCTGATTAGTCATGAGCAGGCGGGCGACACTGGATCTTTGTCTCATTCCAAAATACTGCAGAATCATGCTGCTCCATCAGTAGCTAACAAGGAGAGGCAAGCTTTCAAGCCCAAGCGTGAGGTTGACTCCGTTAATAAAAAAGAAGTGACTTCACACATATTATCCAACAACAAGGAGCTAAACCAGGATGTGAAGAAAGTCAAGAACAACACCAAGAATGCTGAGACTTCTACCAAAACAGGAAAGTTAGAGAAGACACTCACAATCCATCATAAGCCAGATTTACACACCAATAAAACCAGGTTTAAATCTGGCTTGAGATCCAGGAGCAGACCTGATTTGAGTGTCCATACCACAGGTGTGCCAGGGAAAGGTTTCAGCATGGATTCAACTCGAAAGCTGAACCTCACTGGCAGTTATGGGGTTCTGAAGCTGCTGTCAAAAGAGAACCTAGTGAGGATCGTCAATTCCCAAATGCAGAGCGTTCCCAGTCTGAGCTTTCCAAGCAAGGGCAGCCGGAGCAGGAAGAGGGATTTGATTGACGTTAATCATAGACAGTTAGAGGCTCAGAAAGTGCCAAGACAAGATATGGCTGTCACTCAGCTTCACACTGGATTTGATAATCAGACTGCATTTCCTTATTTAAGCCCAGTCACCACCCCAGATCTTAATCGAGACCAGGGATCCAACACTCGTATTAATCCGCTAAGTGAAGTCAACCCTGCTTCAAGCAAAGGGCAGAACAACCTGGGAATGCAGAGTTCAGATAGTAGTGATAGCAAGAGCAAACACCTCGTCCGCTTACTGTCAACGCCCCGCAGCGAGGTCAGCCTCAGCCCCGAGAAAGAAGTGATAATCAGCCAAACAGAACCACCGTTTACATCGACAAAACATCTCCCGCTGTATGTTCCCTCTGAAACAAATGATTCCCCGCTGTCTGTGCTGACAATGCAACCCCTGGGAGTACGACCAGGAAACCGAGCGGCAGATCCCCATAGAGACCCATTAACAGAGTCGGTTCACATTACTCAAACAGAACTCAGCACAGCTCAGTACCCTGCAGATGAAGACAACAAACTTGTCAACAGCAGTCATGTCCTGAGGCTCCACCCAGCTCCCGAGTGGAGCCATGACACAAAAGATGCTGGGATGCAAGCTGTCGATCCAGAAAACGGCCTCGTGTTCGAGGAGGCAGAGTCGGAGGTGGAAGAGGAGACACGTGACCGCATGGAAGGGAAGGGGTCGCGCTCTCGCAGCAGGAGGAGCTGGATCTGGAACCAGTTCTTTGTGATTGAAGAATATGCCGGGCCTGAACCCGTGCTCATCGGACGGGTAAGGAAAAAGAAAAACTTCATTCATCATTCACAAAGGCTGTGAACTATTTTATTAATGTTTTATGAATATTTAAGACACAGTTACAAGTCTCTTACATGGCTTATTTAACCTCAGGTCCTCAGGTACACATCTCATACAAGAAGTGCTTAGCATAATTTAACCCCACAGTCACGCTCCGAGTTTTTTCTGCATTGTTATAAACCTGCAATTGGAATTGATTTACATTGCTCCAGTGTGATGTGGTGCCTTCCAGGTAGCAGTAAAAACTTCAATGAATCAATGGTGTACTGAGGCGCAACAAAAGCCCCAGATTCCGTTTGCCCAAGGGGCTAGTCATGATCACTACCAATCTGCACCCGCCAATGGAAATTGACATATCCAGGAGAATTAATGGCTTTACTTTTTCCTTCCACCATTGATCCTCACCCCAAGGCAGAAAGCAAGAGCAGTCCGAGTGTTCCCTCATTTCCCTGTAGGTCAGAGCTGTCAGCTTTCCTCCCTCATGGTCAGAGGTCTGCAAGGTCCCGCTAATGCTATTTCATTCAGACTGATTTACACTTGCTTTGACAGGATTTATCACTGCGTTCTCCCTCGGCACAATACACACAGCGCTGTAGTCCTATTGCTCTGCTCTGTAATTTAGAATCATTGACTGGGCATGTCTCGCCCCCATCGCCCGGTGCACCCTCCCTCCTCCTTTGAACGAGCGAGGCTGATGAGCGTGGAGGAGGTCACGTGGACCGGACAGAAGGTGTCTCGGAGCCCTGCTCTGTAATGGCTGCGCTCTCAGTCCTCAGCATGCACCAACTGTCTCAGTACCCAGCTGCGGTAGATGAGCTAATTTATAAGCCTGTGTGGCCAGTTTGCTGAGCAAATGAATAGTAATGATCCCTGTGTGACTGCTGCAGGCTGTTGGAAGCCACAGAGTTAGAAGTTGGTGAGTGTGTGTGTGTGTAAGTACTCGAAGTTGAGATGGTGGTTAAGAGCTTCAGCTCAGCAGGAGGCATCTCACACTCAATAGACAAAAAGGCCCAAAATTGCTTTGTGTTTTTGGATTTTATTAACCAGGTGCACGCAGATGGACAGGAGCCTGCAGCCCTCATGCACAGCCTCCCCGAGTGAGCCGATGATTAGCCAACATTTAATTTGGCTATTTTTGCCTTTGCACTATGACTGATGATGGGCTGAGCCGAATGCTATGAAGCACTGTTAGTGGCCGTGGAGAAGATGCAAGAGCTGACGGTCCAGCTTACAGATGGCACTGCGTGTAAAGCCATTAGTGCCAATCTGCTGTGTCAAGCAGGTATTTATGCCAGCACATTGTATGGCACTCAAGGAGGGAACACCGCCAGGCCACACACATGCCCATATGATAGTGCTGACACTTGGAGTACACCCAGAACACTATTGTGTGTTTGTGTGTGTGTGTGCTGGGCTAGAGATGCGTATGATTAGTACCCTACTGTATTAGACGGTGACGGCACACATGAATAATGCTCTTATAGATATTAATGCGCTTATGAATTTTTAATCTCCCGCTCTGCTCCAATGCAGGCCAGTGCTATAGGTAGAGAGATCAATGTGGACACACTGCCTTGTTTTTTCTCTATCAGGGACCTGATTGTGCTTTAATGGAGAGAGCTGTGATGGAGAGCGTGAAGAAATTGACTGTACAGGCCAGAACAGCTCCACCTGCCAGATCCAACGCAGTCCAAATTCAGGCTCAATCAGCTGCAAAACACTCTTGCCTGTGACTCACAACACGTGACTCTCCCTCAGTCAGCTATACCATGTTCAAACACACACTCAAACACACAAACCGTGTACATCTGAAGGTGTGATTCTGTATTTAATTGTGGGCTCTCTCTTTAAAAAATCCGCCCTCTAACACTGATTCATGCTGTTATTTTTTCTGTGATCTCTGACAATTCGGCCTGGATAAATCTCCACTAAAGCTGGAGACAAGAGCCAAGACTCTAATCTGTGATGTCAATGGGAGACAAAGGCTCTGCTGCTAAAGTGATAATGAATTAGGGGCCAGCTTTGTGGACACAGTGACACCGCCCAGTGTAATTTTGCATGGATATTTATAAGCACTTTTGTTAGAAGAGCTATAAAAAAAAAAAACAGCTCAGTTGGTATTAAATCTAAAAGAAGCAGCCAATGAGTCACCAGCTGTCCATTCACTGTTGTTGGAGTGGCCCTTGAAATATCGTAATACCATCAAAGATCTAAGTTTTTGTTTACTGTAGTATCTTCTCTTCGGAGAGTTGTTCAGGTTCACAAGAGTTGCCAAAAAGGGCAAGAAATATTCTGAGTGGTGAATTGTCTGACTCAGTTTTCTGCTCTCTGTCAACACTCTCTCGCTATCTCTCGCTTACACACACACACACACACACACACACACACACACACACACACAGACCTGCACACACAAACACATACATGCACATGCTCACACACGCGCACACACGCAGACTCGCAGACGATGCCATGTTACTATATTTTCTCACGCTGGAGTGTCTCTGCCCCATGATAATTGTGAATTTAATTGATGCTGTCACATGGTCTGTAATGGGGTTTCAAGTGATTGCAGAGGCAGTGCGAAAAGAAACACAGATTTTTCTTGAGGAGAAAAGGCGCCTCAGCAGAGCTGGGATTAAGAAAAAAACACCACTTTCTGATTAGCTTTTCTTCCTCTCTTACTCTCCTCTTGAAATGCAAACTCCCTAACACCTCGTGTGGGGAGACAACGTGACATATATATAGTAGTTTCTTCCTCTCTGGGAGGAAATTCCAACATCTCCATCTTGCCCTGTTTCACCTTTATAACATCTTAAGTGTGTGAGCTACCTGGCAAGTCGGCAAACACGCATATGTAATCCACCAGCGCACCAGGAAATGGACCTAGGCTATCAGCATCATTAGCATATCATTAACATCAGCGTGAACATACATAATTCATAATAAGTGAAATACGCCTGTATTACACAATTAACATTATTGTCTCTGCCACACATAACACACACACTACAGCACAGTGTGAACATCAAACACCTAGACATCAATGTGAATCAGTAATTAAATAAGTTAAGATTCAGACACACTAAACAATGCCAGCCAATTCCCAGGGAAGGATATACTTTGCTTTTTTTATTATGTTGAATCATTCATTAAGAGTCGCTGTTGAAAATTGCTCTGCAAAATGAAGTTAAAAGATTCCTCCGGCCTGAAGGCATCTTAAGATATATAAATAACATAGTTATTGACCGCCCTGGTATTGATAACTCCTGAGCCTCTGTGCGGCGCCTCTGGCTGCAACGTGCGCAAACATGATATTGCGAAAGCGCTGGTAGGAAGTCGGCAGTGTGATGCAAGGGCAAGAAGGAGGCTGTCACAGGAAGTTAAGTGCTGGGGTTTGAGACTGTGTACGTGTGTGCATGAACATTATGTTTTTCTCCAATGCTCACTCTAGCAAAGCCCTTTTAGTCATTAGCTACAAGCCAGTGGTGGAAAGTAACTAAGTACATTCACTCGTGCAATTTTGAGGTGAAGTGCTTTTACTTAATGATTTATATTTCATGTTACTTTATACTTCCACTCTACTACATTTCAGAGGGGAATATTGTACCCTTTTACATTTATTTCTTAGCTATAGTCATTACTTTTGCAGAATTTTACATAGAAAACATATGTATAATCAGGGAAAAGATAAGATGCATTGTTGCGCATAAAGCTTCCACACTATATAAAGTGGTTAAATCAGCTAGGACTTTGCTCCACTTTGGTCTCTTCAACACTGAAATGATGTTTCTTGTGGATTGTCTGTAATAAGAATCCAATAATGCTGTATAAAATATAATTCTCTGAATGAGGTTATTAGAGGTTATAAAAATGGTCCAGGGCGAACACTGAAAATGGCAATGTGGTCACGAAATGGATGACCAGACGGGGATGTTGTTTCTACATCCAATGATGGTCCAGTCAGACCCTTTCCTACAAACAAGAACATTTTGATCATACTATTGCAATCAAAAAAGCAAATGCATGTATCTTTTTTTCAACAAAACATTTGATTGACAGTTTGTTTGGTTGTGAAACAGCTGTGATCAGACAGCCACACTGAGATGTTTACTCCACATCCAAAGTCTGATGTTACTTGAAAAAAACATGTTTATGCCATTTATGCATGTCTGAATGTAAATTCTATTGCTGTCTCATCGTTTTAAGCCTGTTGTGT
Organism: Cephalopholis sonnerati; assembly: GCA_019142605.1. Taxonomy (NCBI): domain Eukaryota; kingdom Metazoa; phylum Chordata; class Actinopteri; order Perciformes; family Serranidae; genus Cephalopholis; species Cephalopholis sonnerati. The sequence continues at coordinate 32,954,846 of JAGQAX010000010.1, forward strand.
TTTCTAAGAACCAAAAGTCTTTATCCAAGCTGTCTTTGATTGCACTGGGGAAAAGTTTGCTTTAATGGCTTTGTGTCAGAAAGCCAGGTGCTGCAGTACAAATAGTGACAAAGACAAGGTGTGGAGGAAGTTGTAGTGGATGAATGGGGCAAGCACAGGGCTTTCACCTCTTATCTGACTATTGTGTTCAGTTTATAGGATATATAAAGCTGCTGAATGTACAGAAATTTTAGCAGAATTGCTGAATATGCTTGTTGTGGTCATGTAACATCTCAGATGTTGCTTCACTTATGTTTTAGAACTATTTTTGTAACACAGTTGGACGTCAAAACAACAGTCATTTATGTCTCAGAGTTTGCTGGTTCATAGAGTCACTTGATTTTACACCTGATTATTGAGCTGTGATAAATGTATCATTTCTGCTGTGGCTCTGCAGAACATCCCCTCTTGAGAAAATGAAGTTTGAGGCTTTTTACCAGGCTGAATACACTATTGATTTGCATTATGGGAAGTGTATCCTGTGGTATTGGAGCTTGATTCATGCTAAAGAAAATTACATTGTGGGAATGTATTTTTAATGGTGTAGGTGCACAAAGCTGATGTCCTGCCTCTAGTTATTATCAATGTTTCATTTTGTATGGAAGTCTGGGACCTGTATTACTAAGACTTTTTCATCAGTACCACTGATAACTATAGGTTTTGCCAAATCAACCAGGACTCAAATGTTGTACCTTTAACTACATGTAGCAAATAATAATTTTTGTATGCTCACTTGAGAGATTCTGTATACTTTGTATTCTGAACTTAACTTCATCTGACACATATTGACCTATGTTCACACTAGGGATGGGTGATATGTCCAAAGTCTTTCACAGCATTTGTCATTTTAAATGGTGGTAACAATACATGTCACAATACAGTAACTGTTCTGCAAATTCAATTAAGAACTGGTTTAAAATAACCACTGCATACTTCATCACATTTGATTATTTTCTTCTTTTATTCAGAACTTCCATACAAACAAAAAACAACTGCCTCTCGAGACAGCACCTAAAGTAAAAACCAAAATGCTAAAACTGAAAAACTGAAACCTGAGAACAAAATTTCAGGTGTTACAGGTGTCTGTATTTCCAACTTCTTTCCCCTCCTCCATGTTTGCCCAGATGACATTACTTCGCTGGATTCGCAAGATTGCTAGATTGCACGAGGATCACAAGATCACATGAGAATCCCAAGATCGCCAATTATCCAGCCCTGATTTGCTCCCCTATTATTGTTGGCGCCACTGTTGCGAAGACTGCTCTGCATTTTCCTTAGAGTCCAGCAACTACAGTCTCCACAATTACTTCATTTGTTCCACTGTCTGCCATTTACACTACTGGGCATAGTAACTACAAAGACCCTGCATTAATTCTCTTTGGTGACGGGAGATAGCTGCAGATAGCTAGATGGAAAACAAAAGCACTATCCTCTTCCTGTTTTGGTTGCACAATGGTAGACACACTTCCTTTGTGCCGCCTACATTTTCCTGGAAGATCATACCTGGTGGCAGACAGAATTATATAGTGAAAGTGAGGCTTATAGGGAACCAATCTAAACGCTAATGATGTCATTATTTTATTGTCATTACATTGTGCAATTAACATTTACTTCTTGTTGATAAGTTAAAGCAAAAAAGATTGTCTCCACTGAAAGTAAAATATATGAATACTTCACTGCTGCTGTATGCACCAACATATTCCCAACTCCTTACATATTGCTGCTTGGTCAGTAGACTTTGCGGTCCTGATCCAGGGTGGGTCTGTTGTTGATGTTTTGGGATGCTGTGTCAATTTACACCTGTTAGGTGCATTGTGTTTTCTCAAAATACTCAAAGTTTCTGCTTGTTAGATGTATGCAGTATTTTAAAAACACCTCGTATTTACATTTATTTCCTTGTGCAACAAACATGTGGTTAGGTATAGGCAACAAAAGCATATGGTTAGGTTTAAACAAAAACGTGGTTTGGCTCAACATTCATACAAGAAGCCAACACCAGGCTCCTGGGTGGAAGTCTGGTGTTGGACCCATCCACCACCCCTGCTGCCCGCCCCATAGAGACTTCCCAGGTCTCTAAGCTACGTTGTTGTCCCACGGCGTTACAAGCTGATGCCATCCGGTGGTGTTATAAACTGACAATGCCTGATGGTGTATCATTCTGCTGTAAAAGGATGGCTTTTTCCTCAGTGTCTGATGTGGAAATCACTGGCCAAATGGCGGTATTTGAAGACTTCAGAATGAGAACGGGTTGTATGCACATGTTTAATTTCCTCCCCTGAAACGGAGGCTGACATAAACCCACTTTTTTAAAAACACACACAGACTTGTAGAGTCTAAATACATATTTGTGACACAAACACATCACAAAACACAGAGAGCTTGTAAGTCCTCCTTCAAAGTCATAAAGAACACTACTCAGATAAAAGGGTCCTTTATGAAACTGAAGGAGAGAAGCATGGAGTCACACAGACAAAAAAAATATAAAAAATGAGACGAGTGTGTGATGGTGCCAATAGGAGGGCCAACACTAACTGTAAACACACACCACCTGACAAGGAACTCATCAATAATGATTAAAAAAACCTGTCTCCTTGCAAGCAGCTCTGTGTTTTCATGTGCTTCCACTCTTACGCTCCCTGTAGAAATCATTTAGCCTCCGGGTTCGAGCGCAGCAGGGGTGAGACAGCAATTAGAGAGTGACTACAGTGTTGGAGGAAGGGAGAAGAGGGGGAGATAACAAGACAGACGAGAGCGAGATTACCATGCAGGACGACGAAGGGGTGACGCGGAAGAAAAGGGGGTAAAAGCGGAGAGAGAGTACAGAGAGAGGTTAAAAAAGAAAGGGGATGTACGGCACATTAAGGGCAGCGTTAATGGCATGTGGATACACAGAGCGGAGTGGCAGGGAGAAAAAAAGTGAGAGTGGTGGAAAGTGAGGAAAGGTTAATAGCTTACAACTGGCGGAGGGGAAGAACGTGTGAGGCAGTTTAAGGAAAAAGAGAGGAGTGGAAGGAGGGAGAGATCACACACGTTTCTAAAGCTGACCTCTCAGCCCGACGAGGCCTGAAGCGAGCCGTGGAAAGACAGACAGGAGAGAAAAGGAGAGGGTTATGAAAGGAGGCAGCCGAGAATCCAGGGCATCAGCACGAGGGACGGGCAGGGTTTACGCGGAGGGAAATACAAGAGGAGAGAGAGGGTGTGAGAGAGAATGAAGGAAGCAGTTAAATACCATTTTATTGCAAGCCCCCGTGGAGGCCACATTCAAATCTGTGTCTCTGTGCTGAGTGGGTGCAGGATCACATAGAGAAAATAATAGATGGGATGACTGAGGGAACAAGGCTACGAGGAGAAAAGGAAGAGGAAGAAAAGAGGGGAAACTGCGGAGTCTATTAAAGATGGAATTCAAAGGAAACACAGCCTGCCTTTCTCTTCTTTACTTCCAATCTCCCCTCTCTCTTTATAGCCCGTGTTTCATCTCGGGATAATGTCGAACAAATCAGCAAAGCGAGCTTCTGAATTTAAAGCATCGTTCTCCCGGATGTGAGAATGGCAGTATTTTATCTCTGAGGAGTATATGAACCGCTTAGAATACATCTACACCATTTTCAACTTAATATGAAAATGCATTTGTAGATAACCCTGGAAATTTGGGTTGGTATATGTGCAACCTTAACAACCTGAAGGTAATGTGATGACAAAATAAAGCACAAATTGGAGCCGCAGCTGGTTTATGGCTCGAGGTTAACCCTTCAAGGTTAGCCGTGTCAGTGGTGAGACACAGAGTGAGTGTTCAGCCAGTGTGCTGTAATGTGACATAGGGAATATGTGAAGTGAAGAGGCTGTGCAGGAGTTGAATTCATGATTATGCATAGCCCAGTGTGAGCTCAGTGACCTTGAGCTAATATTTATGCGCTGGCCTGGACTGCGCACTCCACTTCTCCCCGTGGCCCTGAAGAGGCCGTGAGTCAGGGAGCGGAGGGCACGGCGAGAGAGGAGGGCAGAGGAGGCTAAAGTAGGAGAAGAAGTCCTATGATGGAAAGAGACAGAGACAGAGAGAGAGAGAGAGAGGGAGGAACGAAGGAAAGAGCTGTAAGGTGACACAACTGACCCTCAGGCAGCCACACTGAAAGAGATAGTTGCAGCTAATCATAAGATCTGATCAGTTAATCACCACAGTTGCCCAACACGTCTGATTTGAACTTTAGCTCATAAATACGCTACCAGTTACCAGTGGATGAACTGCTGGCATGTTAGGCCTGTAACCAATCTCCACTTAACATCATTGGTGTCAAAGTATCAAATCAAAATATGAATGTTTGCTGTAATCAGTGCAGAGTGCTCCCATGTTAACATTAATACTGTGGTGAATTAGGTTTTTGGGTAAGCTTCTGAGCTTTAGTTTTCTTGGACTGGATTCCAGCACTAAAGGCAGCAAAGTTGGTAATCCAAATATGGTAACAAATCTACTTTCAGAACAGGATTTCTTGCTTAAAACATGGCCATGCTCCTAAAGTCACATAACATGCCAGAGCACTATTCCACTTAAAAGTAATTTGTATCAAAATTGGGGGGGTGAAGCTCAGGGGGTAGAGCTAGTCTACCACTAATCGCTTTCATCTTCAGCTCATCCAGACCACATATAGGAGTATCTTTGGACATGATACTGAGCCCCAAATGTGAGTGCATGTGAGTGGTTAACTGATGAGCAGGTGGCACCATGTATGGTAGCCTCAGCCACCAATGTATGAATAGGTTTATGAATGCATGGGTGAATGTGACAAGTATTGTAAAAGCGCTTTGAGTGGTTGAAAGACTAGAAAGGCACTAGACAAGTGAAAGTCCATTTACCATTTACCATATTCATTTAGCCACCCAGGCTTACTTCCAGATATCAAATACTGATGCTTAGCCAGTAGCTTTTCATCAGACACCGAGGCACAGAAACACCCTTTAGCGGCGGTATGAGACCTACTGGGTGGCAGCATTTGTTGATGCTGTAATATAAAGAGTGAGCGAGTTTGCATAGGGCCTCGTGGCAAGGGAGATGGATGCATTAAACAAATCCTGGACTTGCACGTGGGTAACCTGGTGTTCATGTCCCTTGTGAAAACTAAAAGTCCATCAAGTTATTTCAATAAGCACGTAGTGTGCTAGTATGTGTAGCATACCATGCTACTGATGAATGCAACGTGACATTATATAATGTAAGTAAAAAACATAGTTACTTTAAACCAAACCATGATGCTCATGTTTAGCAGGTATCTTTACCATTTTCACCATCCTAGCTTAGCCTTTCATATACTAACATTAGCTAAGCAAAGCTAACCAAAACTGATTAAAAAACCCTTTGACTTCATGATGAGGGAATCAGGAGTGTTGAAGTGTTAACTCATTTGTTGGATTTATGACTCATTTTTGCACCACTCTACAGGCTCGCTTTGGTTCTAGCCTTAAGTGGCCATTTGATAAACTGCAGTTTTTGGCACTTCCACGTTGGCTTTATTTTCAACCCTGGAGGTTGCTGCTGGAAGCTAACTGAAAGACAAAGGCAGCTGGCAAGATTTTGCTATAAACATGGATTTTCCTTTTACTTTATTTAGATTATGAAAGCCTTAATTCTTGTGAAATGGAATGAGCCAGTCTATTTTGGCTGCATTGTTGTTTATGTTGTTTTTTTTAAACCTAAGTTACTCAAGCTATGTTTGTTATGGTGAACATGTAGGCAAACAGTCGTCTATTTACACATCCAACAGACACAGAGCCACATTATCATTCATTTGAAGTCATGTTTCTGGCCACCTGGCAAATGTAAATCCAATATTCACTCTCTTTTAGTTGTGTTTTTAAATCCTGACCAGAATATCTGGCTCTTTAACTGTTAAATGCTCCCTGTTCCCCAGCCAGTCTGTCTGCTGTTTGTTGCTGGACAGGCAGTGTACAGTGGGTTTATGAGAGCTTTTTTGTTAAAAACAGCTGCCTGCTGAGGCTGAAAACAAGGCAGATAAAAGCTATGAGAGTGAACCGAACAGTTAAACTGTGATACCAAAATAACGAGCACAAAGACACTAGAAAATTCTGAAAATTTGGATTAGAGCAGCTTTTAATTTCTCTAGCATTGTAATAAAAGACATTAGTATTTTAATTAATTTCTTTGAACACTTATTCCTTCTGGAAACTGGGCAGTTATTTGTACCCAACAGCTGGTGTGAGCAGTGGAGGCCACGGGAGAGAGGGAAGTGGCTCAGGCCACGGAGGGGAGGAGGCGCGTGGCAAGGGCAGGTCAGAAGAAGAGAGCGGGGTCAGGATGAGACGAGCAGGAGGCCAGGGAAGAGCAGCGAGCAGGTGATAGGTGGCACCTGGTGGGAGGGGAGGAGGGTGACAGAGGTGAAGAAGTAGGTGGAGGAAGATGGGAGGAAAAGAGAAGGAGGAGGGGAGTCTTCTCTTCAGCTTGCTGACAGATGCAGGCACGCAGGTTAATATTTTAATGCATCCTGAGAGGCATGCCAGGGCCAACACAAACACATGCTGAGATAATTCAACTGCAGTGACACACTGTATTAATAAAGCATATAGTATATACTGTCCACACATTGTAAAATTATATTAAAAGTGCCAGGACCCTTCAGACATTTTCCAACAGTACAGCACAGTGTGCTCTGTATTTTTTAAAGGAGCTTTATGTGATTTTCAGAGCATCTTGATTTAGAAGTTGTCTGCACACAGGTCTCAACATGGGAGGCGGATGGTGGTGATACTGGCAACATCGCTGACAGAGCCAATGCTGTTAAATGAATGCTCCACCTATAAAATGACCATTTCCATGGTATTCACTCACTGCATGAATATGTGAACAATTTCTGTTTTCTCGTTTGCCTTCACAATGAACAAAGAATCCATAAAAAGCCCAACACTCTTCATAAATTGAAGTAAACAGGGGACCACAGTTTAACAGCAGTGAAACTATATCAAAACATTCATTTGCAAACACTCACAACTTTTGCAGTATAATCCAAGTCTCATTTATTTAGTTGTATGCTCAGTTCTTCCCAAACATGGCATTTTCGCGATAACATCATGATTTAAAACTAATGACTGTATATAAACATGGAAGACCCATCTCGGCTTCCTCCCACTGTCAAAAAAAGAAGCCAAAGTATCTTGGGATACGGTTGCTACCATCTTGCGCTGGTGATGTCATTTGGTGCCAGAGTCTGCACAGTAGTGATCTTTGCAGTATCGTGTTCGCGAGCAGCGCCATTTATCGTGAGCACTCGATCGGCACTCAGCTGTCAGTCATGATGTTGTATCAAATAACTAGCAAAATGAAAGATTTTTAACATGTATTTTGATCTTTTAGTTTAGCCCATGTACTAGATGCTTACATGGAGGGGAAGGCTTTATGACCTACACTGCAGCCAGCCACCAGGAGGCAAACAACATGTTTTGACTTCACTTGTTGGGAGCTGTCATGTTGTCAATCTTTGTTATGTAGTCTATTTTTAATACATCAGTACAAACAGTCTCATGCACATTTAAGTAGCGTGCCTGGGCATGCACGTGCATTGAAACTCTGCTCAAGTGGAGCACATATGCAGAAGTGTTTTACTTTTGTAACATTTTAGCAAAAATGCACGTGTTTGTAAAGTTGTAAGCATAGGACTGGATATGAGATGTGGATTATACTGCCCAAATTGTGTTAGTGTTTGTAAACAGGTGTTTAGATAAAGTTTTGCAGTTGTTAAATGTAAACCCATATGACTTAAATTCAAGAAGTATGTTCGCCTTTTTTTGGGTTCCTCCATAGACTGTATATAAAGATGGACAACATAACAGTTCCCCAAAAAAGAACTTGAAACATCTAAATCGCCCCCTGGTGGCTGGCTGCAGTATAGGCCATAAAGCCTGCCCATTCCATGTTGGTGGGTGGGACATGAGCCAAACTAAAAACTCAAAATACATCAAATACATTTTACCCAAAGATGGTTTCTGTCATTTCAGGTAGTTTTTTATCATGCTGCTGTATGTTCAAGTGTTCATTTTTTTGATTGATTTGGTTTTAATTAGTTATTTACTGTATTAAAAGTTGGATTGTACAATATGATTGACAGCTGTTTGAGCCAATTGGTGGGCTAGCATGACTGCCGCGTGATCGGTCGGGTAAGTGTATGGGCGGGAAACTTGATACCATGGAGATCTCTATTGCGCATACTCTAGCTCCAAATGATGTCATCAGAGCATCAGAGGGGGTAATGTTAGTGCACACACGGTCCTGCCACATGCACACGACAAGACCGTTTAACTGTTTTAAAGACCAGAGATGCTTGGATTACAACACACACAGAGTGAGTGTGATGTTATTCTCTGCTCAGGATGCCATTACTACACCATATATTTACATACTAAATAGTCATTTGCTGCTATATTAATGCTCTGAATATTCCTGCACATTACAAAATATGATTACTATATTATTCTTTATTTATATGGATGTAACTGTTTTCACATCAGTCTAAAACAACCTGTTCATCTGGGGCAAAAAAAAAGAAAAAATCAAAAATCAATCGTACCCCTCCCACCCTTCACAAAAACTCAATACTAATAACAAAATAATGAAAATGATTTAAAAAAGCACTTGGAATTCCCTTTCATTCTTACACTTTTTCCTTCACACACATACACACAGACACACAGACATGAGCACACACAGACTTTTGGTTCCTAATGGTAAAAGCCATTCCTCTTGGCAGTGGCACGCGGTGGCATATATGTGGGCGATTTGCCCTTTAAATGTACAGCAGTGAGTTAAGCCTCCAGTGGCCTTTTCCAAGCTCGTCTCCTTCGGCTAAAAATATGATGTGAAGTATACACCACCAGAGTGGAGCACTGAAGCAATAAAACACAAACAATCGCTCGACGAGCCGCCACACACACACACTTACAAACACACTCCCTCTCATACATCAGCTGATTATGATAATCAAAAGTGGGATTTGCATACTCTGAGGCTAAAAGCACAGTTTTGTCCTGAATAATGTATTGCGGAGGAAGGGAACAGTGGCAAGATGCATTGAACAGCTTATGGTGTAAAAAGGAAAAGTCTAATAATGATGAATAATGAATGTTCTATTAGGAAGTGTGTGAGTGGGAGGAAGTGTGTGCGAGTGTGACAGAGAGGGATTTCGCAGTCTGTGTGTGCATGTGTGTGGGGTGTGTGTTGAAGTGGAGGCCACACAGTGTGCCCTCCAGAGACAGACTGAATTAGATCAAACGAGAACAGGGCAACATGTCCACACCACAACTGAATTAAAGAGGCAATCGACGCTAACCAAACTTCAATGCTGAATCAATGGCGGATCAATGCTAAACAATTAACTGCCGCTCCTCATGACGTATTTAAACAGTGTCTGGCTGTAAGACAAACAGACAAGGAGCGAGAGGAGACTCTTTTCAATACTGTCTGACATTTTACTGCAAGCGCAGAACAAAAGGGAATTTCCCCCCACATTTGCTGCGAGAATGGGTTTGATTGAAAGTTCAGACGGAATTTAAAACTTGTCACAGTACAAAGGTCTTCTTCCTCTGAAGTCACAAGTGCTCCTCAGAGGCTGGCTGCTTTCTGCTTCTGTTGCTGTTGGGGGGGGTTTATGTTCGAGTGGCTCAGCATAATTGGAAGGTGTTTTTGTTATGTGTGTCTGCATTGATTAGCGAGGAGAGCTGAGCAGTTGGTGTAGAGCGAGCAAATTTGCATGCATGTGTGTGTCACACCTGTGAGAAACACTATTTGCATACTTTTTATGGATGTTTTATGTGGTTATAATGGTTTGTGTTAGCCCAGCAGGGAGTGTTTTCACATCACGACAATTATCGTCTTTATTGGAATTGTGGTGAAGGAATTTTAAAGTTAAAGTATAACTTGGCTCTTACTCTCATAGTTTTGGCATCATTTCTATCTTTTATGATTACATTATATTCACCGTTGTAATTACTACAGTATTGGCAGGGCAAGAAACAAGCAGTGAGGTGATTAGATGGGATGTAAATAAGCCAACAGTTTATAAATGATCTAATCCACTTGATTTGGAGGTTAAAATCACAATTGTGTGCACACATATTATTGATAATAAATCCCTCATTGCCCTGAGAAAACCAGACCCAACTGTGATGGATGTTTATCATGGACAATTTTGGTAAAAGCTTTTACCATTTGGCTTGTTTTCTTGTAAGTCTGACTAATTTTTAACAGTGTCAATGTTTCCACATCCCAGCAAGTGAAATTGGTTATTATCAGCGATAGAAATGATGCCCAAAACTATGACAATAACACCCAAATTATAATTTATTTCCTTTGATATAATCAGTGACTTGTTAGGGACTGTATGCAAATTAAATGTGCCTGGTGTGCTTACTCAGTGACAGTATTAATAACTGTTGATTTAGTAGCTCTTGGTTTGAACACACTTTTAGTGATACATTATGGCAAGAGCTAATTTGGCATTGCTTTATTTTATGGGTTTGCAATTTCTGAATAATTTACTCATAATTTCCAATATATTTCCCGGAAGTAACCAGGTAATGTGGTAGCAATTATAGGACAAATAAAATCACGGTGTTAAATGAGCACTGTTCCAGTGAATTAGCTCAGTTAATAGTTAGCATATCCAGTAATAAATAAGGAATGATGCATATTAGCTTGGGTTTAAATTAGGCTTTTATTTCAGGGAAAGTCCTATTTTCTCCCAAACTAATACTAAGGGAGGGTCTGTTTATTTGTTTGTTTGTTTCTTAAATGACATCTAAAGCAGTGACATTGATAGGTTTTCAATGTAGTGAGTCCCTGGGACCTACAAGTGGTCAATCATTGAGTCATTAAGTCATTTGAGTGTCCCGAAGAAAGCTGGTGTTTTCATGACAAATTTGAAGTGTTAAACTTGTGTTTGATGTTAAATTGTTCTAATTACGGTTATAATTGTATGTTGAAGATGTATCTGAAAATTAAGAGAATAAAATCCCCCCAAATGGAAACTTTATTCATAACACCCTAGACAGTATATGCTTCTTTATAAAGTCTATGTACAAAACATTATACAAATGTCACATCTTGATTTTAGAGAACACCCAAATCATCAGGTCATCATCGGATGAGTCAGTATAGTATAGATTAGTAGCACAATCACGGTATCACAATGTAGCATCATCAGAGGGAAGAAAATGGGGCGTGTCTCCTGAATGGTAAATCATCAACATGATTAATACTATATGTGCTTTTACAGCAGACATTGCAACGTGGGATAACAGAAATGTCTGTAGTAATATCCTACATATTCATGAATCGGGGTGCATTCTGTGGAAATAAAAATGTAAGGTTATCGTCTATCCAAGTCTCCCCAAGACCTCTGGGCCGCTGACACAGCCGCCTTAGTGCACAGAGTTTTATAGAGCCAGCTGGCTGGTGGACGGGCAGGTGTCAGATCTGTGCAGAGGACCAGAACAAAAACACAGACAGTATGATAATAACATCCAAAATACAAGTTTCACCCTCAGTGGTTTCTCTGACATAAAAAAATAAGTAAAGTCTTTTGATGCCACTGTGTCTATGATTACAGTATGGATTTGTTGTTCACAATGTAGCATTATCTAGGAAAATAATAGGGTGCACCCCTGATGCATCAATAGCGAGTTCACTGTGTTCTTTCAGATTTTAACGTGTCAGGGATGCAGTGCGTGTACCTAGCAACATCACTGCTTAGGCTGAGCCTCTTTCCCAACCCATATCATTTAACTTCACCATTTTATTATGATCCCTTACCTGTTATATTCAAATCATACTGATGCAGTTAATCCCATCCTTGAATTTGAGAGGCATCACCAGAGCCTTCCATACCTGTAGCCACACACTTGTTTGTGTTTGTATGTGTGTTATAGCTCGCTCTCCTAAGGTCCAGATGGGGTTCCATTGCTCTCCAGATGGGAAAGAGAGCGAAGACGTCTGATGATGGCAGAGCTGATCACAGCCAGCCCAGAGAGTTGTTGACTTTAATTACTAGTCGCTGTGTAGATGTTGGCCTCAGCTTTGTGCTGTGCTCTATTAACCGCCCCACACTTCCTGGCCTGTTCTCAACTGTTTCTTCTCTCTCCAGGTCAGGTGCTGCTTGCACTTACAGGCACACATAAAGTACACACACACACATACACATACACACACGTATTCTTAGTCACGCCTTGGCTCCTTGTCCACTCTGTGCAATGACTGTGCCAAGTGGAGGTTCAGCCAGGGCAGAAGGAGACTCAGAGTCATTACACCTCTTTCTTTAAAGCTACCGTGGCCAACAGACATACACACACACACACACACACACACACACACACACACACACACACACACACACACACACACCTGGAAAGATTGTTGTTAAAATGGTCACGTATAGTATGAGACACACATGCACACAAACGCACACACACACGCACAAACACTTACACATACCCTCAAGCAAAACTAATGATATCTCAGTGGTAGGTAGGCTGGCCACAAGGCACAGTTTCATTTCAGACAGGCTCTCTGAACTCATATGGGCCCTGTCCCAAATTAATTTCGCTGCCGTTTTCCCTGATCGGCCCTGTTTCTTCAGACATCTCTCTGAATTGGTGGGCCTGCTCCAAATCGATTGGCTGACCCTGTCCCCTCTGCCCTGCTTGACACTCCCTGGCTGATATGAAAGAGCTGGCTCACTCCCAGCCCCTGGCGATACCACCACCCAGCTTTGCCGTGGAATTTGACTGGGGGCTCACGGTTGTCCTATAGGCCTGCGGTTCTTTTGAAGTCACCACACAGAAGATGAATAGCTTCCCCTCCTCCTTGCAGAGGAGATTGGAGGATATTCTCACACCTGCCTGTGTGCCCTCGCAAACTCTCCCTGATGTGTTTGGGGAGTTGAACCTTGCTGCCAATCGCAGGGCTCAGCGGTGCCTCTGTACTCCTATTGGCGTTTCACGTGAGCTGCCAGCCGATTTTCCACAGTTTGTAATTTTTCCTGCTACTGTAACCTCACCTCCCTCTCCGTCTCACACAAGCACAGCGACCACATACACACACTGAATTTGTGGGGGGAAAACATCCACATTCATTAGGCTAATGCATGGCGGTGGAAAAAAACACATTTTCCTGGTGTTTTTATGATTTATTGTGCAGCAGAAATGTGAAATTGTGTATATGGGGTATTAGTTATTTAAGTGATTTAGAGGTTGGCAGAGAATACTTTTCCTCCTCGTTTCGTGATTTATGGTTATTGCAAAAATGTGAAATTGAGTATATGAGTATAAGCATATTACCTTATGATAATATAAGTAATTGAAGAGATTTAGGAGTCTGGGGAGGCTGGGTGTTGCATACACAACTGGTGCCAGGGAAAATGGAAATGGCAGCTTATCAGGCTGAAATCACTCTCCAAGCAGAGGTGACACATCAGTAAATTTGGCTTTTGTGGCCAGTGGCTTCATATTGTTTGGCTCTTGATATATTTGATGGTATATCAGGGGGATATGAAACGCAGGAGTTATGAGATGTCATATTATTCAAGTTAAGCGGATGTGAAATATGGTGATACCCAGTTGTTGTTATAATATTGTTTGGATATTCTTGCACACTGACAGGTGGCTGAAAGATATTCCAAGGCTCTGCCATAAAATATCCATAGCCATTATATCTGGTTAAGTGCGTTTTCCTTATTATACTTTCCTATTAATCTAGGAGGAACAGATAAGGGTGAGGGGTCAGCTTTAAATGGATTTGGTTTCCTTCGGCTGGGCTCTCCTGCTCCAGAATGACTCTGAGCGGTGCTTTCAATCAGCTCTGCCACCGCTCACTGTGGTAATGATGGCCGGGGCTTCATTAAGAAGCTCGTTAAGTCCCCTCGTTAAGCTGCAGGGCCGTTAAGACTTTGATTGTTAATGGCTCTTCGTTAAGAAGAGTGAGGAACCGGGCTCCCATGGTGGTCCTGACCAGCCGGGTGTTTTGGCCAATTGGCCCCAGTTGGCCCTCACAGAAGATGGAGGATGAAAGCATGCCTAAACTCAGTGCAGGTTAAAATTTAACACTTTTCAATGAACTTGTGTGACCCTGGCTGCCACAATGTACAATTTGTTTTAGTAACAAAACCTGTAAAGGTGCACTGGTGGTGCACCAAAGCAAATGGTTGCAGCTCAGTTTTTATCACTGAACTGTACTATTTAATACAAAAACAAACAATAAAAGCAGGACTAGCCAAAGCTATGATGGAATAACATGACCTAATAGCTTACCTGCTGGTTGCCAAGATACTGTAGATATGGCCCATTGTTGGCTGTGTACATGTAGATTTTTCTGTGGATAGTGTTGGGTAAAATGTGTTTCCTTTGGCTCACTGGTACTTTCAGGCAGTCAGGCTCACACTGTTTTGCTCACCCTTGTACTGATTGTACACAGTTTCCTTGTCATTTTAGAATATATTATGAAATTGAGGCACACACTAGTTTGCCTGAACATTTGCAGCACTTTTTTTCTGCCAGGTTTGCATATTGTACCAGAGCTATCTGTAAGAGGTCAGTGAGAGAGGTCATTTGTTTACTTTACTATAGCTATGGATGGTGTGCTAACACATGTTTTAGCTGGGCAGAGAAATCTGATCACTCGTGGTCACTGGAGATGGATCCTAACAGCCAATGCAGTCTGTCTTACATAGTATCGACAGAAGTATTGAAGTGAAAATGCAAATCTGTACAAGGACTGGTGCTGCTGGAGTGTGAGCTCTGCACCGGGGGTCACTTGTGTTTTATAAATTAGGTTAAATACAGGGCTTCCTTGGCAAAACTCATGCTCTACAGTCTGGCCATTAGAAAAGAGGTTCACAAACAAACGCATCTAGACACACCCAGCCCATGAGCTCTGCAGAGCTGTGCACAAGCATTGACATAAAAGCAGTGTTTTTAGCTGTATTTTGGTTGAAACATAAATTCTTAATAGTAACATACAGAGCATGTGGACAGACAGGAGAGTCTCTGTTTTAGCAAGTTTGTTAGCTTGTTGGCTTAGCTTGGAGGTTTTCACATCTAGATTTCTAAGCTTACAGTGGTAAATGTTTGGTATTTACAGTAAAAGACATGGTCACTTCAGTTAATAACAATAGCTCCAAGGGCTACCTATTAGATAAAGCACATTTTTTTTAATGACTCTTTGTAGTGTCTGTCTGAGTGCTCATGAATCCTCGACTTTTCCCACTCGCTGCTCACATAGGGTACGGCTTACGCTGCCTGCTATGGTGAGTGAACAAGATGTGCTTAAACCAAACTTGAGTTAAGACCACCACCATCCAAGGCCAATGGTGTGTTCACGTGTCTCTTGGATGGTTGTTGTTTCGACTTCAGTGTGTTTGTCAGCGTCAAATTGTAATGTCGAAACAAGCTGGATGCTACAGAGCGTTTATTGCTCAGAGCGTTTAAACAACATGTTGGTAACAAAGAATGGAGGAAACTGATCAGTTGAGCCATGGAATATGACAGGGAACTTATTTTTCTGATTGTTCCATAACCACATAAATACAGCACAAGGCTGTGGAGATAACCGAGATGTCTATTACTTTGCCCTCAAGAAGGGGAGATTGTTGGTCAGTGACCTTTATGTGACATCATACTGAGCTTACATAGCCTACCTACATACAAGAGGGATTCTGAATTAATGCATAAAATGAATGTTTTATCTTTACCAATGTAAACATATACATGATGACTGGTAATGCATTGAAGAGAAGTTTTGTTGGGTGGGCAGCACTAGCTGTTGAACATGAGTGTACTGTAATGGAGTGTCATAAAGTATGGGCACACCATACTTTGTGAAAAGTATTAAAACTCAACAGGTTTGATAGGTTCGATACATTTGCATGTATCAAGTAGAAATAACTGAGACCCCTGAGTTACATTACAGGATGCATGGATATAGAGAAAAGACTTCAGAACAGCTTAAGTTCTATTTCTAGTTCCCTGAGTGCATACTGCTCTCACACAACACCATCTACATTGGCTTGAGTGCTTTTAGATTTTCCAATTTGCATCATCATTTAAATAAAGGGATCTTTTCAAGGTGAAGTGTTGTTTAACTTTTGACTTTGTGCCAAATTGTTCACACAATTTTCGCTTTCAACTTTCAGATAGTCTGAACTTGTGATTGCTTTCTTAGCTATAAACAACCTTGTCAACATCCGTACTTATCGTTTACCCCCTGGGAGGCTGGCGTATCCATGCCATTTCCCCCCCCTTGAAAAACTGCGATGCTCAAAGTAAATGAACATTTCGATTCACAGTATCCATTCTCATTTCATTTAGCAAATGTGCTTAGCTGTTGCCATGCAACAATGCTTTCCTGAGCTAACCTACCCATCCCCTCCCCAGCCGGCTCTTTGCTCTTCTCTCCGTCTAAAGTCACAATGTCACACTTTCTTGCGAGAGGTGGCTAATTTAGCACTCCTTTTCTTTTTTTTTTGGTCACAGTTGCTATTCGATCCACGTAGGTGTGGGGTAATGAGATTGAATCTTGATGTGCTGGGTGCATCCCGCTGGCGTGTCTCTCTCGTCGGGGACGGAGGACAGTGTGGAGCCTTCCCTGATATTACCTCTCCCTGCATGAGAGGACGCTGGTCGCTCCGCTGCTCTGCCATCCCACCAGGCGCTGATCCAATAAAGCTCAACACAAGGCTGTGATCGATACAGCATGTCCCACTCCCATGCACCCCTCTACTCTCCCTTATACACACCTATTAGTTAGGGAATAATTGATTGGCCTACTGTTCATTATTCCTTTGATTTGGTGCTTTCATTAAATAGCCAGGGCACTGCATGTGCGCAGACTAGTAAGCTCTCCACAGCTGCTGGGAAGTGAATAGAGGCTTTAAGAGTGAGCAAGAGAGTATGTGTTCTGGATATCATTGGAGATCAAGGAGATCCTGGTTCATAACTGCTCATACTGCAGGAATAAAGACATGAGACACAGTACAATGGGAGGAAAGTGTGTGAGAGAGAAGGAGGTATTGTGTGTATTTCTTTTGTCTGCCTCTGTTTAAATTCATTATATCCTGGAGGCATGCAGAGGATAATCTGCTTGTTTTGTCTTCAATGCCTGTCTCGTAAAAACAAACTTAATTTTTAACTGGTGTTTACTCTTGTCTTTCTTCCCCACCCTTTTTGTCCCTGCCTGTCCTTTCCTCTCGCATCTTTTCACTTTCTATTTCCCCCTTTTTCCTTTTACTTCATTGCCTCCATTTCATCTGTTTTGTTCCTCACTCTCTTCGCCCCTCTTCCAATCCTCTCTCACCTAGCTCCACACCGACATGGACAGGAATGATGGACGCACTAAGTATGTCCTGCGAGGCGAAGGGGCGGGCTCGGTCTTTGTGATAGACGAGAAGACGGGTAACATCCACGTCACCAAGCCACTCGACCGTGAGGAGAAGGACGAGTACCGTCTCATCGCCACAGCCACCGACAGGCAGACAGACCGTGCCCTGGAGCCCTCGTCACAGTTCATAATTCGGGTGCAGGACATCAACGACAACCCGCCTGTCTTTGACGAAGGCCCGTACAGTGCCACCGTGCCTGAGATGGCAAATATAGGTACTGAAAGCACAGTGGGCAGTGGGGGGATGAGACTGTCGGAGCTCAAAGTGTTCAATATTAAATAAATAAATAAGAAATCAGCAATAACCAATCATATGAATAAATGAATTTCAATATATAAATGACCCAATAACAAATCTAACTTTAAATTTTACTTTAAAACTCATCCTCATTGTAAAACTAAGCTGCTTATGATTAAATATTATTTATATTCTATTATTGAAATGTTAAAGCAAAAAAAAAAAGTAATTTTGGAAAACTCTGTTAGTATTTCATTAAGACATCTTCCCAATGCCACTTTTATTGAAAGTAGAGTTATCACCAGTGCCCACCCACCTCACCTATCAGCCAGTGAACATGTGACCCCAACCTCTTAGCAGACTAATCAGCTGTTTCCAAAATTGAGCCAGCTATCTCTTGTTAGTTAGGGCACCAAAATGCTAAATTAATTCTGAATCAACCAACTAGAGACTGGGTCTATAAATAAACACAGTGCACAGCTGCAGGATATTATACAACAGTTAGTTCCAACTAAGCGGCAACCTCCAAGGCTGAGAAATGAAGCCAATGTGGAAGTGCCAAAAACTGCAGTTCATCGAATGATCACTTGAGGATGGCTCCAGAACAGAATAAATCCCCATAGACCCCCATGTACAAATGCTCACTTTACAGCGGAATTAAACATGTTTACGGCCTGGTACAAAAAATGTTTTGGTCTCTATAGCTAATTTCAACATTCATGACAACTGCACAGGAAGGGGAATTTTTTATAACACACCCGTGCACATTTTATAAAGGCCCAAAGTTATGCATATTTAAGGGCAGGGAGGCTTGATTGAGAGGCTGTCTGTGAGGCGTCACTACTGGTCTCTGCAGTCTGTGAGCCAGATCCACGCCTCGCTCCTCCACAGCTCCAGCCTCTCGTCTAAATATGGTCACTTCTGGAAACAATAAACTAAGATGGCTGAACTCGAGGGTTCAAAATGGCTGTCCACAAACCAATGGGTGACGTCAAAGTAGTTACGTCCATTGTTTATACAGTGCACGGCTCTGACCAAGCAATTTGATTGGACAAGAGGCATTCCCTGAGTGGTGATGTAGATTATAACAGCACTGGGACTTTACATATGCTCTGAACCATTATTTACATTAACTGTGAATTAGCCAACACTATGTGTCATCCTAACAAACTTTGCATCGCAAAGAGGAACATATTTCCACAAATAACATTTAAATTGAATAATGATTGGTCATTAGAAAAGGACAAAGGGGCAGACAGAAGCTTGGATGTTTCACTGTAAACCTCTGGGTGTGCTCATATGACATAAAAAGTTTGCAGTAATGTTCATGTGTTGCTTAGCAGTCCCAGTCCAACTATTTGTGTTGGTGGTGGTAGTGATTATCTTCCTACGCCAGAGTCACAGCCATGCTGATATTCTGTACAGCAGCACTCCGTCTCATGTGATATTGCTTAAATAACTAACCTCAGCTTTTATTTAGCTTGAAAACACTCACATGCTGCCTATCTTGGTTGGCTTATGAGCTTGTATTTATTATCTACCTATAAATTGAAGAGCAAATGATAGCAGCAACAACCAGCTGATCAATTCAGTGTTTGCTCTATGGCTATCCAAAATCACTCCCTGGTTTAATCATTCACTACTCCCGACAGTAGTTTACTCTGTAATGAGCGGTGTGTTGCATTATGGGATTGTGTGCCAGGTTGAGACTAGACATAGCGGTGTGTATGATGCTGGCTGTCTTGTGTTTGGAAAAGCCAAAAAAGAGAAAGACAAACGACTAACCTTTTCTCTGTTTCACAGTTCCACTTGCAGCACCAACAACATCTTTATCTTTATCTTTCACATCACTCCTCTTTCGCTTCGCCATGATTACAAAAGAGATGAAGTAGCTCTCTCTGTGCCCCTAATGATCAAAGTTGCCGCTGTAAAGGGAATACAACTTGGAAGGCAAAAACAATTTGAACAAGCTAGTCTTTCTGTTGGGAAGTCGTGAGGCCTCCCAGACGTGGCGTTAGTTGTCATCCACCATGACACACTCCACGGGATAAAACGATGGATTGACACAGCCGACACCCATTGTTGTTCCCGATCCGAGCTGACACCCTACGACAGCCAGCTTGGGCTATAATCGGGCTGATATCGTTTAGTCTGAGCCTTTTGTTGAGGGCACATATGACAACAATGTGCATTGTTGACAACTGCACTGTCATGAAAACTGACATTACGAAATTAAAACTGAATTTTAAGGAAAGGGCATGTTGAAATAATAATAAACTGTTAATTTGAAAATAAGAATGAAATTCATTACAATGAAATGAGTTTTAAAATGTGTAAATTTATGTAATAATTTATTGATTTTGTTATCTTACTTGTGCATTCATATGATTATTTATGTCACGTCTTAATTGGTTATTTAATATTGAACACTTTATATAGTTTAGATAGCTTTTTTATTTCTGTGTCCTTGTACCCACCAAAAATGGAATTCTTTTGCATAAACTAGTTTTATCTTCAAGGAAAGCTGCTCAAAGCTGTCCTATAATATGATCATTTGAACTTTCTGCTGTGATCTGACTTGCTCAGTAGTCCAGAAACCCAATTTGTTACATAACATGAATAAATTGCAATTGCAACGCCATCTGCCATCCAGACAGCATTGAATAGTTACATTTTTCATGATAAAAAGATGATTATATTTCATCTTTGAACCAGAAGACAACATGAAGGTATCGTTATTATAGTTTGACCAGGTAACCTCTGAGCAAAGCTGAACATGAGGTAATATAATTACAATCATGGATTTGGAGAGGTTTCCTGCCTGCTCATTTGGCTGACAGATCAAAATCTGGCATGTATTTTTTTTAACATGTTGCATATATAATTCTTTTTTTATCTTATCTCTCATGTCCTTTCTCCGCTGTGATTGAGTAATGAGAGCGAAAATGATAAAAAATAATCTTAATAGCTGGGATAAGAACTTACCTTGGTTGAAGGGATTATTGAAGTCACATTCTGTATACAGACTAAGGCTGTAGCACTTTATTGGTTTGCTGTTTAATCAGAATAAAGTACCAGCCAGTCACTGCTGTCAAGCTCCAGAGTGATGGATGTCCCCCTTGACCACAGCTAGACAGCGTGTTTTATTATTTCTATCTCAGAGGGCTGAATTGTCTGAAGGTATTTTATTCAACAGCTTTGAGTTGGTAGTCTGTACAGCCTGCAGAAATACTTCCCTTACATTGAGAAGAATGTAGAATTGAAATATACAAAATTTCAATTATTGTCAGCTAAATTAAACCAATAATTGACTTAGCGGTGGAAACATTTCAAACCTCTATTAGATGAACTGTAATATAAACACCTATTATGAAAAGCACCTCAAGTGTGACATGAACTAATATTTGAAATACAATCAGGATGTAAATGTAGCCATAGAAGTCTTTCATATGAGATTTTGACAGCTGCAGCTATACAGCCATTATACAACACAGCAGTGCCATAACATTACTGCCTGCTGGGATACGATTCACAATGTATTACCATTTTGCAAGCAGCCTTTTTAGCCTTCATCAGAATGAATCCTTAAATGGGTATTGTACAGCAGGAAAACTTGCTGCACTTGCGCAGGTTCAATACAATTCAATAGGTTCAGCTGAAGATGGAGTCTGAATACTGCATCTAAGATCAAGACAACTTTGCAGAGCTAACCGCATCTGGTAAAAACAATTCCTGAATTTTGATTGACAGTTCTCCGAAGTTACTAGTTTTTATTGGTGCATGCTGTGGACACAGCAAAAGCAGCAATCTGCATGAGTGCCTCTGTGTGTCACAAAATAAAAATAAAATGTAAGACAATGAGATGAAAAGTTCTGAATTTTCCAACTGTTTCTTAATAAATGTACATAAAAATACCTATTTACATAATCACTTTCAAATTCAAAATTGAAGTGTTTTCTCAATCAGCCTTTTACTATGAGCGATGAGATCTACATAAACACAATTTTTATTTTCTGCCAAAGTTAGAACAACTTTGATTTTTTCATATGACAGATTTCTGTAATTCTTTTCTTTCCCTTTGTGCTCTTATTAGTTTGAAGTTGGCGTGACTCCAGATGACTGAGTTGAAACTAAAATTTTTGTAATTGGTTCGGTATTGAGGGAGACTGCTGCAGCTGGCAGCCATGAAACCAAATGCTATGTAATCCCTGCAGGCAACTGAGCCCTGTCAATTTATGTGCTTAAGTGCTTACTTTTGCCACTGACAGGCTCAGATTGTTGTTATAAGTGTCTGACAACGCTATGGATTCCTAAAGAGACGGACCTTTTTCTTAAAGTGTAAGATCCTAACCAGAAATAGACTCAAAATCGACATCGCCAAACCCACTAGACGCTATTTACATAAACAGAGATTTAAGGGTGTATGGAGCCATCGTATTTTCACTTCTAACTGGTTGAATACAGGATTTTTTCAACCAAACTAAAGTTGGTGATTGTTGGAAAAGTGGAAACAGGAATCTGAATTTTTATTTTGCTTCTTTCAGTTTTGAATGCAGTGGGTTTGACGATAGTGATTTCAGGGCTGTTTCTTGTTAAACAAAAAGGATCTTACTCTTTCACAAAAAGGTCTATCTATGCAGGGCTCCTTCTCATAATGTTCTCAGACACTTAGAATAACAATCTGAGCCTGTCAGTTGTGAAAACAAACACTTCAGGTGGACGTATATTGACAATGCGCAATTGCCTGCAGGGAATACATTGCAGCCTGTTTACCCGCTGCCAGCTGCAGCGGTCTCTTTGAATACTGGACCAATTTTGAAAATCGTTGCTCCAATTAGTCACTTAGACACAAAGCCATGGGAAAATGGCGTCCAGGTTGAAAAATATCAAAGTTACCCCCTGAGGCAGCAAACAAAAATAAATAAAGGAGGATGATCATTCATGTAAACAAACAATAATGTTATTGGGCTATTATAAATGATGCCTTCTACATTACATTGCTAGACTCTACTGTATGGTAAATTATCACAAGCACATTACAATATAGCACCAAGTACATTTCCATCAACAACACTGTGGCTTATACTCAAGGTGAAGTTATACACACAAGGTGAAAATCCATCTGTATAAGACTGGTTGGTATTCAGTACAGTTCAGCTCACTCCTATACTGTTGTCTTGACAGTTTCATTTTATTGAGCCGAACTGATATTGTATTCAAAACAAGCAACATCTTATGCCTTGAGCGATTTCCAAATTATACCTCTTAATATACTGAAATATAATTAAGTAAAAACAGAGACTAACCTGCTCTAGGTCTAATGAAAGAACAACTATGTGACGCGTACCCATATGATATGTTAATAGGAGGCCTATTTGGTCTTTGCTTATTTTCCCTTTAGGCTTGAAGACTTTTGCAAAGTCAAAGGCACTCTGAGAACAACTGTGCAAACATTTACTAATGTTAGAAATCTGGCAGACTGGCAGGCAGGTGCAAAAGGGAGGAAAGTGAAATATTCCCCTCTGTGTAGTTTCAACACAGCTTTGTGTCCATGTAGCACAAGTCACAATAGAGAATCTGCCCTTTTCACATTGTAACACCCAGATATAGTTTCTAAAGGGCCTTCAGTGCAGTTACAAGCTAAAAGCGGCACAAAGTGAAGGACATTTGCACTGCTATAGTTTCTTTATATGTAGGACACAAGCTTTACCTCACTGTAACAGTCCCCAGTCTCATAACAATGTTTTGTAGAATTTGATGTAGATATAAGGCATTAACCCAACTTTTATAAAACATAAAGTGTAAATTTATTTTCAAAAAAGCAAGTAAATTATACATCATACAATATATGCCTTTTGCAGAAGTTTTATACGAGTACCCCAAATGCACTTTTCGCTGGGAGCAGGCAGGTCAGGCGGTGCTGTTCAATTTTATTACTCTTTTGGCATGAAATTGCATCTCTGTTTCCGCCTGCTCAGACCAGACAGAGAAAATTTCATGGCTGGAGTTGGTGGATGTGCGCATGCAGACCTCTCCAAAACCCCCCAAAATCAAATGCAAATGGGAATACAATTTAAATGCAACGCAGGCAGAATCTGTAATGGGTTAGATTAATGGGTGATTTTTAATAATACTGTCACCACAGCTGCTAGGAGGATGTATGAGGCATTTCCCTTTTGTTGATTAAATACCTGTAGACATCATACAGCAGCAGGAATGATACACTGCATACGCTCCATCTGCAGTCTCTAATTTAAGAGATTTGCAGCTTGTAATTATGCACAGGCCGAACAGTTTGGGGTATTATAATAATAATACGCTATTATTATTATGGGGAGCTCCCAGGTTATGTAATCATGTAAATGGTTTAAACAGACTATTGTTTTTATCACAGTATTTGCAGTTGAAGCCTCATTGTGTGCATGTAAATGTAGAGTATGCAGATATAATGAACTGAATACAGTATATTTAATCATTTGAACATAAAAAGTATGAGCAAAGTACAGCACAAATAGAAACAGCTTGTATTATATTGCATAAAAAGAAGACTAATCAGCCTATTAGAGATGCTGTCTATTCATATTCTGCTCATGTATACCGTGTCACTGCTCTGGGATCTGCTCTTTCCAGAGAAAGGCAGTTTCCTCTCGGCTCATTAGGAATCTGACGGCTGCTTTTAAACGAGGATGAGGAGCTGACGTGACCAGCCAAAACTGAAACCCATCCTGACTCCACCTGCGAATAATCTATTCCGCCTACTAATCATTTATTTATACATTTTCAGCCTCTTTTACATATTGCAATGCACACCAAGAATTAGTTTGTCACGCCCACCTGCCACAGTGACCCTATGTTTGTGCTCGCAGCCTGTTTCAGGGAAATAGAGGCCTCAGTTTGCGAGGCAATGCACTGTGAAATGCCTTTGCTGTAGCAGAAAAGGTGGATTCTTCAAAATGAATAAATTCAGCCACCACAACCGTCATGGTAAAAAAAAAAAATAGAAAAGTGGGTTTCTGGGGCAAACACCTTAAAATCCATCAAAAGTCGATGCTAGATACCTCAGTTGATAGAACATAAAAATCTGCAGTAAATCTGAGAGTATAGTTTAAAAATTCTTGTTTAAACTCCGTCCTGTTGGCATTGATGTATGGCACTGTCTGCGTATCAGATAATGTTTATCCTCCCAAAAAAAACCCACAATACAGTTTATCAACTAAATTTATGGGATCAGAGTGGAGTCATTCTACGAAAGCAGAGACACTGTTTTTGAGATTAGGGTGTCACTGTGCACAAATACCAGAAGTGACCCTTTTGCCAATCTAATAAGAAATTACAGAGGATTATAAAATTATCTTCCGCTTTGAAAAAAAAAAAATTTCATTTCATTTTCACTTGAAAAGCTGTGACAGAGAGCATGTCACAGCAGCGGTGACCTGATAATATTTCTGTGACTGAAGAAAGATCATGTAGAGTATGACAGGAGTGCCTGGAATAGGAATGAAATAAGAGGTAAGGGTGAATATAGGGGGGATTTTTTTTGCGCTCATCTCGCAGTGAGATGTTGGAGTGACAATAACTGTCTGAGATTGTAATTCAGAGCATGGCTGCAGAGTGCCTGTAGGAAACAGTTTGTATGTACAAAAAGTACTCTAATCTCCATTTAAACTCAGCTCTGCCCCTCGAAAATGGGTTCTACTTTGAGGAGCACTCTTGCCTTTTAAAAGCAAGGAGAATTGCTTTCAGGAAAACTTTTGAATTTGCCAGAAAAGAGGGTATTATTTTAAATAATTCACCCCTAAACTGGTTAGTTTAGAAAAGTTCAGAAAATGTGGCCTGAGGTCCTCGTCATCTGCCTTTTAAAGGTTGTTTCTAAACATCAAGGTTCCTCCCGCACCAAATTGTTTAATTCAGATTAGAATAATGGCCCTGCCAGCAGCCTGCCGGGGCACAGCCCAGGGAGAGGGGCCGATGGAGACGAGCACTATTTAGTAATCCTATCAGTCGCTTTATGAGTGTCTGCTCCTCATAGCAGCTCAGTCTTCAGATTGAGTTGTTCAGTCAATCATGGATTCAATATTTACTTGACAATTCAATATTTACCAAGGCGCTTTGCAGCATGCGTGACTGAGGAGACAGCGCTGCTGCGAGGATCCTATCAAAGACTCGTTACATGAGACATTTAAGGGTGAGGGTGGGGGAGGGAGGGGGGAGTCGGTGTCTCATCTACTGCAATGAGACACTGATGCAAGGTGCGCTGGATCTGAGCCAGACTCCTGCTTGAAATTTGTGTCTGCAAAGTGTTTTGTGTTGGTTTCACCCGACTGGGTATAAACATCTTGCCAGATGTGTATCTGCATTCTGGGAAAATGACTCACATTTAAAGTTTAACCTTGAGCATAATATAATATAATGTGATATAATATAAAATAATATAAATCATACATATCTATATCTATATATACATATATACATATATATATATATATATATATATATATATATATAAACTACGGAATGACTCCTATTCCTTTTCCCGAGAGGACAGATGTCTTATGGTAAGAACATGCGTTCCAGACGGATGCATAGCGGTGTGAATATTTGATCCTTGTGGAGTGTGACTGACTGTATAGCACGGCTGGCAGGCTGCATACCAATAGCTTTGCCTTCGCCTTGCACTTGTTGCATCAACCTCAGAGCCAAACTGTTTGATCCCTGAGTCTGATTAGTTTTTACTGCTGTCAGAAGAAACATTTCTGTCTACTTATCTACTTATGGCCCCCTGCACTTATCTACAATATCTATAGTGAAAAAAAAATCCTGAAACATAAAGGGATTCAATAGCAGACACTTTGTAGTCAGTCTGTGAGCAAAGCTGGTATGGTGAAGGAGTGCTTTGAAATAAAAACAGAAAGTGCAGATAGTGCTGTAATAGTTTTTTTTCCCCCTAACTGGCTGGAAAATGTGTGAAATTGAGAAAGAAATCAAAACTGAGCATGGATTAAAAATAATGGCCAAACATCTGAAAACACAGGTAAGAAAAGAAGAGGTGCCTACTCTCTGTTTAACTTTACTTGGGCTCACTGTCTCTCACTGCGGTCTCAGTTTCACATACTAATGTGTATATAGAACATCCTCTGTATTAATCATTATAGTATACTTTTTTTTCTGAATAAGAAAACAAGAAATTTAGGTTTAAGGTTTGTCACCAACATTAGGATTGTACAAACGCTTGTGTTGGTTTCTCCTGCAAATAAGTGGTTTAGATGATTGTTGTCTGTCTTGTTTAGAACACCATGAGCATCTGACTGCTGGTGTTTCTTGCCTTAAACAAACAGACAGGCAACAAAAACTGAGGGAGTGGGCTGAGACAAAACCAAATACAAAGGAGAAATACAAAAACTAAACTAAAAATGAACTGGTATGGTATTGGGAACACAGGTAGGAACACCGACAAGGGACACACACAACAAGCGCAGATGACCTGACAACTGAAAGAGGGCAAGCGCACCGAGTCAATACACAAGGGACTAATTAAGTAATAATACACAAGTGTGATAGAACACAGCTGGCAAAAAAACAAAGGCAAACAAAACATGACATATGAGGAGAGTGAACTTTCAAAATAAAACAGGAAACATACTACAAGCAGACCCCAGGACCATAAAATGTTGTTGCTATGCTCACAGATGTCTGACATTACTTCAGATGTCTGACACACCTCCAGATATTGTTGCCAGGGGGGACAGTGGAGGGCCCGCAATTGTATCAGAGGGGCCATGCCCCCCTCGGCCCAGCTCAGCTCTGGTGGGTGCCACTGTATACAACTACAAGAATACTCCTTACTCAAGTATATATGCAAAAGTTTTACCAGCAAAAGTGAAAGTACTAAACTAGAGAATGTACTTACTTACTTTCCACCACTGATTGGTAAAGCTACAAAAATAGGACCCAAGTTGTAATAAACCAGAATTGTCCTTTATTTTTGTGACTTTCCCAGTGTGAATACAAAACAGACTCATAACTTGATTTGAACTAGTTTTTAGTATGGAATCTCTGCCACACACGCACACACACATACACAGTCTTTCCTCCTTCTTGAACATTCGCTGGTGCAATTGTTACAGATTTTACATCTACCATCTGTCAATAACCCATCTGATTCTTAACTACCTACACTGGATCACCAACCAGATGATCTTATGCCCTGCTTCCCACTTTTCCTACACACCACACACACTCAGACACACACACACACACACACAGACCACCTATTTTCCCCATAGTGCTACTGTCATGGCTTTGATCAGAAATAAAGTAGCAGCTGTTCCCACAAATCCCTGTCTTCCTCCTATCTTGTCTGGCTCGAGTCCCGCTGGGAAAAATCGTTCTCCCCTGCACTTGTATAAATATAGATATATATGAATACGCTACATACGAAATGTGTTTACTGTATTTCGTATATTTCCATTTTTTTTGCCAACAATTTCAAAAAAAAATTTCCTGCCAAATTGACACTCCATGAGCCGTAGAAAGAAGATTTAAGGGAGTGAGAGGGAGAAGGAGGCCGTTGAAGAGACAGACGGTCCGATTGAGAGAGGGAGCTAAAGGGAATTGGAGACGGAGATGAAGAGAAATGAAGTGAGACAGAGGGAATCGAGGGGGGGGGGCGAGGGGCAGGATGGAGCAGGGAGAGGGAATGCACGGGGGGGCGAATAAAGTATTTGTCACACTGCCGTCGGAAAGAGATTGAAAAAGAAGGAGTGAGAGAGGAGAGTGGAGGTTGTCTTGATATAAAGCTTTCTTATGCTCTTAAAGTGCTGCTGTAGTCTGTCCACTTAGCTCCAGCTCCGTCGTGTTCTGACTCTGTCCTTCTCTTTTCCCTCTCCTCCTTCCTTCTCTTTCATCTTTGCTTCTTTCCTTTCCTAACACACTGTCCTCTCTTTCTTTTTTATCCTCCCTCCCTTCCTTGTCTCTCCTCCCTGCAGGCACGTCTATAATCCAGGTGACAGCGACAGATGCTGATGACCCGACTTATGGGAACAGCGCCAAGCTAGTGTACACACTGGTGCAGGGCCAACAGTACTTCTCTGTCGATCCCCAGACAGGTGAGTGTGTTTATATATCTGTGTGTGTGTGTGTCCCTATCGTAGCACACACGGGCAGAGAAATGTAAAAGATGCGCAGATGTCAGAAAGCAAATACACACACGCTGCAGGAAAGCAAATATACTCAAGATGTTGAAGTGCAAACACACATACAGTATGAGCAAACAAGTGAATTCAGGCCTGAGTCGTGAACACATGCACACGGATGGACATGATAACACACACGCACGTCCATTCAGCTGCGCGTGAGCGTGCAAACACAGGTGGAGCTGAGCATCCGAGAATGCGTGGAGCAGCATGCACAAACAGAGGAACACGTCTCTCTCCTCTTTTTTTTTCCTGCTATCTTTCACTTGGTTACTCACACATGTTCATGCCCACACACACACACACACACACACAAACAAACACTCACATTCAAACTAACACTTTTCCCCCCTCGTGCATCCCTCGTTCTCTTGTCACACTTAGTCATCCATCTTTCCCACTTCCCTTCTCCCTCCGCCTCAAACACCCTCCACTCAAACGCTCACACACGTACGTATCACCCCCTCTCCCAGTGTACCCCCCTCCCTGGTTCGCTCCAGTATGAGTTGGCAGAAATGTATTCATGCTGCCAGGGCCTGTGTGCGCGGAACAAAACACAGCAGCAGCCTAATGTTATTATTTCTGGATGAAGCAAAAACAAAAAGACATGTGTTCAAAGAGAGATGTCAGCAAAGGTTTGTGAACTATTACACAGGACAGATTACAGGGGGGCTCAAAGGACCTGTCTTCCGCGTGTGTTCTCGATATGCCTCGGTGTCTCAGATGTCACCCAAGGGCAAAAAGTTTTTTTTGTTTGGCGGAGGGTGCTTTATTTATTTATTTTATTTTATTATGATTACTTTTTTTAGCATCGTACCTTAGAGGGAAATCATTGCTTGGTTGACTCAGAAATGGAGCTCTAACTGTCTGATGCTTTAGATGTTGTAATGATTGACAGCACACATATAAACACTTAGCATTTAGCTCACGCTGAGGCTGCTGAAGTTTTGTCTGCATGTGGGAGTGTGTGCCTGCATGTGAGCATTTGTTTTGCCCACGCAGGTCACAGGTGGCCGATACTTGTGTTTTGCTCATTGAATGTCAATGTTTAGTAATTGATTGCTTTGACATGTGAGGACCTCTGCAACAAGCGAAGAGAGCTGCGGCGCTTTTTGAAATGCTAATTGGGGAATATAAACCTAATTCCACTCAGTGTATATTAGCCGTGACACTGCGCTTTAGTATTCTGACTGTGTCGGCTCTCTTCTCCCCTCTTCTCTCCGCTCTGTATCTCCCTTTTTCAATCACCCCATTCCTCGTTGGCTCCATCACCAAAGGTCTTATTCAAAATGTACACTCAGAGGCGAGCACATTTGCTCATATATTCAGTTTGTTTGCTTATGAATTCAGCTCAGAAACCCAGACATATTCCTGCTCGTTCGTTAGCATTCAAAACAGCCCGAGTTGAATGTGATTCACCTTGAGCTGCCAAGTCATCCAGGCCGGTGTTTTGGCTGATGTTGGGCGAGAGCAGCCAGCACTCGGTGTGCAACATCCAATCATATGTAGCAGAATGAGGTCATTTACACAGAGGAGGTGATCGATGTCGAATGCGTGTAAGCGATGTGTCTTGGTGTGCAGTTAAAGAGTGTGAGATACAGAACGAGATTTTACGCTCTGTCAGCATGTCTGTCTGTCGGTGATTTATCATCCCCATATGAGCCTCGCCACATAGCTGTGTTTATATATGTGTGCCTGTGTGTTTCTGTGCGCCTTTAATGGCACATTAAGTCATATATTGTCGCTGTCAAATGGAAACTGGGTGTCTCCAAAAAGTCAGAAAAGCTGTCAGATTGTCAAGGAGAGCAGTCATGTCTTCAGCATGGTGACAAGGCGGTTTGACATAGTCCAATAAGTTTTGAAAGGGCTTCAAAAGCCAAAGAGGTCGAAGAAGAACTTGATCTGTCAATTAGAGTAAAAGCATTTTAATTACTGCAACTGAAGCTATGTTGTTTTTTTTACACAGCAGCAACACTGATAATGATCCAGGAACTGCTAGCAACACTGACAGGTTTATGGCACAGCTTACAGCGACCTGTTTGTGTTTACATGAATAAAATTACAGTACTCTTATTACAATAAGGATGAATAATCCACAGTACATAATAGAAGTTGGCACCACTTTCTAATAAGGCATACTTTTTAAAGGGTTGCTAGTTGTGAGTAATGGATTTACTGATGGCTACTAAATGATTTATTATTGCTCCATAAATGGAATTTAAATGGATTTCTGAGGCCGATACAATATTGATATTTAAGAGTTTAAAAGAAATGCAAAAAATTAAATATTTCATTAGGATGTCTTAATTTATTTATTTTTGAAGAACTGCTACCAAGATATGCATTGAGCGGAACATTTTATAGCTGAAGGATAAACCTGTCAGTGGGGGCTAATTATCTCAAACATATCTTTGGCATGTCTGCACTACAGTCTCTTGATATCTAAGAGCTGACATATACTGATATATCCACAACAAGCCAGTAACACATTTACCGCTCCAGCTCTATCACTAAAAAGACATAAGTACAACTTATGTGTTGCCTAATTGTAGGAAAATCCATTTGGCTGCAGTTTAACTGACTCCGTCTCTGTACGGCTTTAATCATCGGCCAGGCCTCTCCAATGAATTGTTTTACCAGTTACACTCTAGAGAGGAGCTGCGGAGCATCTGGACCAACCTCCATGAAATAACAACTTATTAACATTTATACAGTAACTGCAGGCTAAATGGCGTATTGGAAAGTAAGAGACCCATGACCTTTTATTAATGACTTACTAACATGTATAACTGCGGTCTTGATGAAGCCTTTAATGAAGGGTCACGACTTTCTGAGTTCATAATAAGCAATCAAATCTGCTGTTACAAATGTTAATAAGTCATTAATAAAAGGTCACAGAGTCTATTAAGATTCTCAGTCCACCATTTCATAGGGTATCTAGTTAAAGGCAGCTGGATTTGCTGTTTTACTACTGGAACATATTTAATCCAGTTGTCTTTGAAAAAGGTCAGAGGTTTGTCACAGTACAATCAGCCAACAGGGCTGCAGTTATGTAGGTAAAGACATTTTACGCTACGTAACAATAATCCATCAAGTCTACACTTGTTAAAAGTGTTAAAGGAATATTTCAGCCCCCCCACTGACCATTTGTATATCAATTACTCACCCTGCACTATGCTGAATACAGTAAGTGAAGAAAACCAACAAAGATCCACAAACAGAGAAAATTCTTGATAAACTGAAATCATACGTGACCATGTCTAACATCAGCAAAACTATATGACAACATCCATTTACAAACTTTCACACAACTTGTGCATTTTAATACAAGTCTCATTTGCTCATTTATCCAGTGGTATGCTCAGTACTTCTCAAACAGACAGTCCTCTCTGGTGACAACTGAATAGAAACAAACTACTGATTGAAGCAGCTTAAGACTAGCAGCTCTCATGTTCTGCAAGGTAAAATTACTGTTTTTGTCAGTGGAGTCTGGCTTTAAAGAGAGCACAGATAAGTTTCACTTTTGGCTCAGTTCACTGTCGGAGAGGGCCGTCTGTCTGGGAGGTATTCAGCATTTGACTGGATAAATGAGACTTGGATTACACTGCGCAAGTTCTGTAAGAGTTTGTAAATGGGTGTTTTGATACAGTTTTGCACAGACCCTTATGACTTCAATTCATCAAGAATTTTCTCTGTGTTTGATTCTTTTTTCACCCTGGAGGCATGCAAGAAAAAAACATTTTTCTTCATAAATTCAACAAAACACGGGGTAAGTAATTAATGTACAAATGGTCATTTGGGGAGTGAAGTATTCCTTTAACAAATGAACTGTACATTACGTTGCTGATGAATTAAAGAGCTGGATTGAGAGACAAAGCAAGGCGTGCTGGACCAAAAGTAATCATTACAAATGGCATACTAATGAGCCACAAAGCATTAATAAATAAGTTATTAACCATTAGTACGGTAGTTTGCCTTTTCAGAAAGTGATACCTACAAATGTCACAGAGGGTGTTGTGGTACCACTCTCTGGTACCACTGTTGAGGATACACTGTAGTTAAAGATGTGATTAGAGCTGGATGAGATCCCAATGTGCAGCTTTTGTTCCAAAAACAGAGCACAGGCCAGAAAGTGTATTTTGGAAGCCAGACGGATCAGTGCCTGGTAATCATTGAGTCATAAATATTGATCAAAAAACCCTTTTAGTCTCATGCTGATATATTGCGGCCATTTGGTGCTGTTTCACCAGTGTAAAAACCTTCTTTTTCCCTACTTTAAATGTTTCATGGCCACCCTGATACTAACATTTGTGTGTTTTTGTTCCCTAGGTATTCTACGCACGGCTGTACCCGACATGGACAGGGAGACCCAGGACCAGTACCTGGTGCTGCTTCAGGCCAAGGACATGGGGGGCCACTTGGGCGGATTATCTGGGACCACCACCGTCACTGTCAGGCTCACTGACGTCAACGACAACCCTCCGCGCTTCACGCAGAGTGAGTTACTCAGCAGCTCACGCAGCCACCCACAGAGAATGAATGACTTCCAGGAATAGACAGGCAGCACAACATAATAGAAGAAAATGACTGTATGTTGACAGGCTGTGCTTTCTGTATGCACACATATGTACAGTAATTGCGTGTATTACCTCCCACCCCACCCACATCATGAACACATACACGCACTCACCAGCACTGTTTGCAAATACTTCATTACAGTTTCTTTTACCCAGCTTGGTGTACCAGACTGGTGTGGCTTCACCTCATTAGAACAATGCAGAATCAAGTGAGCTGTCAGTCACTGTAGGGTAACGGAAATTACTTTTAATGACTTTGTTGTGCTTATATTAACTTTCTAGAACTCATTATATGGCAAATGCTATAAGAAAACAAACACTAGGCTGCATAACAGCATAAACACAGTGTTTGTTTTGCACCAGAAGGCAGAAGACTTCTCAGACCTTTTTGACCTGCAGGTCCTGTCAGGATTTTCACAGCAGCAGTCAGGCAGAGGAGACTCCTGCAGGGCTGCAAAGTGCCTCATCAAACATTCACTCATGGATTTCACTCGCCTCGGCAATGATAGATCAGCTACTATTCCCAACTCCAGCCGCACTTTCACATTTTAGGAAATATTACGATAATACCTCTATTTAGGCCAATCTATCTGCAGGCCCGGTTCTGTGAGGGTCAGTTTAACACTTAGCACCCTGAAATTTGAATAATAATAACTTGTCAAACAGTAATCAAAGAACATATGTGCATTACTACGTTGTGGCAGGAGTCAGGCTGGGGACAGAGTTTGAGGGTACGTCTGCCTACTCTGACTCATAAAGCAAACTGTTCCTGAAAAGGAACATGCTGTATTAATTTTCCAGATTAGTGGGGATGCATAGCCTCTCAAAACCAACATGAAAAAAGCGGAGTTATGTTTCCTCAGTACACAATTCTAGTTGTGATAGGTTTGCTGCTAAACGAGCATGGTTCATTAGCTATGTTTGATATCTGACAAGCTGAAGATGTTAAACTGCAGTGAGATTGTATTCTGGTTCAAAGACTGAAATAGATTCTATG
Source organism: Cephalopholis sonnerati (assembly GCA_019142605.1). Taxonomy (NCBI): domain Eukaryota; kingdom Metazoa; phylum Chordata; class Actinopteri; order Perciformes; family Serranidae; genus Cephalopholis; species Cephalopholis sonnerati. The sequence continues at coordinate 32,989,311 of JAGQAX010000010.1, forward strand.
AGAAAAAGGACACTGGATATATCCTGGAATGTAAATGTTGCAAATAAAGCAACCTGTTGCTGAAAAGGAGCAACATGCTGTATTCACTTACTACTGTTTAAACTGTTTCCAGCTATGTTTCAGCATATGTTCATAAAGGACCATGCTCAGAACCTGTAACCCTATTTTTTATTGCTGTTGCCAGTACTGTGGCTACTAGTGCACAGCCACTAATTTCAGATGCACCCTAAGTCATTTTATTCTGGAACTGGGCCTGCGTAACTGGCTTCCTAAATAACTTTTTGATGGCATCTAACTTGATTTTACTGTCTGTGATTATTAAGTTATTTTGTGCAAAGAACAGATGGAAGAGGTCTATGTCCTGTGTAGCTGTGTGACTTATATTGTTGATAAATTAGATTTAATTATTTTGTGGCTTAGTGTAAACAAAATTTGAACCAAAGTAGTGATTCACATAATTGCTGCTGGTCACAATGAAGATTTGTAATCAAGTTGAATTATTAGACATTATTGTCCTAGTTGGACATTATACTGTAGATCATTCTTTCAGTTATTCAGGAGCAGGCTGTTGAGCTTGGCCCTGTGCAGCTCTGCTCTGGCGTCTCTGTGTTTGCTCGTCTCTGCTGTTAGATGGAATTCACTGCTGTTTCTTAGAGGATGATATGAATCAATTCTGTTTTTGTTATATCTCCAAAATTGGTAGGTGCCTCCTTTATTACCTTCAAAAGGACAAGCCAGTTAGTCCTCACGAATCGAGGAACCAAACGGCCTTGATGGCCAGTGTTCTTGTCATCTTTTACTTAATGTCATCCTTTCTGCCATTTCTCATCTAAGCAAACTCTGTCTCTTCCAAGATAATTGCTGACCTTATTCCAATTAAAGTGAAAAGAGTTGAAGCTGGAATATATTGCTTTTGTGCAATTACACTCCGTTTGGATTTTTCATGGGGCTGATGGGAAAGATAACTTACTTTTCCCATTAAAGTATTACTAAAATTGAAAGAACAAGAGATATATCACTTCTTTTAGGGAAAAGTAATAATTATTGTAAAGGCTGAACGATTTGACGAAAATATCTAATTGTGATTTTCTGAGCAACAATGCGATTGCAAATTAAAATTGTTAATTATTTCCTAGAAATTAAACTTAAGGCTTTTAATTGCAGTCTACATAGTTTTGAAAGTTTGTTCCGCATGAGTAGAATCAGATAAGATAATGCAGTTGCCTGTTGATGACATCCTCCCAGGGTTCAAACCAGCCAGAAAAGTAATCTTCTAAGTGGACTTGGCTTGTTTTTTATTGAGAAATTGACCGTTTTAGCTCACATAAAAGTATACTTGAGATGACTTGACAATATTTAAAGGACTCGAGTCCTAAATCTGATGACTTTGAATTCAACTTGACGGGGACTTTAACACCATTGACTCGTGACTTTGCTTGGACTTGAGCCTTTTGACTTGAAAAGTCAACACACAAATCAACACTTTACTCTTAAGATTATTCACTTTGTTTAAACCCATCGAAAAAATGGTACTAAAGATAATTTTGTTATTGTACGAAAACAAGGCTACAAGGTGGTCAATGAATTGCAGTATGCAAAAACAACAGAGACATAACATCTTCCATATTACTCATTTTAAAAAAACATTCAGGATTTTTTAAAATTTAACATATAATTACTCTGTTGAATTGGTATTACATTTTATGAAGCGTGCATTACTTGTTTAGGACTAAAAACTCAAAGTTTAGGCCTTGGAACTTGACTTGGACATTAATGCAAAGACTCAAGACTCACTCCGCCCTTTAGCTGCTCAGGCTAACATCAATGTTAGCTTCACAGTCTGACAGAACAGACACTGTCACATCTCTGAATCCCACAGTCCCAGATTCTTTGAAGACAGTCAGCTTAGAATAATGATACGAGTTGCTTTAAAGTTAAACATGAGTTTCACACAACTCTCGTTTCAGCTGTCTATCATTTACACCCAAGAACTACTGAGCTAAGTGCTAGCTACCTGTCCAAAACTGACATGATGCAATCACCTTGATCAGGGAATTTCAAAGTTTGACACAGTGAGGCTGCCCTCAAATAAGCACCATCAAAAGTATGCTGAATTAGCCATTAGCAGTTCCTATTTGCAATGTACTGATGGGTGTACAGACAGCGATCACTGGATTACTTTGATACTGATGAAAACCTAAAAAAGGGATGATTGGCAAGTTCTGGCATTATAGGGAACGTCTCTTTTTTTTGTTTTTTGAAGTGAATTTATTCACGTTGGACATTGAAGATAATTATATCCTAAAAAAATAAATCACACTTAAAACTATAAGGTGTATGTGTTCAGATTTGAGTTATGACTCCAAGAATTGTGAATTATGACACAAATTGCAGCAGTCAGGTGCTAATGGTTTTAAAGTACCTTAATAGCCTCTGTAATCTGTGTCACAGCCGCTGCTGCAGCTCCAACTGCTGACTGTGTGGGTAAGCGGGCCAAATCAGACACCAAACTACAATAACTAACTTCCAAGTTGATTTTAGAACACCGGCATGCACCTGCTCCTCTCAGCTCATGCAGTATCTCTGCCTCACTTCTCTCCCTCTGCAGACTGTATGAACCCAAAAATTACTTGTAGTTGTTTGGCCAAGTTAGAATTAATCTTAATCAGCTGGGTAAATTTGTCGGCAACAGTTGTCATTCTAGCTGGCCAAATCCATGCTTGGCAAGTAAAAGTTTCACCTCCTACGGCTTGTTAAGACTCTGTTAATTATGTAAATTATAGTTTCAATCTTGCAGTTTGGAAATCACACTCTTTAGAATGCAATTTAGATATAAAAAAGTAGTAAAGTAGTACAGAATGAATCTGTTCACATCCACATATAATTGTAATAAAGAAAAATAAAACTAGCATGTTAGATTTGAAGTATAAACAAATAAACTGTTACCCTGTGACAGTTGCAGAGGCAGGTAATAATAATAATAATGATAATTATTATAATAATAATTATAATACATTTTTCAAAGGTGCCTTTCTAACACTCAAGGACACCGTACAATAAATTTAAAAGTGCAATTAGCAGTGCAGAGTGCAGGTGGATACAAGAAAAGGAGCTGGATAGGCACACGACGAGGGTTTAGTCCAATAGACGACTGGTTTTAATGCCAAAACTGAACTAATGATGTCCTGGGGTGGGAGGTTTGTTGGTCGAGTTGAACCCCCATCAAAGCAAGTGTTTTGGACTGGGCTGCTCTGAGGACTGGAGGGCTTCTTGGAGGAGATACTGGGCTCATTTTGATCTGTCTGGGTGATGAAGAGCCTCGTGACGCCAACGGCTGCTCTGAAACCTCAGTCTACCAAACGTCCTGTCTGTTGCCTCTGCTTGTCCTGCTGATGACTCTCTGCATGCATGCACTTTATTGAATGCATTGATGTTAGCCTACACTCGCAGTTTGTGTGTTTCTGCATGTGTGTGTGTTTCCCTGATCCCCTGTGTTCCCTCACACACTCTCTTGTGCTTGTGCGAACACCATCAAAGCGAGCCACCCCGCCGCTCTACTCAATTACACACCCAAGCTTTTAAAAAGACACCCTCAAATCCGGCCCCCGCGTCTCCCAAGGTCAACACTGCTTATTCCTTTTGGCATTTACCAGAGGGAGAGGATTACACTGGAGCGTACGAACCAGGTATCGCCTGTACATTGTAGCCTTAACAAGAGGGGGAAAAAAAACAGTCCTGCTTTGTGGGCTTGTCTTTTCACAGTGCCCCAGAATTTCATTCTATCCAAAACATGATTCCAAGAACTAAGTGGGTTTGTTATGTGTATGGTTTTGAATGCTGTCAGGGGAGTTCTTATGCCCGGAGGAGGCAGTATAGCAGAGGGAAAGTAGGCTACCGTACAGATTGTAGTTGTTGTTTGGTTAAATGATAAGTGGAAAATGTGGGATATTTTCAGACGCTTCATTGGCAAACATAACGCTCTAACCACACTTTCCTTTGGGTCTCATTATCAAATGGCATACACCGTGCTCCAAATGTATTTGGACAGCAACATGTTTTTTGATGTTTTAGCTCAGCATTCCTCAGTGCAAGAAAAGCTTTAATTTTATTTTCATCCATATCAAATAAACTTTTTAAAGGTAGCGGCGCCTTTTTGAACATTTCAAGATGACAAATATTTAGACGCACAGTCGACAAAGTACTCATTTTTAGTGTCTCGCTGAAAATTATTAAAAGATTATTTGAAGTCTTTATCCCAGAAATATCATTGGACTATATTTTCCGGCTGTATTCACATTAATACTCACTGGACTGCGTGCTTCTTAGTGGGCCTGTTTTCCATAAGAACATGTCAGATTGTGAGCAGATACATTTTTGTTTCCCACCGCTCCCTTAAAAACTGTTAACAAGGCAGACGGATGTAAAAATTGTGCTAAAGGGGAGTTGCTATTACTGTCTCATTCCACATCAACTCCTTGCCTGATTAAGCTCTTAATTATGGTGGTGCTGTGTGGAATACATGGTTGACTAATTGTCTGAGAGTAAACAAGGGTGTTGGGTATCAAATCACATCTCAAATTATCAACTTCCTGTTACGAAGCTTCGGGATAGGCATAGTAGATGACTTTTTGCTCCTCTGGTAATCCACAGGGAAATTAAGATGATGGCACTTCCACAGCATCATATAGCTTTGTAGAGGGGCTGCGGTGTTGTTGCTGAGCTGATGTGAAATTTCATACCCTTGTTTCCATGTAGTCATTTATTCAGACATGTATTTCCATGTTTGCTGTAGCTGAATAATTTATGGCTGTGTGTATGTACTCCACAGCTGAATTCTCTTTGGGATAAATTGAGATAGAGGCTGGGGCATAAAAATAAGATGACCACTTACTGTAATACAAAGAACAACTTCTCTATTCTAACCACTCTGAAAAGTAGGTTATTTAGGGGAATAACTTCCCTGGAATACTAAGATGTATGAAGAAACTAATATTAATATAAAACGGGTAGTACTCGTATGATGAAATACACCCACAGGCATATTTTTAGCTTTTTGATGTCTTATTTAAAAGGGTTTTCTATTGTCCCACAGATTATATCAACAAAAGCAGCAAATGCAGCATCCATCATAACCAAACAGTCTGTTTTTTCCTCCCTAATTTCCTAACCTCTTATTTTCAGAACCAAAATTAAATACAAATATTGCCTCGTAGTTTCAGCAATTTCTACAATGACACCTGAGGAAACAATATGCAAGACAGCTCAAACAAAAAAGAAACAAACACATGCTTTTGACATCTAAAAAAAAACCCCATGAAAATAAACATGACCCAGTTCTTCCTGTTGCATGAAAACATTCCCAATATTGCAGTGTATCAGAAACATTGTGGCATATTATAAACACAAGCACCGATGTTCAGCTTTTTATTATTCCTCCAGACATATAGGTGAATTACAAAATATAAATAACGGAGTTAAGATCAGGTGAGAATAGGTGGTTGGTTATTTAATCTGTGTGGCAAAAAACAATGTCACATCTAATTTCAGCAGAAAGAAAACAAATGCAACAAACCTTGAAGTTTATCTGAATAAAGTTCTTATTTCTTTGTCATCTCTCAGGTTTTCTTCAAGTAACTGGATTATTTGAATGTGTTTGTTTGTGATATCCCCAAGTTCCCTGTGAATATTTCTGAATTTCTTCTTTAAGACTTCTTCTGGGTGTTGGTTTAAAGTAAAGAAACACCCTGACCTTGAAAAAAGTAGTTTAAGAGAACAGTCCCAGATCCACTTACCTTTCAAGGAGCTTTCAAACACATCACAGTCTTTATCAGTGGATGGGGTTTACTCAGCTGTCTAAAAGCGTTATGGGTGAAATTATAACAGCTACTGAGCTCACAACAGATACATCTCCATGACACTGAACAAATCAAAGGCCATGTGCAGCTCGTCCACATTCCCAGGGCGTCATATACAGTGGCTTGGTCAGTGGCTGTTGGCGTTTGATTCTTACAAAAAAAGGAACCAGCGGCAGTATAGGTTCACCAGGCAGTGTAGGCAAGCCATTGGAAATAATGTGTTTCAAAACTCAGTGGTGCTGTTGTGGCATTGTGCCTGAAAGGGCTATTAATGTTTGTATGAGATGTACGGGGCTTTCAGCTAATCCCTATGTAAGCCCATCTGTGGCAATGACGTAGTGTAAAGACGGAGAAAGTCCTTGTAGGGTGAGAAAGAGGGACGTGGTTGGGTCAAACAAACACAGGATTTTCACCCAGGGGACCGCTGTTTGTGTTCAGTATGAAAAGTTTTTTTTTTTTTTAAACTACATTATGTATGTGACATATGTGTCATATGACATAGGTGACATATGCTATGTTACATGATTGTTATTTAATCAAAGTTATATAACAAACGTACTTATTTTGACCCAAACCATGACCTTTTTTCTAAACCTAACCAAGTAGTTTTGTTGCCTATAAACCTAAAAGTCAATTTGGTGACAAAACCTACATTTTCTAAGAACACAGAGTTTATTTGGAAATTTATTTAATGTAAGAGGTGTAAACTGACAAACCATTCCTGGGCTTCCAAAACTGACGCTGGAGAGGTACCTACACCGTCCGTCATAGTATGAAGCAAAGGGTCACTGACCAAGCTGCCATATGGGAGTAAGAACATGTTGCAGCATGACACTGCAGGCTTCAGATAAAGCACATAAATAAACCACTGGGAAATAATAAATGAATAAACTATGACTTTTTTTCCAAGGCTAAGAATGAAGTTTAATGCATTAAACCAAGTGTCATTTGTTACCTCTTCAAAAAAACCTTTGAATTGTACTCATCCTCAAATATGATATTGTAATGGTCCTTGAAGCTTATTGCATTTTTGCTGTTGAAATGCATTCAGCAGAGTCCTTGGGGTGTTAACAAACCCAAAGTACTTTTTCTACACTGCTGCAGTTTATTCTCATCACGCTCATTCAGTAGATCAAGCCGTTTAGAAGTGTGAGATCCTGGTAAGAGATTATGTTGTTCTCCCTATTGATCTACCTGCTGTATTTATTTCATACTATAAAACAACATTTCATGCATAATTCTGAACTACTGCGCACATAAAAACCTAAAAATATGATCAGCAGCGCTTTAGATTAGAAGAATCCTGAATGTTCACATTCAGTGATGAATGACTAAAAGTATAAAGAGAATAATTAAAAACACACTGTTCTCAAAATATTACTACTTCAGAATGCTGCCTTTATATATTTAATATATACAAGACAATCTTGACTTTAATCTTAAGCCTCTAAATTAAAAACTTTTTTCAGAGATGATTCACAACCACATTCTTCTATCTGAAACATCAGAAAGTGAAATGTCACTCTCCGTATGCTCCTTCTCGGTGAAATGTCAACATTTGATGAGTGATCCGGCTCGATCCCTGAGATCTGTACGCCAACTGCACCTCCTCAAATGAATCTGTAGGCTGTCAAAGGGCAAAACATTCATTCATTGCCTTGTGACAGTTGGAGCAGCACTTTGTTATAGTTTAACTACACAAACAGAAACTCCCAGACGCATCGGGAGACTCATAACTTGTGCTCCTGGAACACTTTGGTTCTTCTGCTCTGCCTGCGAGATCTGTTTGAATAGCTACAACTCTGCTCGGTGACAAGTCCGCAGACGGAGGCGCAGGTGCCGGTTCCCGTTTTTATGTGGTTTCCAAACAACCTTGGCTTGCCAACGGTGCCACATAAAAACGTTGAGGGAGCCATCACTCTCCCAGCGGTTTGATGGATGGAAAGATAGATGGGCTGACAGATGACTACATAGGTAGCGCCGATAAGATCAGTGTCATTTTATACGCCGGGGAGATGAAACAGAGAGGGGGTAGAGATAGAGGGAGTAGTTCGGAGAGGGCTTCATCATAAATATTACTAATTCATTTCCCTGGAGAGCCAGGCTGTAACAGAGAGAGTGTGAATGGGAGGAGATAGAAAGAGAGGAAGAGGAGGTGTGCTCAAGTCTTCCTGTGTGTGTGTGCTTAAGAGTGTTTTTTTTTTTTTCCTGAAAGAGAAAAAGATGGAGTCGCTAAGAAAGGTGCGATAAAGTTGTCAGAAGAGCGAGACAAAGGGAAGACGCAAAGAGGGAGTGGGTGAGAAGAGGCTGCAAGAGCGTAGAGGAAACCACAGAGAGACGGAGGAGACAAGGAGACAAACGTACAAGAAAGGGAGCGGGGGAGTGAATGAAAATGGAGGAAGTCAGCAGGGATAATCAGGGTATTATGTCCTTTAGTGAGAATGAGATGCAAAAAAAAAGGCAAAGAGGAGTACAGACAACAAAGAGGGATGAGTGGGTGAGGTGAAAGAGTACTCACAGATTGGCATAATGACTTAACCTTGTGTGTTTCTTTATCCGTTGCACACGCTTCCTCTGCAATCAACATTTATGTTTTTTTTTCACATGCATTTGGGTCACGCACACGCACACACACACACACACATTCGTGCATGCTTGAATGATCAGTCAGAGGTGAGGAGACAAGGAGACAGAGAGGTGACAGACTTTGTCATCTCCTGTCAGGCCCAGAGACACACATATATTTTCCCTCCAACACACACATTCCTGACTCCCACTCTCTCAGTGTGTGCTCTTCACACACCCGGTACCCCTCGTGTCCCTTATCACACTCACTCCCATCTGTTCCTGTTTTAAAACACCCTCAGCGCACAATCATTTTTAGTCAGTGTGGCAGAAAGTGTCTGTGCTGAGGAATCCCATTTGTCAAGCCGTCCACTTTCACATCTCCCACCATAAACTGCTGCAGCTATTGTTAATGAACATTTGTGTTCACTGCCAAGCAATAGCTCCCATTCCTGGGGTTAATATCGGCCGTCAAAGTTTCTTCAAATACTGTTCTTCAATTATGGATAATGGGTCATACAATATTAATGCTTAAAATAATGTTAATAGAACACGAGGGACGTACTGTGAGTTGCCTTGTTCTTCTTCTTTTCCTATGTAACAATGGCACACTTAGACAACACAAAAAATGGAAGTGGGATAAAATTGCCCATAAAGAAGGAGCACCCACCAGAGCTGGCATCAGCCTCCATCATTTTCTGTTATATCCTATTTAGCAGTCGCATCACATTCAATAAAATCTAATGCATATCGAAAATAACTTGTGTCCCCTTCAATAGGGCATCGATAATGAATTTAGTTAAATGGCATGACTAATGTGCATTTGCGGACTAGTAATGGGCTCATCAGAGTTAAGGGACACGCGCATAGGCCAATCCAGTCCAACTCGGCCGCCCACGTCCTGTCGTCCCGTCCAATGATCGCCACCCACGCGCTGACGTCCCCCATTGTTTGGACTGGCACGATAAAGACGTGAAGCCGGCACTCTTTAGAATGCATGAAAGCGAGTCCTGGGGGCAAGTTCACCAATGCGTGAAGGAGGGAGGAGGGAGACGACAGGATGGAGGGATAGAGACGAGGGGAAACGGAAAGAAAGGAGAGGAGTAAAGCTAATGGCTTTATGGCGACAGTGATAATCAGGCTAGCTGAAAATCACTTCATCTCACACAGAGCTGAAGGGATGCTGGGAGATGGAATGAAGCAGGTTTTCAGTGCTGTGGTTAGAGGCCATGACGCAGACAGATATGTCTGTTTCTGTTTGTACATGCATGCATATTTTTGTACATACTTAACATAAAAGGGAATGAAGCATAGGGCTGAGTGAACTTTATGTAATTTATTATTACAAATGTGGCTCGCGCTGTCTGTTTAAAGTCATCCTTAGAGGATTCAGTTGCACACTAACACAAACAGCCTTACATACAGTACATATGCAAAATCTGTATATGCAGCCAACCTCAGGGGCGGGGGATAGCGCTGAGGCATGAAAAGCCCTTCCTGAAATGGCTCCCTCATATCACACCGCACAATTAGGCCTGCCATTGCAGTGCCTTTGCCCTGGAGTCTATGGTGGCACAGTACAGAGCTCTGCTTGGAAAGATTCCTCAAGGCCTTTACCCTGCGTGGGTATGAATGCTGCTGCAGCCTACTAACTGTATTGTGTGCTGTGTGTCCAGGGGGTGCACGAGTTTTGAAGAAGCAGGGTCAGTCAGCCTCGTGCATAGTGGCTTTTTTGTTCTTTTCCCCCCTCTCGCTATCTCTTGTTCTTCTGCACATATACATAAACAAACAAATGAGGCTTTACACTGACATTAGAGCCACATCAAATTGGCGGCTCCTGTGAGGAATCCGCGGGCAGCGCTTCCCCCTGATGGGCTTTTCTTGTACAATCCTGTGCAGCCAAAAGAGCCTGTGAGGAGAGATTCATCGTGCAGTAATCGCCCTATACAACACAAGGTTTCCAATAGACCTACATGTGGGCAATCCAGCTTTATGGAAACCCAAGAGGGTCTTAAATTCTCCACACTCAGAGAATTTCCATTCTTACAACTTTACCTGCCATCACGGAGGAAAAACAGGGAAATTTAAAACTTCATTAAACCTCCCAAATAGGGCCATTTCTGCCCCTGTTTCTTTTTCTCTTCCCAGTGTATAAGCTTTGGCTCCTGTGGAAATTAGGTGAATCCATCACACTTTCTGCGGCAATGCCCGGGTCCCTTTTTCCCATAGAGAACACAGGAAAGGCAGGGAGACAGGGCGCAAAGAGACTGTCTTGACAATTTTTTATTTTTTTGCGTTACTTTTTCATCTGACCTGGCAGTGTGCCCCCTCACGCAGAATAATAGGAGCTAAAGCCATTCTCTTTTTGCCGAGCCATCAGTGAGCCATGGAGAGCCGGGGAAGAGGAAGTGATTTCCATGTTAATGGGAACCTTCCCGGCAGCGTCTAAACCTTTCTCTCCTTTTTCCTTCCTTCCATCACTCCTTCCTCGCTTCCTGTCTGTTTTGTGCATACCTACCTTTACCTGCCGTCGTCTCACGAGCACTCAATCCTTCTGCTGTTGTCTTGCAACGTTACCTTTCACCTCTCAGCCTCTGTTTACTTCTCCTTTCTTCCTCTCCTCTCTTGCACTTTCTTTCTCTCTGTCTAGCTTGATGAATGGAGTCGCTGGACTGTGAGCGGCACATCCTCAACGGGGTGTGGCGGGCCATTGCTAGCTGTCTCACATCAGTGTGTGTTTGGGTGGGTTTTTTTTTTTTTTTTTTTTGGTTTTTCTTTCACTTAGCCTGCCTCTCTTGTTGATATACAGGAGTGCAAATCCTGTTTCAAACTCGAGCCAGTCAAAATGGATCCTTGGAAAGAAGTTGGGCAGAAAAGAACACTCTTAGAGAGTCTCTTAAAATCCCTTATCCCCTGCCACTGAGGAACTACAGTGATGTCCACTTGGCTGAACATGTACAATCCCCACCTAACCCTCTGAGGATCCCTGAGCAGCCAACTGAACATGCTCCCCGAGGTCTCTGCCATACCCTCCTGCCCTCTCTACAACTCTTGACCCTGTTCTCCCTGGGATCCCTCAAAACACAGCTGGAAGTGGGCCAGCACGTCATCTCCCCTGAGATATGCTTAGTAGCTCCATCCACTATACGGTCTCTGTCAGAAAAACGGCAGTGGGTAAACTACTCTGCCGCAGGGGTGCAAAATGAATCGCCTCAGCCCTGCACTCTCATCCCTTATACATAACGGCTGGCAAGGCCAAACTGAGTGCTGCTCCAAAACGTTAACGGCATTCTTATAAATCATAAATATACCTCAGCAATTTGGTTAAACACATGATCATTCTGCGACGTATAAAGTAAACTTTTGTGTGTGCATGGAGACAGATTTGATGCCAAGATGGACCCCTCAGGGCCTTGTGGGAATCTATTGCTTCCAGCTGTTTTTAAATAGGTTACAAATAAGCGGTGTGGCTTGTTGTTTGATGAGAATGAACAAATCTCATGTTCTGGAATGAGAACTGCTAGAGGAAGGACGGGTGATGGCGAGAAAAACAAGGGTGCAGGCTGGATGAAGACAGAAGGCCTATCCTGAATATAACCTCATATAGTCGCTCGAAGGAGTAAACAAACTGTTATCACAGCTCCAAACTATTCATTGTTGCACCTACTTGAAGGGGAGAGAGGAAACATCCACACTCTGGCTTCAAATAAAAATGTCTGTCTAGATTTTCCCTCTGTAAGTAGTGTTTTTCTCTCCGCTAACATTGTCGAAAGCTGTGCACCTGCACTGTCATTGTTTTTCCAGAGCTGTACGAAGGCTCCCGTGTGGTTTAGCACGTTGTAACTGCTGCACTTGCAATTATGGGTTCAATTCTCACCAGGCTCATTTTGCTACAGTGCATGAATGCAGAGCACGCTGCTTTGCATAAAACATGCTAAATGGCAGAGAGGGGGAGGCTAGTTTCCAAAAGTAACACATAAGTTACACAGAAATTGCTTCAAATCTATTTATCTATATGAATGCAAATGACGTATTTATTCAGCTCACAATCTGTACATTTATATTCATAGTGCCATCAACATCTGCCACCATTATCTGATGTTAGTTAAAGATGTATAAAATGATGATAATTGCAGTGACAACACCAGTTTGGCTTAACTCTCCTGGGTAGTGCAGCAACCAATTATCCTCTAGTTCTCTTTGACTTATCTAAAGACCTTGCACTGTAACCAGAAGGCATAGCAGCTACAATTTTATTAAATCAAACTGATGTAATCTCAGTCATGCTTCTACAGTCATACATTTAATTCTCTGTACAGATCATCTTCTCATCCCTTCATCCTCTCTTCTCTGATATGTTATGGATCTGGTCCCATGTTCATCAAGTGTCTCAGAGTAGGAAGAAAGTCTTAACTGGCCAGAACTTTTCAGAGTGACACATTTTTGGCCCTACTTTTAGGACTAGGAGTAAAAGCATTTCCTCAACTGAAATGGAAATGACTTTTATCTCTGCTGATCGTAAGGAGAGCTCTATAAGTGTCCTAACCTGTTAGCAGCTGCCAGGAGGTGGCCTTTATGCAGAGACATTCAGGAACATTCAGTGGGAGGAGGAAAATTAATGGATGAGAGTAAGATTATTAAGAGATAACCGTTGTTGCATATATTGATTCATTTTTTGACTGATTTTGAGCAGGATGCAAGAGAAAGCGCACGCTCTCTGCAAAAACCATCGACCTCATGTTTTTCTGCAGGAAAAAAAATCAAACTTTGATCGCTTGTGCAGCTTCTCAGATAATGATTCATTCATTGCCCCTCCACTCAGTGTGGAAAAACAAGCCGCATTATATTTAAGAGATATATTTCTCAACACTGTTTGACATTACAGAAATGAATCATTTATGAGGACCACCTGTGAGGGCACATAACAGGAGGTGTAGAGTAGCTATATAATTGCTGAGTGCGTAATATTGCACAATACAGGCAAGACATGGCTTTATTATAGGCATCGTAAAATAATGAAGACACAGCTAAGTCAAATTGCTTCTACATTTATTGTTTAAGCCACACGAGCAGTTTGCCAGTGTTTACTTACAGCATGAAAGGGCTTATTGGTAAATGTCACAATGATATTTAGGCTATTTATTCATCTTTGCATCATATTTTGGATACACAGTGGTGCAGTTAGCATTGTCGCCTCACAGCTACAAGAATCTGGGTTTAAACCTGCTGGCCAGCTGAGGCCTTTTCGTGCGAGTTTGCATGATGTTCCTTTGCCTTGTGGGTTTCTAATTTCTTCCCATAGTCCAAAGACATACAGGCTAGGTTATTTGAGCCCACAGGAATAAATGTAATTGTGAATGGTTGTCTGTCTATATTGGTGACCTGTGACCTGAGGCTTTATCCTTTATTCTTTATTTGGATCCCCATTGGCTGCCACTTAGGTAGCGGCTACTCTTCCTGGGGATCACACGCACAAAAAAACAAACATAAAACAAGACATATTACACATACTCTAAGTGAAAAAGTAATCCCCACAACACATTACATTGCACTACAACACAGAAAAAGTCTCAATAAGAACATGCTTAAGACAAGTAAAAGTCAATTGGTAAAACAAAACATTATAACATTATCAAATTGCATTCCATCTTTTGTTGTTAAGTTGACACTGGAGTTATTGTTAATGTTTCTTTAGCAGTCATTTGAGCTGGGATGGGCTCCAGAGACCTGCGACCCTGCAAAGGATAAGGAGCTACAGATAATGGAGATTGAGCTATAACCACATGAAAAATGTTTCTGGTTCCCTATTTTGATTTTTTTCCCACTGCATAATATGTCAAACTGCAACTGTCGGAAAAACTACTCATCATACCTTATATTCTGCAGCTCAGAGAGTCGTCCTCAGAGAGTAGAGTCAGTCCTTGTTGCTGGAAGAAAGTGTAGGAAGCTTCATAAATAACTCCAAGTCCTACTCTGAGGTGGGAGTGTTTTTTTGTCCTGGGTTAACTTTCAGCACTATTCCTGGGAGTGATTCTGAGACGTGATAAATACAGGCCCTGATCGCATTTCCCAAAACCCACTGGCATCATATAATGTATTCAATTAGTGTAAATCACTTTACACAAACAAGCCTGCAAGAATATTCAATTTAGGTGAACTCTTCTAAGTCCTTCTCTTCCAGCTTCTCCTTCTTACGATCTCACAGTGTTGTCATAAATTGATGCTTTTTTTTTTGTGTCTCAAGAGGAAGCATTACTCATCTCAGCAAATCCATGTCCAGTGCACATCCTGCCTCAGGGCTGGGACAACACCTTGTGTTAATTAAACCTGACCTCTGGATTCGTCGGATCGGCACCGGCACATTCCGAGGGAAAATTAAGTGTTTGATTTCGAAAATGGTTTGACTAATTCCATCTGGCTCCGGCGCTCGGTTGTGGTTGCAAAGAGTAATAATGATTACGGCGATAACTTAAACAATTAGGTAATAGGCAATAATTTCCAATAATTGTTATTCTGTAATTAAGTTTTACATCTTCTGAGCCCAAATAAGAGATGAAGGAAATGAAATGAAAGGAGGAACTAATTAAAATGGAGGTGGCTAATACCAGCATGCTTTTTTATCCTTTTATTTTCTCTATCCCTCTGTTTCTCTCGCTCTGTATTAATATTTCATCTAAAGTTCAGTGCTTTCTGCTTCAATAGACAGTAAAATCACTGCTGGAAACATTGCTCTCAGTCACATCTCTCTCTCTCTCTCTGTCTTTCTCTCCTTCTCACTCACAGTCCTCCTCCATTGGCCCCGTGTCGTATTTCTCCCCTTTTTTTCTTCTACCCTTGAGCTCTTGCCGCTCATTTCTCTGTTTCTCTCACAATATCTTGCAGGTGGAAGCGAATGTCAGCGGCGAGTCTAACTGGTTTGAGCCAGCCACAGACTGTACATTACTTTCCCCTTCTCCTCGTCACATCAGTCAGTCATTCAGCCAACCAGCCAGCCAGCCCTGCCACTTTGTCATTTTTTATCATTTTGTCAGTACGCTCCAGAGTCGGTCAATGTCAAGCTTTTTAGCTACTTGATATCACGGAAAAGCTGGAGCTTGTGCACGTGTTCTCTTCATAACCTTGCTGCTGGATTTTATTTGAATTGAAAAACTGTGTGTCCGCGAATTCCAAGCATATTTCAATGAAGCTGTTGCTGAAAGCTCCATTATATAAGTTACTAGTACATTCTGCTGTTCTTCACCCTGTCCTGAGAGGAGCCGCCGTCGATTCAGGATTGACGCGGGGAGGCGGACTCCGCATTGTTTAGCAGTGTTTGCACTTAGGCACCTGGGTGCGCCCACACCAGCATGCAAGTACAGGCATTCACATACTAATGGACTAATGGATAAACACACATACACACACACATCCTCCTACTCCATATGGCATTAGAACTGAGCTCAGTAATAGCTAATGGCCTGCCTCTCTGCACAAGGCAAGTTAAACAGCAACATGCAGTATTTTATACCGCTTGCCCTGGAGCCTGTGAAGGAAAAGATCTACACTGTTCCATTATTAACCCCATTAGCACTGAGATAGCAGGCATCACATTCACTTTCACTTTCACTTTCACTTTCGCTGCATACAGTCTCATTTAACCCTGTAATGGCTTGGGAAGAATAAAAAATTCTGCCTACACAGCAAACACCGTTTCCATCTCTCCATCCCTGCCTCAGCGATCACCCCTTCTCTCTGTCTCTAACAGTCGTGATGATGCCTAAATCACACTCTCCCCGCCTTGATCCTCCCTTCCGTCTCTCTGGCCTTTTCCCTTAAGCCCTCTTGAGTATGAGTGCCTGTGTGATGGACTCCCTCTAAACGGATGCAGATTTTATTCAAGCTATTTTCAAAACCAGTGCGTGCGCTTTAGCCAACTAGACATTTTTTTAATGACTCCCCTAACTCGACGCCTTCTACCACCACCGCGAGAAACACTCCGCCTCTGCTTCAGATAAGATGTGGTGGAGTCACACGCTCTTATTTTTTTTATTTTTTGTTCCCACTCAACCCCCTCTCCTCTCCTCTCCTCTCCTCTCCTCTCCTCTCCTCTCCTCTCCTCTCCTCTCCTCTCCTCTCCTCTCCCCTCCACTTCCCTCCCCTCTCCTCACCTAGTGCTTTTACAGCACAGGCCTCGGTCCACACTTGTCTTCAAAAAGTGGTACCCTGCTGGTTTTTCACCCTCTGCATTCCTCTCTTCCCACCCTCTCTGTCCCTCTCGTGTTGCATCTTTCATTTCACATTTATCTTTCCTTTTACAGTCGTCCCCTCGTCTTTTGAGATCATCCCCAGTCCCCCTCCTCTCTCCATCCAGCAGTTTGTCAATTTAAGCTCTTCTTTTCTGCACTTTTAAACCTGTATTAAACTACACCCTCTCTAATTAACACTCACCACCTGTCATTTCACTTCATTTCCAACTAATCCCCTTGCCAGCATGACACTATTCATCCGATCACCTGCAAAAAAAAACTTGCAGTCCCCAGCCAATTGTTCAAATAAACGTCCCAGCGTTTGTCATGGGGAATCAGAGCGGGCTGATTTAAACTAGGTGAGAAAGGGACCTGAGGAGAGTGTCTTCTTGTATGTGAAGTAGTGCCCAAATACAGCACACAAGGGTTTTCGATCCTCTCTCCATGGCACAATTATGGCCAGCTCAGTGGGGAGCACCTAAATTAGTGAGACATGAAGCATTGAACCGGCGCGCCCATGCTGTTTCCTCACAGCCTGCTCTAATGACTTTACCTGTGCGAACAAAGGCAGAGGACAGATCCCAGTCATTCTCTATTTTCATCTGATGTGTGATTTTGTCAGGAAACTGTGCTGCTTTTTGAGCTTCTTTATGTGCAGAATGAGCTGGGAATCTCTTCCCGCCACTCACCTTTTCACTATCCTCTTTCCACTGCTGGATCCCTCTGGTTCTTTTCCCCCGGTCCATCACAGGTGGAAATGATGTATGACTTGTGTTGCCGGCTGCTCTCCTGTGTGAGCAGAAAGCTGATAATGACTAAGTCTAGCCCACTTTGCCAGCATCACACCCCCTTTGTCACTCTCCTCATGAGCGCTCCATGTGTGTGACAAGTGTGTATAAGACAGAGCGAGGCTGGAGCTTCGCTTTGTCATTGTGTGTGTGTGAGAGAGAGGGACAGGGACCGTTGTGCCGGCGTAGGCGTGCGTCGCCCCGTTTCGCCGTACAATAGCACAGATCAATAGAAACTGCAGTCTCTGACTTGTAAATAACTTTCCTAATTTGCTGTCTCATTAGTAACATCCCTGTTTATGTTCGAGTTGTCTTCGCCTCAGCCTTCTGGTGCTGTGTCAGTCCCAGATGGTAGGCATGGTAGTCACGCCACATAAACTATCATTTAGCTTTGATTCATTGGCACATGCTGTCCCTTCCAGTGGGCAGACCCCTGCAGGGCCACGTGGGTGTTGGCATACTCTGACAGATATAGACAGATAGTCATTGGAAAAATTGTTGTGTGACACATGCTGTCTTATGTTTTATCACATAGTATGAACTAGTTTAAAATGATAACGTGCTTTGGCCTGATCGTGTTTCCTTTGGGCAAGCAGTACAAAAAATAAACAAAAGTATTTGGACACCCAGATGTGCACCTCTCTGATTTTGGACCCTGGCTGCAGGGATTTGCTCCCATTCAGCCACAAGAGCATCAGTGAGGTCAGACACTGATGTTGGGTGATAAAACCTTGCTCACACTCTGTGTTCTGATTCATCTCACAGGTATTATATGGGGATGAGGTCAGGGCTCTTCACAGGCTCTTCCACACCAAACCCCAGAAAACCATTTCTCTTTGGCACTGGCTTTGTGTACAGGAGAAAATGGGAAAAGGCCAAACACAAGCTGCTGCCACAAAGTTGGTGGCACGCTATTGTTTGAAATGGGATTGTATGATCAACCCAGTCGGCAGAAGAGAAGTTTGGCATTATAAGTTTCTACACAGCGTGAACACATTACATTTGTACATTTCATAGTGTGTGTATCATATCAACATATCAACAAGCAAGTGTTTTTTGTGCCTAAACCTATTTACATGTTATTCACAGTGATGCTGAAATATTAAGTTCCAGTGTATCTGCTGCATAATAATGTACACATGTGAAGTATCTGTAGTTTGCAGAAATGTACAATGCCAGCATTTATTCTGGCGATTGGGTTGGTATGATGTAAGATTAAGATTTAATTAAGATTTAATTAAAATTTCCTTTTATTGAAAACAGCCAAAAGTATGTCCACTTTTATATATAGTGTCATTTTCATGTTACCATACCAGCTGAATTTCTTTTTCTGATTTCAGCGTCAACTGCTTAATATCATCCATCCATTATCTGCA
Organism: Cephalopholis sonnerati; assembly: GCA_019142605.1. NCBI lineage: Eukaryota > Metazoa > Chordata > Actinopteri > Perciformes > Serranidae > Cephalopholis > Cephalopholis sonnerati. Next base: position 33,008,120 of record JAGQAX010000010.1, read on the forward strand.
ACCACTTATCCAATTCAGGGTTGCGGAGGAGCTGGAGCCTATCCCAGCTGACACTGGGCGAGAGGCAGGGTACACTCAGGACAAGTCACCAGACTATTACAGGGCTGACTCATAGAGACAGACAACCATTCACACTCACATTGTGCTGGCAATTTAGAGTCAACAGTTAACCTAAACCTCTGTGGGACTGTGGGAGGAAGCCAGAGGGCCCTGGATAAAACCAGGGAGAACATGCAAACTTTACACAGAAGTGCCCTAGCCGGCTGGTGAGTTCAAACTGGAACCCTAGACAATAGTGCTAATCACTGAAACCCTCCTCAAACCCACCCCCACCCCCCAATGTCAGCATCACAGCCAGCATTTCTTGTTTCTTTTTCCATGTACTAAATTGTTCCCCTCTCATATTTAGCAAGTTAAGATAAGAAAAACATGACACAATAATTTACATTCCCAGAATTTAGATTTTTATACTACTAATTTGTCTTGCCAATTATGTTGGGGGGTGGGGGACCTGCCTGGATTATGTTCCCTGGCAACATTTCTCTAGTGTAGGAAGTGCTGCATTCAACTTGTGCTTTCTCATTATGTTGGTAAAACACAGTCCAGGCGGCATTATGTTTCTCCTAAAACATATTTGCTGTTGCAAATTAATAGTATGTAAATGAAATTTATGTGAGACAGAGTTGCATGACAAGTTGTTCCTTACAGGCTTAAAATGATTTGCACTTCAGTGGGTTGATGAAGCTGAAAAATACCATTTGGTATTTGTAATCACTCTGAAGAACTGGAGCCAACTTATCCAATTTTAAAAGAATAGGAATGTAGGGAAATTGACAGTTTTGGTGACTGAAAGAGAAAATAAAATAATGAAGGGTAATAAAGTATTCACAGAGAGCAATAATGATTAATTCTGGGACGTCAGGGGTGTTGTATAATGAGCAATACATTCCTTTTTAAGAATAACAGCACTGTGGGAGTTCATTTAGTGTCTAACTGTGAAGTCCTGCTCAAGTAACCTTAAATTACTTGTTCCTGTTTTTTTTTTCTCTTTTCAGAAAGTAGCTATTAGTCTGGAAGTTATGGTAAGTGCACTGAAACCAGCCGTTACATCCTGTACATTACACTTTAAGCAGTGGGAAACACGCTCCAGAGCATCTAGTGTAACACCTTTAGTAGATTGCAGAGGAGGGAAAGGAGGAGGATGAAGCAGTTGTTCACCAGGAGGTAAATGAAGTAAAAAAAAAAAGAAAAAAAAAGAAGTGGGTAAAGAGCAGCCTGGAGAGCAGCATATGGTAATGGGGCCAATTCATGGCCCTTTAGAGCCATAAGGCCAGCAGTGAGCGTAATGCTACTGTAACTCTCAATGCTTGTAATGTGTGCAGGGGAAGTGCTGTGGCGCTAGCTAGCAGCTAACCACTTAAGCATATTTAACTATGAAAAACAAATCCCATTCGAATGTCACTGGTGAATTTGTGTCACTTGTGCTGTTATGTAATCTCCGTTGAGAAAAGGCTGGCAAAAATCTCACAGCTATTACAGCAGCGTCCACAGAGGGAAAACACTAATAAACGAATAATAAATTAGATTTGTGTTGTATTTATTTATTTATTTTTTTTGCTCTGCCAGTAAAACAGCAATTAACAGATGCCAATCAGGTGAACGCACAGATCATAGCTCGGAAACTACATATAACTAAAATGGAAGGAGTTTCTGTTTGTCTGTATGTCTGTCCTTTGATTTTCTCGACCATTGCACATTCTTCACACTTGGCGGTGTATTGCTGAGGAACCAAGGAAGTGCAGTGTTGATTGCGAGCTCTTTAAATCAACGGGACACATTTATTGCTTGTGCATTATGTAAACACTGTAGTGCATTGAGAGGGGACACCTATAACAGTACGTGTTACACCTTCGAATGGCACGCTGGGTACAGCTCACTCTCCATTGCTCGCTACAGTATATTCAAGACCAGATGAAGAAATAGAGACTGGAGATGTTACATTGGAGCAAACACAAACATTTTAGGCATCAGTGATGTAACTTTACAAAAAAAAACCCACTTTTGTTCCTGGACTCAAGGAAGCGCAGCGTTGAGTACGAAGTTGTTTGAATCTGCAGTTCTCGACAAAGCTGCAAGCTAATCTCTGTAAACAGATATCTGCATACAAATGTAGAATCTGTAGGAAACGGGACAAGACTTTGGTACTGGAAGCATTCAGGGTTCCTGTCAGTTGTTCCAGTAGTATTGAAAAATCATGCTGAAGCAAATAGTCGGTGTGGAGAGGCAAACTCATTGGCAGAAATGCAATATCTGGAACCTCTTGGCTACTGTCTGACGATGATTTAGCTTTGTATTTTTAATTTTTTTTGTAGATGTATTTACATTCGTATGTGAATATCTGCTTATAGTGATTAGCTGAAATTACTGGGGCAAAGAAGAGGAAGTCTTGGCTCAGATATCTGCAAGCTATACCAAATCTCCCATAATATTAGGCGTTGCCCGCAGAAGCTCATTGAAATCAGGCCGCTAGCTGATGGGTTCTATGATTGGCAACAAGCTAACATAGTAACTTACTCAGGACAGAAAAAACACTGTGCTGCTGCCACCCTGCTGGCACTCGATATGCTACGTAAGACCAATGTTACATTTTGGTTGGAATGGATATAGGCTTGACAATGTATTAAATGTCTAATGAGACAGAAATGTTGACATTATGACATCTTACAGACGTGGGTTTTGCTCTTTTTACCTTACGACTAAATGTCATTATTCTATGTCAAGATGATGTTGACATGAGACATTTGGAAGACTTTGGATTTTGGTTACTTAATTAACAATACAATTTTAAACCAACAAAATATCACAGTCATCTATCGTCAGTAATCAACATCAGATTGACGGTGGCATTAGATGTTGTCCTAACATACAATTTTGGTTACCCTGACATCACAACCTAAATTAAATCAAATATCAAAGTCTAAAAACATTAGTGGCCTGTGCAGAGGAGCTGCTGACTGACTGTACTCTGATTTTACTTGAGCAAGTTAGCAAAAGGGTCTGAAGGTCAGAAAGTCTGGCGAGAATGTTGCCAATTTGGCAAAACTTTGTGTGAGTGTGTGTGTGTGTGTCAGGTGCACGCTCATAATTGATATTTACAATAAAAGTAAAGTATGGAACTTTAGAGAATGATAGTTGATTGTTGAGTCTTATTCCAAGGTCATCAAAAGCCGATGCTTTTGGGTTGGTGACCTAGAAACTAGACTCAACAATCAACTATGTTTCTCCAGAGTTACATACAGCAACTTTAAACATTTTTCCAGTACAAAAAGACCTGGCATTAGTCCAGTATCCAGGCCTAAACACTGTTCTGCCTTCCCAGTAAATAAGACAATCGATTGCGGACTATGCGGGCGGGCCAGGCCCCTCTGGAGCCAGAGGTCCAGCAATCAGCCCATTCTGAACAGGCACGTTTTGAACAGGCACTGCACTAGTTAGTATACAGGGCGGCTTACTGAAGAATGAAGAAACTCTTAGATTCACTGTGATTTCATCTTGATCAAGAGGGAATTTGTTCTAATCCCATCAAATCCATCTTGGCTGTTGTATGTTTAGAGACTTGTCCATGCAAATATACTGAGTCTATTACCACAGCAACATGCTGATTCTTAATTTGATAACTGTTTGTCAACTAGGGAAACGACTGGGTTACTGATTTTCTGATTTATTTTTACCCCACAGTGTTCGATCTTTGACATGTAGTAATGATAATTAAAAAGAAGAACATCTCTTTCTACTGATCCTGCTCAGTATTTAGTACTTATCTCACAGATGGATGTCCTTATTGTAAGGGTGACACTTTGTTTCGTCAGTGGGAATTTGAAGTGACGTTCAGTTCCTGCAGAAAAACAGAGTCTGTGTTCCGTATAGACAATAGAGTCAGTAACTGGAAGCAACTCCTACACAAGAGACAAATGAATGAGAGATCAATATAGGAGGAATAAGAAGCAGTTGTTAAATGTGATTTGTCTTTTGTTTGCATTTGTCAGGTATTTTATCCTTTAACAATCATAAGAACCACAGGTGATTTGCCCCAAATGAAAAGAAGAATGCTTGTGTTCATGAAGACAGCAGCGTTGGTCTCAGAACAACTGATCTGACCTTTGTGGCCTCTTTTGGCCATGTAAATAGCTTCATATTGTTGTATAGCTGCAAACCGTTTACAGCCTGTCTACACAGGTGTTGTATGAAAAGGTCTATATAAGCAGAGCAGCAGCTTTGCTCACTTTGTCACTCTATGTACACTGGATGTGTTCAGGCACAGTACTGAGAGTAGGTCACCTGTGTTTTGGCAGCACATAGAGGTCACAGATGCAGATATTATTCACATAGTAAACATGAAAATAGACCTGAAATTTTAACATGTGCTTTGGGTCATAGTTAGGGATGTAAAATACAAATGAAACATGTTAGGTTTTGTGCACTACTGTATTGATTAAAACAGATGTGTATCTGTTTAGATGCATGTGATATGGACGGCTTGACTTTGACACTGGAGACTACTGTTCCGTTCAGGGATGATGTTTCTCTGTAGAAGTTAGTGTCGCCCTGATTCCTTCATCGAAAAGCCAGTGGGATTTTTCTAATGTATTTTGTATTATAGAAGAAAATTAGCTCTGTGGCAAACAAAAGTTTATGATACTTAAAATCTACACCAGCAAACACCACCTGTATGATTTTTGTACCCTAAATACAATCACCAGAAGTGAAAAACTAATGTTAGACTATAAACAAACTACACCGCACCGCCCCCACAGCGTACACATGAGAGCTAAAACGTGCTCCCTTAGCTAAAGCTACAAGTGGGGTATTTACTGATGTTCTTTTTATCTCAAAGAACAAAACGGGAACTGGGAGTGCTAAAATGCTAACTCGTTTCCGGGTTTTAGGACTCATTCCTGCGACACCCTTTTAACGGCTCATTCTAAAGTAACAAAAACATGATGCGTATTTTTTGGTCATTATAAACTAATGAAAACATAGTTATGAACATTATACACCATTTCTGCCAATGGGTGCTCCTAAATCGTACACACTGGACCTTTAACCATGACAATGACTGTTCTCTGATCTTCACCAAGTAGTTCTATCCAGGGCCGTAGCTACCACAGAGAACAGTCAGGGTCATGTCTTCTATAGTTTTTCTGGGAATTTTAGCCAACAGGGTAAAACATATGCTGCATTCACATGGAGTCAGGCACACCGTAAATGGCAGACAGACAACACTGTCTCATCTGCATGGGAAAAATACACAAACAGTCTGAAATTGCAGGACAAAAAAATGAAACATGCATGACAGTACATTCTGATGGTAATGCTATATTCTTTACAAAGAACAGACCAAAATATGCTAAAGAAAGATTATTTAATGTAATTTTTCTAGTAATTGTCCAGATTACCTGTGTTTTCACCTTGTGTGAAGGAGCTATGCAACATCTGATTGTGAATTCACAGAGTCGCAGAGGATAGCAAAAAGTCAAAATATTTTAAGTTTGAATGGCAATGCCGTCTACTACCATTGCAGACATTCTCTGCCAGCCTCACCTGCTTTTGTCCACTAAAATGATATCTGGTTTGTTGTCAGCTGTCTCCTTGATTCCATGTGAACGCAGCATTATACATGGTGTGTATTTGTTTTGCTGATTCCACTATTTTTAGGCTCAGAAAAGAAAATATAAATAAAGACTTCAGTATTTCTCCACCAGAGTGTAGTGTGGGAAAATCTTTGAAAGATTCAATGACAAAGTGTACAGAAAATATAATAAACTGAATAAACAGAACATAAATAGTTTTGAATTTCTTGTTTGTGTCCGGGGTTTTGGCGTGGCAGTGGGAGAACATGGATTCACCACCGTAGTATTTCTACAAGTTTGGTTTTAATTGCTCTACAAAACTGCAGGCGACAGATCAGAAGCAGCAGAAAATTCAATTTTTTGTCGTTCAGGTTGGAGGACTTGTTGAAGCGAGAATCCCCTGTGCATTTTAAAAAAAAATTAATTAGGACAGACAACAGTCAAACACGCTGGGTGATAACTTTGGTTCCCGATGCCACTCTGATGTCTGAACTGTAATCCTGATCCTCAAAGTAGAAATAACCTCGCATTTAGTCTCGCTGTGATGTTGTCAGATTTGCGGAATTCATCTGACTGTGTGTTGGCCCAGATACTGTCGTGTTGAAGTGCCGGCTATCTTTTATTCTGTCAACCCAATGTGTTTGTGCGATGTTGTTCTCTCTAACATTTACAGGTCTATCTGATTCCCTTAGCTTTAGCTGAGCAGATAACAGCTCTGTTTGAATGAGCCTGTCTGTTCTCTGTGTGCGAGCCAAATAGTGATATCTTACCTTTTCCCCTTGCTCAATTTCTATCTTTCCTACCACACTTATTCTTGTCAGTGCAGCTGGTGGCCATTGTATGTGTGTGTGTGTGTGTGTGTGTGTGTGTGTGTGTGTGTGTGTGTGTGTGTGTTAGGTTGAAATAAAGTGGTAGGTGGATATTTGAATTTATGTGTACATGTGTGCTTTTTATGCAGTAATGCAAGTTCACAGATGTAGTCCATATTTTCATCAGATAGGTGCATCGGGTGAATCATAATAGAAATGTACTGTGTGTGCCTATGTAAACTGCCAAGCCAGCAGAAGGACTAATAATGTGCTGCTTTAATGGGCCCGGCACTAAAAGTAAAACCAGCATGTTTAAACATGATGGCAGGATACATGAAAGAGCCTGTTATCTTGATTAATTCTTGTTAGCGGGAGGAAGTACTGGATGACTCAGAAACTTAAAAGTGGATGTTGGTGATGACTAGTTAGCGCATGTCATTAAGTTCAAATGTTTTGAGGGAGACAGAGCAGCTATTCTTACCTGTAATCTTTGCTTTTTCTTTATCTCCTCTGTTCCTTCTGTTTTTTTTTTCTTTTTAATCCTAGCTTCTTTTAATTTAGTTATTTTTTACAGCAGGTTTTCTGGCCATATTTTACCTGGCTTTTAATAACATCTCAATGCCGAGCGCTCAAACGCATACTCTGCCTTTCTCTCCTTTTATCCCTCTCCTTCATCCTTAGTTCTGTTAAATTAAATGCCGCCTTATCTCAATGAAATATTGCAAATATTGGCTCAGCACAGGTGCGGGACGGCAATTTGAAAACAGTTCAAACGGCAAAAGGAAATGTTTAATGTTTGAATGAAGTGTAAAGGCTTCCCTAATGTGTGTCATCATGTGTCTCTCTCCCAGGTATGTGGTCCTTCTCTGTTTCCGAGCTGGCCATCCCTGGGGCTGAGATAGGGCGTATCTCTGCAGCCGACGCCGACCTCGGTGAGAACGCCAAGCTGGAATATACTATCCTGGAGGGGGAGACTGGGGAAACGTTCAACATCACTGGTGTCAACCAAGAGGCGGTCATCACGCTCAATAAGGTGAGGGAAAGATGACAGAGACAGAGGGGGTGGACAGAAATAAAAGGAGCGTGAAGGAGGGGAGGAGGAAGAGGAAAGAAAACAGTTATATGAGGGATGGGGAAGCAGAGCATGTAGGCGGAGTACAAGGGGAAGGATATCGGATGGAGTGCAGAGCGGATTTTCAAAAAAAGTTGGAGAGTCGCCTTATCTCCTGCTCCATCCTGCTCCCATTTTGCTGCAGTACTACTCACACCAAGAGTTCGAAGCATGCTCGACCCAGAATGCATCTATGTATTGCACACACAATATTTTCTGTCAAAAATCGGCTGCTGTGAGCTTGACAATGGAGTTTACAAAATGTTTTCAAAGGAAACTGAGTGAGTGGTGAACAGGGTGAAATCTGAGTTGAGCGCGGAGCGGCCTGGAGCGGCTTTGAATGGGCGAGCGTTTCTCTCTCTCTCTGTGAGAGAAGAGTGGAAATTCTCACCGCTACAATCCGCTCACATGCTCCAGGGGTAACGGAGCATGTGTAAAAAGGCGTCAGTTTGTAGAGGTAAAAGGAAGAAAAGCAGGACAGGAGAGGAGAGGAGAGGAGAGGAGAAGCAGAACAGCTGATGAGGAGGAGGAGAGGCGATGACACAGGTAATGTAGGCAGGTTTTAAGGAGAGGAGTTTTGTTTTGCCCACAGTATGAGTCAAAGCACAGCTAACAACATGTTGCCTAAGCCCATTAACCTGGTTTTACCTGGATGTACACAAAGACACTGTATAAGCCCTATACGATTTGGCATGATTCATCTCTCAGCAGGCTTTCAGTGCAGATTGTAAAACAGGTGATCTATATTCATCTCACCTTTTATCCTTATTTGGCTCCCATCAGATGAAAGTGGTTTGATGGGTTTCTGACAAATGAATTTCCTGCTCAATTCACTGTGAACCAGCCTTCCTTTTTTTTATCAATATTTCCATCTGTTTACAGCAAACACAATGAAGCATTCGCACAAAACTCAATCGAAGCGTGACGCATCCAGATGCAAATGTTTGCAGCAGCTGAGTTGAGTGTTATTTGCAGCGAGAATGTTTTGACCAGTGTTGAGGTGTTTTGACTGCTGCCTTTCAGCAAAGGTTTTTCTCTGTGGAGCATTTGCATGTACAGAAGGATCAATGAGGCGCCGCCTTTCCATCCTGAGTTCAGCTGGCTAACAGTTTCCTTTAGTGTAATACTAGATGATTTCAATTTCAAACACTCCCGAAGCCGCCTGTCATCTTCAATAATCACATTCTTCTGAAGATGCGTGTGCACGGCGGAGGGGCGAAGAGTGCTGACACCCACTCATTACCAGTGTGGCTTGTAACAGTTCATACGTGCCTGTCTCAGGAGGATGGGAGTCTCTGCGCTCAAATGTAATGTAGACTTAATGGGGAGACAGGCATGTCTGAGATATGATGCTTTCATTTCAAATAAGCCCTACAGAAGTGCCTGAGACACTTCAATAAAAACATACGTGCGTATCTATTAATGCTGTCAGCCATCTCTCTGATCCATGGGATGTCAGTGATGAGAGGGTTTGCTTTTGTGGTTGTTGTGAAACCTGTGTAATAGGAACTACACAGGGTGAGACGGTACTAGCTGTGGAACCTAAAGGCCGCTGATTCGAGACCCTGTGCGGACTAAGTGGTGGCTGGAAAGGTCCCAGTTTGTCTCCTGGGCACTGCTGAGGTACCGTTAAGGCAAGGCACTGAACCCTCAACTGCTCAGGGTGCAATCCTTTGAGACATCTCTCGTTACTGTACATAATGCATGTGAACAGGTCCTGTTTGTGCATGTGTGTATCTGGGCCTGTGTCTGTGTGTTTGTGTGGTGTGCTTGAATTTCCCCTTGCAGTATTACTACAGTTTACCTTCTTCTTTCTTTGTTACATGCATTCAAATACAAGAGCAGAGAGTGTGTTCACACATGTTTTGTATGCTTGCATACACTGAATGTTTGTTTCCAATAACTTCCAGGTAGAAAACACCTGCATCACATACATAAAATCAGACAGCGCTGAGCAAACAATGTCTCAATGGGCTAGTTTTTAGCCACCTAGGAAAAGGCCCACCTTAAAAAATGAATATCATTATGAGTGTACATTATATTTACAGTCCTTTCCGACGGGGAGGTGAGGCCGTTATTAAAGCCTCCAGACTCCATTGACAAAAACCAGCAATTTTACTTTGCAAAACACAGGGGTTGCTGGTCTATTGCTGTCTCGATCTGTTAATGTGTAAGGTAAAGCAGTGAAAATGCTCCAAATAAAGCGGACACTAATTCCGTCTATATAAAGAATAACAACTGACAAATGGGCTTGGGGCAACAGGCAAGATAGGGAAGTCTGAAAGTATTGTTGACAGTAAGAAAAACATAAAATATCATCGCCTTTATCATTTTAATTTAATTCATGACTGATATGTTGGAGGTTTGTAATCCCAGGAATAAAAGAGCTTAATAAAATACTGAAAAATGACCAACCCTTACATCTGAGATGCTGGAACCAGTAAATGCTTGCTGTTTTGAATGACTTAATTGATGAGGTGATTATTCAAAATTCCCTCCAGACATGTTTTAAGTCACCTAAAGATACTCTGCTTTTTAGAATAATTTGTGTCTGATGTGGTATTTCCAAAAAAAGGTTAACTACCTCATAAAAAGTTCCGTAATGAGGTTCTTTACTGAGGTCTTCATTAAAAAATGACACCTACTCTCCTTCATTTAAGAATCCCGAATCTATGAATATGCAAATATTGTTCATTGCAAAAGTTTAACTGCTGGGTACATGATGTCTGCACCACTAAAAAGTCCATTCTCATTGTGCACCGGAGGCTTCAAGTCACTGCTGCACACTGCATATAGGACTGTGATCACTCAGATCTGAGGTGAGCTCAGAGAAACTTTCCCCCTTCAGCAGATGAATGTGAAAACAGCTCTGCACAAACATCGTTCTGCACAGTGAAGGTCAAACTTCTAAGTGGAGTAACAATAAACAAACACGTTTTCGAGAGGAGAGAGACTTTAAAACTTAAAAATCCTTTCAGCACTACATTCAGTCCTTTTATTGAAGAGATGGAGTGAGTCTCCTGTCTTATAGACACTGCATCTCACCGCTGTACAATAACAGTGTCTTCAAAATTTGTCAGTTTTAAATTTTGCAGATAACTTGAAGTTGAAGAAAAGTCTCCAAACTCATATGCCTATAAAAGTCATCAAAAAAGTGTCTGAAATGTTTCCATTTGGGAGATACCTTGTGTTCAGAGACAAGAAACAATCTGCACAAAATAACAGTGATTTGGCAAAACATTGCTATTTGTATTCAAAAGCCGTTATTGGTTTTGACTGTTTTTACTGGTGAGCTTCGGAGTGCACAGCTATTTGTGTGTGTGTGCGTGTTGTTGAAGTCAGGTAGCCACGCATACAGGTGTGTGTGCACACAGAGAGAGTGTGTGTGAATTCATCACTGTGTCAGTTCTCAGCCTTGGGTTTGTAGGATTCGTTAAAAACAATCCGCACCTGGAGGTGGTGTGTAGAGCAGGATTTTCCAAACCTGCTATGAGCTCCTTTGAAGAGAAGTAGAGAGGCAGGGAGAGGAGTGGATACGGTAAAAGATGCAAGAAGAAAGAAATCGAAGGCAAGGACCCAGGAATGAGGAGAAAGAGAAGGGATGGAGAAGGAGAGAGGAGATGGAAGCACTGAGGGGGGAGTGTTAAAATGAGGTCCTGAGAGGCAGTGACAGCAGAGAGTGCAGTATAACAAGGGAGTAAAAGTATGAAGGAACCAGAAAGAGACATGCATAAAGAGAGGGAGAGAGATGCAGAGACAGCAAGAGCTGCAAAATCGGTGACAGCCATAGAGAGAAATTAGCACAGCTAGAGACTGAGAGGCACAGGAAGGTAGAAATACCCATCCAGTACGACAAGCAGGTAAAAATGAACAAAAATAAATAATAAAAAGGAGAGAAAAAAAACTTAGAGATAGGGAAGGAGGCAGCTTGGCAACAACAAGACGGAATGAAGAAGTGAGAGCGGGGAGGGAAGAGGGAAAAAAAGAGCAACCTGCTGTGTGTAAAAAGGAGAGCCGATCAATTCAACATGTGCCGGCGACGGGCGAAACGGGCAGGAAAATCACATGTAAACAAATACAGTAAACACCTCCCACCCACAGTATTCCTCCCACTGGATTCAGACACAGCGATCTCAAAGACACTAACAAAACGTACAATTAGTATTTCAACATGGCCTCCTTCATGCTGTTTTGTGTTGCTTTAATCCCTCTACAAAGGCACCAAGAGAGGCAGAGAAAGAGATTAGACCGGCAGTGCTGCTACGGGTGAAATATTAACTAAAACTGAAGACTCACAGGTTACATGTGCATTCATACTGAGTGCTCAAAAGCGGAACATACATTGAGCATTTACAGATGCTCCAAGGCACCATTTCAGAAGTCAGCTGTAGCCCCAGCAGTTTTAAGGTTTTGTGTGAAGGTGGGTATGTCATAGCAAACTCTTCACTCTTTTTGGATAAAAAAAGATCTGACTTGAATAGGTTAACAGGGATTTAGCCTTGCAGGGAATTCACGCACAACTAATGAAAAACATGTAAGATAGGCTACAACTAATAGAATTAAAAACAAACAAAGCGTTAAATTAGCGCTAAGCTCCCCCCTCACTTTCCACTTCGTTAAACAAACAAAAAAAAACAAAAAATAATGAAATAAAAACCAAACAGCCATGCTTTTTTTTAATGCAAGCATGCAAATGTTTAGGGTGTGTTAATAATGAACACGCTCCGGCGTCCATTTTCCGAAGTCAGTCGCCTTTGAAACTGTGAAGAATTTTAACAGGGGAACGCGATGATCTGTGTGCCCCCGGAGAAGGAAAGATTTCCAAGCGGAACAATTTGTGTTGCCACAGAGTCGGCCTTGACCTTGCTGGTCATCTCGCTGCTGTGGGCTGAATCTCTTTAACCGTTGATCTAAGATGCACACTCTCTCATACACACACACACTGGAACAGACACGCAGAACGGAGACGCACACCTACACAAGCACCAATAAACCACAGAGATATATATACGGAGGCGCACATCAACACTTGACCTTGCGGCTCCGTGTTTAAACTGTGGGGAATGAAGGGAAAAAGAGCTGCAAAGGGGCGCGATTGCTGCGGCGCTGGTCCTCACCTCAGAATGATGTGTCAGATGGGAGATGGGGGATGGAGGGGGGTTTAACGGCAGATTAGGAAGAAATAGAGTCAATAGAGGGAGCTGGAGGAAGGAGTTAGTTAAAATGAGACAGAGAGAATATGTGATGACAAAATGGAGGCAGACAGAGAGAAATCAGACGGATGAAGACAGGAAAGACAGGGGAAGACGTGCCCTATGAGCAGAGGGAGGAAGAGAACACGGTGAAGCCGCAATAAGAAAGGCAAGGGTTAGGCGGGGACACGCGAGAGAAGCTGGGTCATTAACAGCCTGCAAGTCAGGGTGCCGACTGAAGCTGCCTGCTGCTTATCACTGCTTATTTACTGTCAGTCCCACAGAGACCCCCAGCAATAAAAAGATTTCTCTCCCTCTTCCATTCTTACTCTATCTGCCCCCCATCCCCATCCCCACCCCCTAACCCCCTCCTCTCATCATCAGCCGCTGTCTCTCTGCATTTCATTACTCGCTCTCTCTCTCTGTCTGATCTCCCCACACATGTCCAAATATGCAGGGGCAGGGAGACACACAAGCTAAAATGCAAGTAGATGCAACACACACACACACACACACACACACACACACACACAGAGTCCCCATCGCTCGCTTGCTCGCCTCGTCTTCGCTCTGGTTTGTGTCTGGAGGCCATGTCAGACAGTGTGTGTTGTTTGTCTGTGGCTCTGACTCAACCCAGGTCTGCCTCATTTTAATTCACACACACACGGACACACAAGCACACACATATGAGGACACATAGACACATATCCAGGGGGATACATCAGTCACATAGTAATACACACACACACTATTAATCTATTCATAGATTGTTATTTTACAGTCTTTCATTCTCCCTTTTTTCCCCCTGACCGGTCAGCTCTGCTCCACTCCACTTATTTACTTATTACATATTGCTGATAATGAATGTACATATTGCTGCTAATAGATTTTTGATACAGCATGTGAACAAGGCCGCAGTGTAAGTAGCAGGTAATTGAAGAATTAGCATAACACTCACCAGTACAGTAGCTCCTTGACATTGCTCTGCAGCAGTGCCCCCTAATGGCCAGAGGCTAACATTTGTGGCAGCCCCCCAACTTGTGGATGATGGTTGAGGTTTCCCTCTAAATCAATCAACTAATCAACAGCTAATCAACAGCTACAATGAGAGGCAATTAGAAGAAAAGGAGTAGACATAGAGAGTCATGTCATCAGCTGATGGACGCAGATATTTAACATGCAAATCAGACACGTGGTGATTTAATAAAGGCTCAGTGTGTTTTGATTGTGCATTTCTAGCCACTGATGCAGCAAGGAAACTTTAAAAACAAACTAGGATAATGCCCTGATTTCACAACACCTCATTACACATGTATACTGAATTTAATAGCATAGTCGGATCACTAGATACAGCGCAAGGCATGTCACAACATCATTAATACGAATCCAGCAGTATCCCAATTCAGGAGGTTCCCTTTTGAGGTATGTTTTCGGGGTGCTGTGAGCTGTGTAAGCCTGCTATTTGTGCGCCTTTCATTCCTCTTACCTGGGGGACAAGCTAGCTCGCGCATGTGTCAGTTTGCCGTTATTATTTCCATATGCTCTCACTTAAAACGGCTGGCTAATCCTCGGTCACACGCCAGCAGCGCGCCCAGGATTATCTGTGTTTGTTTTCTCACGCGGAGGAGAGATTGTGTTAATCTCCTCAGAGGGAAAAAAAGCGAGAGAGAGAAAAAGATGGAGAGAGGGAGAGAAAGAGGAAAAAGAGAGACCAATGTCTTGCTCGTAAGTTAAAAAAAGGAAGACACGGGACATCTGAGAGTGAAATAAGACAGAAGACAAGAGACAAGTGACAGAGGGAAGGAAAGGCGGCAGAGGAAGAACAAAGTCAAAAGGGAGATTTAGAAGAGTCTTTGTTCTCTCAACTCTGCAGTTGTGCTTGTTGGCAGAAATGTCCAAAGCTGCGTTTGTCATCAGACAAATGTGATGTATGATCTTGATTTAGAATGCACGAAATCAAGAAAGAACTCAAGCTGCCAAGGACAGCAGGGTGCTGAACGCGCACAAGCACGCCCACCACAGACCATATACTACACACACTCCGATGAACACTTTTTCGTCGGTGGGCACAAGTGTGCAACCTTCTGATTTTACATCTTTTATTGAAGAGTCAGGGAGAGGTAACACCCCCGTGATTTGAAGTCTCACCCTCCAGTAATGTACATTTACTGTAACACATACACACATTCACACATTCACGTACACACTTCCTCAATAGAGCATGCATGCCTATGGGTCGGCCTCTCTGAGAGGAGATGTATTATGTATCGCCAGTCTAGCATGCAGGTTAGCTAATTAATTTCTGCTAACTGTGAAGCGAATTTAAAAGGGAAATTGTATAGAGAAATTTGAATTTCAAAAAGGACATTGGGAGCATCACAGGACAAGAGAAGGTTACACTTGTAAAACGTGTGTGTGTGTGTGTGCGTGTGTGTGGGAGGAAGGTAATATTAACTAGAGATAAGGGAGAGTGTAAGCATGTACTGGGCTATGTAATATAATTTCATGGCCTGAAACTAAGTGTCAGTAATTTGTGTTTTTCTTGAATGATTTATGTTTATTAAAAGTTGAAAAAAAATGCTCATCACAATGTTCCAAAGCACAAAATAAAATCGTTATATTACTCCTTTTACCCAATCAACACTCCAAAGCAGAAAGATATTAAACATGCAGTGATATAAAACAGAGAAAGTCGCAAATGTTTGAGAAGCTTGAACCAGTTAATTTTGGCATTTCATCATTTAAATGTTTAATGAACTATAAAGGTTGTTGATTCATTTTCTGGTAACCAACCAGACAACTCATCAATTGTCATTCAAGCACTTGTACTTACACATCTTTTCGGCATTTGTTGATGTGATTTAAAACGTGTGACAGAGAGATGGAAAAAGTCACAACAGAGTGTGTTTAAAGGCTAATTTAACACCAGTAAATTACATGTACAGTCATGACAGTTATTTTCCTTTTTCCAGAGACAAAAAAACAGTTATTCTGTCATCTGTCATCTAGACCCCCCCTAAATTTGTGAAATCTGACAAACCATGCGACGCTACGCTCCCATATTTTAAGGGAATGTCACATCCAGCCCCAATTTCAACCCATAACAAAGATGCTTTGTAAGTGGATGGTATAGAGGTTATAATGAAAGTTATAAGTCTAAATTCTTGGGCATCTTATGTAATATCTAGGCATCAAAGCGGCTAAGACTTTGCTTGACCTACGAAAAAGGTGACTCGATGAGGGGGGTTGTCATAATTGTATTCTCTTGCTCAGCTCTGGGTGACAAAAAGGAAATCACCGGTGGGATTCTAAATCAATTCTAAATATATTCAAATTAAATGAAAATAATAATAATATACATTTTTGACATTTTCATCTTCTGTCCTCTGCACAACCTGAAATATGAGAGCAACTTCAGTTAGGTGCATAAGGCTACATACAGGCATGTTAACTGAAGATGTGCTGCTCATTATTATAAGAATAAGAAAAATATATTTAAATTGTATTTCATGAATTATATTTGTTTTAATATCTTAGTTTGACATGCATGAAATATCCCAAAATGGTCTCTTTAAGTGTGCCGCTTAACCAAATTCTTTGAGCAGCACATGCTGCTGTAGGATTTGCAGTTTCAGATCGGGCTGCAGGTCTTGTGTTGGTGGGTTGGCCTGTAGAATTAATTGGTCATATGTGCAGGTGGTGGGGTGGGTGTGGTATTGTATGTCACGACCTGTGCAGTACCCTTGCGGGACGCTGTGGTGATGTGTGTCAAGGTGTGAGAGAGCCTGTAAAACTGCTAAGTTGCTCTTTGAGGCGTGTGTGCATGCATGTAAGTTTCACATTAACCAGTTTCGGAACATATTGACTAAATGTCTATTGACATTAAGCCTTTAGAGGCGAGGCCAATATATCGATGGTTATGGTGCAGTCAGCAAGTGTCCTCCTCCATGCGCTGGTCACTTCAGCTAAGCTCTATAAGCAGATATCTGCATAGGAATACAGATTTTTAAAATATGCTGATAAAAATCTAAATCATCATCAGACAATTAGGGGTTCCTAGACTGCATTTTGGCCGGGTTGTTCCACCACTTTTGCTCTCCACACTGATTGTTTACCTGCCACTCAAATGTGATTGGTCAATACTACTTGGACCACAAACAGAAACCAGGACACTTCCAATACCTAAATCTTTTGTTGTTGCCTATGGATTTTGCAAACGTGTGTGTGTGTGTGTATTATGATTTGTGAGGAATTTTCTCATCCATTCACATATGTGCACCAGACAGAAAAACAGTAAAACACATAAAAACAGTTGAGACGCTGTGTGATAAGTGCTTCCTGTACAGCCGAATGAGAGAGAAGGATGAGTATGTGCGTTGCGCTTCGTGAGAGCTGGCCGATGTCGCACACACACTAGGAGAAAAAAGGTGGGTGGGGGGTGCGTGGGTGGGGGGGTGATGGAGTGTGTGAGGTGGCGAAGGAGGGGAAGCGGAGTGATGGAGTGCTGGATGGAGGGAGGGCGGGGGGTGATGAGTGTGTGCTCACAGTGTAAGTGACACCTCTCCTCCTCAGACAGATTGTCTCTCTCTCCCTGTAATGGGGACCCCGTTAGAGAACCTTTTTCCCTCCATCTACCCACCTCAGCCCCCGTCTACACACACAGACTCTCATCTCCACAGACAATCCTTCTTGTTTATTTATCTTTTCTGCAGAGATATTGCCCAAATTGCCCACATTTCGATGTCTTTCAATTCGCCCTTTTCTCTGCATAATCTTTAATCAATCTTCACCTCTTTCTAAAACTGCTGATTTTCTGTGGAGCAGTTTACTCTGGTTTACAGCTCAGAGAGAGGGAGGAAAAGAGACGGAGAAATAGAAAAAGAGAGATCAGAAAGGAAAGAGAGAGTGCGAGCGAGAGGATATCAATATTCTCACTGCCGCTGGGATCCTCAGAATGATTTTTTTTTCCTGTTTGAATCTGACAGCGAATATTCAGCATAGCCAGGGAGCCTATTTATCCTCTGTCCAACATGGTTCTCTGTGCCAATCACACTGAGAGGATTCATATGCACACTTACTTTAAGGACACACACATACTGACAGAGGATCTGAGGAGACAAAGACTCAAAAGAACCACTTGTACTTGCAAACAAGCCCACACACCAATACTTCAAACAGGTATTTTGAACCCAGACCCAAACATGTTGCATTTCTAAAATGCAATCAACAGCAGGTGGATGTTAGTGTGTATGAGTGTGTGTGTGTGTGAGACAGTGGATGTATGTGATTACCTGTATATGTGCCTCTGCCCTCACTAACAATCATCCCGGCAAACCCGATCAGAGGCTATCTCTTGGCTTCAGAGCTGGCCCCGCTGGTGGGAGTGCGGCACGCAATCACACAGACACCTCAGACAAATAGGCTTCATAACTTCTCCGCAACAAACAATCACTGGGGCCCAAGCCTTTATCCCAAATGAAATCTCTTCTACCTGTGTAGATTCAAGGATACAAAGGAATTTTTAACGCTTCTCATAGCCAGCTACGAGTCTCCATGGTGATAGTGGAGTCGCCATGGTGATGGAGATGATGTTCCAAACAAGGGCGTTTTTCATGAAAAACTGTGTGGTTCTGTTTTCAATTCCAACGTAGGAATTGCTCATCGCTCATGGCAACTATTTCTCGCTTCCGCCGATCTGCACCACCTCTGAAAGTGAAATCCATTCTGTATGTTCACAAGGAAAAAAGTTTGTCCAAGATTCACTCCCACAATGTTTCACAAGGTCTGAAGCTACTCCTACCAACATGTGTGTAACATTCTAACAAAACACACTACCTGCCAGGTATCCACCAACACATTTCAAAGTGTGTTGCCAACTCCGCAGCTCCGAACAATGCTGGAGCTTGATAAAACGTTCAATGCAAATATCCCAAGTAGCTCATGCTTACATCCATCTGTGCTGCATGTAGATAGCGGCACTAATCTTACACAACTCCTACGAATACAGGCAACAACATTCAACTTCCTGGCAGTAAACCCTACAGCTACGTATCCTCTAGTCTTATGATGTCAAGAATATCCCAACATCAACTCTGAGCAATATCAAACCAACATTCAAACATGTAGTTACTTCAGTGAGAGTGTCAACGCTTTGAGCATCAGGGATCTCATTGGCAATGCTGTAACATCAACACCTCATGAATGTCTTTTCCTACTTCACACAAACCCCACCATCTAAGCATCCACCCACAACAACCTTCAAAGTAGCACTTCAAAACTCCAAACGCCACACCACGTAAGGTAACCATGGTATTATTTACTCTAAATCATCCTCAGCTGAGTTTGGATGTGACCACTCTCTAGCCTCAGCGAGCTCTTATCTGTAGGAATAATTCATTATTTGCCATCTCTCTGCTTTTGATATGTAATTTAGCAGTCATCTGTGGAAAATTTAGTGTGAGAATTGGACCAAATGAAAGCACAAGACAGTTCATTGGATCAGATGTGACATTTGCATAATTTCTTGCTACTTAAAAGTGTCACCATTACTCATTTCACAGTAAGTGCATATCTAAACCTAAGATGATTATATACTTCTACATTCAATTTCTTTAACCCTACTAACTATCCCTTCTCCATTCTCTCCCCCAGCCGGTTGACTACGAGAGCCGGAGCTCCTACTCCTTCTCTGTGGAAGTCCTCAACCCCATAGTGGATCCTCGCTTCTTGCGTCGAGGCCCCTTCAAGGACCGAGCCTCCATCAGAGTAGCAGTGCTGGATGCAGATGAGCCTCCAAGGTTCTCCCGAGCTCGATACCACATGGACGTGTCTGAAAACTGCCCGCCGGCCTGCACTGTGGGCCGTGTCAGTGCTGTCGACCCAGATACTGGTCTTACCAATAATATCAGGTACAGTAATCAGCCTCTGTCATAATAGAGCATATAGAATTTCATATATTCTTATAAATTTAGCTAGTAAAGATTTATGTGGGTGGACTCAGATAAAGCTGATCTACCTTTCACTGTGTCCCTTATTACACTATTTATTGAGGTTTGAGGACAACCTGGTATTGAACGAATTTTCTTTGGAAGATATCCCTAATTGGCTTTCTTGCTGAGAGTTGGCTAACTAGCTAGCCTGGCTGTTTTTGTACGTATTAAACAACAAGATATAATGTGAAAATAGTGAGCTATAGAGGTGCTGGTAGGTGTTTTGTTGCCCTTTGACAGAGCCTGGTTAGTTGTTTCCTCCTGTTTCCAGTCTTTGTGCTAAGCTAAACTAGCTTGCTGCAGGTTGTAGCTTTAAATTGGCCAGAATTTTAGTTAAAACGTTCAAAAATAAACTAAGACAATCACCAGACTGTGAAGAAGTAACAGTTTTGACAATATATATGTATTGTGTTTTAGAGATATCAACTGAAATGAGCATGTCACTGTAGAGTCCAGTCCACTCTTAGTCCAACTTGAGAGGACATAGAAGACAAGTCCAGTATTTGTTTTTGTTGTTCTGAGATGCCTGTGATTTCTCACAACATAAAGTTCAGCAATCTTTTCTTGTCCTCAACTACCTCGTCCGTAATTGACAATTGTCAATCAGACTGTCTGAGGTCTGAAATCCGCAATACTGGGTGGAGGTCATCCACTTCAGGCCTAGGCTAAGCTATCTTGCAGACCTACAATTTGTCACTTGTTTAACTCCTTGATCTGAAATTGTTGTTTCAATCCAGGCATTGGTTAATGCTGAAATGTGTCCAGAGACACACAATCCAAGGTCTGTAACTCAAAAGCCAAAATCCATTGTTTTTTGGCAAAGACTTTTGAAAAGCCGAGGGACACATGAAGCAAAGACAGTGCATCTAATGACAAAACAAAACATACGCATACATTTAATGTGGCTGTTTCTTGCAGCTATGGTCTTGCTATAACTGCCACATGGGCAGATTGTTAAAAAAATAAATAAATCCTCGACAGATAAGTTTCAGTGTCACATGAAAAATAACCCATGCTGGTGCTGAGTTGTCTTAGTTTATTTAATGTTTTAGAGACTAGGATTTCGGTTTGTTTTCTTAATATTGAATGTTTTAAGTGAAGGGTATATAGTTTTTGGACTGAAATGTGAACGCAGCTCCGTAACTACAAGAAACGAGACACAACAGCAAGAGCAAACCAAATAAACATAAGCCAACCAAATGCTAACTTAGTGTTCTCTTGAGCCGACAGTAACCACATAAGTTTTTGAGGTCCAATGCTTTCACTTGTGTTTGCAGTAGGTTTTGTCTGGGAGGCGAGTTATTTGCCTGTAACAACCACAGAAGACCGTGTCCCAATTAGCACCGGCAAAAGTGCTAAGTGTGAGTGTGTGGGAAGGAATGATAGTTGGTATATTCATAGAGATATTTAGATAATCGGTGGCACTTCAAAAGAGCTGCTATCAGCTGTGATAATCTCCCTATATTAATTCTTTGGCCATTTGAATGCAGACTTCCTTATCGCTTCCTCACACACTTGCCCTGTGTGCTTCTTTTACTCTGCACCCCACTGCCATCTCTGCTTGCTTCTTCCCTTCACTTATTCTTTCTATACTTTTCTCTGCCCCCTTCCTCATTTCACTTACATTCACCTTTTCTCAACACAACTATCTTTCTCCTTCTACCCCACTTTCTCCTCTGCAGGTTCTCCATTGATCCTCAGTCAGACCCCGAGGCTCTGTTTCGTATCACCCCAGACACCGGCCTCATCACCACAGCCATGGAGCTGGACCGGGAGCGCGACCATTGGCACAACATTACTGTCATTGCCACCCAGAGAGGTCAGAGGTTACTCTTTGTACACCACTTGAAAGAGCACTGTTTTGGATTTATAGGATTTAGTGGCATCTAGCAATGAAGACTGCAGACTGCAGCCAGTTGAAACTTCTCCCATGTGCTAAGCATGAACTGTTGCTTAGGATTCCTGTTCAGGAGGTTTTTACTGGGAGATAAATTATCCACAAAGGTCTCCTCCTCTCCAAAACAAGTGGAACCCAGAGATTTAAACCAGTAATAACACTGAACAAAGCAGCTTCATGTTACAAATCAGTGTTTTCCAATGCTGCTCAGCCTGTCTGCGACAAGCACCTGCTAATGTGTGCCCACTGTTTTCTGATCTAGACCTATGGGAGGTTTTTACCAGGAGCTGAATTGTTGTGGAATAAAGAGACTCAAAACACATAGGAATGGACATTTGAGGGTTTAATCACGACAGAGCAAAGGAATGGGCACATAATGACAATTTATAGTGTCTGACAAACAAGCAGCATCAGTTGATACATCTACAAGCTTTCCAGTACACATTAAAAGGTGTTTCCTGTCACTTAAGCTACTGTTTCCTGTTATTCAGATAGCCAGCTCTGGGAACAATTGCTTCTCCTCACATACCCAAATTTGGTCAGTCATGTCAGATCATCTGGCATAAGTCATGTCAGGTAATCTACACTATATTGTCCGCAAAGGTCTTCTTCTCTCCAAAACAAATGGTGATCTAGACTGGTAAAAACACTGAATAAAGCAGTTTTACGATAAAAATACTACCAACACGAAAGCGTAAATGGCCCTATCTGGAGCCAGTGTTTGGTTTGTCCACTCTGGGCTACTCTCAAAACATGGCGCTGAAACATGGCAGACTCAATTGAAGAGGAATTGCTCCCTATGTAAATATAAAGGGCTCATTCTAAGGTAAGAAAAACACAATGCCTCTTATATTCAGGTGATTATACAGTAAAGACATACTCATTAAATGATATTCCATTTCTGCCAATATATCCCTCTACATCCTACACACTGGACCTTTAACACTGAGACATCACTGGATATTGTCCATTGGATCTTTTACTTAGAGCCAAAACTCTTCAATGAAACAACATTTTACCACCACTGACACCTGCACCCACTGATGAGCATGTGGGTGTAAGAGGTTTAAGGAAGTGTAAACTGTAAATTGCACAGTATCTGAAAAGCACAGTATCCAGTGTGTGATGCAGTTCACTAAGCGGCTTAGCTCTCGAATCATCAAGCCATGAGGGGAATGCTGTTTGGCGCCACAAATAGTTTGTTACAGCTTGCCTGAGGATCAATTGATCTATACTGTGTGAGTTATCTGATGCTGCGATAGATCTGTTCTCATAAGGATTCAACTGGAAACAAAGAATTAAAGCAACAAATCGAACACAACCAGTGCTTTACAGGCGCACCGCAGCTGCAAGGCAGAACGGTAAAAAACCTTTCACTTTCCAGGCAAGGAATTTTTACAAACACTGAGGTACTCCACAGGTTGTTTTTTTGAGTCAGGAAAACATCACAAATGACCAGAAATGAAGATAAAAGCACAATCACAAGGTCCATTCAGTCACTGTTCTGGAGCTTTCAACTCACGATCAAGGTGAGGTTGCTTTGTCAACTACTATTTTCAGGGCCTGGGATGACCTTCAAAACAAAGTTGAGATGCTTTATATTAATAAATCAAGAAGTGCTGGTGTTGACCCTGTCAAGAGCATTAATTCATAGTGGCAAAACCCCATAAGCCATTTGGAGAGTCCCCTCGAGAGCCATAGTTGTGGCCTTGACAGTGAGGGGATGGTAGAGAGCATAGACTGCATGAGAAACAAAACACATAATGCGGTTTGGTTTCAAGGATAAGCTTGGCAATATTGTATATTTTTGTTATTGTCCACAAATGGCACGAAAAGACCAAAACTAACAATGCGTGGCTGCATCTCTAAATACTTTCTGACTTCCCTAATCTGTCTGTGGCACTCATTCCCCAAATCATTGTTTCTTATTGAAAAAAGGGTCATAAATATATAGTTTCATTTTTTTAACGGCTGAATAATCTCCTGAAACAGCCGGGCAATGTACTTTTTTGCAAGCATTACATGAAGAAAAGAAAATTGTGCATTTGTTGAGGACTATTTTCAGCCATGGATTAACACACATGGCAATCTAGTGAGTATCCATGCCAGCAGGTGTATCTAGGGCTGACTCAGACTACTCCACAGGCAGAGATGTTCAGATACAATTTTTTCTTTAGCAGTATACCTGAACTTGCCAGTGCTGATCCAGTACTATTGTGTTAAAAAGAGATCTTCACAGCTGTATACTACTTACCCTGTATGGATGTAAAATGATTGCTATCATCATTGTATGCCATGGCTGAAGTTAAACCCTTTGTAAAACATGAACAACTACATACAGAGAATGAATGCCACAGAAATGGCCAAATTGCTAATATTTTGCCACTTGCTAACGTTCACTTAATTTTCCAGCAATCAATTCTTCTTCGCCACTTTTAAACAGTAGTTGCCAGTGGCTGCATAGTGTAACCTGCTATGTTGGCTACTGATTTAGAGCGGTGAAGAAGAACAGCTTTCTGGGAAAACACCTGTTTTATCTGGGTTTGAAACTTCTTTAAAGTTTATTAATAATTTAGACTTGAGTATTTGCTGATACCTGATCCAGCATTTAAGGCAGTATCATTATCTTGTATCATCATTCGGAACAAATCATGATCCATGTTATCCACATGAAAACAAATCAGACTTTGGATACACACACAATACCTGTAAATTCATTGTTAAATTTGTCCTTTAATAGGATTTTTTGACAATAAGAAAAAATATATATCATCAGATAGCCTATCGTTAAAATGCCGTTCAGCTAAAATAATCCTTTGTTGACAAGGAAGGTCTTGGCTGTAAATTCAAGTCTCATGCTATGTTTGCACTTACCTGACATTAAAGGCTCTGCAAATTATGACAGCTGACTCTCAGAAGCAGAAGGTAGAAGTATGATGATATTTCACTATGTTATATAGACACAGAGCACTGCTATATACATCACATTTTCTTCCAATAATAAGTTATTCTCTTTTAATCCAAATTAGGATCTCTACTTAATTAGTTTTTGTGCCTAAACCAAACCAAACCTTAGCCATAGTTTTGGCAGATCAGAAAACTGTCATATGCGTTTTAGAAGACACTGACAAATGATTTCTTTCTGCTGAAAGGGGTGCCAGATCAGCAAATGCTCATTCATTTATTGGTCATTTTGGAAGGCAGTGACAAACAACTTCTTTTCCTTGTTTAGTCTTTATGATTTTTTAAAATTAACACCAGCCTCCTGCTAAATCCTGGCTAAGTTCTTATAGTCAGTCTTGGCAGGCAACAAACCATTATTTGGATCTTCCACTCAGCCCTAAAAAAAAAACCCTCAATCAAACTAGTTGGTCTAAAAGTGAAAGCATTGCTGGAGACTGCTGTCCAGTTGCTGCTGTGTCCAAGGAGAGGAAGTTGTTTTCCTGCCAAGTCTTGCTCTGGACAAAGTTAATCTTTACTTAAAATCTACTCAGGGCTCCTTGTGGCAGCAGTGTTGGTAGGACTGTGGAGGCAGCACAGTGAGTGCCTGTCTTGAATAATGAGCTCTATCTAATAAACAGACTGTTGGAGGCTGTGTTGACATAAAGCACAGTAGGAGCTCTGCCATGGCCACAGGCAGGCCAGCTCACCCAGTAGCATTACAGCAAGAGCTCATTTTTAGCTTTTCAGCGATGGAAAGCAGTCGCTGTCATCCATGACACAGTGTTACTGCTTTAGGTTTGAGAACATGGTGTGGGAGTGTATGTGTATGTGTGTGTCTTAATTTACAGAGAGGACGGCCCACTGTGTTGCAGGGCTAGATAAATGAGTAAAGATGTATGCTGGGGAGCCTGGATTGTGTCTGAGCCTTGCACAAGAGCAGCCTGAAATGTAATGGTGGATGTTCAGCTCAGAGTATGACTCTGCGTTTCAAGCGTGGCTCTGAGAACTTCACGTTCAAGTGTGTGTATATATCCAAGTGAATGGGGTGTAGGAGACCCTCTGCCAATCCATTTAAACTGCGCCCTTGTGTAACTGCATGCAGATTGACTGCTTTCTACATCCCTCCTCTGCTCCCTCTCTCTCTTTCTTAGAAACACACACACTCACACATACACGCACACTTGACACTGGGAGATGCTTTGGCTAAGAACGGAACAGTTTGATGTGGAAAAATTCGACTGCTATGGAAGCATCAGTCGTACTCCAGCTGGGAGCCTGTGAGCTGTAACACAAGCCAAATGAAACCAAATGCACTACTGTATATTTAGCCAATTGTGTGCTCGCTAATGTGATCTGAGTGCTGTTGAAGTTTCTTGACAAAGACTGAAAAGCTTGATCTCGCCTATGAGGACAATTGAATGGATTTAATGGAGTGCAAACGTGCACCTTTGTGTGTGCACACACTGGTGTTTATTGCATTGGGGTATTATATTCACATTTCTTTTCCAAACACAGCCGTCTGCAGGCATCTAAGAGTGATGTATGTTGAGGTGCCTCTTTCTGATTGGCTCTTTCAGACAACCCCAGCCAGGTGTCCAGAGTTCTGGTTGCAATAGAGACATTAGACCTGAATGACAATGCACCGGAGCTGGACAGGCAGTACACAACGGCCATGTGCGACTCATCATCTGTCGGGCAGGTCAGTATGCGTTTAAATGACCTCTGATGTCAATGTATTTGTCCACATCAGGAGCTCTGTTCCAAAACTACAATTTAAAGTCGCTACATGTAAAAAATATTTCATAGCATTTTCAAATTATTCTGCCGGAACAAGCTTTTGTTTGTATAAAAATGGGACAATCCCAGTGAAAATTGGTGCAGTCTATTTGTCCTTTTCACTGCAGGAACATAACAAAACACAATTTGACGTATAGCCAATGTCACAGGTTCTGCTTTTGTTCCACACTTCCCCATCTGCCTTGGGGACAAGTCCCTGGAACTATATTTTGGCACTGCTCATGTGGCCATACTAAATTAAAGTTTGAGGTACTGTTGGCAGTGCTGATGATTGTGATTTGTCAAAAAGGCACAAAAGAGCCTGGAACTGAAGCCTCACAAGGTTCCTATAAAGTTCAGGGTATAGGAAGCCTTAGGTTATGGGTTATCAAGTTCCTGCATTGGAAAAAGTCTGGACAGTGCATGCTGCTTTTAGAATATTCATGTCAGCGTCCACAGGTCGTATCTGGGGTGGTGTGGATTGGGTTGTGTGGTGGATCAACATATATTACTGTCTACCACAGTGTCTTTTTCAATATGTCTATCAGAATGTGCCACAGAAAGAAATGTTCATGTTCTTTTTGTTTTGTGGGTGGGTTTGATAATTTTTTTGTTACGCTTGCGGCTTGACACTGAGGAGAGCAATGCACAGTATGTCAGTCAGTTCCAAAATTGTATCCAGGTTGAAATATCTCAACAACTACAGGATGGGTTGTCATGAAGATTTGTACAGACATTCATGCTTCTCACAGGACTTTTCCACTAGCACTACCATGAGGATAACGTTTGTGGTTTACAGTGAAATGTCTCAGCAACTATTGAATGAATTTCCATGAAATTTGGTACAGATACTCATGCCCCCCTAAGGATGAACTGTAATAACTTTGGTGATCCCACTTTTTATTTAGCACCATCACCAGGTATTTACTGTACCTGCAAAAATATTCCCATCCGCCTCAACTATGCTTGGTGTTTAATGCCTATCAGCAGCATGTTAGCATAGCATGCCAGACTAAAATGGCGAAAACTGTCCACCTTATACCAGCTCAACAGCTAAACATCAGCTTGCTAGCAGGAACATTGTGAGCATGTCAAAGCTGTAGTTTGTAACTTTTGTAAAAATAACTTTTTGTCATATTTGCTGACACTGTCACTACAGTAGACAAATGTTTTGAAAAAAATATTTTCCTCTGTCCCTTCAAATTGCTTCTATTAGCATTACCACATGTGAACAAAAACAACCAATCAGAGCCAACATGTTTCTAACACAGCTGTCAATTATGTCAATTGCAGCTTGTGAACTGTGAAGACATGGTCAAACTAGGCAGCGCTGATCAAGATTCTGTTACTGAATTGTCTATTTCTTGCCTCAAATGCTTTCAGAAACATATTTTAGTGTACTGTTTAGCTGTAAAATGAGAAAGTTGGTCCAGCTGGTGGGCAGTGCCTCCTTTGACTGTGTCGCAAACTTTCTCATTTGACAACTAAATATTTTATGTTTCTTAAAGTATTTGAGGCAAGAAATAAGCAATAGAGTAACAGAACTTCATATATTCATTCATATTTGATCAGTGCTGCTTAGTTTGACAGTTTGACTGCAGTTTACGAACAGTGATTGACAGCTGCCTCAGAGACTCTTTGGCTCTGAGTGGTTGTTTTTGGTGTGCTGTAGAATATGACTATCTATCCCATGTACTTCTTCCAGCAGCAGCAGATATGACACTAAATTAGTTTCATAAAAGTAGCTTTAACGTGCTGATTTTAGCATTTAGCTTGAAATACCTATGTACAGCCTCACCAAGCTACTGGCATGACTTGTTTCAAAGAACTTATGCTACTGTAGTATGCTAATAGAATGTATTTATTTTAAATACTGACATACAGTGTTTTTGTACATTTTGTATAACGTCAGTTTTGCCACCTTTATACAGATCATGGCTTTATACTTTAGTATACTTTCTTCTATTGATGATGGCATATTAGTTTTCTTGTATTTTTATACATAGTATGTATCGTGTGTATGCATTATTATTGTGTTTGTATCCATTTTTATGTCAGACAAAACACAAACACTGTGCTTTATATTCATAAACAAATCATATAATACAACATGGCCAAACATAAATTCAAAATTATTCTGTGAGACAAGGAATTAGATAAGATATTATGTATATTTATTACAAACAGTGATGTCTCTTGTAAAGACACGTACAGTACTTCAGAGCTGTTTCCATTCAAATCAGGAAGCATATTATGCAAAGCCTTGCCTGTTCAAGTATAGGAGCATATAAGGTTCAGTAGCACCATCTATTCAGATATGGCAGCATACAGCCACAGCGTGCCCATTTACCATAGAGGCAGGTGAATCCTCCATGGCCTGTTATCGGAACGCAGCAGCTATTCACATTGTAATTAAACTCGAGTCTCCTCTCAGACTGTCTCCCTCCTTCCTGCCATCCGTCTTGCTTTATTTGTGTTCTTGTCTATTTTTTCTGCATCATGGTGTTCTTGCTTGATCCTATCTCAATTATAGAAATCATCTCTGTGCTCCTCAATCTCTCCCTGGAAACCATCCTTTGCTCTCTCTTTTTTCCCTCCTCCTTCTTCAGTATTCCACGCTGGCTCCATAGCCATAATTTGGTGTCTTGGCCCATCTGTTGTTTTTTTGCTGGTGTTTTTTCGTTGCTCTGCTTGTGTCTTTGTTGTTTCGCCACTAAATCTGTGATTCTATGGCAACGACGTTGATTTGTTTTTGCCTGTGATGTTCATGTTTGTATTTGTGTATGCTGTTATGTGAGTGAGTGGGGAGACAGTTCAAGAAAGAAAGATTATGATAGCGTCGAATGTGTTGGGGTTGTACACGCACATCTCTGTATGACAAGTCATTAGCCAAAAAACGTGTTTGAATATTCACACCCGGCAACTGATGCGACTGTACATAACAAATGCTCTCAAGGCCCAGAGACTCTGACTAACTCAGAGAGCATGCGGCACCCTTCATCCCCCCATTCAGTCTCGTAACTAGCACTAGAAAGCATTTCTGAAAGGACGTCTTGCATAATGACGACCAGTTTTTCATTAAAAATAAATTACCCATCAGCTTAGGCCGCGGGAGATTTTTTTTCTTTTAGATTAATTTTGTTACGATTGCCACTGTACGCTTGTGTAGATGCTATTACTAAATTGAAAGTCACACTGCACTGTATTTGTGAAAGGCGATTCCTGTCAGACACAGGTTATTTATTGGGTGCGAGTATCAGACACAGTTTGCTTGTGTCTCTATACTAATTGTTTGGCTTGTTGTGATTCCTGCTGACGTCGGCTAATGGTTTGTAGCTAAAAGCACTCTCTGTGTAAGTGTTTCTGCCATTACCTTCTTTTTCTCTTCTCCCTGTGCTCCTCCTCCCACACACACACACACACACACACACACATATTCACACCCTCCCCTCACCCAATTTCCTCTGCTCTCTCTATCTCTGGGTTTCAGGTGGTGCAGGTGTTGCGGGCGATTGATAGAGATGAGGGAGGGAATGACAGCACTGTGTATTTCAGCATCCCTCCGGAGTCCAGCGCTGCCCTCAACTTCAGCGTCAGGGACAGTGGTGGTAGGCACTCAATCTTTCCCTCTCTCTGTATATCTCTTAATTCCTTTCTTTTGTTCCCTTGGCAGACACACGCTGTTTTTTCCCCACTTTTTTAAGGCTCTTAATCCCACATTTTCTGTCCGCCTTTCTCTTCCCATCTTCGTCTTTTCTCCTATTCTCTCTTTCTTTTACCCCTCTCTCAAACCCCTCTGCCTCTTCCTCTTCTCCCTACCTCCCCCTTCCCGTTTTCTGTCTCTGCCTCTCTCTTCTACCATCCATCTCCCAACTCCGGTGGCCCCATTGTTTTGCTTTGTTATCCTCCTCTCTTTTATTCGTCCCTCTTGTTTGCCTGCCCATATCCTCTACATCCATCTTCTATTCCCCACAACCACGTATACTTACTGTTTCCACTGAAAAGCTTTTGAAGAAATTAGAGCTGCTTCGTTTAATTCACTTCAGCTCAATTGAATTCAGCTACTTAGTATTTGTTTCTAGTACATTCTCTGTCTGTACCGCTTTCTTTTGCCCATTTTCCTGCACAAATACACACACATGCTGGATACAGAGCACAAGTACACAGTAACATAGACATTTACAGGACAGTGCAATCATGGATACACTTTAACTCACTAAACTCTTGTTAATTCAAGGATGTAGCATGCTACTGCACCAAAACATAGACATTCTGTGTTCATTTTGTGGAATGAAACTTTAAAGGCATATAATGCAGAATTTTCAGTCCCTCTCAATCATCACTTATGACCCACTAGAAGTGTGTGGTGATGCATTTATCTGCATAGACACTGCCCTTCTGCCTGTATTTTCTTTTTTTTTTTTTTCTAA
This sequence comes from Cephalopholis sonnerati, assembly GCA_019142605.1. Taxonomy (NCBI): domain Eukaryota; kingdom Metazoa; phylum Chordata; class Actinopteri; order Perciformes; family Serranidae; genus Cephalopholis; species Cephalopholis sonnerati. The sequence continues at coordinate 33,038,897 of JAGQAX010000010.1, forward strand.
TTCGCTGTGCTCAGGACGTTCCTGGGCATGCAGCTCTTAGCCAAAAACAGCAGGTGAGGTCAGGACTTTTTTAGCACTCATCCAAAAGGGAAGCTCCAAAAATCACAGGAACAGCACAAAGAAATCGCAAATATAGTGAGGCGAAATGCCAAGTGGACAAAGCTTGTTCCAAATGAGTGACTCTGGGGTTGGCTTTCACTGTCACTTTGCTGGTGAGCAGTGAAGAGAGCAGAGGATTAAGAGCAACGTGGAATTGACCTGTTTTTTCTTGGCCGGCTGTTAGCTTAGTTAGCTTGCTAAGTACAGTACAATAAATTTAACATTCCTACAATAGTTCTCTGCACTACATGCACAAGAGGTGCAGAGACAAGGGACCAGGTTTGAATGTTGTGTTTACAAACTGTGACCAACATAAACCCTGCATAGTATACCTTTTAATAGATAATACAATAAATGAAAGTTTCAGCATACACCAAGAAATCACAAGTGCTTCATCGTAGGCCACTGGACTTGCTTGAGTTTCTTGAAGACGTTTCGCCTCTCATCCAAGCGGCTTCTTTAGTTCTAACTGACTAGTGCAGAGCTGCAGGCTTTAAACTCCATGTGGGTGTGAACCCTTACAGAGTCAGTTTTGTTAAGGTCACATGTGAGTCGTTGACCCACCCGGCCATCTTGTGTGTCGTTAGGGTTGGATGGGTCCATGTAAGAATGGGTGTTAAGTTGTCTGGGAAGGGATCCCAAGATTGCATTATAAGTGGGTGATAAATGGTGTCGTAGGCCACCTCCTCCATTTAACAAACAGTTTGGTGTAGATGGCTTCTTTCACGCCTCTTTCAAACCATCTTTCTTCTCTGGCCAAGATGTGTACATTGCTGTCCTCAAAGGAGTGTTCCTTCTCCCTTAGATGTAAATGAACAGCTGACCTGACAGGCTGGCTCTCCTGTACTGCGCTGTGCGCTTGTGGAGTGGTTGTTTTGTTTCACCAATGTACAAATCTGTGCATTCCTGGCTGCGCTGAGCTGCATACACTACATTACTCTGCTTATGCCTGGGTGTTTTGTCCTTAGGGTGGACAAGCTTCTGCCTCAGTGTGTTACTGGGTTTGAAGTGCACAGGGATGTGGTGTTTGTTGAAGATCCTCCTGAGTTTCTCAGATTCTCCTGCAACATAAGGAATGACGATCTGAAGAAGCCTCTTGGATGAGAGGCGAAACGTCCTCAAGAAACTCAAGCAAGTCCAGTTGCCTACAATATAGCACTTGTGGTTAGCATGACCTGGATGATTGAGAATCTTCACTGACGTACACCAAGAAATGTGTGCTGCAATCACTTTTTCTTGCATAAAAGACAAAAATCACTTGTCCACAGATATATATGTTTTTTCAATTATGCATCACCCGTGGAATTTCTTTGTAAACAAACACAGGCATGTTTGCAGTCAGTGTTTCACACCATTGTTTATATCCTTGAGGCCTAACAAACACGCTGAATAAAACATATAACATTTGCAAAGCTGAGGCTTTTTGAATATTTTGAAACCTGCACCACTTACTGTGCAGTACATCCCTGATTACATCAGCCAGGGGTCCTCTTCTTTTTTCACCTCTTGCTGTTTCGCCTCAGTTTTTGACACATTACAGGACTGTCAATCAGTGAAACTGAGGGAGGTTTACAGCTCACATGCAGTACACATTTGTGTTATTGGCAGAAATAAATATCAAAACATTGCTCCAACAGTGGTAAAAAAAAAAAAACTTTGTCAAGTTTGACTTCATGTGTCATGTCATCTAGATGTTTTAGTTCTCTATCAAGCTGTTTTATGAAAAAAAGTTGAAGCAGTATTATTTAGATGTCTTTGCCAACTGGGGCAGTGCAAGAAAACCCCAAAATATTGTCATATTTTTACCTTTAAAAGCCAATATGATTAACATGGTGGTCTGTTTACACAACCGGTAGAAGCAGAGCATCATTAGCATATTAAAAAGTCACGTCTCTGTCTACTTGTCATGTGTCCACTTTCCTTGTAGCTTTGTTTTGGTCTCCACCATCTCCCAAGGGAAACTTTTGTCTCTCAAGCGGCTAAAGCTGTGATATGTTTACCAGCTAGTCACTAGAGTGGGTTAATCAATGCTTCTTTTTCCACTGAAAACAGCTGGGGTTGTAAATTAGGTTGATGAGAGTGGTGACAGTGAACCAAAAAGTAAAGTTGAGGGCCATAAAACCAAAACAGTTGGCTAAAATATTCTAAAGCACTGCGTAGAGCTGAGGGATGGATGATTATTCTCTGTAGGGTCTGGGAATATGAGCAATCTCTTTTACATTACACATGCTGATTTGACCCATTGTTAATTTTAGTATTGATTTGTACCATTTCTAAATGGTGAAAAAAAATTATAGTTGTATTGATGTGTGGTTTCTGTCCCTTGGCTGCGCACACATCCTGGCTTATGTGGTAGCTTTCTAGTGTAGATATTATATATATCTTATATGTATCTTTCTTAAATCTGAAATCAAACGTCTGATACTACTGTCACATTCAACAGTGAGATTTGTAATTCCAGTAGCTGATGAGCTAAGAACTCATTGACTATCATTTGCATCATTGGCCTGCTGAATGCTCCTAAACTTGGCAAAACCACGAGGAGGGAACCTGCTCTGGCTGCTACGTGAATCTGGAGGATAAACTCACTGACATGTGGAATCAAAGGCCTCTTTGATGTGTCATCCAACGGCAGAACAGAGAAAAAGAAGAACATGTTCTGTTCTGATATGGACAGCTTGTCTGACAGATGCATGCTGCATTATTTGCTTTGTTAAAAACGGTAATGATTCGATCTGTGATTCGGATCAGAGAAGATTGTGTGGATAATTCATTCATGTTTATACGATTTTGCAGCGCCTTTCATGCTGATTAAATACTTTCTGCACTATGCTTGTATGCCCTCTTATCTGTGGCCTTATTTTTTCTAGCCTTTTACATTTAATTTAGTAGAAATCTAAAAAGATCTCCCCCGCAGACACTTCACAGCTCTTTTGCCCAAAAATAAGAGGAGTCAGATCAATAGAAGCCTGAACTCTTTTGTTGTTGCTGCTCCCCGGCCTTCTAAATTGTTACATGTGAGTCATTATTGATGAAATCTCGATAAAAAATTGAAAGATGCATGGGCTTGTGATGGTTCCAAAACATACCTGCTTTATTTCTTTGTGGTATAAATCAATCACCTATTGATTGGAGTCACAAATTTGCAAACATGTGCACAATGATGCATGTCCATCATTTCACAATTGTAACCTCCTGCCGCCATTCAGCGCAGAAGAAAAATGGGAAATTGCAAAATGCAGTTAACAATGGATGAATTATCTCTCTTCAGGTCCCACAGCCAGTCTGGTACTGCTGTCCCAGCTCCAACCACTGTCTCGCTCCGCATCCTCCACGCTGACGCTCTTTGTGCCGCTGGTCCTGAGGGATGGGACGTCAGGACTCACCAGCACAGGGACGGTCACCGTGTCCGTCTGTCCCTGCCTGAGAGGAGGGGCACGGGCCGGGGAGAAAGAGAAGGACAAACAGACAGAGGGCGAGTGGGACTGGGAAAGAGAGGCGGTGTGTCTCCCTCAGCAGTCCACACTGCCTTCCCCTGGGCTCAGCACCGCCGCCCTGCTGGCTATCCTGGCTTGTGTTGCCACGCTACTGGGTAAATACTTTGATATATAGAGTTTATACACACAGATTCAAAGTGATGAGATCCCCATAAAACAACAACAACGATGCAAATAAAGAAGTGTAATATGAATTACTTTTTGTCCCTGGAAAGACCCTTACTTACAGTATATAACCTACATCATGTTTTTACTACAGCACTCTGCATTATTTATGAAGTTATATCATTAAGATTTACTGCCTATAAAGGAGTGTAATGCTAATCTACAAATAAAAAGATGAGTAAATAGTGTTTAGGGCTGTTTACCCTCCACTACATCCCTGGATGCTTAATCTGCATATGAAAATAATGTAGGCAGCAGCGTAAATATTTTTCTTAGTCACAGCTGCTCAATAGCTGGGTTTACTTTTCCTCGCAATTTTGGTCCAGTTATCTCCTCCGGCAAGGTCAGCACTAATCACTGCTAAAATAACAATTCTGAGTGATTATCTGGGCCCTCCGGTTTTTGATAGCGGCATAATAAAATGTCACTGCCACCTTTGCAGAAACTCTCAAATGCTCAATTGGATAATGTCTAGGTGCTGAGAAGGCTTTGGCTCATGGCCAGCATCATTGTCATTTCTATTCAGTCTGTTGGATCACTACTCATGCCTTGTTGATAGGGGCATTATCATTCTGGAAGAGACCAGTTCAATCAAGAAGGAAACGCAACATGGCGTGAAGGTGATCATGCAGAGTGGCTTTTGGTGGAGTTTAGAATTTAGTTCTCCAAGTGACAAGGGCATAAACTATACCGGGAAATACCCTCAACTTTAAAGCATTCACCTCAAGTTTGGAGCTTTAGAAGAGAGCTAGAGTTTTGTGCCAGGACTGTTTAGTTTTTCTTGTCTATAAGAGGTTCATGCTAATCCTGAACAGTATAACTGGGCCCTGCACAAAATGCCAAATGTTCTTACAGAAGCTCTGACAAGAGCTCCGTCAGGATCCCATCTGGTTATTAAAAAGGGGCTTGGCATACATAAGGTGGATATCAAGCCATTTGGTAACCACTCTCTGGCTCCTATGAAGAGAAATATACATGCACACATATACATGTCAGTCATGACATGAAGGCGATCCCTCATATTGTAATGAAAGATTAGAGACTTCCCACTCCTCTCAGCAATCATTACATTAGTTCCGTGGAAATCAGATCATGCCACCTCCAACAACATTAAGGCTGCCGATTGACTCACTGCAGCAGCTTAACCACCTGTGGTGCATCCATATAGAGACACAAGCACCTAGGGTGCACAGTATGCACATACACCAGTGCCTTCATTTCCACTAAGCAATCTGGTTCAGTCCAGGTCGTAACACATTAGACCGTTTATTTTTGCGTTTCCATTGCCAAAAGTTGTGGATAGTATCAACAGAACCATTCCAAGTCGTACCATTTCTTTTGTAACCCTTCTGTTGAGGTACCTAGCAAACTGATCCAGTGCTAATAGGTGGAGCATTGCAGCAATGCAGGACAAAATGTACAAAAAACATCCAGTAACAACCCTGCCCACATTTAAGAGTACTGTCTGCTATGGAAATGTAAAACAGATCTAGGGATAAGGTTTGTATGGGTTATGCACAGGATTTAGGGTACTATACAGATTGTGTTTGATGGAAACCCAGCTAAAGACAACCAAGTAGAGCTCTTTCAAACTGGATCCAATAAAATTGACTGTTCGTGAACCCTTAGCTCAAACAGTGATTGTCCAATCATAGCTTGGCAACTGTAACTAAGCACAGTGTGTCTGTAAAGGTTTGTGTTTCTCCACATTGTAAAAACAGTTTGAATGGAGCTCCAATAACAGAGACACTCAGTTCCTCAAGAGTTTTAAGGGTTCTGGCTTTTTGTAGCTTTTAAAAAATAAAAACACAAGAGCAAAAGTGTAAAGAATTGATACAGCTCAAACAAAGGCCACACTGTGTGCTTGGTCTGCCTTGTGGAGTTACAGGTTACTTTAGAGGAACAGGCACATCCTCCTAGTGAAAACCAAGACGCTAATATATCAGAGTTTAGTGTAATGAGCGGTTGTGTCTTGCTTAAAACCTTTTACAGGCTTCATGTTTTAAATTCAATCAGCTGGAAATATTAAACCCATAAGACCCATTGTTTGAAAAAGCACTGCCAATTCTGAATTTTGGGGTTTTAGTGAAACTTTAGGATCAGTCAGTTATTTCTGAGTTTCTTTTAATCTGTCCTCAGGGTCCCTTTTGGATCAGGTGTCTTTTTAAAAAGACGATTTATAGGTGTTCGAGTAGGTTTTTCATGGGCTGCTCTGGACCTACATCTTTATTCAAGAATTCCAATACTAACCATATGCAATAATATATCCCCACTTTATATGTGATGAACTTATTGAGTTTAACAAAAATTCTTGTCAAATAGTGCATAACTAGAGCAGAACAAATCCATCCTTCCGGGTGGATTTTATCACAGGTAGCCTTGTTGGACAAGGGCCACCAGCTTGGTTCTTTGCCCACAGCCCTGGGTCAAATGTAGCTGTCTTTGCTTTGGGAATATGGAATACGAGTGGTGGAGTCATGGGAGAATAAAGCGGCCATTTGCCTGACTGGGGCTCAAAGTCAATTACACAGTGGAGGCATGTAGCCTGCTGATATGATATACCAGGCCTCTAACCCAAGGCCTCTTCTGTATTTGTTTTGTCTCTGTCTCACCTCTTTGTCTGCCTGAATATTTCTCCCTCGCTTGCTCTCTCCTCTTCCTCCTTCCCTTTATTTCCCCTGTGACTTCTGCCCCCTCCCCTCTTGTTAATCATTCTTTTTCCAATTACTCTCCTATGCCTCAATATCTTTTATTCCCTCTGCCTCCCCTCTGCAGCAGTGAGCGCCCTGTCACTGTCGCTGCGCCGTCAGAAGCGCGACTCCCTGTCACCACTGGAGGAGGACGACGTACGTGAGAACATCATAACGTATGATGATGAGGGCGGGGGCGAGGCCGACACGGCTGCCTTTGACATCGCCGCGCTCCAGAGCGCCCCGCACAGCTCACGCTCACGTGGCTATCGCACACTGGACAGCAGGAATGTGTACGTAGGCAGAGGGTGTGTGTGTGGCGGGGAGATTTTGTTTACATGTACACATTTGACTCTTGTTGTTTAATTGCATCAAACCTCATGGCTGGTCCCTTATTATACACTAAAAGGAAGTTAGGGAGGAAACAAATCCACCCCTTCAGAGTAAAGGCTTTCATCTCAGTCCAGCACTTAATTGATCCCCTTAAGTAACTGATCGAGCCTTAACTCCCAGATCATAATCAGTCAGCGATCAAAATGCTGAGACAGAAGGCTATCAAGCTTTGCAGTCCTGGGAGACCACTTTGTTGTGCTCGTTTTGTTAAAGCTCGTTTATGTTCTGCTACATCAGAGAGCTGTTTGCACCCACTTTGATGTTCCTGTGAAACATTGTTATTGCCTTTGGACCAATAATTAGCTCCGACGAATTCATGCAAAGCCATATGGAGAGGCCATAAACAAGTACAAAGGCTGCATTTAGTTTATCGAAAATTGCTTCTCGCAATTTATGGAGGTGGACACAACGACATGAAAAACCTTTTAAATCTAATGCAATCCATTGCAATATCCTGGAAATGAAAACTACCTTTGTGGTGTTTTTACTGTTTTATTTTTTTGACTCTGTGTCACAGAGGAGCAGATAGTTTAACTTTATGGTAACTTTTAAGCTGTGGTTCGTGGTTTTGTTGTATTGTTGCTAGTGGCGCCCCCAAAAATCTTTGGGTGGCACACCAAAACCAAAAGCCATAATTGAATTTTAGGGATAAGATTATGCTGTTGAAAGTATATAGGTTAGCTGAAAACTGTGCCAATATGGAGAGTTTAGGAAGTTGCATACTGATGTACTTTGGTTTCTTATTTTACAGTGAACATTACTAATTATCTGATGTGCATAGACTAATACTGGTTCAGTTAACAATTTGAGCTCCACAACAATGTTTTAATGTGTTGTGTTTCCAAACATTTTAGGCGATTTATTGCTCTTCCATAGGCTGGTTGTCCTTTTCCTTTAAAAGACAAACATACAGCTTGATTTGAAGGACTACATTGACAAAACATTTGATGGGAACAAGCCTTCTCAAGTTTAGTGGATACCAGGTGAACCCATTTTCATGCAGATTTAGGTTAGAATTTAAGGGAACCCTTTAAAAATGGCCGTGCCAGTTGTCCCCTCCCCAAAATCTAGCCTTACTTTGGAGGGTTATTTAGGTTTTCCAGTTTTAAAAAATACAACCTCCGTGCTAAAGACAGTAATGGTAGCCCAATGTCAGGGGATGGGGGCAGCAATTGTACCTGAATCTGACATAGACTTACCTAGAGAGCTTTTGTTTAGTCTGAGAAAGTTACCCTGATGATGTTGTCAGGGTTATCTTGTATTATGCTGACTACAGTTTTTTAACAGGATGCTTGCATTGCAACAGTTTAGAATTCGATATTCATACTGGAGGCTCAAAGTCAGAACATCTTGGCCTTGGCTGCATCAAGTTTGACTTTTTTTCTGTCTACAAAAGTTGCCCAATGAAAATTCCATAAAAAAGTCGCTGGAAATATTTCTTCCTAAGGTGCACAAAAGAACAGAAATACCTTACAATGTGAATATAATGCTTCACAGTACAAAACCAACTATGGTCTCAAAATTCTATTCAAAAGTTAAAGGTCCATGTCGTAAAATGTCAGATTTTCTCAGTCTTTTTTTTATTATAAAGCAGATTCAGAAGTCTTTCAACAAGCTGTCAAGACATTTGTGAAGTTGCGATGTCACAACTACACTGTTTAAAGGTAGAAACTGCTGCTACAGTGCTTTCACAGTTATTTCCCTGGCTGCAATAATGGCTCAGATATGATAAGAGTGCAGATGCAGAAGACCTGGAAGCAGTGACCAATCAGAGCAGACTGGGATTTTTCAGGGGGGGGGCTGAAAGAGACAAGCGCTAAAATAGATCATTTCAGACAGAGTGAATACAGGTGTATTCAGGCAGACTGTACAGACAAAAGCAGTGTTTTGTTAACATTAAGGCATGTAAACGTGTTCTAGTAGAGACCCTAAATATAAGTTTGCACCTTAAAGTGAGCATAATATGGGACCTTTAAGACATACACTAGTTATGTCCTAGTTGGATTCACACCAGAGACCTTTGTTTCTTGATTTCTATTTCTCTTCTCCATTATTTGCTGTCAGATAGTCAGAAATGACACAAGAAAGCGTGACTTTCCAAAGTTAAATGGAAATTTTGCCTTGTGTCTTACAGACGTTATGCCCATCATAACCAAGACAAATCTCGCACCTATAGCTGGGCTCAGAATCCGGGCGTGGATCACAACTACTCAGGACCAGGAGGACCTCTCTATGGTCGCCTCTGTTACAGCAGCCACACGTTACCCTGTTCTCCGCCGCGCACCAGGTGGAACATTTGAACCAGGCCTGGCAGAACTGGGATATCGCTTTCCTGGAGGCCAGCCAGATCACTCTCTGGTCATCCAGAACCAGGGGGCCATGGTTGGGGCAATGGAGTCTGGGGCAGTGTATGTAGCTCCCACAGACCTCAGCACAGGGAGCCGAACAGGGAGTCGCACAGGAAGCCGTGACGGGACTGCACCCCAAAGTGGGGTAAGCACATCGGATGGAGGGAACGCCAAGGACCAGTGACAGCCAGGAGAGAGGAGGAGGGACAGGGACCGCAAGCAATTGCACAGAGGGCAGCAATGAGGACAAAGTGAACCACAATCAAGATGTGGACTGGGTAAGGATAACTTTGACCCTGCTTTCACATCAAATGTGCAATGTGGAATTGTAGTTTAGCTGATCTGCTTTGACTCCAAATATGCTCACCTCCCTGATGAGCATCACTGGCATTCTGGCATTGATGGGAGGCAGATTTTGTTGGATTCAATTCTGCGGTAGAGAAAAATAGAGAAGTAATTTTTTGTGCACTCTTAATTTAAGGACTTAAAGGGTAAATTTGGTGTTTTCAACCTGGACCACCTTTTTCCATGTATTTGTGTCTAAGTGATTAATGGGAACAACAATTTTTGAAACTGGTCAAGTGTTGAGAGAGACCCTTGCAGCCGGCAACGACAGCTGACAGGCTCTGATTGATATTGTAAGTGTCCCTACAAAAACAGACCTTTCTGTTAAAAGGCAAGATCATTTTTGTTTAACCAGAGGCTGTTCCAAAATTGCTATTGACAAAACCACCAGACTCCATTTGAATAAACAGTAATTTTAGCTTATATAGAGCCTGCATATTTTCACATCTAACTGAGTGAATTAAGGGTTCATTTCAGCCAAACCACAGTAAGTGATTGTTGAAAGTGAGGAACCACAAACTAAGATGTTTTTGTGAGTTTTGTTTTGTTTCTGTTGACTTTTAATGAAGTGTGTTTTACGGTTTTAAATTACTGTTTATCTAAATGGGAGTCTAGCTGGTTTCATGATAGCAATTTCGGGAATGTTTCTGATTAAATAAAAAGAATCTTATTCTTCATCAAAAAAGTATTTTTCTGTAGGGTCCTTTCCATGATATTATCAGATGGTATAATGACAATCTGAGCATGTTGTTGCAAAAACAAGTACTTTTAGTGAATGTAAATCAACGTTCCAGAATTGCCTATTAACGTTAACATTGTCGCTTGTTCCGCCTCTGCTGACTGCAACGCTCACCCTTAATACTGGACAAATTTTAAAAATGATAGTCTCCATTAGACACAAAAGCATGGGAAAGTAGGGTTATTTTAAGTTATTTTACTGTTCAATCTGGTCCCCAGAGAGATGATGTGGGATGTCAGGTCAGACAGTTAATATCGTTATTGTCTACACAGCAGTGTTGTCAGTAGCATCCAAATGAGGTGTTTTGTAGGGTGTAATGCTTAAGGTAATGACACTCTTTATTCTGCATTGTGCAAATGATGAATATTTGCACATTTTTTGTGAAAATGGCATCTGAATGGATTCTGTACTGCAATATAGTTTAATATAGATGGATGGATGATGTTTCAGGAAGGAGAAAAGGTGATAGACGTTGCATTGAATAATGAATTAAAATTGAATAAATGGCTTGATTAATGATAGATGGCTGCACTGGAGAAAGCATTAAAGTTGAATGAATTACTTAATAAATAAATTAAATAAGCGAACGAGTAAGTAAGAAAGTAATTAAGCAAATATGAAATAAGCTTGCATTCACCCTGATATACTATATTATTGCAGTGAATGTGAGGCTGTAATATTTTTCATTTCTGTACTGTAGTGAAGTGTCCGGGACAATGTTGAAAGAGGAGAATGATTCAGACATATCAGCACATTTATATCCTGTCGTTCATTATCTTTTCTATGTTTTGTTTTATTTATTAGGCCATAGCAAGGCTGTCTGGCCCTTCCTTTATTTAATTTTCAAATATTTTATCTCTCGATCACTTCCCTCTCCATCTCCCTCTCACAGTGCAGTGTTAGCTCATTCTAGTGTTCAATTAATATCTACGGCTTCTTCCAACTCTGCCTTTCTTCCACTCTGTTCTGCTCGATGTCTGTCTCTCCTTGGTCTCAATCATTTTTTTATTATCACCATCTCCTGCTTTCCCTCCATTTGGGCTCTATGTCATCACACTTCCCCCCATCTCTCTGCTTTTATTATGTCTCTCATTGAATGATCCTTCATCCCATTCTGTGTTACTGTAACCAAACCTAACAGTTCCATACCCTACCCAAGCCCCAAACTGAAACCGCTCGTGCTCGCCTACGTTCCCTCCAGGTGCAGTCGGAGACATTACCCAGGGAGCAGCACCTTGTCATGACCCGATCCGGCTCCATGGTTGGCCAGGGTCACGGCGCAGGAGGATGGGTGTGCGACTCGGCTACACTCCCCATGGCGGGACGCAGGGCCTCTCGCGCCGGCTTGTCCCCAAAACGCACAAGCTCTGGCCAGGCTGAATCTGACTCCAGTGGAGGAGGAGGAGGAGGCGGTGGAGGAGGAGGAGGAGGAGGGGGAAGTGGAAATGGAAGTGGAGGCACCTCCACAGATGGACAACAGCAAGCTGTCAGTGGACGCAACTACGCCACTGTCCTGCAGGGGGAGGTATCTGGACAAAGGGACTACCCTGGCAGCTTGGGGAGAGGAGGACTAGAGATGGGGAGCAACTTTGTGGTGGCGAGGCCAGACAGGGAGGGCGGAGGGATATCATCTGTCTACCCAGATGCAGCTGGCTTTATTGGGGACTGGCGTGATCGGGTGGGTCTGGGTGGGTACGTTTTGGGCAGGAGGGATATAACCCCCCAGCTTTTTCCCTTCCCAGGGCAGCCTCGGGGAGCATATGGCGGAGTGATGGGCTTCGGGGCCAGCTGGGTTCCGGGAATGGAGGCCGCGAGAGGAGCTCCAGGGCCCGGGGGTCCCTCCTTGGCACTGAGGGTGGGTGAGTTCCTACGTCTGCGTCTTGCCCAGGTCACTTTTGACCCTTCGCAGCCACCGTACGACTCTGTGCAGGTGTACGGCCTGGAGGGCACAGGGTCCCGGGCTGGATCCCTCAGCTCGCTTGAGAGTGAAGGAGAGAAGGATGCTGAGAAGGAGGAGTGGGGGGCAGGGCTGGAAGAGTGGGGCCCCCAGTTCCAGAAATTAGCTCAACTCTTCAAAGACAGGGAGAAAGAAAGGGAGGAGAAGGAAAAAGTTGACGAGGGTGCCAAAAAGGAGAAGGAAAAGAAAGACGAGCCGGAGAAGAAAGAGAAAAAAGAGGGAGGGGAGCAGGCTGGAGAAGAGGGGAAAGACTGAGGAAGGATACAAATGAAACAAATAGGGGCAAAGGGGGTAAGAGGGAATCGGAGGATGATGAAAAGGCAACCAGAGCTAGAATAATGTGAAGAGAAGTTAAAGGAGAGAAAGATGAAGAGGCAAAGTAATAAAAAGAGACAGAGAAAAATGAGCCTAGGGAGGGTGGAGAGTGCGAGGGCAGGGGGAGTTAGTGATTGATGTAATTTAAAGCAATAAGTGTTGAAACGCTGATATGGTTGAGCACAGATACTGAGACAATGCAGAGGCTGCTTCTGCTCGGGGCAGCAACAATTTGTTAAACGCTTTGGACAAAGAAAAACAACCCAAACATTCAAGACTCGATTTAATTCAACTCTCACGTATGGAATGAGAAACAGCAGGAAACAAGAAGAAAGACGTTTTTCTCGTCGTGTGTGTCGGTCTGCTCTTTGTGTCCGCATGTGTGTGTTTGTGTGTGAGAAAAGTCTGCAAGGGAATACGGATGTGCATATACGTACTTGTATGTGTGAGCGTATACGTGTGCATAAGATGGAGCAATAGAGGCAGGGAGAAATCATGCTACCCAGAGACAATTTAAAGATGAGACTGGCGACTGATGATAGGTAAGCTGCGCCATTAGTTTTCGGGACACCGTGCGAGAGTAAACATTTAACGAGGAAGTTAAGAAAGTAGGATAACACACAGGGGATGAAATATGTGTTTGAATATTAAGCCAATGGGACAGGGGATGGATGTATAGAGAGAGAAAAACGGTCGTGGAAGTGAGACGATTGTACAGAAACTGTTACTTTTTATTCCATCTGCAGTGGCAGAAAAGTGAATTATTCAGCTCACTACTTCATTCCAAATGAAAATGATGAATCATTTAAATCCTGCAAAAGATTCTCCCTCCTCTCAGCCCACGAGGAAAACAGACATTGTGAAAAATTTAAATGATTTAGGGATGTGATCCCCCAAACCTCCCCACCCTCCACCCCTCTCATCCCTCCAGCTTTTTGTAGTCGAGTGTTGGTATGTTTACAAAGATTCACACACAAACACACACACAGAGACCCAAAACAACTGATGCACACCATGAGGCTTTGATTGTACTATGGTAAATTATAAAAGCAAACCCATCCACAAGTATTCCATCTACTATATGGAGTAATGATGACTCTATTATTCATCTCTTTAATGTTTATATGGAAGAAGTCTCCTATTTTTTATCCCCACTGTAGTCTCACTTGACACATCTCGAGGAAACGTATGCATGATTTCTGAAAACAACAACAAACCTAAAAAGGCAATCAGTTCCGTTTTGAACTCACGTACCTCCCAAATGAAAATTTCCATAGATCTGTAATGAAATTATAAAGGAACAAAACCACAGAGACTCCCGCGACAGGCTTTTTGTTCTTGTTAAAGGTCAGGATGCAAATGAGCTGGAGTTTTCAGCTGGAATGCACTTTTATACTGTGTGATGTTCAATAATAGATAATGAATAATGTCAAAGATTACAGTTGTTTTATAAGATGTCAATTAAACAAAAAAAAAGATACAATGTTTGACTGTATGTAAAAGCATTTCAAATGTAAATACCACTGAATATTATTGCTAAAAGAGAGTATATAAAATGAAAAAAAAAAATCTAAAGCAGAACTTGTCCAAATGGAGCACTGTTGGGACTATCTGTATGTACTGTAGATTAGAACAAGGAGTAACTGAGCTGGATTTAACAGCCTCCCTGGACTGAAAACAACACCATGTATTCAACACCTGTGTAAAACATGAACAGGTTTGGTTTGTGGTAGCGCTCGTCTGAGATGGACAAGCCAGAGAGTCAATTATACATGTGGCCTCTGGCAGAAGTTTGTTGTGCAAAATATTAGTTAGAGGAAGCCTCAGAACTAGCCTGTCCCTGCGAAGGATCCCAGCGGGACGAGGAGAAATTCCCCGAACAGACATACAAGAGAAATTCAGTCTTTTCCCTAAAATCTGGGTTATTATTCTGCAAAAGTAAAGTGATAAATGAAAATGGAATTTGTAATAAGTTTCTAGGACAGCTCTGTCATTAGTGTTGCACTGCCTGAGAGATATGAAACAAAGTTTTATAGATGGTTACTTATCTCTAGAAATATAATAAACTGTACATTTAAGATTTTTAATAAAAGTACGGGAAAGTCACTGTCCATCAAATGTCATCTTTCATGCATTTTAGGCAATGCAACTCAATGACCCATTTAATATTACATTTTGCTTTGCCTTGACCACTGCATTGATCTGAAGTCAAGCAAACTCTAATACTGTGGAATAAAAACAGTCAGATTTGTTGAATTTTTGGAGTCCCAAGGGGAATTTTGCCACGTACCCCAACCTGAATGTGGATGTCTTTGGTGTGCCATCGCAGAAACGTCACCATTTGTCACTGGTTCACTGTAAAGCCACCCACATAAAGTCAAGCTGCCAGCTTCGCTATTGTCCACCATAATCTTGTTGTCAAGGTCTGCTTCTGTCAACACTTAGTTAACCGATCAGGAAGTCAGACTACGCGCTGACCCAAACAAAACCCACATACACCTCTGTACCCTTTACCTGAGCCACAGACTTATCCATACAGTGCCACTGTGCAGACTGGATGGTGTCAGGACCAATGTACAAATACTGCACAATAACTGGAGAAGAGTGTGGGGGGGCACAGAACCTCAGGAGGGACCTGGGTTATAAGTAATTTTGCTGATCATCAATACCTCAACACCCTAAAGCTACTTCAACTTTTCATTAGCTATGTAACACGAATCCAAAGTGACAAGGCATATGAGCAATTAGACACTTACAGCAATACACTGTGTGCCAACCTCAAAGGATAATTCCAGGTTTATTACAACTTGGGTCTTATTGTCACATTTTTTAGTATTATTTCTATCAGTGATAATAACATTGTGCTTTGCAGGTTAACAGCTGAGACCTGGGACTGGGAAACATCTCTTTAAAGAAGTGAAATAGGGCAAGAAACACAAGCTTACAGGTCTTAAACAAATGTCAGACAGAGTTATTTGAGATGGTAAAATTAGTTACATAGTTGTGCATGCACACACTGTTCCTTGGCAGGATTATTACAAACATTTTGACAATATTTAAATGGGATATCAAGAAAGCTCAGAGTAAATGCATCTATGATGGACTGAAATATTATTTTAGCTACATGTAGAAAAGGTGTAATTACATCCGCCTCCTTAACACGCATATGTAATTTTTACCCCTCAGTAAGCAGTCTGTGGAAGTGGCCTCTGCAGGGTGACACTGGTGTTAAACTGATATTAGTGGTGGTTCTCCCTGTCAAGTTTAAGCTACAAGTTTCATTTATATAGCACTTGTCAAAGCAAACAGGTTTTGCAGCAAAGTGCGTCACAAAGACAGGCTTATGTGCACACACACAACATAGAGACATAAAAGTGCATAGATGAGTAAAGCAGGGTTAAAATAGAAACAAGTTTAAACACAATTAAAAGCCAGAGAATTAAAGTGGGTCTTAGCCCTGACCTTGCCTTTTTCCCACGAATGGGGCACAGCCACCATGCCACAGTGATCCAAGGGGTCTGGTGGTGCTGTAAGGACTGAGAAGTTCTGACGTATATGTACATCATGGAGAGATTTGTAGACAATCAGAAGGACTTTCAGTTCATACTTTGAGTGATCTGCATTACAAAAACATTCTCAGTTGGAATAGGGCTGCATATATGTGACCGATTGTAAATGAAAGTATTTAATCTCATCTGGATTTCATCTGGATACTAAACTACTGCCTTTTTGACAACCTACTGGGTTGTTTGACCTCTTGTCTCTACGTCACTCTGTTGTAGCAATGTGAACATGTTTCCTGTTCCCAGCAATTAGTCAGGTGTGAACGTATTTGATATAAATGATGATCAAAACTACATTAACAAGATCAACATTGTAATAAACCAGAATTATCCTTTAAACCTCATTTTATTGAAGCAGAATGTCAGATGATTTAGAGGGGATGGAATGACATGATGTCTCGAATGATAATTTCACTGGTAAACCTGAAACGACTGCCAAAGAACTTGGAACCATTTTGTTATGAGAATGAGTTTTGTCGTAAAGAGCACCAATGTGCTGCTTTGCCAATGCATCGTCTGGGCAACGTTTTTCTTAGCATTTACGTGGAATGTGCCAACTTTCTGAGTTTCTCTGTCTCTCGACATAAACACACAAAAACTAATTTTCATAATAGTATTTCCAATTCTGGGCCAGCCATTGCAAAAGCAATTAGCATCGGTATACCAATAAGTGACCTTTCTTGCCATTTCAATTACATGGTTTATTCCACAGTCTTGATTGGCTCCAGGTGTTTTCATCTCTGCTGATTGGTCTAATTCAAAGTTCTGATCTGGCTGATTGGTCAAAATCAAAGTGATGATTCTCCTGATTTGTCTTATTTCAGAGTTCTAGAGTACTGCGCCGACTAAACCACTTGACGGAGCTGATTATCCCACCTCCTGAGCCCGGCAAATTGGTTCAATCAAAAGCGTGATTAGTGGAATCAGTTGTTTTAAATAGAATAAAAGCCTGCAGTCTCTGCAGCACTGCGCAGCTCCTTTTCACTACTTAAGATAGCTCAGATGCACCAACCCACAGTGACTGATGAAAGAGGTTCTGTCAGGCCATTTGTCAAGTCCTGCGCCCAAAAACACCCCCCTGTACACTGAGGATAATGAAGTCACACTCAGAAGATGGGAGCAGGTATCTTAGCATTTAGATTTGTTTATATGTAGCTCAAGGGTGCAGGTTGAAGGACATGACCTCTGGAGTCCTCTTGACCCCAACCAGGTCAACCCCATCGGTTCTGTGCCCTCCGGTGACTTCATTGCTCTTGCACGATGTTGATACAATTCCACAATTGCGTGCTGAACAAAGTGTATTTATTTCTGTTGTACTTTTTCTTTTTGTAAATTTGAATAAAAAAGGAACTATTTCAAAGAGATGAGTCAGACCTACTCTGTCCTCCTTTCTGCAGCCTCCCGAATTTCTGGATAATCAGACTTCTGCTGCTTGGGTGTGTGAATGTGTGCCCTCTGTGTGTGTGTGTGCAAGAGACAGTAGGAGAGCACGATTGAGAGATGTTCTGTGCAGTGCATACAAATGCGTGCACACCTTGTGAGCATGTGTCTTGTTGTGAGTAGGTGGGTGTGCCATGTCAAATTGGCCCCTTGAAATTTCCAAACCACAGACAGTGTGTGTGTGTGTGTGTGTGTGTGTGTGTGTGTGTGTGTGTGTGTGTGTGTGTGTCTGCGTGTGTGCGTGTATGTCTGACTGCAGGATGAAGGAACACCTTGTCTGGTCTGATCCAGCCCGGTGGGGGGATGTGAGGTCAGTAATAGAGGACAGACGGAGAGTTCTGCAGAGCAATCACGCTTTCAGACAGAGGGGAGGGGGTTCTCTGTTTGTTCGCCGGCATAAAAAAAAAAAGCAAAAAAAAAAAAGGACATTTTGAACCCAAGAGCAGCAGCAAATAGAGCAGACCTGACAGCTGCGACCGAATAATACAGGCCCCTTTACCAATCCTCGTAGCTCTCCTGTACTCTGCAGCCTTCGTCCCCGGCTGAATGATGGATCGGGGAGATGTGCGCCATCGCTGTGTGACTGAATAGCTGGTTAAAAAGATTTATTACAATAATCAAATATGAAGGAGGGGATTATTTCTACATGATGGTTTAGAGAATGATCGTGTTAGCTGGGTCTCCGCTTGATTACAATGATAATACCCGCCTCAAGTCAGGAGAGGGAGAGAAACAGAGGGAGAGCGAACGGATAGAGAGAACCATATTAGCAGTTAATATGCAAGTCTGTTGCGTTACATAAAACTGTATTTGTGATTGGGTTAGAGCTGATTCTGCTGAGCACTGAGGAAAAAAAAAAAAGCCCCTCGCCATCTCTTGTGTGTCTGTGCATTCCCATAATTATGAGATTCATGGAGCTGACTTGCCCCCTACGGAAGCAACATCCTGTATCTAAAGAGGATGTGAAGTCAGTTGGAGGCAAAACAAAGCTTTGACTTGCTTTAACCCCCCGCCACCAAACTGATACAACACGTCAACTTGTAACCAACTCGACATCCTTATCGATTTACGACTCCTATATGTGCGTTCATCAGTCTGCCTCAAGCATCAACACCGCAATGCAGCATTCTTAGGTGAGTTGCTGCTGTCATGGCACTGTCAATAATTACAGCATGCATAATTGATCATAGTATAATGGCGGCGCCGGAGATAAAATGAGCTCTGTTAAAGCCGTACACCAGGGAGCCACTAACTACTGTACTGGAGAGCTATACATACACACTCAGTGTGCTGCAGGATTGCATCACAGGACACATGAGTTAGTGTGTGTGTGTGTGTGTGTGTGTGGAGATTCCTCATTCTGTTTGAACCTTACTGACACACAGAATCCCTCTGGCTATTCAGCACAGTAGGAGTGCTTGTGTGTGTGTGTTTCTGTGCTTCACAGTGTGTGTCTGTGCTTGTGCCCGTGCATCTTTGCATTTCAAGTACGTATAGGCTTTAAGGGTGGCTTGGAAACACAGCAAAAGTGTAAGGGAAGGTAAATTTCAACAGCGGCAGAACTCAAGGCGAGTGCAACTCTGTGGACGTGACGACTTCCTGCACCGTAGTTAAAACGTCCAACTCCACCTGTCCCTGTGTTTTTCACACTGGCCCCGTTTCTCGTCTCTTCTCCTCTTTCTACCTTTCTTCTTCCTCGTGCTCTCTCGCTCATGCGTCTCGCTCGGGAACGCTCTCAGAGTTCACTGGCTCATTTCAAGTGGAAAATTAAATCTTCATTAACAATCTTAATTAGAGTTCGATCTCCCCATAGCAAGCCGACAGGGAATCCATAGTGCAACAGGGGGAGACCTGGAGCAGGGAGTTGGTTTCGGCAAGGTGGGGAGAGGCGAGGATTAGAGGGGGTAATTAGTGAATGGGAACTTCAGGGTAAATTACACAAGAGGTATTTACACTTCAGAGGCAGAGGGAATGGATGGAGGAGGTGGATAATTAAAGTGGCCTGCTGGTTGATGACGGACAGTGGAATGAGAGTCGGACATGTGTGAGGTGTTGCTGCAATACTTGTTTCTGCATTGTTGGCAAACTGGGGCTCATTGGGAGGGAAGGAGAGGAGGGGAGCGGGGTTAAAGGGGCCATTATTAGTCAGAAATCATTGGAATTGCTTCTTGTCTTGCTTTTTGGTGACATGGTGTTACTTGAGGCGACATAATCCCTTATCATGCTCCCATAAGCATAGAGCATTTGCCTAATACCAGACAGTAATCATTCAAAGACACTGCTAAGCATGCAGCCCAATGCTCCCTCTCTTATCCACATTTACATACTACAGCACACTATTTAGCCACTGCATGCAGGGATTTTGTGGTAAATAAAACAATTATGTTCCAGCACAATTAAAATATGCATACAGTTTGTAATAAAAAAATGAAAGCACTTTTCTTGCAGCACTTTTTTTTACGCTTCCTTCAGTGACTGATGTCTTTCTGCTGCAACTCTATTGTAGTTATCTATCCTATCAGAAACCATCAAAATCCCACTGCAGTCTTCTTTGTGCAAGCAATGAGCTGAGGAGAGGAGATTTTTTGCCTGAGGGAAACCAGGACTAGCCCAGGACCTAATCCTGTAACAGGAGGCCCACAAAGGCAGCACAGAATCCTGGCCTAAGTGAGACTGTATTTTCCCTTACAGAATAGATTATTTGTTCAGCTGTCCAGCTGCTGCTTTATTTGCAGAGAACGTACAGATACACGTGGCGGCAGAATATTTCTAAATGGTGAGGGCAGGAGATAGTGTCTGGACCTTCGTTTTTATTTATCTGCTCTGCGCGGTTTCCTGGGAGCTGAGCCGGTCGACTGCTCCGAGCAGGGTGATCATATCTGCTGTAATGTTGTTGCGGCGGCTCAAGACTCAGGAGAGAAGTCTGTGGATGTGTCTGTGTGTGTAGATATGTGCATGTGTTGGGAGGTGACAGACTCTATTTACACAACTGATCATTAGAGGCAAAAAGAAAAATAGAACATGATAACCAATTACAGACACACAAACACTGAGAGCGAGAGAGAGAGAGAGTTAAGTGCGTTCATTAGCCCTCTGTGTCAGATTGGTTAATTGTTCAATGAAGTGAGCGGAATAATAAGTTGAGGGGGATGTTATGCCGTTAGTGGAATCTTCATGGGGATTTATTCTCATCAGCTGTGCCTCTTATTGTCCTACATAGATCATGGAGGGAAGTTAACAGCTGAGGGCTGCAGAAAAGGCAGAGACAGTGTTTGGTCAACTGCCCACTCACTAAATACCAACAGACACTCGAACAGTGTGTCTGACCATTAAGAATTCCCTTGTCATCTGGCGGAATTTTTCTATGCAGCACTAGAGCCTTGCCAGATAAACCATATCTGTCCATCTGAGTATGTACACTACTGGTTGAGCATGAAATATATTAAGGCTACTACAACACTAACGATAAAAACAAGACAAGGAAAAGGGCATCATATACAGAGTGCAGTTCCATCAGTTAAAGATGTACTCCTGCAATATATTACTGTTCTTTCTCAATGACTCTTAACTCAATTCGCGAGCAGGAATGAATCCAAAATCCCGCTCCTGTTTGGTGCATGCAAAGTTGTGCATAAGAGCCAGGTTAATTTCCCAGAGCCGCTGCTCCTGACTCTGGTTTCGTTCAGTATGAGTCTTGTTCAGTGCGACTTTGGTTCAGCATGACTCCAATTGAGTGAACTCTTTTTTATTAAAACTCTTCAGCGCAACCCTTGTTGATTGAAACTCTCATTCATTAAGACCCTCATTCGGTGCTACTCTCTTTTGTTGTGACTTTTCTTCATGGCAACTCTTGTCGATTGCGACTCTCGTTCAGCGCACCTCTCTTCAGCACAACTCCTGTTAATTGTGACTTGTTCGTTGTGACTCTCGTTCAGCGCGACTCTCATCCATTGCAACTTTTTTCAGCACAATTGTTGTTCATTGGGACCTTTGTTCAGCGCTACTCTCGTTCATTGTGACTCTCGTTCAGCAGGACTTATCCAGCGGTACTCTTGCTCAGTGCAAAACGTATTTATTGCTTCTGTCTTGTGCAACTCTTGTTAAGTGCAACCCTCATTCAGCTCATCTCTCATTCACTGGGACTCTTGTTCATTGCGACTCTTGTTCAGCATCACTCTCGTTCACTATGACTCATTCAGAGGTAGTCTTCTACAGTGTGACCCTTGTTTATTGCAACGTTCAGCAAGTCTCTTGTTCAGCACAAATCTTGTTACTGCAACACTCGTTCATTGCGACTCTAGTTCAGCGCAACTCTCATTTAGTGTGTCTCTCGATAATAACAACCCTTGCTCAGCTCAAGTCTCGTTTATTGAGACTCCTGTTTCGTGCAACTTTCATTTATTGCAACTCTAGTTCAGCACGTCTCTGGTCATCCCAACTCTTGTTCAGTGCAACACTTGTTTAGCACGACTCTCATTCAGCACTTCTCTCGTTCAGCTCTACTTTCATTCAGTGTAACTCTTAGACATTGCGGCTCTCATTCAGTGCAACTCTTGTTTAGAGCAACTCCCATTTTGTTTAGTGTGACTCCTGTTCATTGCAACTCTCGTTGATTGCAACTTTCATTCAACACGCACCCCCTGAGCTGAAGAATGAGTCATTCATGAGCACACACCCACTGAGCTGAAAAATTATGATGGATTTGGACTGAAATCACAAAAGATTTGTGATTGTGCTTGTTTACATGATTGTGGCATGTAACTGATTTGTTTATTTATTAGACTAAAAAAGCTAAGGGAGCGTGTGGAATGTTGTGAACTTGCTGCTTACACACTTACCACTGAGCTAGCAGCTGAACAACAAAGAACCAATCTTCTCATCACTAATTATTGCACTTCCTTAAAGTTAGAATGATCAAAGTAGAACAGTTGTTGGTGTAAGGGCTCAGCATTCAGGTTCTCATTATTGTATCCAACTTTTTCTGTCTTAATATTTAATATATATATATATATTACTGTCAATATGTTCCATTTATCTTCCTTCTGCATCAATTTTTCTTCTTTATCCTCACTGTGTGTCAATGCTCAGACGCTGTAATGATGACCTCTCTGGTGGTGATGTAAATGCTGCTCATTCACTTCACTTGCATTACTCTTAATTCTCTATCACTGTGCTTATTATGGGGCCTGTACTTTTCTTTTGCTTTTGCTGACGTGATGGTTTGCCTTTGCTTCCCTTGGGCTTCTGTAGATAACACATCTCTATATATCATAACCAGTTATGCCACAATCAATTACATGACCATACACACATAATTCATCCTGAAGAAAAATATCACTCAGATAGATTTGAACACATATTTCAAAAGTCCTTTTAATGGCTTTCAGCTTGTTAGAGTAATCTCTGTCTGATAGTATCACATATATATTATGAATCAGTTTTTCCAGCTTAATTGAAGGTATAAGAGTGAAATGTTTCCTCCCTAGCCCCCATGATGTTTGTGCCTACAGCATCTATCAAATATTTTAGATGCATTGCACACCATTTAAACAAATTTCCCCCAGATTTAACTTGACTTATGTGGTGTCTTGGAAACTGTGGGATCTCCACTAGAAATTTAATTCATAGTAACTTCTAATTGTGGTTACAGGTGCAACAGAGCACACAGCCATCAGTGATGTTAAGTGAAGTCAGAGGTGCAGCAGACTTGAAAATGTTAATCAGAAAGGGCATTAAAACATCACTTTGCATCACTTAGTCCTGAATGAAGCTGTGTGTGTTTGCATGCAGGAGTGTACACTCTCCTAGCATCGCACTGTTTCTGAAATTCATGACAGTTACAATCATGACGCAACCCTGATCTGCCGTATTGTGCTAAATGTAGGGCACTTTATTAAAGCATCGACAGTTCCAGTGAAAGTGAGACCGCAGCATGGCCAGCCACGCTTACATAAACAGGCCCAGCCAGCTTCATACATTGGTGTGAGTCTGCTGCCACCTGCTGGAATACGTAACTTGTAAAAGAAAAAAGTTAGATTTCTCTCCCTGCTGATACTCATTCAGAGGCTTGTCTGGAGCCTGTCCCAACATGCACAGAGGGAACACCCTTCACAGATCATCTGTTCATTACAGAGCTAACTCACTTGTATAGACTATTATTCACATTCACACCTTTGGTCAATTTAAATTCTCCAGTCTGCCTGCATGGCCTGCGTGTCTTTGGAGTATGTGGGGGGAAAGAAAACTCAATTCCACAAAGACTTCACAGAGGAAATGCTGTACTGAAAAAATAAACCTTCTTATTGGGAAATTAACACATGGGGTTTCAAGCTTCAAGACACCTTAATGTAAATAATTTTAATTTGGTTGAAGAGCTTGTTGAAATGATTCATTACAATATTCAAATCAAATGTGATACTTTAAAGCTCCATGCCATCACAGTAGCTATATTAAATTATATTTCTAAACTCTGTGAACAAAGCAGTTCATGAAACTGCTGTCGCTTCAGAAATCCTGAAATTGGGATAGATGTCACTAAGTAGTGAAGCTATAATCCTGCTTTGGCACTGTAAAACTTACTTAAATGTATTATATTTGTGCATGATGTCTGTGTGACAGCTCTAATAAGATTATGCAAGTATTATTGGCTTTCTGTAAAATCTCTGACGAGCACCCTGTATGGCCAAAAAGACAGCCATTAATGAGGTAATGTCATGTTAATTCAAAAAATAGCCAAGTATATATGACTATAGTATAATTCAATGTCTTTACTTTGTGACTGTGAATATTTGATAGTTCCAGATCAATACTCCTATAACGTGACCCCTTAGAGAGACAACTCATGATAACATTTTCTTTTAATTGCAGAATCAACCATTAATCAACCTGAAAATCTACTGTGTAGAAAAATACTGCAGTGATAAGCCTTTCCGTGTTCACAAACTGGGCCGACATATCAGACGAGGGTGACAAAATATGAAACTGAAGCACTGTTATTACACCAAATATGGTATATGGCTTATGCGGGAACAAATAAGTGCCATGTTTGGGGTCAATGTAGAACCTCAGAGAGGTCTAACTCCTTGTTAAAAACTCCAATAACAGAGATCAAACTATGCTTATTTGGGATTTTGGAGGGGTAATGCTGTGTAAAAAGTGCTGTCATAAATTACCAATATACAGTAGAGCATATATGAAAACCTACTATATTTTACCAGAGTCTCAAAACAGAAATAATGCAAAGTTTTATGCAATGGATTTCTGTTATTTGTCATAAAAGCAGTTCTCATGAGTTTAGAGAAAGTCTAAACTCAAGCTGATAAAACTATGTTATGTATGTTTAATGAACTGGTAAAGAGGGGTCCCCAGGACCTCAAATGGAACATTACAGTTAAACGGCAAACGTATTGATTTAAAGATTGATCTGGGACCACTTTTAACAACAGCCAAACTGTATCAAAACATCTATTTACAAACTCTCACACAACTTAGATTATAGCAGTATAATCCACGTTTCATTTACCCATATGCTCAGTACTTCCTAAACACATACATTTTTGCTAAAACCAATTTAAAGCTGAACTGAAAGTGAAACGTATCTATATTGTATTAACATTATTTTGCTATTAGATCAAAATTCTGAAACTTGTGCCTGTCTCATCTTATCTTTTACTTCTGGTTAATGAAAATTATTGTTGTCATTCAACTTTTAAACAGCATCAAAAACACGTTAAAATCTGTTGCCATCCTATTATTGTATTAGGAAACCTGCCAATCAGTTTAAGAGTGATAGCTTCTTCTAATCCTCAGATCTGTTTACATTTGGATCATGGACCTTTACAGCTTTCAACACGTTTTTTTTTTCCTTTGCACCCTGACTAAATGTGGCTGTGGAGACAAACTGGTGTTTCACAAGGCCTTGGGCTACTGTGACACCACACTATTATGAGGTTTTTACAAAACTAAATCAAATGTTTTAGACTCAGCAACTCAGAGAAGGGAAATTATGACAATACTGCTACTACAGCAGGTCATAGGTTGAGATATGTGCTCAGCTTTAAGAAATGGGTTGGACACACTTTTGTGTTGAATGTACTTTTGCCCTTATCCACTAACTTTTTTTGCACACCATGATTTTTTTTTTTGTTTCCTCAAAAGCCTCCCAGTCAGTGCTCATTCTCTTTCATCCTACAGTATGTCCGTCAATCTGCTCTGCTCCAAACCTCTGCCTGCCTCCTCTGCCCCCTGGCTTCACACATCATCTCAAACAATCAGAATCAATATTTGGTTCCAAATGCCATAAACTGAGGCATGCTGAGAAACTACCATGTGATGTTTCCTCGGGCCTTTTGTAACATGATACAGAAAAACTTTGTGCACTGCCATGTTCTAGTTTATATCTTCACTGCTGAGAGAAACCATGAAAAATTGAAATTTTGTACGGACTGAATTTTTGCTGACACCTGCAGCAGATCAAGTAAATTACTGACCGTGTCTTTGAACAAAAATCAAATTTGGACTCTTTGATTTAGAAAAAGTGTATCTGTAAGAGGGCCAATTTCTCCTCTGTATGCAAATTAGAGCTAGGGTTGGCATCTTTTATCTTTTTCTATTAGCTGTTTGTATTCTACTCACTTTTCTCCAACTCCAACCACAGTAATTGCATTTTTTCCATATTAGGCTCAATCCCTCATTGAGCAACAGCTACAACAGGTCAACAGAAACTCCTTTGAGAGGCAAAAATAACGGAAGACAATGCCACATTCAGTCTCAAGATAACAATTTAATATATTTCACAGACTTATAGACTCAGTAGGTTTTATAACCCAGCTGTCTCAAATCCTTCTCTTATGATCGCTGTCATCAGTCCCCTGCTGATGCAGCGGTGGAAAAATATAGACCACAGCTGCTTTCTTGATAGCTGCTGTGAAGGATGGGCAAACAGAGCTGTCAATAAAATTAAAGGCAGAGAAGGAGGAAATCGTGAACGGGGGCTCAGAGGGTTTAAATAAAGAAATGGCACAGATGAATACAAGTGGAGCACTTAGTCCATAATTAGGGGCACAATAAATCTTTTGAAAGTGGATTTTTAAAAGTGTTTCCTCTCAAAGTGTTGAAAAGGGAACACTTAGAGGATCCTTGGGTGAATTCCAGATGGTCCCCAGAAAATTTAGCAGTCATTTAGTTTTAATTCCCTAATTAGCTCATATTTATTTATCAGGTTTTATTCTTCCAATCACCATTTACTATGTATTGACTGCACATTATACTACAATAAAAACAAAGGGATATGTGTTTGTGGACCTATATGTTAACCTGGACCAACTGTAACATTAATGCAAACCACCTAAATCCAGGTTCTGCATACTGCAGCATTGTGTTTGTGCAAGTGTTAACACTTTCTTGCCTGTAGGACATTTGTAGTCCACAAAATATGACTTCTAGTGATCTCGATGACCTGCTGACCTTTCATATAGTAACACAATCACATTAAAATCTCCTTCTGGCCTGGTACTTTGGCCCACGATTAAGTTTTGGAACAAAAAACTGCAATTTTTGTATTACATTTGCTCCAAATGTCATGGTTCCTGGATCCGTCTGACCATGCTTCTAGCAACACATTGACCCATTAAAGCTAATGGCTAACTGATGATTGATTTTCCTTGAAGTTTGTACCACATTTGTATGTCCCCAGAGGATGAACCCCAGTGTTTCATTTTTGCTTTTTCTTATTTTGTAGCACCATCAGGTCATAATTTCCTTCCATCCACAAAAATCTCTACTTAATGAGCTGTGACTGTTAATATGCATCTGCAGCTGAAAAGCTTATTGTCTTCTACAAAATAGTCATGGTACCCAGAAGATGATTCCTAGTGCTTTTGGTGACATCCTGACCATACAGTTAGTAACACCATCAGGTCTAAATCTCGCCTTGACAAACACCTCGGTTAACGATGGAGTTTGGTTAAAAAAAAAAAAAAAATCAAAAAAATCTTGCTCTGAATTGTCATTTGTCCCAATCTTTCCATTCTTTAGCACCACCATCATATCAAAATCTCTCCATCCTCCACAAAAACATTGGTCCATTGAAATCTCAAAAACTACTGGCTGATTTTCCATGACATTTTGGCATTTTAATGGTCCCTAGAGAATGAATCCTTACGTCAGCAGGTGATATTTCCCACAAAAGAAAAGGAAAAAAAATCCAGATTTGGTTACCTGTTGATTGTTCATCTTTTAACCCCATTAAATTAAAATGTTGTTTTTGCTAACACTTTGATCCTTGCTAAAGCGTCCTAAAAACTTAAGACCAGTTTTTCCTGAAATTTGCTCTGAACTGTCATGGTCTTCAGTAGATGAATCCAAACCTTTCTAGTGCCACCTGACCTTTCTTTGCACACCATATCTTTTATACACTCAAAAATCTAAATGTTAAAGGGGGGGGGGGGTCTGGAATCATTGAAAATAATGGTTGCGCAAGCTAGATTTAGAAAATCCACAATCAAAAAGGTCCTACCCTCTTCCCCAAGGAGTCACGCCTCCAAAGAACACGACTGCGCATTGCTTGTTCACAGAGGCGTGTGAGCAAACAGTGACAGTTTGATTGACCTATTACCGTCCATTTGTTGTATGCGGAGTGGTCAGATGATTGGCTGGAGTTTATAGAGCCCTAGCTGTTCCAAAGGTGACTGACATTTTTTATTTTTATATCAGTGCATGCAATTCAGTGACCGTGATTGGGTTGTAACGTGGATTTCAAGTAAGTTTGCAAAAATGGCCTCAGAAAATAATTCCATACTTTGCCTTTAAGTGCAGTTACCAGTAAAAGTTGCACTAAGGTTGTGCTAAGGTTTTTATCCACCTGGGGAGCATGAATCCGTTCCATATTTGGACACTCCATCAACATTCCATACTCGCACGACCTTCAGGCAAAAATGTCACCTTTCCACAGAAGACAGTGCGTCTCATAAAGTGAGAGGCAGAATGCCAATTCATTTGCTGAGCACAGCAGTACTCCCAGGGGGATAAACCATTTTAATTGTAATGTCCTTATGGCCTTTACGATAGCACCACCTTCAAGGCCAAATCATTTCAGTAATTACAGGTGAGGCTCTACAAAATAGCAAGATCTTTAGCACGGCATTCGCTCTGTTCAACAGCAGTGCATTACAGCATGCAGAGAACATTTCAGCCTGTGTGATTTTAGACTCTCATTTGCTCTTTTTCTTCTGATACAGGTCTGGCATGTAGCTCATTTCTTCTACATTCTAGGGCGTTTGCATGAACTGCCTGACTTGGCATACATCCCTTCACTCTCATTATTAATTAATACACTACCCTGTCTAATGATAGCTCGAATTAAGTGGGGGATTACACACACGCAAACTACCACACACACTCACACAAAACAGTATGAGATAATTAGTTTATTTTTACATTTTGCTATTAGTTCCAAGGATACAACTAATTACCATGGATCAGTTCATAAAACATTCCTCTTCTTTGGAAACATGCTGAAAGAAGGTGCAGAATTCATAATTACTGTAGGAGATGACTCCTTGAGAGAGGTAATCTTCAAAAAACATTGGAAATAAAGGGGTTATCAAAAACTTTTGTCTTTTGCTATCATTGTAAAAACACCTAAATGAATTCTTTTTCTCATCTCCTTCTCTCCTCAGTTTCTACTAAAGCCAAAGCCTTAAAGTAAAGGGACATTTGTCACTTGTACAAAGCCTAAGAGAACAATTCCTGTGTTTGTTTTGTGGCCTGCTGGTTATTGAAAAGTAATTTGATTTGGAGGCTGTGATCGATTAGTGACTTCATGTTCAACCTGTATTTCCACTGCAAAGCATCAAAAGGTACAACTGTTTTGAAATGAGCTCTGTCGTGGTATGTAGTATTGCTGTTTATACAAGAAATCCTGAAACCATGGTAGTCATGTATCATCTACCAAACTATGAATCCTTCTTCTAACATTTTCACTTTGATGCTGAAATAAGTGGCAAAGGCTGCGCTGCATATAAATCGTTACCTTAATAAATCATTAATCCTGTCTTAAGTATAAAACACCCCTGAGAAATATGTTGAGAAAACCCAGTTCCAGTGCATATGAACTTGTTTCAAGACCTTGTTTCAACTTGAGTGAAGTTATTTTCAATAAGACAGATGACTATTTTCTTCAAGATTGTGCGATGAGCCCCAATTGAACCTTGCTCACTTGACTGGCAGATTTTTGAACTCATGAAATGATTTTTCTGACTGTATGTGAGATAAAATGACATGAAACACTGGGAAACAGGTTGTAGCGTGACAGCTCTGTTATACTCTCTAACCCTTTCTCTTTCAGCTTGACCAGTCTGACTACCATCCTGAAGAAACCCACCATGTGCGCAGCTCTCTCTGGGAAACAGACTAGCCTGAAGGGCAGATCGCGGCAGGGATCTGCAGCGGAAACATCCTCCGATAAAAAAAAAACTCTGACATAATCTTTGATCATTTTCGCTACATCAAAACTCCTGCAGCTTATATTCCCACCTGGAGATTTCTATCATATCCACTTGAATCCATTAGATCAAATCATAGCGTGTGAGATCAGATAAAGGTCATCATCACTTTAAACTTTCGGAATGATGTCCAGTCTGTGACAATCAACATGACAAAGTCAAGTATCTGAATCTGTAGAAAAGATTTGTGGTCATAGGCAGTGGCGTTGTAAGGCCTGGGTGCCAAAGGCTTCAGCCCCAAATGTTTTATAAATAGCCCCAGATCTAAATACACAGCAAACGAATAGCATTTAGCACCGAACCGAGAGGTCTGGGCCAGCACAGCCTCTGATGCTAGCACTAGCAGCCAGCCTTGTCAAGCCACACTCGACTCAGATGCAAACTGAGTAAGTCTACCTGTGACCGACTAACTAACTCCTGCAAAATGTATTGTAATGTACAGCAGTCCAGTTTTGGCAGTAGAGGACATGGGGACATTTGCTTTACAACTGAAACATCTGCCAAAATGCATTTTGTTTAAAAAAGTACTTTCACAGCAAATTTAGATCAATTAATCACAGAGAATGTGATCAGTTATATTATCTTTTTTAATCGCTTGACAGCCCTAATATATCTGTTTCAAAACAAGACCAGAGCCAATAATAATAATAAAAAGCCCCAGCTTGAATAATCTGTCATTCTGTTCAAACTTGTACTTGAATAAATGTACTTAGCAACATTCCACCGCTGTTAACATGAAAATATATAATTATTTTTCAGCTCTAATTAATAAATTTTTAATCAAAGCCGTTTTATAAAGTATTCTGTTTCTACTCAATACTAATAACTAACAACCACTAATATTTTTATCACAATTCATAATTCATCTGAAAAGTAAAATAAATAAATGAATAAAAGAAACACGAAAGGGTAAATAAGATGCCAGAGTGCATTTTAAAAAACAAAAATAAAAAACAAAAACAAAAATATCAAAATAGAACTTGTTTATCAAAAAATTTCACTGACCGATGGGAGTTAAAGAAACACATACAGTACCAATATACTTTTGTTTCTTGTTTACAGTTAAGTACAGTTAAAATTACTAATTATCTGATGTGCATAGACGAGTACTGGTACAGTTTACATTTTGAGTTCTAAAACAATCCTGTTTTTATAGGTTACGTATCTATATGTACATATGTTAGGTGATTCATTGTCCTTCATATAGGCTGGTTGTCCCTTTCCTTAAAAAGACAGTTATACAGTTTAATTTAAATAAGTATAAAGGTAAAGGTGCTTTATTTAGTCACATATACAATACAGTACAGTGAAATTTGTTCTCTGCATTTAACCCATCCTAAGTATTAGGAGCAGTGGGCAGCCGCAGTGCAGCGCCCGGGGACCAACTCCAGTTGTTTTGCCAGTGGAGGTCAATGTCACTGACAGGAGAAAGCGCCTAACATACATGTCTTTAATGGTGGGAGGAAACCCACGCAAACACGGGGAGGACATGCAAACTCCACACAGAAAGGCCCCGGGTCGGCCGGGGTTCGAACCCGCGACCTTCTTGCTGCCACCGTGCTGCCCTTACTGATTGTAAGGAACAAAGCATTTATAGGAGACCAGCTATCTCACACAACAACAACCCATTTTCATTCATTCAGATATCATTCAAATATGAGGTAAGAGTTAATTAAAGGGACCACTTTGAAAATGGCCATGCCTCAAAATTTTCTTGCCTAAATTTGGAGTATTATTTAGCCCCCCTACCAAAAAGCTATGCCAACATGGTCGGTATGAATGGATGCCATCAGGTTGTCTAGTTTCAAAAAATACACTATCTTCCTGCTAGATTAAAAAATCTCCACAGCCTCTTAAAAACAATAATGTCGGCCTCCAATTATTATCACTTGGAGGCACCACTGCTTTACAGCGCAGTCAGATCAGCCAATTAGAATAGCTGGCTACGTGCCGGTTATACAACCAGAAAAGTGAGTTGTATTTTTACACCTAAAAACTTCTATCTTTTGTTGGGTTAAGGGTTAGGTTGGGGTTAAGACTTGAGTCTTGAATGCTAACAACATAGTCTTTTTCCTGATTTAAGAAAACTACCGTGTGTGGGGAGCTAAGGAGAAAGATCTGGCTCATTGTTTCAGTGTCAACGACTTCACCATTAGCAGGATAATCAAACCATGTACTGCTGTACAATATAACATTTACTGTACAGAGACCTTCATCTTTACTGTTATAGTGTGATATGTTTTCAATGTGTAAACACCACACTGTCCTGACAGGAGAGTCAACTCAATCCATAGCACTGCTCTGTTCTGGTTCTGTAAGTCACAAACTATTCAGGATATCTGGTATTATCCATCTCATGGTGGACAAGGACTTCACAATTGATGACCCTGAGTCCTGCAAAACGTGCAGTATAAATATGCAGAGCATCATTAAATGTATTAAAGAGAGAGCAGCTCTTTCTCTTCAAGATGAAAAAGTGCAATAATATAAAAAGGTACATTTAGTGTCATTCCACTGACCTTGAAGATGTACTGTGCTGTGTAACACAAAGCTCTTATTCAAAAAGTAATAAAATTTATGGCCTTTTAAATAGAGGCCATAAAGGACCAGACTCTGCTTTTATTATTTTTAACAAATCTCCACAAGTGAAGTTGTGTGTTAAATGAAATAAATTATATCAAATAAATTACCAGTTATGAAATATAGCCAAGGTAAAATGTGTCTCTCTCATTAATAAAGGGTGCTGCATAACAAACACAGACAGAATAATGTGTGTGCTAATTAAAATTATATAATATTTTTTCTCAAGCATTCATCAGTCATTCAAAATGATAATGGAAAATAATGGAAATATTGTCAGTATTTAAGTTGTATTTCATAAGTATCACTGGGCAGAATTTGGGAAGGAATTGATGTAGTTTACTAAATATTGTGAGAGGCTGTTGCATCATGATCCTGCAAGATCTACAATGTAGTTATAAGACTTTCTTCATTCATAAACCTTATAACCACTCCTTCCAGCCAAAGCCCTACCTCTCTAAACTTGTCCATTCACATTCTCTACCTGTCTAGAGTCAAAGGCCCTCATACTTTTTATGTACTCCAGTCACCTGGCTCCCTCATCCATCTGCTCAACTGTTTCCACTTTCCCTCGTCAGCCCTGCAGTTAACTGGCCCATTTCGGCTCATTTCCTGTCAGATCACGAAGTTTCCATGTGCTTATTTTGGCTTTTAAGTCGATTCTTTCTGTCTGTCGACCTACCTGTACCTGGCTGTAAGCCTATAAATGTATACCTTCACTTTAACAACAAGTCATTAAACTCTACCACTCTGTCTGCACTGTCTGTATTCGGGTCCAATCTTGCAGTTGCTGAGTCATAACAAAATTGCATCTTAACTGCACCACATGACGTTTTGTCACTAAACAGTATGAAAACAGCATAGTTAGGAAATGTGCAAATCTACTGTCGTCAGCAGCATAACTACACTGACAGCACAGAGGCGTTACTCATGACAAAACCATGCGCCGCTGTTGGTT
This sequence comes from Cephalopholis sonnerati, assembly GCA_019142605.1. Taxonomy (NCBI): domain Eukaryota; kingdom Metazoa; phylum Chordata; class Actinopteri; order Perciformes; family Serranidae; genus Cephalopholis; species Cephalopholis sonnerati. The sequence goes on from JAGQAX010000010.1 coordinate 33,072,489, forward strand.
AAAGCTGCATTGATTGGAACTATATTTTGTTCATGCTAGAGAGGCTGTCTGTATCCAGTCCAAACCCTCCTGCCACAACAGATCAATAAGCCCACAGACAAATGACTACAGGACACTGTGCAAATTTTATTTTAGGAAACCATCTGGAAAGCTCGCACTGCTCGTGATAAATAAAACAGAAGATATCATGTGTGACAGGTTCTGGGAGAGGTGGGGTGTAACATGACAGGAAAAAAAACAAAACACATGTAACTGCTGCAGCGCCCTCAGCTTTGTGTTTGAGGGTGACAAGTTTGTGTTTATCAGGAACAGTTGTGCTTTACATCCACAGTGCTTCAATTAACAGTCGTGAGTGAAAACTTTCATTGATGTTCCCAATGAATTTCACACACTGCAGTGGATGCAGCTGAGTTAATCAGTCCCATTTTCCTTTTTTTTTTTTACTTGGAAATTAATTTTTGGGAGGTTTAAGGGATGGGTAATGGTTGGACACTGCACCCCAAAGCCCCCTCCTTGGCCACAGGCCCAGGTTAGTCTCACTGCTCTCATTAACATCTTTCCTAGCAGCAGAAGGCAGCTGTTTCAGCAAAAAAAGCTCGGAGAAATCCACTGTATGCTACCTGTCCTGCACCAAATTGAAAAAGACAAAGTTAGTGACTAGCTGGTGAGCATAGTGGAGCATTTAGCAGCTATAGAGTCAGATATTTCCCTCAGGAGCTGGTGAAGACCAAAACAGAGCTTGAGTTAGACTTATATTTAAACGTGCCTCTAAAGAGACAACAATGTAATAATAATAACAGGGTAGCCATAATAACTTTATGAGGTACTTCTATTTTTCTGCCACCTTGGGGACAAAACTTATACAACCTTAATTTAAAGACACCTCATAGTGCTTGATAAGCCATTCATTCTTTTGTGAAATGCCACCTCTGTGTCTTTAAAATAAAGAAAAAGATCTTTACGTGAAAGACATACTGGCATAACAGAAACTATGAGTGATAAAGCAGAAGGCAAATAAATTGTAAGACTGAATATGACAACAAAGCAAACTAGAGGGGCACTCAGAGAGCTCCAGAAAAGCCAAATGCTATATTTTGCAACGCTAATGAAAGCAAAAAATAAATTTGTGAATCAGTCTCGCAATTTAGATGCACTCCAAAATGTGATGAGTTTTTTCCATAGTCCTGTTGAGAAACAGATCAAACCGAAAACATAACCTTCTTGACAGAGGAATTAAAACAGGATATTTAAAAACGCAGAATTTAAAAACCGTATATGAGCATACATAATTTTGTCAACTTTTAAAGGCAGAATAATGAAACAGAATTATTGATTGGCGCACCTAACTTTAATTATATAATTTAATATTTTGTCATTAATGTTTTTAATTGTATAATTTATGTAAATTTAATGAATCACTTTAGAAGTCATTTTGAAAGGCAATCATTGACTTACTGATTATAATTACTGAAACAGTGCATAATAATAAGTGTGCTGTTGTGCTTCACAGTCACTTGTACTGCACATAGATTCTGATGTTTTTTTACATCATGATAAAAATAGTTAAAGAAACAAGGCTACAGAGCACATATAGTCTATGTATACAAACAGGTAGGATGCAAAAAGTAAAGTGATACAGTACATATATTCAAGTGTACTTCAGTGCAACTTTGAGGTACTCCACTTGAGTATTTCCACTTGAGAAAAGTCCATAATTCACATTGCTATGATATCGTAATGATCACAAAATGTAAACATTTCAGTGAGAGCCTCAGTGTAAGTCTTGTGGTGTCAGGAGACGCACTGATGCTGCTCTATTGAGTGGAATAGAGTAAACTGTTTTGATTTGGCATTTTCACACCAAATTAGGTTTTTATTGCTGTGCTAGTTCATTTCTGTGTTGAGGATGCACATCCACATCCGTGGAGAATCAAACTGCATTAACTAGGCTTCACTCAATTTGAAGAGAACAGCATTATGTTTTGCCTGATGCAATAAGGTTTGTGTTTGTTGCCACGAATGAGTTCAGATACGAAAAAACTGCATCCCTCTCAATTTCTCCAGATTACACTGTGTTGAGTATTACCGATCTAGTCAAGCTTCCCATCCAGTGCATGCTGGGATGGACTCCAGCCCCGCCTGCCCCAGAGAAGGAACAGATGGGCAAAGAAAATTAATGAGTAAATGAATGAGGAACTGCAGGTATGCCTGACTGCGCTGCTCACCTGCTGATCACTGATTCTTAAGATCTGAAGGAATATTGTTTTTTAGATTTTAAATGTATCCATTGTTTATCCAAAAAGCTGTCAACTGTAATAACTTTTTAACTTTCCAACTGCTGTTGTAAAAACATGCTTTTAGAGAAAGGGGTTTCATGACCAGTACATACATGTAAAAATATACTACTAACAAAGTAATGTTGATAATTTCTACTATTTACATTTTTCTTTCAGGGAACTGGTTTTGCTGTTACCCACAAATAATGTTATACACTTTAGTGTTAAGTGTCTGTTTGCAGCAAGGCATCCATAATGTACATGTGTTCCATCCAACATCTGCGACAGTTGTAATCCCCAGACGCACTTACTACTGACGTCATGCAGCCTGTCAAGCACATGCAATTTCATTCTCTATAACTGCCACCTGTCATTTTGCAATTTTCTGCTATTCACAAATATCTCAATGCTCCTACGTAGGACTGAAGTGACTACATGCAGACTAAGAGACTTTGTGTTGTAATAACCCATAATGACGGTAATCATTCTAAGAGCATTTCTTTTTTTTGTGTTGTTGAGCAGCAGATAGCATCCAGCTAATGTTGCAATATCGCCCCCCTCTGTAAAATAGTATTATGTCGGTCAAACTGGTGAATTTTTGCATCATATTCTACAAAATTATAGTCCTGTTGAGCGTGGAAATAATTTGGCAACATTAAGTCTTGTCTTAAATTTGGATTCCCAGTACTCCCAGGAATGGACCATGTTTATCCATAAGATGATATATGCAAAAAAAAATTATTATATTGATAAAGACTGCATTAAAGTATGTTACTGCAGTACCGGCAGTAGAAATGATTATTTATTCATGTCTGCTCAGATAAGTGTGTGTTAGAAATTACATCCCAATGTAAATTAACATGTCAGTTTCATAGCCTTATGTGTGCTGTACTGCTACAAGTTTAGTTATTGATAAGTTAATAAGTTCAGGTGAAAATTAAAGATAACAGTGACACATGACAAAGTAGAATTTGAGCATGGTAATGTGTGTGTTTGTGTGGAGAACCTGTGATGCTGACAGTGTAGAGACTACTTCTGCATGATACAGGTTTACTTTTTCTCTTAACTGAGTCCAGTCTGCATAAAGCTGTTAATATTTTATGTAATAAGTCACTATTTTCAAGCCAGGATTATTCCATTGAAGCTATAACTTTTGCAACAAACAAACACATAAATAAAGAAAAAGGCAACAGAATCCTTAAAGTATGGTGGCTGAATCAACTTTTCTTTCACTTGTTTACTTTTCTTTTCTTAATTCCTGAGGGCTGGTCTTTGTGTCTAGCAGCGCCAACAATGCCCCAGGTAGTCCTTGCATCTGGCAGGACTGTCAACACCCCACGTATGGAGCCTTTGTGTCTGGCAGTGCAGGTTCCTTTCTCTTGGTTGTGTTCAAATGCACTTGGTAAATGGACTTGCACTTATATAGCACCTTTCTAGTCTTCTGACGACTCAAAGCACTTCTTACCCTTCAAGTCACATTCACCCATTCACACACACATTCACGCACTGGTGGCCAAGGCTACCATACAAGGTGCCACCTTCTACACAGCTTTTAACACACTCACACACCGATGGAACAGGAGCAATATGGGGTTCAGTATCTTGCTTTATCTTAGTTGTGGACTGGTGGAGCTGGTGTTTAAACTGCTGATCTTCCAATTAGTGGACAACCCGCTCTACCTCCTGAGCCACAGCCAAACGCAGTCTGTCTCGTTACAGCAGTAGAGACTCCCACTGATACCCCTTTTTAACCAATTAGTTCTGGTTCTTGAACTAGATCCATTCAGAACTCTTGGAGCCTCGGTACTATCTAGCAAACTAGATCTTGTTTCCACCATCAGAACCATTGTAATCAAGGATGTGTCACCAGTGGAGGGTGTTGCACAATGCAAAGCTGAAGTAAACAGTAGTAGTAAGAGGGCAGATTGCACTGAGTACCTGCAAACATCTGTTCTGTTCTTACAGATATTTGTTTTATCCAAAAACAAGCATAGACCAACTATTAATAACACTACTGCATGCTGTTTTTTCGTAATGATTTCTAACTTAATGTCTAATGTTGCCTTCTCCATCCTGTCTTTCAAACCTGGAGAATATAACATTCCCACTGATGTCGTCACCGTTCCCAATTTAGGTTAGGAAAAAACCTGCTAAACTTTTGTTACAGCTGGAAGCCAACATCTCAGGTTCCAAACTGATTCCATGTTTTGGTGGGTAGGGGTATGAGTTGTCTGGGGTCTGCACAGTCAAGAATGAAACGGGCGCCTCTGAAGCTCACAAATGAGCATGTTTTATCTTGTTAATTCAAGGTAAAAAAAAAAAAAAACCCAACAACTGTAAAACAATTTCACAGGTAATTATGCTATGCTGAGCTAACCAGCTGCTACCCTACAGACATGAGAGTGGTACCTCATCTAACTGTTGGCAGGAAAGAAAATTAGCTCATTTCCAAAAATTTGTTGAGTTATTCCTTTAAGATTGCAAACACAGCAATAGTGATATAAAGTGGTGATAAGCTAACATGCTAATAATATTTCCTCCTGCTGCCATCTTTAATAATGTGCTATTTCTTCAATAGTGCCAACGGATGTTTCCTGGGTTCAAATAACCCGTGATGTTATTTAGGCACAATTTATAACTGAAATTTGGGAGACACTGACACTGACAGCAGACCAAAAATAGAATCCACATTCATGAGTTGTTTTTAGTATCCCAGGCAGGACCCGTCCTGGGTCTCTGGCCACCCTGGATCCCCAGAGAGTGGACGTCAACCAAACCACACAAAGCCAGCATCGCAAAACCAAAGTGATGTGAGGAAGCTCCAGCACCACAGCAGTCCTCTGAACACACTGAACCACCTTTAGCACCAGATTTCTTACACTTGACTGCTTTGAAGTTAAATTCACTAAAATAAAAACCTTGACATAAGGTTAAAAAAATGTGCTCAGTGAGATCCTTCACACTCACTGATGTTGGGTAACAAAGGTTTTTAAAGAGTAAAGCTGTTGAAGGTTACCCAAACTGCTTCCAAAACAACTTGGTCATTAGGAGCCTGTTTTAACAAGCATGTATATACATATATATATTTGTAATAACAAATCCCTCCTCATTTCACACAGGCATATAGTAGAGCCAGCTATATCAAACACTGAGAAAAAAAAACTTGTCAAATGTACATAATCTATTGACAATATGGAGAACATGTTTGCACCTTTGCAAATGAATAAACATGATGCAAGAGTGTGTTGATCATTACATAGATTCATTCAAGTGCTGCAAGACTTTCTGGCAATTTATAAAGGCAATAAAATTGTATAAATCTATAATTACATAGAAGTCCAATAATTAATATAATCCTTCTCCTGTAAATCATGTAGGCTAGATGATTGAGGGAGCTCTGCCTCTCTCACGCACAGCCGCTGATCACACACCCATGAGTCCCGTTCTCAAATGCATAAACATTTGCCCACTCTTCCGCTTGAGCTATTTGAAAACCATGCTGTTGAATTAAATGGAGTGTGCTTCACTATTAAACTTCCACCCTCAACTAATGCAAGCTGTGCACATATTGTAATTTCACATCCCTTTTAAAAACTCAGTGCTTGAATACATTTATTGACTTTTTTAATCCATTATAACTCTGCCTCTTGCTTTGTTCCTTTTTACCACAAAATTAAAAAAAAAAACCTTTCACCTTTATGCCAAGGACTAGGAAGTAATAATTCTTTTATCTTTAACTTAAAGCTTGCCACTGAATGCCACAGAATTGTTGGTTCAACTGAAATGACTTAAAAACTTCGCAAAAGTGAAAATGTGTGTGCCGCTAAGGTTATGGTTTTATTAGCAAAAATTAGAAGCCTGTACAGGCAGTTGGTTATTGTTGTCAAAATTATTAGAACATGAAACACAAGTTAGAAACACAGCCAACAGTGTGATAGCCCTTACAGTTATTATATGAGTAGCCAAACTGTGCCCTGACAGTAGTGATTTTTAGTGGTAGTGTAAATGTATACAACAGATTTTCTGCCAATTCGGCCCTTAGCTTACAAAATATGTCGATGGCAGACAAAGAAAACAAACAAAGACAGATGTAATGATGACTTTGCAGACAAACTTTGTGTAAATACAAGAATTATTCAGTCAATGACGACAGCGATAATAACAGCAAGACTAGTTTTTCTGGAAGGTGAAGATTTGTTTCAGTCTGGGCCGCTGTGTGGTCAACTAAAGAAACCTGCTCTCTGTCACATAATGGATGCAGCAAGGAGGACTACAGATTTCCTGTGCACACACTTATTGACTCTCTTCAAGGAAAGGCAGCAAACATTTGCCCAAAAATCGATAGATTTGTCGCTAGGCTCCTTTTTTTTTGAGAGAAAAACAAATGTTGTGACACAGGTGCTCATTTGGCAACACTGGGGTGGTTTCAAGTGTGCCCCATTGGGTCGCCTGTTGCATGTGTGACTTTCAACCATGTTGCTGCTGCTGCTTGGGATGTATCTATTTCAGAATATGTCACCTGCTTCTTCTAAAGGGCAACTTAATGGTGCCTGGTAATAATTTAGACCAAAGGAGTAGGTTTTGTTTCAACATTGTGCAGGAGCATGGAAATTTTGTGCATCCTGGTTAATTTTTCTGCATCAGTTCATGATGTGAATTTCTTCAATTTCACCAAAATAATAGTCCTCAATTAAATTTATGTTTTTATTTTTGGGAGGGGCAGGTGTGAAATGTACATGTTCTAAATATAGAGAGGGATGTGTCTTCTGCATCCCCCCAAAATCTACATCTATAAATAATTCTTTTTAAACCACAGCACCCCTTCATCATAATTTTTCATGATGCCTCACACACTGTATCTGTGACCTAGGTGACTCCATGAATATTTGTTGTGAGAATTGATTGTAATAAACTAACAAAAGAAATGACATTGACATACAATTAACTAAAAAAAAAAATTAAGGCAATCCTGTGAGTCTTTTATAATCTGACAAACTCAGTTAGTTTAGTACAGCCAACATGATTTGCTTTGACCTTGAAAAAATTAATTAAGTTTATCAACTTAATATTTATTCAAAAGTTGTGTTGATATTTAGTGGTCAGCTATTTTACTTCAGACATTCTAACTTATCATTTTCCATCTTATTAAAAAATGACTGACTGACTTCTTAGAATAAGCTGTCAACTGATGAAAACACGTTGAAACAAACATAATTCTTTTTTTATAATGAAAAAAATCTTTATTTGAAGTGTTATCCACTAACTCCTCAGAGTATCTATTAGTGTGTAATATATTTGGTTTTAACGAGGACAATAGAGGCCTATTCTCAATTACTAAAACAAGAAAAGACAGCAGTTTTAGGCTATGTTGCCATGCAGATATGCAGATAAATATAAGACTTAAAATCAACAATAAATAAAAATAATGTATGCCAAACAGTTAAATGTATTTCTCTCATATTCTTTGTAAGTAAGATTAGCTTGCAATTTAGGTTTCATAGGACAAAAGACAAAGAAATATGCAGCGGAGTAGTGGAGCGGTTAACAGTACATCTACCCATCAGCCAAAAAGCCATTGCATATACATATAAGAGAATCTACCCACTCCTTCTTGGTGATTTTACCATCTTCCTTGCAGTATATCCATCTAATCAACTGCTGCTACGCCACTGGAAATACACGTATTGCGCACTGATTCTGTTTTTCATATAGCTCCCTTTGTTATCTTTCCCCTAACTTTATGATATCCAGCTCGTCCTCCAGGAAGAGCACTGAGCCATTGCTGTCATGCTGATTGACCACGTCACTGAATTGCAGTTTCACCATAGTGGCTTGCTTGTTTCCTCTGTTTTGTCATATTTGAAAACATAATACAGCAACATGTAAATGTCCCCTTATTACTTACGTGTTGACATATAAAAATGTAGGAAATTAGCTAATTATGTGGCATGCTTGTCTCGTCTTTAAGGCACCCCAGGGTGTCACATCAAATCAACCACTTCTGGAACAACTGGTTTAGACAAGCACAATTTGTTTGACAAAAAAATCTCAAGTCTTTTTTATATGCTTTCAACTGAATCTGTCAGTCCTCATCAGCAGATGTCATGAAGAGCTCAGCTGCCATCATGTAACCTACAGCTGAGCTATCTCCATGACAAGCTGGCAAACTCAATGTGCTGTCGAAGACCTCGAAAGTGGCTGAAAGCTCTCAAGAAAAAAAAGAAACAACATGCTGGCTTTGACCCAAAATCTAAATTTTTATTGGCAAGAACGAAAATGACCATAAAATTTCACGTGCAATTATTTTAATTTCAGAGGTTATACATACTGTCCAATCATATGTGACCACAACCTGCTATGTTTGGCACTCATTCCCTCTGCATGATTCAATGTTGGGCACTGGTCCTTGCTGCTGCACCTCCTCTTTATACTCCCTTCACCTCTCTAGCCTCCTCCTGCATTAGCATTTAGATTTGTGTGATTTCAGGATGTTTCTCTCAATGGGTCTATTCAATTGTTCTGTATCTAAGGCTGCACCGGAGGGCCGTGAGCTTAGAGACAGTCTCTGTCAAGCCTTTTTGAAATTTGTGTCTAGTGCATTTTTAAGGGCAGAGCCACACTGCCAAACTCGAAACGATTGTTGCAATAAATGGTTAAAACCTTCATGTAAGTGTCTTGGCTGAAAATTATTCAAGTGAAGGTCTCGTCCCCACTCCCATTCTGGCATGATGTCAAATCCTGCCCATTATGAGACATCTAAGACCTTAAAGATGTCTGGTAAAAGGACAGTGAAGCCCTTTAGGCATCATGTACGATCAATACTCTTTTCAGCTGTTTGGTGTGTGACATTAGCAGATCAGTGGAGCCATGAAATAGAAAGCCAGAGAGTTCAGCTCATGCTGTTATCCACTCTCCGGTCCTATAAGTGATCCTCCATGTTCCTCCCAATAAGTCACTGACTCACTATCTTTATTTTTCTTCTTCAGGCGCCAATGCAGTAAGGAGAGGAATCAGACAAAATAAAGCCTTGTAACAGCAGGAACCCTGACAGAGGCGTAGTGTGTAGCCTCTGGTGGAGTGCAGCACATGCAGGCAGTCAAGCTGTCTCCATGTAGCCAGCTGTTTCACACTCCCTCTTAATCTGTATGCAGGCTCATTTAGCAACTGGCTGCTGTGGATTTGGTTGTCTCCAGAAGAGTCATTGCTGTGAAGGTCAACTAAAATGTGTGCCCTTGGGAAGCCCCAAAAATAGATTGGAGTCAAACCCTAGAGTCCTTTTATGAAAATGCTTGTGAGATAGTGGAAGGCAACAAAGTGCATTTATTAAAGCACTGTACATACTCTGTTAATATCATTTAAACAGCACACAGTCTCTTCAGAGTGTTGCACACAAATAGTTGAATAGTTCAAACCCTGCTCACTTTTTCGACTTGGCACAGCTGGCCAGTCACAGTATGAAGCAGATGTTAATGTCGGATTTTTGGTTTTGGGAAGCCACAGAAATTGTCAGACGCAGCCCCTAATCTGACTTCAGAAAGGTGTGTGTGTGTGTCTGACAAGCACTTCTAACAGGCTATACTGGCGCCTTTAGCAGTTGCACCAAAAGACATTTTCCTCCTAAACTCCTGAGATGAATTCATTTGAATAATAGTTTGAGGCCGAAGGAGGTACATTTGTTCAAAATGGCAGAAAAAAAATAGAATTTCTTGTTGCAGAACTTTACTTTTTCTTCTTCCCCACTCCATAATCATCTTACAACCATCAGATTTATCTTAAGACCTTTTGGAGGGGGCCCGATCAGTGTTGCCAGGCTGGGCAGCTTCCCACTAAACTGGGCTACTTTTTCCCTTGCTTGGCCAGATAAAAATGGTTTTGGATGGCTTATGATGGTTTTAGTACTTTTTGTACCATTTAGCCACTTTCTCCAGTAAGAAAAAATAAGGCTTTTTGAGATTGACAAGGCAGGAAGTTTAATAGACTTTTTTTGTGTGCACAGTGCTCATTAATCACCAATGATATTAACATCTTCATAGTAAATGTGCTGGGGTTAGCTCAACGGCTAATTTGCACCCATAGTCCTGCCACAACTGTAACTGTAGGAAAATGTAACACAATCCGATACAATCAGACAAATGAAAAACACTACAAACAAGTTAATCTATGAAAGCAGCATGTCATTATTAAGTGTATATCTAAGTAGGTTGCCCTCTATCGCCCCTCTTATTCGCTTTGGCCATAGAGCCATTAGCTGAGGCCATAAGGGTGACACCCACAATACGTAGTTTAGAAATTGGACAGTTGTGTCATAAAATAACCTTATACGCAGATGATGTTTTGATCCTTTTGACCCACCCTGAAACATCAGTACCAGGTCTTATTGATGTGATTGACAGATTTAGTTGCTTTTCTGGTTACAAGATCAATTTGGCCAAATCAGAAGCCATGCCCCTTGGCACCCTTTCAAAAATACCAACTATCGTACCTGCCTTTCCTTTCAAATGGTCTCCTAATGGGTTTGTGTATTTGGGAATTTTTATTACTCCATCCTTTGACCAATTATACAAAGCCAACTTCATACCCTTATTTTGTAAAATTAAGCAGGACTTAGAGCGATGGACACCACTTCCTGTCTCCTGGTTAGGACGCATTGCCCTGATCAAAATGAATGTGTTACCTAGACTACTGTACCCTATTCAAATGATTCCTGTTTTGTTTTCCAAACGGGTCTTGAAGGATGTAAATGGGTGGCTCAGCTCTTTTATTTGGAACAAGCGTAGACCCAAGCTTAAGATGGTAGTATTACACCTACCAAGCTCAATGGGTGGCTTGGACTTACCTAATATTAAATTGTATCAACTTTGTGCCCACTTAAGATTTATTAACGACTGGGTTAAAGTTAGAACTTCAATCTGTACGGATATCGAGGCAGCTTTATCACAATGCAGATTAAGTGATTTGCTATTTTTTAATAACTTTAAAGAAATTAAAGCTTTTTGTACAAATCCTGTAACAATGAATACTCTAAAAGCATGGAGGCTTGCCCGCCGTCTTGAGGGAAGGTCAAATAAAACATCTATTTTCACCCCAATAATAAACAACCCAGCTTTCCCCCCAGGCTCTTTAGACCCTGGTTTTCGGCAATGGTCTAATAAAAACATCAAATCTCTCAAGGACCTTCTCTCAGATGGTAAGCTTATGTCATTTGAACAACTCACTAATAATTATAAATTGGGCAAACAAGATTTCTTTCGCTTCTTGCAAATAAGACATTATATTACCCATAGCACAACCCTTATTGATTACCCTGAAATATCTGCTGTCGAGAAAATTCTATTCCAGCAACAGTTGAAGGTATCTTTGAGTTTATTTTATCGTGTGCTTATTGGTTTATCTTCCACTGATACTCAGAGGATCAGAGGCTTGTGGGAGAAGGAGCTGTCTGTGACCATAGATGAAGGAAAATGGGACACTATTTGGGCTCTTGCTAAAAAGATTTCAATTTGTACTCGGACAAGAGCATTACAACTTAAAATTCTACACAGATTACATATATCTCCTCATCGCAGACATCTCTTCAACCGCTCGCTCTCCCCTTTGTGTCTCAAGTGCAAAACCGATGTGGGAACTTTAACTCATTGTTTTTGGTCCTGTCATAAGCTTCAAAGATACTGGGTTGAAATTATAAGTGAAATGGAGAGAATTTTTCATGTTAACATAGACATGGATCCCACATCCTTGATCCTAGGTCTTTCAAGTGACCATTTAAAAACAGCAGCCAACAAAAGATTGTATAATATTCTAACATTTGCAGCTAGGAAAAACATTCTTTTGCACTGGGTTAATGACAAGGCTCCCTCTATTTGTGGCTGGCGTAAGATCATTTTCGATCTGATCCCCCTGGAATATCTGACCAACGTCATACATTACAGTGTAGATCAATTCTACAGAGTATGGAGCCCATTTCTGGACTATATCGGACCAGACCTCTCCTCCTTTCTACTAAAAGGACTGGTGTGAGCGACATCTGCCTACTTTAAGCCTGATCCATCATAACATTGATCCATCACCTTTTGTATTTCTCCTATATCATGTTATCTTTATTGAGAGCTGCTGTACTTGTTTTGTGTCTTGTTATGTGTCTAATGTTCGTAGACACTGTCTGATTTGTTGACTGGAAACAAAACTCCAATAAAAAAAAAAAAAAAAAAAAAAAAAGTGTATATCTAAGTAGATTTTAACCATAATTTGAATGTCAAATGTGTTGGATTTAGCTATGAGGGGCAGGACTGAATTATTTTCCATGCACCAACATTTAGGAGAACTAGGGGGGCTGAAATGAAAATGTGAAACCCCAAAAACGCAAATGGCCCTACATAGAGCCAGTGTTTGATTTGTCTATTCTGGGCCACTGTAGAAACAACATGGTGAACTCTGTGGAGGAGGACCTACTCTGTGTAGATATAAATGGCTCATTCTAAGGTAACGAAAACACGGTTCTTATTTTCAGGTGATTATAAACAAATGTTATACTTATGAATATTATGCATAATTTCTGCAATAGATACCCTTCAATCCCACATACTGAACCTTCAAATCAGATTTTTAATTGCTGTGTGTTGTGCAGTTCTTTACATCCACAGGTAAAGTGCTCCAGAGAGTTAATTAATGATAATCAGATAGGTTTAAGGCACAGACTAGGCTGCTTTATCCCTAACCACTGGACTAAACTACAAAAGGTACGCTCAAGCTCCACCTCAACCAGCTACAACAGTGAAGAATGCAAAGTGATGCATCTGAAACAATTTAAAAATGTCCCGCATGATAACAATCACCAGAAACATTTCTCATACAGAACAAATACTTTTATTTTTGATACTTAAAGTAGAATTTTGATCATGAGTTTTACTTTTCGTGAAGTGTTTTTTAAAGTGAATTGGTGCTTTGACTTAAATGAAGGATCTCAGTACTTCCTCCATTACTGTTGATGATAACCTATTTAAAGGTCCAGTATGTCGGATTTAGTGGCATCTAGCAGTGAAGTTGCAGACCTGAAACTCCTCCCGTGTACAGTGGCTGATGCAAAAACACAGCTGGCCCTATTTAGAGCTAGTGTTTGGTTTGTCCATTCTGAGCTACTGTAGAACAACATGGCGCACTCCGTGGATGAGGACCCGCTCCGTATTCAGATATAAACAGCTCATTCTAAAGTAATGAAAACACAACATTTCTTATTTTCAGGTGATTGTAAATCAATAAAAACATAAACATTATTATCCTTTTCTACCAATAGATGCACATTGGGTCTTTAAGTGTTCAACAATAACAGAGTCATCCGGATCGATTTTCACCATCTCGTAGCTAAGAATATGTCAATACAGAACTACAGTCTCCTGCTTATATGAAATATAAACGTGTGGCCATGGGATCGATGCTAACTGTATTCTACCAGATGAGGGCAGTGTATCACAGCTCTGCTGCACAGCCTGAAAGCTGTGTGTTACTCTAGCACATTCTGTACACTGAGGAGAGCCCAGCCTGTGGTGAATGTTGGAAACGGATCGAAAACCTGCTTTGAAGCATCATCTTGAGTTATTACTGACATCAGGAAGAACAGTGATACGGCGGGTGCTAACACTTTTATATCTGCTGGCTGTTATAGCCTGGATGTGCTTGCCAGTGTATTATACACTGTTACCCCTCCTCCTCCTCCTCTTCTCTCTCTCTATCTCTCACTGAGTGTTTCTGTGATATGTGAATTGTCTCACTTCTTCTATGCACAGATGTTGTGTTGTGTAGTTACTGCCTGCCAAATGACTACCAAATGTATGCAGAAGTAGGAGCACAAACAGATTTTCAACAAATGAGTGTTTCCTGGTTTTTGCACGTGAGCTTTGTCTGCCTTAAACACATTGCTTTCTGAGTAGCAGCGCCTTTGTAAAAAACCTTCCAGCACTGTTTTATGTAAGCAGATTCATGCACATACACTACCTAGACAGACAAGTAATTGAGGGCATATTGAGCATCTCGACTCCTGTCTATGAGATGCTGCATGGATGAATAAATAATGGAACGTCCTTTCAAGTGCATCTTTGAACAGTGCTGAAGTTTTTAACCCGCTGAAACCTGGAGACAGCTACAGTCCCCCAGACTATAAACCTCTTATTCTCGCTGCCTTGGCCCTCCGCCTTTCTCCTTCAACACCCCCACCCTCTCTCTCTCCGGCATAATGCCCCCCACTGGGTTTTCTTTCATCAGGGTGAAGTATCAGTGAGACGCAGACACAAAGGTCTCTCACACACATGCGCAAACTTACATAGAGGCATGCATAAATATAGCAGACACTGCACTTTTGTTGCTTTGAGGGCCAATTTTTGTAAATGACACAGAGACACAGCTGCACCCTCCACAACCCATTTATTTGTGTCTTCATGAGCACATTTGTCACATTAAGAAGTGATATATGGGACTATAAGGGTTAAAATTCTGGTCTAATTCTAGCTGCATCTATGAAAAACAGCTGAACTGTGTTGCATAAGCAATGACATTGACAAGTAGCAGCCATTCAGATGAGTGGGTGAATCATATATCATTGTTACTTACAGCTTGAGCTTCAACCTGGCCTCCCAATTCTCCATCCCAAATCCTATCACAGCGGTGAGTGGTGATCTTGCAACTCAGACGAGAAAGGCACTGGATAAAATGTTTGATATATGACTCTATTCCATCAATGTCCTCACATCATTACAGAAATATTGCCACAAAAACACATTTATCAAAAGCATCAAATCATCTTTCTGCTCTGACATGATAAAACCTTTACTTTTCTGT
Organism: Cephalopholis sonnerati; assembly: GCA_019142605.1. NCBI lineage: Eukaryota > Metazoa > Chordata > Actinopteri > Perciformes > Serranidae > Cephalopholis > Cephalopholis sonnerati. The sequence goes on from JAGQAX010000010.1 coordinate 33,087,593, forward strand.
GAGGAGCTATAGTTTAAACAGTCTTCAAATAATTAGTTACTTATTTTCTGTCAAAAAAGGCAGACACAGGGGAATACAAGAATCCAGGTGAATGCTCTGACACATAAAACCATTTCTAAGGATCTATTCCTGGATATTTTTTTGACGACTTGAGTGTTTCGATTTTATTCATTCAGACACTGTACCTTTCTGTTTATCTGGCAGAGGGATTTGGGGCCATCATGACCAGATTGTCATCAGTAGTCTAGAAGTAAGATACAAAAGTCAGGTAGACTGACCTTGGTTTGGTGATCAGACTTACAGCTCCATTTCAGAACTAAGTAAAACAGCTTTATAAATGCTGCTGCCTCCGCCTGGAGCTCTCTACAAAGGGATATAAAATTGCAAAATGTGGTCTTTCTCAGAAAATCTCTTCGTCTGGCTGCTGATGTTTGGGGGTATTTTAGAATCTTGATGTGTTAACCTTACTGTGTTTCACTAAGTTTTCTATTATTTTGATTATCTATTTTATCATCATCATGATTAGTAGCAGTATTTATGGCTTTAGACAGCACTTAGGTTGTTTTAAAGTGCAATTCGGGTTTATTTTAGGGTGGAAATTTTGCATTGCATTTGTGTTGATTTGTGATTTTGTTGCATTTAGCCTTCTGTGTTATCAGTCTTGCCTTTTTGACTGCACCTTGTCATTAATCATACCTATTTTGGCCACGACACTTTTGAAAAAAAGATTTTTAATCTCATTAGGATTTCCTGGTTAAATAAAGGTGTGATTCAATTTAAAAAAAACTGAGCCTGAGAGAATTCAATATAAGGCCTACCTAAATAAGTAAAGCATTATGAAACAAACAATCATATGAATACATAGAATAAAATTTGTTACAACTAATAAGTAATAAAATAGGCTAGTTTGATCAAATTTGAAAATTAATTTAATCATGTTAATTTTCATTCATTCATATCATGTGAAAAGTGTTCACTTTTATTTCAAAAAGCTCTCTTTCAAAGTTTGTTTATTATCATTATTTTTAATTTCATGGGACCAAAGATGCTCGATAACAATTATCAGTTTATCATTGATCTCTGGTGTCACCTTTCATTGCAGTGAAGTCATCACCAGGTACCGCCCCCCCTCACCTTTCAGCCAATCACATGTGCCCTCAGCCTCCCAGCGGACTGACCCTGCTAGCTAGCTTAGCTAGTCCAATTTAGCTACAACAATCAAAGATAGAGACTCAGGCTGTGTCTGAAATCACTCTCAAATAGAGACAAGTGAATGTGAGATGAATTTTGGATAGCCTCTGTGTGTTTTTGCTCTACACAGAGTTGTGTTTCTGTCTCAGAGAACATCTTTAAAATGACATTGCTGCAAAGGTAACACTGAATTGACCGGCTAGCTAATTAGCTGCTATTTTATCGCTAGCTTTTTATTTGAATGCTGAGTTTGAGTTGACAAACCAACAAAGCCAGTTAGCTGGCTAGTTAGGTAGCATGTGTAGCGTTGTTAAGCTAAATACAATAATAGGTTAGTTACTGTACTGCAACTCTTTACTGTATTTAATTATATAAGTGGCTTTTTGCTCTAGCAAAAGCTAACTGGATAAATTTTGGTAAAGGTCGGTGACAGTAAGGCTGCTAAATGATTGGCTGAAAGGTGCGGGGGGCGGGCCCAGGTGACAACTCCCTGTCATGTAGAGTGGCACTGGGAAAAGGCTATAATAAATAAATAAATAAATAAATAAAATAACTTAATAAAAAAAGAAACTTTGAAATAAATATTTGACTAATGAAATATAAACCATTATCATTTCATTGTAATTATTTTACTTATAATGAATTGAGTTTTAGTAATGAAATTAAGTCACAACTAATTTGTTTGTTAATGTATTCAGTTTTTTTTTCTCCACAGATTATTCATTTCAGGAAAAAAAAAGAGGCCATAATTGTTGTTTATTTGAATTTTAAAACGTGTATACTGAACATGATGGGGGGCTTGATGAAAAACAAAGCAGAGAATGATTACTTTGAACCTTTAAACTCTTACAATTAAAGCCTAAAGTTCTGATGGACTTGCTCATCACTTGGTGTTATCAGCGATAGACTTGGACTGTGTTAATCAGGGATTACAAGACATCTTCAGGGGGTAAGGTTCTTACAGGGGGGCCGTGTGTCTGATTATTTATTGATCAGTTATTGTCTGCACTGTCATTCTGATTCATTAACTGGATCTTTTTGAGTTTCATGGTTGTCAATAGTTATTAGTAGCCTGTGTGTTGTTTGTCAGTCTCAGATCAGATGTCCTTTACCTGAGGCTGTCAAGAACTTATTCAAACACTGCAATGAAACAGTGTCTGAGCTCTGTAAGTAGCACATATCCTACATGTATTTTGCATCCAGGCTGAGACAAGTGATGACGAGTAAATGTGGCCTCATATTTTTTCATTGCATGATATTACCTGAAGGGACCACCTCCCTGTTTGCACCCCCACCCACCATCAAAGTAATCTGAACACTTATTCTAAGTAAAGATAGATGTAACAATAGTCTATTGAATTTTAAACACATTTAGGAGAGTCCAATGTGATTCAACCTCTAACCTCGCTGCCCCCCCCCCCCCCCCCCCTCTCTTTCTCTGTCTATCTCTCTCTGTGTCTCTCTCTCTCCCTCTCTCATTGCCTGAGCGCTGGAGTCGGAGGCGCTCCTCGGGTATTTGCCAGTGCGCACCACAGTATCGCTTCCCATCACACTATCCGGACTGTTGCTGCGCCCGGAGCACCTGCAGGCGCGGAGAGAGGAGGGGAAACAAGGGGCGAAGAAGAAGAAGGAGAAGTACATAGGGGACATTTAAGAGCGGAGGAAAGGAGAAGGGGCCGGACCGGCGGGAGGAGCGCACCATGGCCTCAAAGGAGACCACAGCGGCGGGCTTCGTCAACGTCAGCAGAGAAATCACAGGTGAGCTCGAACACGAGTTTTTCCTGGGAAGTATGTTGTAACCTCTCACTGAGAAGGGAAGAGGAGAGAGGGGATGTCTTTTAGGACGCATGGGGTTAGTTTGTCTTCACTCCGCTGCTCTTTAAATCTCTGCTTTCCGGTGCGTTTGATTTGAATGGAGTTACCACCGCATGCAAGTGCAGGAAATGCCTCCCAAGGCAAAACCAGAGTTAATGGCTGTTGAAGCTTGTGAAGATCGTAATTTCATCGATCTCGGAGCGGGAGCGTTCACTTTCCGATTGATTTGGCATAAAGATCCGCCGCGGAATTTATCGCGCACAGGGGTCCTGTAGTGCTGTCAGAGTTATTTTTAAGTGTTGCGGTGCATGTGTTCGCGTCATGGCTTTCATGTGCATTCATTAGGAGTTTTCATCTTTCTTTTCTCTCTGCGTGTGTGCGCGTGGGAGTTATTGTGCGACTGGGAGCGCTTTGCGTGCAGCAGGCAGCATGGGTTCATCTGCACACAGGCTGAGCCTCTCTTTGCTGGGGAAATTGGAGAGTGCAACACACACTCACACGCACATAAACACACTAACATGTTTGGATGATACAAGAAGATGTGTCTCTCACTGCTAATTATCCAGACGCGGCGAGTTAAATCCCGCTGTTTACCAGCTCAACCTGGTCAAGCTCCGTCTGTCTGGCCTGGTGATAAGAGCCAGGCGGCTTTAGGCCATTAAAACACCTGCCAGTGGAGGACAAGATTGGGAGGGGGGAGATGGGGGTTCATGATGGTGGGGTGAGTGAGCACATCCATCAAAGTGTCAAAAAGGCAGTGGGGACATGAGAGGGAATCGAAGTGGAAGAGGGGGGACTGACCCATCCTGCTTTTTCGTCTTCCCCTCTTCACCCCTTTGGGAGCAGATGCCGAGGTCACACCAGCAGGCCTTGGGGGCGCCGCAGAGTGTGTTAAAAGGTTTAAGCGATTGGGTCTTACCCAGCTTAACGTCAATAACTCTCTGTTTGTCTTCGGCTGATCCTTCCTTCGATCTGCCGGTGTGATCCCCACCCCACCCCGCTCCATCCCTGCCTCGTCCTCCCTGCTTGTGCTGCTGCTCACTCAAGTGTGAGAGCCAACTTCATGGCTGTTGCTGGATGTGGAAAGTGAGAATTATGGGTGTGCAGTAGTGAGAGTTGGGAGATTGTGACACAATGGAGCATCGTGACACAGCATGACGTGCCATATCTCCATCTGGTGGGCTCATATTTAGCATGGGTGGCCCCGCTTGAAATGTGGACTGTGAATATCACACAGCTTGCAGGCATATGTGCGTGTTTGCACTCTGAGGATATACAGTAGGTTGACATTGTGTTTGTGGGTAGAAGGCTGTATTATGTTGGTAACTGCGGAGGAGATGTAAATGGCGGAGGCCTCCGGTGCGGTTCACTGAGCTTCAGTAGGGCCATGTGGTGTGGAGTAGAGGCCCCTGAAGATTGCAGCTCAGGATCCTGTGGACGGTTCCATTGAGATGAGCCGTGCTGCTCCTTTCTTTCTCTGAGGCTAAAAATAGCCTAGTTATGAGTCCTCTTCAGCTAGAGGTTTTGTGTGTGTATGTGTGTGTGTTTGCCTGTCCTCAAGTTTGTGTCTTTGTAGCTGTCTACTTGTCTCTGTGACTGTTCACCCCTGTGCGGCTGTCTTTAAAGCAATAATCCACCAGTCTACGCTTAAGCTGAAGATCAAAGACAAAACACAGCAACTGCATCATCACCATCTACATGATGATTTTACTGGGATACAGGCACATTTTCTGATATACAGCAGCTGTATTCATACACTGTAGAACTCATTTAGATGGAAGATTTCAGTCACTGATTCAATTCCATATGACCAAAAAGTCCAAAAAGTGTCCAAAAACAAGTTTTTAATGTACTTTGATGCCCATCTTATTTTACTATCAAAAGTCACTATAATAGCAAAGTGTACAGTGCAGCAACATATTAATAGAAAACCCAAGAGAGTTTCTCAGTGAGGGTTTTTTTGGCTACCACAATCCTCAGCTGCTTTAGTGCTCCTCAGCATAGCCTGTTAAAGTGAGCACTCCACCGATTTTAGTATTGCACAACTATAGCATTGTCTGACTCACAATGGAGAGTAAAAAAGAAACAAAAAGTATAAAAATAAATGCAGCAGATCCAGAGATATGATCCCTACTCCGAACATTCTTCCTCCTTGTCAAAAGCGGGAGCTAACATTACCTACAATGTAACTCAACTGCTGACTGTTCGTTGGGGGGTTTTGGATGACAATGTGTGTTATTGTGTCAATCTGTTAGCTAATGTGGATGGTGACAGAGCTACAAAGGTCCAGTAAGCTCCCATCTTTCTAATTCCACCCAGCCAAATCTTGTTCATTTTCAGACTTTGAGTCTTCAGCCCTCACCGATGCTGCCTTAAGTGACATGCTCTAAAATTACTAGCTTGTTTGCAATCACGCGACTCTCATGATGCGCACAATTGAGAGTGTAGAATCCCTATGCTGTGTAAACTGGATAGAGGAAAGTGATTACATTAAAGGGCTGGATCAACCTGTAAGCAGCAGATGTCAACAGAAAATTGAAACTTATGTTATAGGATTCATACAAAATGAAGAAAAGTGATTTTTCCCTCAACTCGACAGATTTGCCCGGTGTGAATACAATCGTTGTTCCAAATATCCTTGACCTCCAGACCTTCTAACATCACTAACATTACACTATGAGTGGATGAAATTATAGAAGAGTCTAGTGGACTGTAACTGTTTTGTGTGCGGCTGGGTGAATGACTGAAATGACTGCTGTCTTGTTTTTGGCTGGGTGAGTAATGTGCTTGAGTACAACTGTCTTTTATATTTCAACTCTGTAAATGGATGCACCGCTGTCAGGCTCAAATTGCAAGGTATCGTTAGCTAACTTTAGTTGTGATTTTCTAACTACAGGGTCAACCGTTTCCAGAGGTCTGGTGAAACGCTGTTAAAAACTCTCTGTTGTGGTTAAAGACACAGGGAAGTTGTCACAGTACATTATAATTGCCTCCATTTTGAGGCATGATTAACACAATGCTTCAAAGTTTATGCTTGACATTAGTTGACTCCACTTCTCCAGACTGAAGACAAAGCTTTTTGATTCACACCTGCAGCTGTTTCTCTCTGCCTTTTTTTTTTAACTTCTCATTTTTTAAGTCCTACTATTTTTGGAACTTAAAGTGGCTCTTGTTTTTTCCCAATTTTCTAAATTGAAGCAACTGTAAACAGCACCATTCACAAGTATTTTTGCAGTGTTGGTAGTCGTTAGTCTCCTCCAGTTGCCTGCCTTCCATCTGGACAGCGCACTGATGTGTGACGTCATATGCAAAGAGACTATTTATCAGACTTCACACACCTCCCTCTGGAGCCACAGAAGGCTTTATACAGCTTTTTTCACTGTCGTACACCCCAAGACAAGTAAACAGACTTTGATGTGTGGAGTTCCCCTTTAAGTGTCTGAACCTGGAGGGATGAACGTCTTGGTTGAAATAACAATCTCTACTCAAGGACTGCTTACTTGCTTTTGACTAGGTCTGCAACAAACAATCATTTTCATGAATCCCTTGATAATCGCTTAATTGTTTAGTTTTTGAAATTAGGAAGTTAAGAAATAGTGAAAAATGTCCAGAGCAGGATTCAGGATCCCAAAATGATGACTTCAGGTTGCGGCTTTTATCCAATCACCTCTCAAAAATCCAAAGATATTCAGTTTACTGTCATATAAGGCTAAGAAAACCAGCAAATATTTTTATGTGAGAGGCTGGTACCAGTAAATTTAGCTTTAAGATGTTACTTTAATGATTAATAAGCAATTAAAATAGTCACAAATGAAAATGTCCATTATTCTGATCACTTTTAGGACTAATTGTCCATGTTGGCTCAGAGCGACTCCATTATTATTTTATATTTTATTATTTACATTATTCTGTCTGTAGCTTTCCATTAGTTTTATTTGTGTATTTAAATAATTCAAATTTGGGTCAAAGAATACATGTCTTAGCATCACAATGCTATTTTCCAGAGCCCTCCTAAAAACTCGTTTGTATGTAATCTGACGTAGGTCTCTACACAATGTAACTGCTCCATATAAACCCATAAACTGCTGTTGAAGCCACATTGATTCAGATCTGAAAGTCACACAACAACTGAAACAAACTAAACAAATGAGGCGGCAGTAGACCTGCAACTTCTGTGTGCTGTGAGGTAAAATCACTGTTTCTGTTAATGGAGTCTGGTAGCTTTAAAGAGGGCGATAAAGCAGCTTCAGATCCCTGGGGGAAAGAGCTGTCTTGCTCTAAGGTAAAGCAATAAAAACATTTAAATATAGTGAACACTTACTTGATGTTTATTATTTTTACGTTGTCCTTTTTTTCTGAGGCTAAAATACGTTTTGCTGCTGCTACAGTTCACAGCCACCAGACTCCTTTGACAGTTACAGTAATTTTACCTTGCAGAACCCGAGGAGTTGCTAGTCCACCATTGCCTCTGATCAGTTAGTTTGTTTGTGTGTGTGACCTTTGGAATAAAACCAATATGGCGCCATGGTAGTAAGCTACATTGCTCAGCTTCTGAGCAGGCTGAATGGGAGTTTCCCTTTGACAAACACAGAAGAGAATGCAAATGGACCAGCCCTTTAAATGCTGAATGTGACAGTTCAGTCTTGACCTTGAGCAACTATAACTGCTGACTATGTGTCAAATTCAACCATTTTTTTCGAGTTTTGATGATGATAGTGGAGAGCACTGTCTAACACTTCACCAAAATCTCCCATAGCTGTTAAGTTGGGTTGTGATCTTGTGATTTGTGAAGGTTGTATCATTCAAATATTATTCAAATCACGTCATTTTGATACACATCAAACGATTCAGTGATCCTTTATGCCCTGTATGGAAGCAGCTACATTCTGTATACAGATCCAATATGCTGGTATAGTATCAGTGCTGATACTGACCTCATCAAGCAGGTCAGGTATGAATCTGCTTTTTAGTCACTGCTGTTATGAAATTCAGTGTTTCTGCTTTTACACAGTCGCGCTGGGCTCTCGAAAGAATTTTGAGCACCACAGCAAGTCACTTAAACAGCATCGTCACAGCAGGAGCCCCACTGTTTGCTGTTCTGCTCTGTTCATTTGTTGTTGTGAGTGTATTTCACTTCATGAATAGTAACATCTAGCTTCCTGTTGTAGTTAAGAAGTTATATATAGTTATGTCCCCATGGTACCTTACACATAGAGGAATGAGATCAATCAGATCCATGCAGTGCGGTATAAAGGGGAGCCCTGGTATTGGTACAGCATCACCTAATATCCTGAATTGGTATCAGGAAAGAAAGAAAGATGCTTTCCTGATGTGTTTCCTCTCATTTATTTAGTTTTTTTCCTTTCATTTGTCACCCAGCTGCATATTTTTGAATTTATGGATTTCCCCCTTAAAAGCTTTTTACAGTGTTTCTGAGTTCATCTCAGGGCAGCGCTTTTCATTCTGTTATGTGTTTACATTATGTAATTGGCTCTCCTGTTTTACCCTTTTTTTACTCTGCTTTTCTCTCCAGAGAGCATCAGGAAGGTGCTGGACAAGCAGGCCATTAAGTTTGTGCGAGCCATCAAGCAGGACACCAGGAGCGGGAAATCAGAGGACAGGATTCTGGTGAGAGTCGCCAACACCCTCACAACCCAACCATCCCCCTCATTGTCTGTCACACCAGGTCACCTGAAAGAGATATTGTTGAAGTGAAAGCGCCTTTACTTGTGGGGTGTTGAATATGGAACAGAATGGCACTGGCTCCTTACAGACAAAGTGGAAATCAATGGGAGTTAATTGGGACAAATTGGAAGAGCCATAAGATGTCACAGATTACGCATCCTGAGAGACACAACAGACGCGTTGAAAATCAGGCTTAAGACAGATGCTGCCTAAGCAGAGCAAAGTGGACATGGCCTACTGAGTCCATCCTCAGAGTTTATTAGATGTGGCAGGATGGCCTTAATGCCACAGGCAAGAGTTTGGTGTGTGTATGTGTGCGTGAGACTGACATCGTGCACATACAGGGGCATCATTTATTGTTTTTTTTTTTTCTGTTATCTGAAGGAGACGCTTGTGAGAGTGTCTGCCAGAGGGTGTGTGGGCAGCCTGCGACGTGTTCAAGGAGCCTGTGCGAGCCAAGGCCACCTCTGTTATTGAGAAATTGTCAATTAGTCAGCCACATTAGTGACTGATCAGTTACTCACACGTAGTTGCTATGTGCGAGAGCGAGCTCATTTCCTCCCCTGAAGACAACAAAAAAGACAAGCTGATAAGCAAATCAAAACTATTAATCAGTACTTCTCTCGGTTTTCCGTCTCTGCTATTATTTCTCATCCTCATCTCCCCCCACGCCTCCTTCTATCTCCATCATTACCACCCCCCCTCTATTTTTGTCATCTTCTCTCTTTGTTTCCTCTCTCCCTCCCTCCTTATCTGTCCATCTCGATTATTCTCCCCGTCATCACCCCCCTCCCCCCCCGACCCCCACCACCCCAGTCGCCTTTCACTTTCTCTCCGTCTCTCCCCTTTATGCCCTTCCCTCTTCCCTCCATCTTTACTCAAACCTGTAAAAGGGTATTGAGCTCCTCTTTCCATCAGAAGCAATTCAATTAGGTCTCTGCCTTACGAGAGTTTTTTACTATCCAAATGGGCCTTGGCTGCTGCTGCTGCCACTGCTCCAAATTCTTTCAAGGGAAGGCAGGCGAGGGGGGGTGAGATGGATATAAGCATTCATTCTAGCTCGTTGTCAAAGTCTCCCCCTCTAAAAGGCAATCTTTTCACTCTAATGGATACATTTGTTTGGATATATGAAGGGTGAACAGATGAGGGAGTTGGTAAATAGACTGTTTGTTTCAGTGTCTGGGTATTGTGCACATAATACTCACTCATGCTTGCAAATGTCATACATGATAGTAAGAGAAAGTGGCATATTTTACGATTGCTTTCTAATATAGAGATGAAATTTAGTCTCGAAAATTATTTTCTAAGCCTGAAGGCTTAGGCGAGGCCTTTTTTTACCTTTATCCTCTCTTTCATGTGGATCCTTCCTTCACGGCTGAAGAAGGATTTAGCAGGTGAAATCTGAACAGGATCATAGCTCTCATATTGATTCTTCTGGTTTGTTTAGTTTATGGACAGGAGGAGTTTTTAATGTTATACATCGAGGTTATATTGACTGTATACAAGTCTTTGTTCTATATCTTGCTCTTCCTTTTTGCCCGCTTCTCCCTCCGGAGACTGCTGGTATCCAGCTGTCTGTGTGTGTTGACTGTACCAGCCATCACGCTGCGACACACAGACACACACACGCACACACAGTGTCCCTCCACCCATCTCAGACAGACACAGTGAGGGCTCAGCATGACATCCAAACGACACCCAGGGCAATGCGTTGGGGAGCTTCGACAGTCATGTTTCCAACACGCATACATGCACGCACACACTCATGCGTACAGTTTGACATGTGCAGGAGGCAGACACACATGGTTCAGTGCATCAAAACTTGCCCGCATACACACTCTCACAGCCATTATTAGATCACCCTATTTGAAGATTAGAGGCAACTCAGAAAACAAAGCATCTTCAAAGGCAGAGAGGGGGAGAGACACTGGGAGGGAGGGAGGGATGGAGGGAGGAGTGGGTGGTTGTGATGGAAGAGGAGGGAAGGGCACCCCACTTGAGGAAAGGGAATGGAGGAAGGAGCGAGGGGAGAGAGGGGGAAGGAAATCTCTGATGTGTTGTGATGCCCCAGTTGCCGATTTGGCTCTTCCGCCACTTATTTATCCCTATCGGTCGCTCCGTTTTATCCTCTGTTGACTCCACGGTTTGAATGCTCCCACCTAATAATGGGCCTATTACTGGCTGAGACTGCCACTATTTGACAGTCCCGAGCACACTCAGGCGCTTCAGACGCTGATTTCCACTTAGGTTACGCGAAGGTCCCGCTCATGAGACTCTAGTATGACTGTGGTTTGAGGCTGAGTTAGTGGTGTAGCATTTAAAGACTTGGTTGTGGTTGTGTGCTCATTGGCTCATTGTATCTGTTTTAACATGTTTACAGCAGGGCTGTTATTTAGAAAGTTGGTGGAAGTAATATGATGATTTATGGTCAGCAATCACTTTCTAAAATTGCTTTGTTCTACACAAACATCAGTCATGCATGAACCTATTTATTTACATAACCTAGAAAAAAACAGTTTTGCATTTCTTAGTTCCCTTGGGCACTAACAACAAAAGTCAAGATTTCTTTTTAATTATGAGCCGTTACTGAATGGTAGAAATGTTCATATACATTAAAAGTACAGTCTTCATCAGCGTGATTTTGTTTTCTCTATTAAGTTCAAATTAAGACTGTTTTTAGTTACACACAGAATTGCTACAAAGTCATCAGGCTTTTTGGAGGTATGATTTTACATCATTCTGTTCAGTAATCCCTCTGCAACCAAACTAAATCAAATTAATTATATTAATATTCAGAATTGCTTATGAAAACGTAACCAAACAGGACACATGCTGAGTGATTTCTTCTGCTGCCAGTTTCTTACAAGCGAGTCACCTGAAAAGGTCTGGCTCTGAACAACTGCAGTGCACCATGGGAGCACACATCAAAGTGCTGAAGATGTACAGCTCACTTCTCAACAAGATATCACAGCTCAAAATGTGCTTTGCAAAATCTTTATATTAATCTGATATTCACATTATCTTTCACCGTATAATAATTCCATTACTGCTGCCTCTATCTGCTCTGTACATTGCATGGATCCCTCCTGTGTTGCTTTTTTTAATTCTTCCTTATTCAAATCAAGACTCTAAGAATTGACAGACTGTAAGCCCCCCTGAGAAATACTTGTTTGTGTGCTAAATACTGTAAACAAAATCTGTTTGACTTTAAATTTCTGGCGTTTGGCAGTTAATACCATTGCCAAATGTGGATGCATGTCCTGGCTTATTTTTGGGACTATATAAATAAGTAAGTGTGAGTAGTGTAAAGCTCATTGGTTCCAAGATCTGCCTCATGTTTGCAGTTAATCAGCATCATCGACATCTTTCTTTGAGATTTCTTCCTTCCTTGTGTTCTAAATTCGACCTCATGAATCTCATTTTCCTAAACTGAGTTGTCTTTGCTTGTTATTGTTAATTTTCTTGCAGTTGTTTTATATTTCCTTTCTGCCTTTATTGTTTTTGAAACTCCTGTTTCTTTTACTCCTTGGGGTTTTCTAACCTTGTCTGCATGAATTAGTGTTTTCAATCTTCTCGCTATGCATCTTTTTAATTATTGAATTTTATCGCTCTTTGGAATTGTTTAATTGCTTCTGTTCCTCAGTGCTCTGTCCAGTGTAAACTTCATCACTGACTGGTACTTAACTGATTTACCCAGACCCTTAGGTAATTCAGTGGTGGTAAATCCAAGTCTACGTAGTTAGAATGCTCATAATAGACCACTGGCATTAAAGTGGCACTCCAATGAGTACAGTTACTCCTCATGAGGGGTTCTACTCAGCCTATAAAAATGTTTGTGTAGTGTGTGCTGTAGCTCTGGAAGGAGCTCTTCAGTTTTGAAAAAATAACCCAGATGGTGTTGTCATGGTTATCTTGGCTTGGTCTTTGAGACTTCTAAGTTTTTAAAGCATTTTTTTGGAGCTTAACCTATACTACCAGGGATAATTTTGCAATTAAATGACCACTTTTTCCATCACTGAGTGTGATCGTTCATTTTTGATATGCTGCAAGCAAACTCCCAGTTATCTGATTTGTAAATGTTTCCCGATCAGAGTTGTTTCTGTACAGTATTTATACATGTTTGTAGACATATTTAATAGACAAAAAGGTACAGTTCCATCCTTGGTGCTCTGAAAATTAGGGATGTGTTAACTTATGATAAAGCTAATTCAAACCATCAATTTGTGACTTGATCAGATCTAACAAACTGATCAACATCTATCCCTATGTGTATCTGTTTTTTTCGTATGCATTGTGTAATTAGCTACTGAGTGCCTTAATTTCCCTCGGGATTAATAAAGCATCCATCCATCCAACCAACTAACATCAAATACACCAAATACAAGCAAGTGGGTTTTTAGAGGGTGTTTTCAGATATTTCTAAATACTGATTTCTTCTGGGCATCAATAGTTGTAGAAAGAACCAGAAAGTCAAATACGTGAATTTTGTCTAATGAAGGTCTGAGGACTGAAACATTGTCACAGTTTATGATCTGACACACCAAATCTTGTGGCCTGCAATGAAAAATCCAAGTAATTGTTACCTGCTGAGTGGCGACGGCTAAAATAATTTTTAAAAAGGCAAAATGTTTGCAAAGATCAATGTCCCCTGGCAAAGTTTGGATTTTTACAAGCCTTCAACATACTCTGCGCCTCTGTACACATTGTCCACTCTACTAATGTACCCCCACGGGCAGACTGAAGCTGACCTTTGAGGAGGATTTTCCCCTTTGTCCTTCACGTAAAATGCATGCTCTTGCTCACACTGAATGTTACAACTCAGTAACACAAACATGGCATCACATCAATAGGTCAACTAGCTAAAGTCAGTAGCTGGAGCTAGACAGGCGGGAGCTTTATTCATGGGCCCTGCTGTTGTGGCTCTGTCCCTGTTTGACCAGTAGAAAGTTATGTCCTGGTGACTAACCCAATCAAACCACTTATAAAGCAGCATACTGTGTCCACGGTGCCCTCTAAAAATTGCGGTAACGATGGTAATTGAAACTGTTGGCGGTATTGTTTGCATCAGTATGTTTCACCAGTAAAACCTTCATACCTGCACATCTTTGCTTACAATATCACTCTTGAAGAGATGCTTTGCTGATTTTCAATCAGCTTTGTATCATAACACTGTGGGTGGTCTGTGTAAATGAACTGTGGTAAACTTTCCTCCATCTTACCTTTGCTGTTCATCTGCTAGCTTAATATCTGATACCAACAGATTGTAAGATCACGTCAGTTGTTGCCAGATCTCACAAGAGTGTGTTGCTACACAGAGATATGTCTTAAACAAAGTTAATTTTGCCATCTTTAGAAGGGTTAGGGCTTTTAAAAACTGGTTCCAGTATTTACTTCAGTGATTATGGGGTAGAATCTGTACTCACGTTAACTTTACCCATTGGAAAGAATAGACTCAGGGCTGCCACTGTCTCTTTAAGTGGTAGGGCAGTGGTGAAACCCACATAACACAAATACAGGAAATGAATCTAAAGTGAGCCATCTCAGTTTATCAAAGTCTTAGATCTAATAATAAACTATGCTGATAAAATATGAGCCAAGATTTTGTTACTTTGTTGCTTATTTCTTGACTTAAATATTTGCAGAAATATATTTTAGCTCACTGTTTAACTGAGATTCGAGATAGTTTGTCACCAGCCAGCTGCCATATTGTTTCCTGTGTCAAAATGGGCAAGTTTACATTATGTCACCTGCCAGGTTATTGGTTCGGTGTGGAGTAGTGCATTCTGGTAGTTGTAGGTTTTCTGCCTCTGTAGTATAAGCAAATGCCGCAGCCCTTTTCCTCTGTTTTCTCTGGCCATCAGTTCAGCAGTGAAATACGTCTATACTCAATTTGTGATCATTGCATTTGTGCCGTAATTTACTTTCACAGTAAACCCACTTTCATGTCATTCAATTACTGCTTTGCTATATTTCCCATAATACCCTTTAACAACTCCCAGAGAATGTGACTGACCATCTTAAATTGTCAGTGCAGAGAGAAATATAGCACACTGCCAAGCATCAAAACTGCTCCAAAATAGCTTGGAAGATTTCCAGAGACTCTTTATTTATTTCTTTATTTTTGACATTTATGACTTAATGGACATACAATGAAGCCTGACAGGATAGACTGGGAAGGGTGGATGTTTCTGACTCTCAAGGTCTCCGTCCAGATTCAAACCCAGGATTTTTGTGCTCCACATTGTTCGCGTTTTAGTCATCAAGAGTCTGCAGGAGCCAAAGTGTAACCCACTTTGAACTACTTGTTTTTTAAGTTACAAAAACCATGCGTGGTTGGTAAACAAAGTTCAAAGCGTGAGACGCTCACTGAATTACATAATCAACTTGTACATTTTAAATGGTGAAACTGGGCCTTGCTTTTAGCTCCAAAGACGCTTTGTCACAGAAACTCCAGCTGTGCGTTTGGACTGTGAAAGAAAGCCCGGCAAAGCAGTAAAGCACAGACAGCCCATGCTAGCAGCAGAATCTTCTGTTCTTTCAGCCTCAACAACACTTCCATCTTTTTGTGTAATGGCAAACATTACCACTGCATCATCCACGCTTTTCTTTTCATGGCTTTTTCCCTGCGAGATGCTCAGCGTGGAGTCATTTTCTCTGCAAGTGTCCGGGATTTACCATCTGAATGTGCGTGGCGAGTGCTCTCTCTGTGCTGTAATTAGGACTGTGCTTTCTTTTGATTATCATAACACATGTTGGTAGCCTATGGCAGAGGGGCTATGAAGTGTGAGCGCTGACCTTCTCTCTTCCCTCATGAGAAAGAGAGAAAGTGTGACTGAAAGTGTGTGTACTGTCATGGCTGAGAGGGCAACTATCTCTGCCTCTATTTTATCTCTCCATCCTATTCATTTTCTTTCTCTCCTTTGCTCCCTCGCTCTCATTGTCCCGATCATCTTAAATTCACCTCTCCTCTCTCTCCCTCTCTTCTTTCTTTATCCATTTGGCCTCTTCCACACTCAAAGCTTGTCTCTATCTCATCCCACTTTCTCACATTTGCTCAGGTTTTTTTTATTTTTCCCCTCCCCTTTTTTCCTCTCAGCCCATTCATCCAATCCTGGCCACTCCTCAGCCTCTATTTCTTCTCTTATACACTCTATCTCATCTCTTGCTTCCATCTAGTACAACCCCGCAACCCCTTCCCATTATCTGTCTCCTTTCCCCTATCTTTTTTCCTCTTTTAAGAGGTCCTTTGGGTTTCAGAGCGCTCTCTTTGCCATCTCTTTGATTTAGACGCATTGGACTGCTTGGTTTTTATGAGAGAATCTGGAACAAGATGTGTTTTTGAGCTTTGCATTTCTTTCCTCTCATTTGGCTTCATCTCTTTCTCTCTCTCTCTCTCTTTCAACCACTCTAAAGTCCACTTATAAAGCAGGACCTGGGGCATCTGTGCTTTCAAACCCCCTGTCACTTACACACACACACATGCACGTAAGCTGACAGATTGACTGATGGCAGGGTTGTGTTCTTGTGATGCTGAGTTCACTTGAGTGATGGTAGCCGACTGTGAGTGTGTGTGTGACGGAGAGAGAGAGAGGAAGAGACAGGCGAGTGTAGTCCAAAGCCAGCTTAGCTAGCTATTGTGTATCATTATACGTGCATGAGAGTCCAAACGGAGAGTGCGTGCTGTACTAGCATACCGGACTTATGCAAATGTCTGTATCGGAATGTTTCTGATTTTGCGCCCTGTGTGTGTTTGTGTGTGTGTGTGTTTGTGCGTGTGTGCGTATGCGTTTAAAATGCCCTTGTGGCCGAGCCAGAAATACCGCAGGCGGCCAAATCTGGCACTGATCCTCAGCTTGTTCCCTCAGAGGCAGCGCTGCAACACACACACGACCCAGAGACACACTTTGATTTGCACCATCTCGTTTGAAGTGCAAGACCCAGAGCCTGACAGCTTATGATTAATATAAGCCCCCGCCCTCTGCCCTCTCAGCTGCGTGTGCACGCAAACACACACACACAGGAAGAGATATATTTGTTGTTTTTCGTGCACGTACTGTACATGCACTCCCACTGTATGACACACACTCCCACCCTGCCCTCGCAGTCTGCTTCAGGGGCCAGCCGGCTGGCTCTTTGAACTAGTGCTTCTGACACTGTGCCGTCACAGCAAGGGCACCTCTGTATCTCCCCCCCATCCCATCGTCTTTGCCTACCAGTCCTTCTCTCTAGTGACTTCCTCATCACTTTCTGAGATTGTCACCTGCCGTGCTCTTGGTTGACCAGGTCAAAAAAGTCGACCATCTCATCTTGGAGGATTTCCTGGGCGGAAAATGAATCTTGAGGGGCTTTTAGGATTTTCGATTGATCCTTAAAGGAGAAGGTTGCCAGAATGCTACATGAGGGGAAAATGTTGGTTTTAGCTTGTACTGGGGCTTGACTTTAGCTCTGGCTATTTGTAGCAATTTGTATTAATAGCTGGATAATATATCCTTATGGCCCTAATGCTTTTTTAATTAGAAAAACCTTAGTTGTTGTTCATCTGTTTCAGACAACTCGTGTATCTGCAGTGTATAAGCAAGAATTGTTTGAAAGTTGGTCAGATGGGCCCAGCAGTGTTTTAGAGGGTTACAGCTCCATCCAAGGGGGGCAATATACAATACTGTGACAATGTTCATCTGGTGAGTGCTATATAATACTATATACTTTACTTTTATACTTTTCTAAATTTTATGTATGAAAAACTTGATGATAAAGTACTCTCCCTTTAATCAGGACCTATCTGTGACAAGTACTTCAGTATCCATAATGCAACTGCAAGTTAATCTGTAGCTAGACAACTAGACTTATTTACTCTAGTTCACATGTAGTGATATTTACTACTTCACTTTGATACTTTAAAATACTCTAACTATTCTTACCATTACACGATAAAGTGGAATTTTATCTTAAGATGACTGCTTAAGAAATTAGTTATTCTCTAGATTGATCCTGTTGACATCTCTCAGTCTCTCCTTCAGCTGCTGAACTGTTTTCTGCACATTAACATTATAATTATATAGACTGACAGGACAAGCTGCTGTTCACCTCTGAATCTTAATCAAGGTGATGATAATGTGATACGCTTAAAGGAGAACTAATGGATTCGGACTGCTGTCAGAATCTCATAACTTCTAAATTGCATCTATATCCTACCCCTGTGTCCATCAGATAAAATCATCATTGTGCATTTCCATTTCATTTCAACAGTATTTATTGTCAACTTTCAAAGTAGGATACTTTTAACACAGACATGTTGAACTTGTATGAAAAAAAATCTTTACCATAAATATAATTAGTCCTAGTCTAATTGACTTAAGGGCTATATTTCATTTTTTAAAAGTTTTTTTTTTTTTTATACTCCCCAACTTCCTTTCCTTGTGAAATAAATGGGCCTGTGACTGTCCTGCTAGTAGTTTGAATCTTGACTTAGTGTCATTCTCATGCACGTGTAGGTGTTCACTGGTGAGACTGGACCAATATTTGGTGATAATAATTTTCATAGTGGAGACAGTTGACTCACAGCTGTAAGTAGAGTTGTGTGTCATTTAGGCTTTTTCCAATACTGGTGCTAAGACGATACTTATAAAACAGTACCAGTGCCTAAACTGACACTTATAAAACAAGTTAGCAAAAAACAATGGTCAGTGACATTAAAGACGGGCTTCTTTAATGCAAAGGCACTCTATTACCAGTTTAGATTGTATGTAAATAAATTAATATGAGTAATTACAAAGCACGATTAACAAATTCACACAACAAATCCACATAATAAATAAAGCCAAATGCGAAACCGAACTACAATAACTCAACGCTGAACAACAGTTACAGAACTAATAATAGCAAAATAAATTTTGTTTTGGGATCAATAATTATTTCCCTACCTCAGAAGAGACTCAGCAGCCAGCCATTTCTCCATTATCAGTTTAGAAGTGGCTGAGATCATGACTACAATGAATACAGGTGGTCCACCTTAGCAGTCTACCTTAAGTGAGTTTAGTCAGGCTGCAAATGGGAGGCTACCTTTGCTCGCTAACTGTTTTAAGTAACAAATGGGAACCTCTGTTGGGTCTTGAGGAGCTGAGCATTTATTCACTAACAAATAAGCTAAACTGTACTTACAGTGCACTGCTATGTTTAACTTCATACTCTCTGCTCTGGTCACTGCAGCCTCACTGCCACACTTTACCCTCACTCACATGTGTGCTCTCTCTCTCTTTCCACCACACACACACAGTCTGGCTTGGAAATGAAGCACCGAAATCTGAGTTGTGATTTGATCATATAGGAACCAGTGCCATGTTGGCACCAGGCTACGGTACCTCGCTCAGGGTCAGTTGCTTCATGCTCCCGGCTTTATCCTTCAATTTATCAGAAATTCAAAACGGGTCGAGATAAAATCGTCATTCAGTCCAGACCACAGTCCACCATTTAGGGATGCCAGGTGCAGTGGGAGACATTGTTGCAATAACTTTGGCACTTTGGCTCAAACCCTGTATCTATTATACCTTATATTTAATAGATATCCTGAAGATTTTCTCCTTTATTGCTGTACATACCGACATCCAAGTAGGCAAAAAATAATCTTGAGTATTGATTCTCTCTAATGATACTTCAATGGGCTGTAAATGATATATCAAGAGAGGACAAACCCTACGCAAGAGGCCTTGTTCAGCATCAGAGGATCAAATCGGCACCCGTCAGAGAGCCTGCATTATTGATGCCTCTGTTTACATTATGAGATCTTCTGTCGGCTTGCGAGGCTTTGAAGGGAGAAGATGCCTCTGTTTCTCATTTTCTCACTATATCTCACCTCTCTCTTTCCTCTTTCTATGTGCCTCAAGGTCCCATCACACCCCCCCCTGCTCCTTCCTGGATTTATGTAACAGAGTTTTCAAACTTGTCAAGGAGCTGTGATTGGACTAACAATCTTCCTCGAAGGCCCCTCCACCAGCTTAGTGCGGAGATTTTATTCTCTTGGTGGGGGTATCACTCTGTCTCCTCCTTTTGCGTCTCTTGTTTTCATTCCTCTCCCTCTCCTCTGTCCCTTCTCTGTGGGAGTCTGTTATGGATGTCTATATAGTTAAGACATAGGGCTGATCTGTGAGGCCAGCTTTGCCGGGAGTAGGTGTAGTATCTGAAGGCTTCATTATCAGGAGGAAAATCTGGTGTCTCTGTCCTTCTATCGCCTCCTCTATCTCTCCCTCTTCCTCCCTCTCTCTCTCTGTGTCTCTCTCTTTCTTTGTATGTTTCATTTTCTTTCTTCCTCTCACCGCCACACAGCGGGGCGCCATTAGCCATTCAGCACAGAGAGGCCTTGAGGAATTGAAAGCGACGGAGCAGAAAAAGAAAAGAAAAACTGAAACGGGAAAGGAGACAGGGGAGTTGGGAGAAGGGAGGAGGTGAGGGCAGGAGGGGATGGAGTGAGGTGTTAAGGCGGTAGAGAACCAGACAGGGCACTGTGGCACTCAGGGAGATGGAGGGATTAGGGATTAAGGAAGAAGATGGGGAAAATGAACAGATTTCCATGGAGATGAAGAGAAATGGGTGGAATGACAGAATGCAAAGGAGGGAATCTGAAAGCCAGCTGAAAAAGAGCAAAGCCAAAGTGTGGCCAAGAATTGGAGTAAGAGATCGGGAGGGACAGAGATGCACGGTGCATGCATGGGGTATGCTAATTATGGAATTTTGAATTATGAATGAGATTAATTACATAGGCAGATGTGAATATATTCCCATTTTCTGTCTCTCACTTTACCCCAGACCCTTTTAAATGATAATGCCTTTCTTTTGGCAGAAGCACACCTCTCTTTTTGCTTGCTCTTTGCGTCTTCTTTGTCCTCTTTCTCCCTCTTATCTCACCATTAGTTTCCTCCCAGACACAATCAGGCATCTGTTGAATAAGTGCTACTTAGTTCCATCAACACAACTTAGCGCGATAAATCGGACTGTCATATGACTCTCAATCTCGCCATAATATTTCTTTCACACACGCGCTATCATCATTAGCTTGCTAATGTCTAGAGTGCTTAGCATGACTTACGAGTCATTGGGATGAGCCGCAGAGATGATTTGCTCTCTTTATGGGGTGTTTGTGCTGTGCTATTTTTTGCTGCGATTTGCATTTTGCATTTCCTGCTCTGTGACAGAAAAAATGAATGTGTTCTCCCCTCAGGTCCTGGCAACATGGAGACTGTATCTCTTTGCTGTCAAAGTGCCCACCAAGGTAAATGTTCCCCCGCTCTCAGTGGAATTTTATGGCTTTCACTTGCCAGCCTTGATCTTATGGTAATTCGCAAGAGATATGACGAAAAAGTAGCAGACTTTCAGAGCAGGAGAGAAGAGATAATGATGATGACTGTGGTGATGATGTTTTTGAATGATAGCAATTACAATGACGATGATAAGGTGACAGGTGGCATGAATTTAGTAGTTTAAAGGGACAGCTCACCCTAAAATCAAAAATACATATTTTTCCTCTTACCGTTATTGCTATATATCAGTCTAGGTTGTTTTGGTGGGAGTTACTGAGTGTTGGAGATATCGGCCGTAGAGATGTCTGCCTTCTCACGAATGTAATGGAACTAGATGGCACTCAGCTTGTGGTGCTCAAAGCGGCAAAAAAATAAATTTGAAAAACTCAACAGCAGTGTCTCTTTCCAGAAATCATGACCCGATTACTCAAAATAATCCACAGACCTTGTGAGTAGTTTGATCTAGGAACTATTTTCTTTTTACCGAACTACACCCACCAACTGTATCACAACACATAAGAAAGCGTGCATCTACTTCAAACTCTAACTAACATTACAGTTCAGCTGAGGAGGATGCCATTATTGTTTACATGATGCAATGTCACACGCACAAGTCTCTCGTCCATGAGTAGATGGACACTTCCCTCTCGGCGATGATAGGGTCAGCGAGTGTAGCTCGATAAAAATAAAATAGTTCCTCCATGACACTGCTCAGAACAAGGTCTTGAGCAAGCGGGTCATGATTTCTCGAAAGAGACATGGCTGTGGAGTTTAACAAATTTATTTTTTGGTACTTTGAGCACCACAAGCTGAATGCCATCCTGTTCCATTATATTGGAGAGAAGGCAGACAACTCTACGGCTGATATTGCAAACACTCAGCAACTCACACCAAAACAATCTAGACTGATAAATAGCTCTACAGGTAAGAGGAAAATATGTATTTTTGATTTGGGGGTGAACTGTCACTTAAAAACAATAGTTTGACATTTTGGGAAAAATGCTTATTCACTTTGTTGCCTAGAGTTGTATGGCAAAATTGATACTACTCTCATATTCCAATATGAAGCTACAGCCATCAGTTGATTGGCTTAGCTTATTGTTGTTTTTACACTTTGGGTTGTGTACGATTAAACAAACAAGATACGTGTTAATCAGTGAGCTTTAGAGGTGTGCGCTGACAGATTTTGTTGCCTTTGGAGAGAGTCTGGATAGCTGTTTGTCCCTGCCTCCAGTCTTTATCCTAAGCTAAGCTAACCGGCTGTTGGCTGTAGATTCATATTAAGAGTACAGACATGACGGTGGTATCTATCTTCTTATCCAACTCTCTGCAAGAAAGCAATTCAGTATATTTCCCAAACTTTCACCACTAATTCAGGTTTATTTTAACTTGGGTTTTATTTATGTAGTGTTTGCCATCACTTTGATCAGTCATGATAACAGTGTACACACCAGAATAATTGCTGAGATCTGGGACAGTGGCAGCATTACAACAACAAAGTCTATCAGGGCAAGAAACATGAGCAGTAAGACAATCAATAACTTTTTTTGTTTTGTTTTGTTTTGTTTTTTTGCTTCGAGCGGCACCTGTGGATTCCAGTTTACAGAGATTGTTAAAAAGTTTGGAAACCATTCTCTTTTGGACCCAGCCGCAGTTTCTTTGTGTCAGCCAGAGTCGAGCAGATCCATACATCTCTGGAGGCACATGTACCATGAACGTGGTTAGCATCAGATCCTCATTTTGATTATTTCCATCGTTATGCTTTTGTCCTCTACACAAGTATTTGGTCGACTTTCCCATCCCAAGTGACCTGTTGCACAAAATTGCGATAGAAATATCCAAATGTTTTCAAAGCTTTAGTCCTTATTTTAACAGGGCTCTCCTGAGTTGCTGCCTACCCCGTCATTAGCCAGACTGGAAGTCATCATGCCTTTGTTTCCTCTTGAGTTCAGCTAACCTTGGGCTTTGCTTAAAACATGAATGATTGTCTCACTGCTCATGTTTCTTACCCCATCTGACTTCTTTTAAGTGATTTCACTGCATTCCCAGATCTATGCAGTTACTCTGGTGAGTACAATATTATTTAGATCAAAAGAAGTGGCCAAAACTATAAAAATAAGATGTAATTAGTCTGTAAAGATGATGTAAAACAGCAATTTTGATTAAGTGTCAGTGTGGACCACAGTAATGTCTCTCTGCTGTTTTCAGATGGAGGTCACCTTCAACTTCTTGGAAATCCGGGCGATGAACACCTATCCAGAACACCAGGTGACACACTGAAATTCAAAATGTTTTCCTGCTGTTTGAAACTTCAAAGCAGCATAAATAATAACTATTGAAAAACTGTCCATATACAGGTTGTCATCGATACAGACAAGACCACCTACTCGCTGAGACTACAGACCCAGGACCAGCTGGATCACATGGTCAGCCACATCAACTACGCCCTCTCCCGAGTCTTCAACAACTCCATTTATGCGTAAGCATCTCCGAGCATACTCGCCTGGAGCAGAGAAACAAGTCTTTCTGTTTTTGTGTTGTATGCACTGAGGAGCGAAGACAAGTTGGCCGACGTTAACAGCACTCGACAGTGCGTTGGCAAGTTGGCAGCTTCACTTTCGGGCAGCTTTCCTCTTCAGCAGCCAAATGCATTCTTGTATTGCTGTAGTTTGCATC
Source organism: Cephalopholis sonnerati (assembly GCA_019142605.1). NCBI lineage: Eukaryota > Metazoa > Chordata > Actinopteri > Perciformes > Serranidae > Cephalopholis > Cephalopholis sonnerati. Next base: position 33,111,250 of record JAGQAX010000010.1, read on the forward strand.
CAACCCATTTCTGTGTCACGGTAGACTTTAACACCCAGCAATCAGTGGGATTAAATCAGCCAGCTGACACTGAGTAGGCCGTTACCTGAAGGCATTGTGTTGGCTCTATTTTTTTTCTTTTTTAAAGCAGCTTATTTAGTATAAGCAATGAGCAGCAGAACACACAGCCACTGACGGAGCAATAGAGCCCCTGTTAAAAAGCCATTCTCACACAGTTGAAAACCCTGAAGTGTGTATATGTCCTCTGCACTCTCTAAAGAGGGAAGCATAGAGGACACACACTTAAGAAAAGCCTGGATGGCGTTAAGTTCAAGCCCTGGAAATTTTTGTCCCATGATCATGTGAATGTATGGGTGAGCAGGCAAGCAAGTCAGAGTGTATTCCCCCCTCTCTTGGGTCTCATCTACAATTTCTAAGAGCAATGGGATTGACTGTGCTCTGACTATTGACCTGCACAAGGCTATCTCTGCACTCTATCATCTTTTAGAATGGCTCTTTTCCATTAGGACCAGGGCAGATGATTGCTTCCAGTGAGAACGTTTAAAGAGAATAAAGAGAGAGGGGAGGACAGAGGGAGGGAAGTTGTTGTGAGTTTGATTGTGCAGCCTTGTAACTGATTGGTGCCGCTGTATTGAAGTACATAATGCAGATAGCATCAAGATAGCGGGCACATACACGCGCGCTCCAGGGGCGGATGATGATTGTCGAGATAAGGTGGGGATTAAGGTCACGGATGTGGTTAGGTGTTGTGTGTGATTCGTTGACAAATGGGATTAAGGATGGTGTGTGTTGAATGCAACAGTATAGTAGTGTAATCCTATCAAAAAGCCAAAGCAGGTAGAGCACAGTATTATGTGCCATCACTGTATTTACTTTGTGATCCTGATCCTTGCTGTTTTCTGCTTACTGGATGCTTTTTTGTCAAAGAAATATCTGAGAGAAAACAACCGGTAAGCAGAGGAATATGATTTTTTTAATGTAATTGCAGCGGGGAGCTTTAGAAAGCATCCCAGGGATCCAATTTTACAGTTTACGTGTTATTTATTCACTACCAAAGCAATGTCATAAGCAGTTTCGACATTGCAGACATTCTCTTTCCATCTTAACTCTGACTGGAGCAGCTATAATCAATGAAAAACAAGTTGCTGCAAATTAGCATCTCGCAGCAAATAAGACAGTGTTTTCATTGCAAAAATATGATGCCGCTGTGTTTCATTTAGTAGGCATAGGCGTTATTTGGATCTGAATCATTTTAAGTCAAATAGTTTTATTTACTAAGTTGTCAGGGATTGTATTTTATTTGTAACAGTGCTAGCAGGGAGTGGGGGAGTTATACTCATTTTAATCATTCACACCTAGAAGCAGCCTTGTGCCAGTGTGCCACCTTCTCTTGGGCACTGAAATGCTCCACCAATAGAGCTGGGAGTTTAGTGCCTTGCTTAAGGGCAAAAGCAGCTAAGGGAGGGGGAAGCATAATATTTACCATCCACTTTTCCCCCAACCTGTAATTGGGACCAGCAGCTCTCTAATCACAACATGGGTTCTCAAAAGTCAAGGAAAGTGGCCCCTCTGAAATTGTAGATAATGAAGATGATACATTTTCAGCTAGCAGTGTGGCTCTAGGGATGGCTATGTCACTGTCAGTTGATCCACCACTTTGGTTCAGGCTGAAATATTATGAAAGTCATTATGAGTTTCCTCTGGGCACAATGATGTCTCCACAAAATTTCAGGGCAAATCATCTTATAACCATTTAGATTATTTCAGTCTGGGCCAAAGAAGTGTTGTGGTAGGGCTGCACAATTAATTGAATATTAATCTCAATCACGATTTTGGCTCCCCATAATTGACAGTCCCCACAAAATGAACACGATCGACTGCGATTCTGAGGTTTAAAATGTGTGCTCCACTCATAGAAAACTCTTCTGCATATCAAATCAAGCACTCCCCAAACTAACAGCCATGGCAGCTGTCATGCAGCAGCAGCCTGTGGAAAACGTTCGTAATGTTGTGACTGCAGTCAAGAGTGAAAGAGTGTTCAACTACGAGCAGACAGGCATAATGAAAATCAAATGTCTGGTGCAGAAGGTGAAGAGTTCCCTTGAAACGGATCATCTTCTGTTGTTGAGAGGTACTTCAGATTTAGGGCCAGTGTTAAGCAAGAACAAACTATATGCAAAGAGTGCACTAGATTGGTGTCTGCACTGCAAATCAACACAACTAAATTGCTCAATCACCTGAAAAAAACACTATAAACAGTAGTACAATGAACGCTTGGAGACAAAGAAGACTCACTGAATCCCCGTCCTTGTCCGTCGTCAGCTCCCTGACAGACATCCCTCACAGCAATGCTTTACAGTGTGTCACGGTATCCATCCAGCCACCAAAGACTGAATGAAATTACCAATGCAATTGTATTCCATTTGGCCAAAGATGTGTGTCCAATAAACGCTTTTATTTATATTTTATCTCAAGGAGATGCACTGAAATCACGGGAAGAAGAATAGTATTTTAACCCTATGGGCCTGAAGAACGTGAAGTACATCCAAATTCACACCTGTTCTTCTTTATGGATTTTCCCCACAACCATTTGTCATAGCGAGAAGCCACTCATATCATGTGAAACAGCGGAACAGCGGCATTCTGACAAGACCAAGCACTTGTTGGTAGTCCAATGTTTTCACAAGGAAAAAAAAAAAAAATTATAAAGTTACACTAAAATTATGTATAACAAAGCTTTCATACAGCTTTGCACACGCATTACTCTTGGATGGATTACTCGCGAATGCGTGGTCGCATATCACATAAAAGCGCAGGACCAGAGCTTTCCGATGATACCAAACACATCATTGTGCTGTCATCCCATCACGCTATATTTACAGATCAATTGTCTACACAATAAAAACCTGATGAATTTCTTTACAATCCATTATACAGATCTTGTTAGCAGTCACTTCATACAGTGAGGAATATCGTATCTTACCACGTCTTAGGCTTGCGTGTGTTTCTCCCTGTCTATCCACGTTCGTAGTCCAACTTTCAAGAAGCAAATATCTCCATATTGTCCAATATATGGTTGACACTCCATCAGACTTTGAATGACAAAGTATTTCTGTAAATTGCCTTTTGTTCCAATGATTGAAGCCAGTAGCGTGGCGTAGCTGCACTGGGCCCCGGTGCAAGTATTTTCCTTGGACCCCCCCCAATTGCTGTATGTGGACCCGTCTTGCAATGATGAAAAAAATACTGGCAATTATGTCTGCCTGGCACAAACCACATGTTTTGGACAACTGTGAAGTGACAGAATGTCCCACCATCATGGTTCTTATGTTGCCAGATTCTAGAGAGTCTCCCCTCTTCATATATGGCAGAATATGTCTACTTCCAACTTGCTGTGGTGAGATACATGTAAAAATGTTAGAATTTAGTAACACAGATTTTTTTTCATTGATATAAAAATTAATATAAAATACAGGCAAATCTTGATAGCCCAGACTGTCCCGAAGAAAAACAAGATATAGCATGTGTATGTAGCCTTCATAATGACTGTGATATGAGCTTAAAAGTAAAGGCAGTAAAAATACCTCAAAAAAGGCCTAGGGCCCAAAGGGTTAAGTACCTTAGTGATGCAAAGATTTGTTAATTAGCACAATGTGAAAGTGAAAGCAGTGCTCTGTTGATTTTATTTTGGGTAAAGAGTTCTGGTACATTTTTATTTTAATTATTTCTCTAGTAGATGCACTGTGAATAAGGACCGGTCTTATTTTGATGCAAAAATTTGTACACTAGCAGGAATTTATCACAACATGGAGGTGAAAGCAGTACTTCTTAATGTACAATACAACTATTTTGTCCCTAAAATCAATGAATAATTGTCATAAATTGTGATTTCAGTATTGATCCAAGTGACCGTGATTATTGTTTTGGCCATAATTGTGCAGCCCTAGTTTGTGACATAGGTCCCATGCTATCATTACAGTAGCAGGCACTTCTGTACAAATCACACAAGAGACTGCTACAGTGATCCTTTTAGCATGCTGAAATTAGCATTTAGCTCAAAGCACCACTACGCCTTCAAGTTTATGGACACTTAAGCATGGCAGTGGACTCTTGTCTTATTTGGACCTGTTCTGTCCCTCTTTATCTTTCAGTCCTCCTATTTGTCGAGCGGAGGGAGACATGACCGAAGGAAGTCACAAGTTTTCACCAAACTCTGAATCGTCATTAGAGCCCCAGAAAACATGTGGTGAGTCCTAAATGTTTCTGGCTACATCACACACATGCATACAGACACACACAGTTGCACTGCAGAGTCTGTCCACTCACTGACTCACTGACTCACACCAAGTCATGTTGGAGACTCATCCCTAAGTGGGTCAGAAGACCGAAGTTGCTGGATGCACTCCCTTTCTGCTAGTAATCCCGTTAATCTACAAGAAGTGCTCTTTCATGCTGCAATACTTTCATCTCACCTCAATATTTACAGCTAATCTCTCTCTCTCTCTCTGCTCACTATCTGTGTCTCGCTCTTTCTGACTTCCTCTTTCATCTCTGGCCTGCACTCTTCCTCCTTCTCATTCATTCATACGTCCTCTTCCCTGCTTTATTCTGTCCTTGCCATTTCTGATCTGTTATGGTCTGGTGTGGATTGATTTGTTGTCTTCTGCTCTTGCCCTTTCAGGAGGTTTTTCTGAAACCTATGCCGCTCTTTGTGACTACAATGGAATTGGCTGCAAAGAAGAAGTGCAGTGGGTGAGGACACAATACAGGCTGTACAAAGCCACTTCTGTTTGTTGTGTTGTTTAAGATACTCCTGTATTTTGAACAACTAAGAAAACTAGGATCTTTTTAAAGTTACTGACCCTTTTCTCCCCCTCTCTCTCTTTTCTCTCATCCTTCCTCTCTTTCCTCCCTCCTTTGTTCCAGGATGTCGACACCATCTACCACTCTCAGGATAACAGGGAGTTCAATTTACTGGATTTCAGCCATCTTGACAGCAGGTGACATAGTTTTTTGACATTTCAACCACACAGTACTGATTGGAAAAACCCAATTAACTTATACCAGACTTGGACTACAGCAGCATACAGTGCAGTCGGAGTGCGTGTGTATTGACTTGTACTTCAGCACATTAGATATGAAATAAAGCAGTGAAAATGAGAGCAAAGTGCTGACTGTCAGCATTAATTTGAGGGTGTTTACCGTACATCAGCGGGCATTTGGGGGACAGAAAGTAATTGGACAACACAAACTCATTATATTTGATATTTGTCAGTTCTGTTGCAGTCAATGTGTGGCTGTCTGTAACCCACAGACATCAGCAGACATTTTGGCATAGTCCTTTGTGATGCTTTGCCAAAACTTTACTTCAGCCATTTTTAATTGTTTCCTGTTTTTAACTTCTGTGTGCTCCTCAGAAAGTGAAACACCCACTTAGCTGCATTGGAAGTTTTGGTGCTTGACTTTGCATCAAGAACATTCTACTGCCTCACTCAATGTAGATGTGATTCCTCAACAAGTTTAATGATGGGTATGAATATGCACATATTTAAGTTTAAATGCTGGGCACAAGATGTCGCCCACTTCACTGGAAAGTCCATTCTTAGTGTATGTGCATGGAGGTTTCACATCATTTGTGTGTAAGTTGCATACTGGACCATGATTGGCGCCAAACCAGTTGAAATATCACAGAATCCTATTCCTACATACACAGATGTAAGGTGAGCTCAGAGAACCCTTCAGCTGAGAATTTCTTTTACAGCCTTCTAGTGTCAAACTCTGTATTTACATCACTCTGCACAGTGAAGGTTAAACTTTGATTTGATGTAACAATAATCAAAACACATTTTTTAGTGGAGAGGGACCCTTTTTAAGTAGCGATGCACCGATTTATTGGCTGAACAGCAGTATCAGCTGGTATTTGACTAGATTGATTGCTATCAACCTAAATAAGATGGCATTCACAGTGGTGATGGCCAGTGTCTACCTGCTGTGTCACATCAATTTTGCACTGGCTAAATGTTGTCAGTTATTTGTGGTCGGGCTCAGATAACAGTAGCTAGCATACGCAGCTGCTCATTCAGTGAAGAAGCCACTGGCTGGACCCAGCTCTGGCATGACGGAAGAGGGCAACAGGTGCCGTGTGCACGTGTGGTTTGTTTTCACGTTTGCTTTCAGTGAGCAGCTGTTAAGCTCTGTGTTTCACATCTTGGATGAGAAGAAGAACAGACTGAGCTGCAGCAAGGCAGAGATGCCTAACTTTGTAAATAGAAACACGAATCTTACTAAGAAGTAAGCTTTGGGGTACCAGGGTTTTTTTTTTCTTTTCATCATTAATATTTATATGATAAACAAACAACAACAAAAACTCATCAGTATTGGCACTGGCTGTTGGCCAAATTATTTTTTAACATCAGTAGTGCCCCAGAATTGCACAATCAGTGATTCCCCTTTTTTTAGCAATAGCCAAACAATTCCACCTTTCCCACACAGGTTCTTTTGTAGGAGCAGAAGTTGGCCTACAGGTTCTGGAATAAGGGTGCGCTGCTGTTCTTTTATTAATGCAGTGTCCCCAACAATGCAAAATAGACTGTACCCTCTTGCTGCAAGGCTAATACCAGGGAAACTGATTGTTATCTACTGTACACACACAAGCACTTGAAATGAAACAGGCTATGCACCAGAGTTATTTTCTTTGCCCTATTACAGTTGGCTAAAAGTGTTGTAAAATCATGGAGTTAAAAGCAACAGTTTGCAAGCAGTGGTCTCTTGGTGATGGTGTATGTGTCACTCATGTTTGCAGCATTCCTAAAGCTCTTCACCTTCATCTTGCAAGGCGTGTGTATTGCATGAGTCATGTCAAACTAATTCTTCCCTGGGAATTATTCAAATTAAAATGTGCCCAAAGGCGTCACTACAGTGTGTAAATGCAATACACAGTCCTGGAGCTACACTACGCTCTCGTGGCACAGATCCGAGCGAGGGGGAGCTGTCACCTTCCAAGCTATGTACATAAATACATCTTTGTAATCTGCAAATTGATTTAGAATTGTAGAGGGTAATAAATGCAATTTTTCACACCCCTACACACAGGACAGTGATAGGAAAGGTGCTTGTACATGCTGGACATGCTGGACATGCTGTGGAAGACACCAGTAGATACTGGTGTAACTTGATCATGAATTCAGTATCATTGTGTCGCATTCATCATGTAGCACCAAAGTGTTGACTGTCTTCTTTAGTCTTCTCTATCAAAGTAAAATAATCATCCTGCCAATCTGCAGCTTGTTTGGGTAAATTGTAAACAGATACATGATCAATGCTACTTCACAGCATTTTTGAGAGGAGCTGCTTAAGGAGCGTTTTCTGCCTCCAGTCTTTGTGCACAGGTCAAGGGACCTGTAGCTGAAAATCCATTGGCTGTTTTCAGCTGTGATGTTTGGGATTGTAATGCCAAATTATCCTTACATGGTTCAGCATAGCTCAGCTCTGCTCAACTCGACTCGCTTTTGGGCACTTTTCTTGATTTTGTTTTCCATTGCAGATATTACCCCCCAAAATGTGGGGGGGATTCTTAGCTGATAGTCATAGCGATGCTGCATGAAATTGCTGCGCCGACTTCAACACGTTGCAGTGTGTTTTCTCGGGATCCTCTCAGCAGCAACCAAACAGAGGAACGTCAGTGCATCATCATTTGACGATGGCATGGTTTTGCTGGCTGCCATTTTTAATATCTAGGTGCAGTAAATAAAAAAATGCTGTCACAGTTGGTGGTAGCATGGTTATGTAAAAATCGTGGTTTAAAGCAGGCTGTCCCATGTCGCGCAAGAAAAGATTGCGCAAGCTCCACTGTTTAGTATCGGTTCAGCTTGCTTGAAACATTAACTTAGGAAGTACCAAAGAAATTACCAGGTACCACCCACACCTTTTGCCAAGGGTAAACAAAACAAAAAAACCCTATTCCAACAGAATCAATCCATGTTGTACCATGCAAATGCAACATAATTTGAGCTGAAATTCAGCACTTAAACCCCACAGTCGTCGTTTCATTTGAAATCCACTCTGCTGGAGCACAGACCTTAATAATAAAACAAATCGGTGTCCTGATACTTTTTGACTAGTCTGTAGTTTTGAAAGACTTTTCCTCTTTATTCTGCATCATGATGTTTTGCAGAACTCTTTCCCAGACAGCACGACACATCTCATCATCTGTCAGCCCTCGTCTCATCTGACATCAGAGTGACTGTTTGTCTAACAAGACCCTCCTTGGGTAAAATGTTGAGTGTATTAGTCTGTCTTTCTCTCTCTGGCTCACTTGCTGTCCGATGTCTCTGTTAGGTTTCGTTAGAAGTTTGGGAAGATCATAGGGAAGGGGAATGATAAGCTTGTCAGAGGCAGAATCCAGGGCTCGGAAACAGCTGTAAAATGCCATATGTCTTCTCCTCTACCTCCCCGCTGGTATCTTTTTAAGTCCCCCATTTCCTTTTCCAGACATACTGAGGAAGAATGTACGTGTCGCTCGAGTGCTGCCGATCATAAAAACATTTGACAGCTGACATGCAAATGGAGCATTCAACCTAGCTTACTTGTCTTTTGTTTAAGGAATGTTTTGTCCTTAGAAAACCCTGAGGCGTTTGGAATTCTTTCTACTTTACTGTGTTAGAAACAACAATCCCGACTGGAGAGGATGCATTCACACTTAAAAATGCATTTCTCATCATGGGAGCAAAGCCTTGCTACGCTGGTAAATCAAAAAGCCATTCTTAGAATGCATGATTGCAGCAGCAACTCATGAATATATTAATGTCTTTCATATTGAGAGCCAAAATCACTGCATCGCTGTTGTTTTTCCTCTGCTATTTTATATAGTGTGATAAAGAGAAAGCATTTGCAGAGGAATCTGCTTGCCCATGCTGTTTTTTAAGATCTTCCTTTGACATATTGTTCCCTTGAGCCCACAATCCAATACTAAAGACTCTCTCCCTCCTAGTCTAGAGTAGTTGTATCAAATTGAAATTGATACAGGAAGCAAAAATTTAACAAAGGTACACTGGGAATCACAAAAAACAATGCAGGAGAACAATCAAGAGGGTGCAAATGACCGAAGAAAGGGTCTAACAATTGGTCTTTTCAAGATCATGTGCCAGAGGCTATTTGTGGTGCATTACTCCCTTTCTCCCCTCCTTGTCCTTCCACATTTCCAGCCTCTCGATCTCCCCTGATTGAGTCCATCTCCCGTTACCACGAGCGACAGGGCGATGCTTTTTCCGCTGACTGCTGTCCGTCCAAACATCGTCTCCGCTCATTCCTCCTGACTGAAAGCGGACACCTTTTTCTCTGGCCTTGTCTCATCCTGTTGTTATCCACTTCCTGTTTTTTTTCTCCTCTTTCATTCTCCTCAGCTCTCCCTTTCTCTGAATCACTCCTGTCCTCACATACAAACACAGACACACACACTCTGCCTGTCTGTGTTGCTTCTGTCTGGTCGCTGCGGGTTGACACCATGTTGCAGAGGGGACTGGGTGTGTGTGAATTTAAGTTAAGGGATTTTGTGCTTGCATATATTTACATTGGTTTGTTTTGTGTGTTTGTGTGTGTCAGAGAGAGAAATTTTTACGCCTTACTGCCCCAAGAATTTGTCAGGGCAACACTTGGCTTGACAGTCACTCCTCTGTGTGCACAAACATACACATGCATGCATACTCAATAATAAGTCTGGATGCTGTGTCCAAGTTTTTGCCAACTCTCTGTCTGATTAGTTTTTTCTGTTACTAAAGCAGGACAACAGCTCCACAACTCACTGCTACCATCTGCCTCACCTGTCACTGTTACAGGACCTGAGTCACGGTCTGTACGGGGTTAGACTGTAGCATTGATTTATTACCATACAGTATATTGGTGCACATCAAAATCCAGCTATCTTCCAAATGGTGAAGATGGTCGTTTGGTTCACCAATCAGACAGATTGCTCTCAAATTTGTTATGAATATTAATAACCCCTAGAGGATGATTCCCAATGATTTTAGCGCCGTCTGACCTTTCTGACTCCGGTGCCACCAATTAGGTCAGAATATCCGCCTTCCATGGCGAGGATATTCTCACAAAATGCTATGAATATTCATTGTCCCCACAGGATGCATAATAATGTTTCTGATGACCACCACTAACCTTTTGTCTATCACTACAATGCAAGAAAAATATTTCACTTGTACACAAGAAATATGAAAATCTAACTGGCACATAGCCATGAAATTTGCTGAGCGCATTCCTGCTCCCCTGAGGATGAACTGTGGACACTTTATGTCGTTCCCTTCACTTTACCCACAAGCTATTAAATAATCTAACGGGCTTATTGCCATGAAATGTTCTGAGCACAGTCATGCACCCAGTGAGACTTTGATTTGAAGGACCCCATGACCTTTTCTCCTCTAACATCTCAGGAGAAACTCTCTATCTTCGCCCTGTTCCTAGTAAGGTCAAGGAATATCAAAATCACAATTCTCTTTTGTGCATATTGTGGGCTGTAATAAATGTTGGTGCCTTAAGGGTTTGCTAGAAGGTCATATTCAGATGATAATAAAGTTAGTTTTTTTTTTCACTCTTCCATTATTGTTGAACAGCCAGTCAAGACCTGATATGCTCCAAAACGGACATGGATGTGGGAAGCTCATGGCTGCACAGTTTTAGATCCCCACTGTATGACTGTAATTTGGGCTGTATGCAGATGTCTGTGTGGGCAGGTGACTGAATTTGCATCACACACTGAACCTTGCAGCCACAGTACATTACTGTATGTGCATGTAATTTCAGTTTAAAGAAATTGACTATTTGAATGTAAGTGTACTTTGAAATACATTTATTATTACTTTTTTGCCAAGAGTTGGATAAGAATGTGTAGAATCAATACTACACTCATGTCTGTGTGGTAAACTGCAGCCAGTTAGCTTAGCATAAAGAGCTAGCTGGGCTCGGGTCCAAGGGTGACAAATCACTCCATCAGTGCTTCTGTGTTCACAATAAGAGCCACAGAGTATCAACAGGGCCAGCTACATTGTCTAAGTGTTGCTCAAGCACTAGTTGACATATTTGTCATCCGGGGCTTGTGTGTGTCTACTGCTTGCAACAAAGCAACTTAACTCAATGTCATCTGAAGTTTGAGGCAAGTGAGAAACTTTTACAGCCAGTGCCATGAACAGTTAAGTTTCACTTTGACTGCACCTGGTGTTCTGCTGCTCCGTCTGTGCCTAGAGTATGCTCTGTGCATTGAGAGCATGGTGCACTAAATAACAAATGGTATATATATTCCAATAGCGCTCCTAATGAACAGTACAGAATCAATACGTGGTGGCAGATTTTATTATTGTGGCGGGCCTTTGTAAACAAATAAATGTGTGGGAGACCCTGGACTTGTGGTCCTTTGTTGTGTTGCTTGTAGTGTGAACACAGCATAACGCTCAACAATTACTTCCTGGAGTCTTGTTATTCCATGATGTTGCCAGGCAACCAGTGCATACTCTGCTGGCTCCAGGAAGAAAGAGCCCGGCCAAGAAATAGAGCGGTACATAACCCCCCCAAAAGACACAAATTAATTTTTACACTTCAGATTAAACAAACAAGATATAATGTGTTGATTAGAGAGCTTTAGCGGAGCTGGTAGGTGGATACTTTTGCTTTTTAGACAGAGCCAAGATAGCAGTTCCACGCAATCCCGCTCTTTATACTAAGCTAACTGGCTATAGCTTGTTATTTAGCTAACAGACATGAGGGTGGTATCTGTTTTCTCTCATCTAACTCTCCCCAAGAAAGCAAATAAACATATACCCCAAAATGTTGAATGAATTTGCAGCAGCTGGCAACCCTTAGTACATTCACAGCATACATATAAATGGGAGCCAAATTGGAGAGTAGCTGCCTCGTGTGCACTGGACTATATACTAATATTCTTTGTTCACCTCACATACACCAACTAACATGAATTTGTATGTTTGTAAGAACCAGCTAAATTAAATAATTCCTTAACTCACCTTAAACCTAACCATTCCCTTGACTTGAATCTAATTCTAATCCTAACCCTACATTTATTTAAATCTGACATAATCAATTTAATTCAAACATTAGATCCCAGTGTTTAACCCAAACTGATGTGTGTGAAGAAGTCAACAGCGACAGATTGACCTCCTGTACCAGCGTGTCCTCATGTGCAAGTACAAGACGACACGTAAACACCAACACACCGCATGACTGAGTGAGACATCATAGAGGTCAATTACATGTCCTGCTGTCAAAACATGAATCAACATGCAGTGTTGATGAATTCTGACATGTGCATCATCTGGTCACACGCACACTCAAACACATGGACTCAGCTGCGTCAGTCAGAACGGACTGGTCTGATGGCTGGCATAGTAATGAAAAAGGAACACAGCCTGTAGCCATTTTACTCCTCTGAGATATACTGTAATGTCCTGGCTACTGCAGTTATTGGCAACATGACCCTCCCTGGCTAGATTACACTTTCTCTTCCTCTCTCTTTCACTTTGTATTTTCCTTCTGTCTGGCTATCCTTTCTTCCTCTCTCTGGGCTTATTCTCTTTCTCTGTGCCCCTCTCCCTCTCTCTGTGTTGCTGCTTGTTTGTCAGATGATGTATAGCAGGTGTAGCGGCAGTGTGGCTTTAGTTGGGCCTTGGAGGATTCTAAAACTCTCTCTCTTCCCTCTCTTTCTTCCTCCCTCACAAACACAAACAGGATGGTCTGTGGGCTCTGTGCCTGTTTGTGTAGCAGTGGATGTAGCAGCGTTTGAGGTCTGTAGCTAGGATCAAACCATGGCTTTATTGAATAATCCACTGACCCAGCCATCGATCTTTACATCTTTCACTCCTGTTTTTTTTTCTTATTCTGTGCTTCTCTTCCTCAGCAGGGCTGCAGTATCAGTCATCTTTTAGAAAGCAGCCCTGCCCATAGTGTACTCCCTGTCACAATGATGAACTGCTTTTTTTACCAAACGGGGAGAAAAGAAAAAGTTTGGCCCACGATAATGTGAATTTATGGATCAATGACATCAAATGGTTTTGAGCAGATGGAGTTTGCTAATTTAAAGAGTTGAATTTTATCTCTAATATGTGTGCGTGTGTGTGTGTGTCTCCATTTCAGGGACTTGGCGGTGATCGTGGCAGCCATTGCGTACAACACCTGGTTCACCAAGCTGTACTGCAAAGACATGCGCATAGTAACTATCTTTTTTTAATCTTCCTCACTTATGATCCTTCTTGCCAGATCTAGACCACAAATCAGTTTTCACTTTTTAGTTTTCCTCTCTTAATATTTACTCTGCTTTCTTGTTTGTACATTTATTTCACTGAAACATCTTTTTTATCCGCTCATTTGGCCGACTGCCGTCCAAATGTGTATAAAGAAATTATGGTTCTCTGATTGGTTTGTATTCTCTAAGTCAACTTGAATTAATTTTCTGTTGGTTTGGAACAATGCATCGTGGACCTAAAGCCTCACAAAAATGTTATTTAATCTCTTGAGATTATAAACTGAATGAAAATCAAGTAAAGAAAAGCAAAATTGAAAGAGGAGGAGGTAGAGAGAAGCTAGCCTCAGCATAGTTTTATGTACCTGAATAAGATGACGGGAATTTTTAGTAAATCTTCATAACATGCATCAGAGTGAGTGGTATCCATCTGAGGTGAACTACATGAAAACAGTGAAACAAATAAATATTTTTTGAAGGGTATTATAATAAGTGTATTGATCATTAAAACACCTCAATACTTGGTTTTGAATTTTAAAGATGCCCTGTGGAATTTTCTTGTAAACAAACAAAAGCTGTTTGCACTCATTATTCATCAAAACACTGTGTGTATCATTGTTGTCAAACAAACTTATCCAGTGGCTTTCCTTCCCCCTAAAACATTTGTAAGGCTGAATTAATCTTTAAATCCTGCATCGTTTACATCCGTGTTTACTCGCTAGCAGTCTTTGCCACTGCTTTTGAACTTTGCAAGGCACTGCCACCACCTGTGGATTATCCATCCATCCATTTTCGTAACCGCTTATCCTCTTGAGGGTCGCAGGGGGCTGGAGGCTGGAGCCTGTCCCAGCTGACACTGGGCTAGAGGCAGGGTACACCCTGGACAGGTCGCCAGACTATCGCAGAGCTAACGCACAGAGACAGACAACCATTCACACTCACATTCACACCTATGGGCAATTTAGAGTCATCAATTAACCTATCCCCAACCTGCATGTCTTTGGACTGTGCGAGGAAGCCGGAGTACCTGGAGAAAACCTTGCTGACACAAATGATTAATTAGGGGCTCTTCACACACGATTTTAAGCTAACGCAGAGGTGGAAGAGGTACTAATCTTTCAGTAAAAGTAGTAATAACTTTGTGTAGTCATCTGTTAAAGGAGAAGTCCGGTATTTTGCACTTTGAGCCCCATTCCTGGGTTGTTTATGATGAAATAGAGTGGTTAAGACCAAAATCTTGACGATTGCTCCTTCTCTGACAATTTGAGAGAATTTGGCTTTCCCCTGCCTGGCTTAACAATGCTGTCTAAGGCCATGTGTAAATCTGTCCTAAAACGACCTTAAACGTTCGTTTTCAAAGCCATGAAACTCACCGAGTGGTCAGTGGTGTTCGTTGATGTTCCGACATAAAAATCGTAGCAGACGGTGGTTTCCATCCGTGTTTTTGCTATTCATCTCGATTGTGTAACTATTTTTTCAGCTGCCTCACACCCGTGTGTAAACTTCCGCTTGATTGTTCGTTTGACCCTGAAGCGTTATACACTCCAGCCCACTTGATGGCGATAATGCTCCTTTACGTTGGTGTCGCCAACCGGCAGGAAACCATTGCAATGTAATGGGACACAGAAAAGAAGCAGAAGAAGAAGGCTGACGTTGTGTTCAAAGGCATCGTACTGTGAAGGTTGTTCACAAGCGAGTAATAATGGGCAAGTTTTGTGTGGTCAGCGACTGCAGGAGAGTGCACGCAGCACTGTCGAGCCGGCACTTTGGCTGAGCTAAAAGACTACAATCACTACAACCTTGTCGTAAACAACCCCCTTTCCGTTTCCAGTGGCGGATTACTACCAACGGACAATGAGGCTTCCTATAGAAAATCAATGCATGGACAAAATGTCAAATAAATCATCACGGAAACCACAGTTTGCTACGATTTTTATGTCGGAACATCAACAAACACCACTGACCACTCAGTGAGTTTCATGGCTTTGAAAACGAACGTTAAAGGTGGTTTTAGCACAGATTTACACAAGGTCATAGACAGCATTGATAAGCCAGGCAGGGGAAAGCCAAATTCTCTCAAATTCTCAGAGGAGCAGCAATCGTCAAGATTTTGGTCTTAACCACTCTATTTCATCATAACAACCCAGGAATGGGGCTCAAAGTGCAAAATACTGGACTTATCCTTTAACTAGCTTCAGTGCTACGCTTGCCGGGTGCTATGGGCGGCACTTGACGCACGTCATGTGATGCGCTGTGCTACGCCGCACCGTGATGGTGCTGTGATGGCACCGGTGTGTTTTCAGCTTCAAGGTGGACTAGCTATTCTCCTCATAGTGACAATCTTTACCGCTCCTGAATGGATAATAAAGAAACACTTGTCATTTCTGAGTTAGGAAGACAATTATTGATCATAACTCAAAATATATTTATGCTAGTACTTTCAATGTTATTGAAAGTCATTG
Source organism: Cephalopholis sonnerati (assembly GCA_019142605.1). Lineage (NCBI taxonomy): Eukaryota > Metazoa > Chordata > Actinopteri > Perciformes > Serranidae > Cephalopholis > Cephalopholis sonnerati. The sequence continues at coordinate 33,126,967 of JAGQAX010000010.1, forward strand.
CGTTAAATTATTGTAGGTGGGTTGAGTTGTATTTCTTATGTGTTAGTGTTTTGTAGTTAATTACAGTTATATATTTAAGTACACATTTAAACTGTTAACAGTTAATGTATTGTTACATTTTTAACAGTACTGGCACCAGCACAAAAGTATTGTTTTGGCACTGGTATTGGAAAAAATCCAAATGATACTCTGCCCTATGGTGATTGATTAACGTAAACCTACAGTAGTTGAGTTTTTTTGCTCCATAGCGCTAAAAGTGGCAAAAAAAAGAGATTTTTTTTTCTAACAATATATGTAGTATTTATGGCTAGATAAGCTACACTCAAAAATCTGAATGAACATCCTTTGTTACTGAGATTTATTTAGAATTTATCACTCAAAAACCCCACAGCTGATTTTTTTTTCCATCAGATCTTGATAAATTCTAGCTGGTGCATGGAAGTACATGACATCTCAGTTTTCCTGCTGAGTCCGCCCACTTCAGACCAGCGAGAAGAGCACAGAGAAAACAAGAAGTACAGAAATCTCCCATGTCATAATATCAGATTGTTCTAGCCTTTGCAGAAAATCTTGTGTTTATGTAAGGGTATGTTGTAAGCTGTGTCCCTTATTTTGGCTTCCAACTTGAATTCATACGAAGTCTACAGCCTTAGTCAGTACATGCGGCTACTTAATTTAATTTTACCAAACATAATCAGGTTTCTGTTGCTTCTGATTACTGCTTGCTCTTCACTGTCCCTGCCTCCTTATTCAGTTTGAAACTTCTGGTCACAAGCCAACGTATTGTTTTGTTTTGTTTGTCTCCAGGGGTCGGAGGTGGTGGACCAGGTCCTGCACACAGTCAGCAAGTCCAACAGTCTTGAGGAGCTCACTCTGGAGAATGCAGGACTGAAATCGTAGGTTTCCTCTGTCCTGACAGTATCAGCCCTGCCTGTCACCTCTCTGTTAATCTAATTTCCTCTCCCTTTCTTCCTCTCCTCACGCCTTCACCTCTCAAACACTCCTCCACCTCTCTTCTTTTGTGCTTTCCACTCGCTTGTCTTTTCTCTCCCCTCTCTTTTTCTTCTGTGCTTGTATTATCTCTTCTCACTTCCATCTCCTTCATCTCACCTCTTCACCTTAGCTCATCTCACCTCCCCCGCCCTCCTCCCCTCCTCTGCTGTCTTAACCTTTCCAATTCTGTCTCTCCTCTTTTCTCTCTCTCTCACCTCTCTTAACCTCCACTTTTTCATCTAATAAAGGTCCCTCCTGTCTGCCCGTGGCAGGTGTATTGTTTCCCCACCGAAACATTAGTGAAATTTTGGGCTTCACCTGGCAAGACTTTTCACCTTCTATGCATGGCTAGTATCATTTAGCAGAGCAGTTTCCTTATTTAGTATTAATTGAGATGAATTGGCTGCCTCGAGGCAAGATGATTTACTGCAGCATAATGATGAGGTTACCAAGTTTTTATACTTTCCCTGTGTTAAATCATTTCCAATAGGGAGGGCAATTATGAGAGGCTCTCCACAAGCACTGCACCAAACACACACAGTAAAGCGAAAAATGCCAAGATACCTTTTGCCATGTAAGATAAACAGTACAGTATATGAATGTTAAAGTTTATGATTTAAGACTCCCACTGAGATACACATTTATCTTTTGTCATTTTAAGTATGTGATTTAAAAGACTTAAACGGATTTGCAGGCACAAATGTGAAATCAAAGCACAGTAAGAAAAATGTGAGCATTTTCTTCCAAACACTTGTTTACAAAAACAGACAAAAGTAAGTTGCCCTAATCCTAAATGCACATGCTCATTCTTGGAGAAGATTTTTTTTTTCTAAAGTGAAGGGGGTTTCCTTCCAAATCAATCTTTGTCAACTACAGTAAATAATGTTCTGAATGTGAAGAAGCTGCCTTAATTGATTTTCTTGTCCACTCTAGGGCTGTGGAGCAGTCTGTAAACAAAACAGTGATGTATTAGATTCTCAAAAAGTTGTTGTGGCGAAATAATTAGCAAACAATTGCCTATTACACATCTAACAGACACAGAGCAACATTGGATTTTGGTCTCCCACTAACTCCTGAGGGATATATCTGGCTCCACAGCTACTAAATGCTACATTTTATTCACCATCTAGTCACAGACTTTGCCTGTCTGCCATTTAGTGCTAAGCAGTTAGTGTATCGTGGGTTTATCTGGAATCTTTCAGTATTTTTGATGCCTTTTTTTGGCACATTTTTTAGTTGGTACACAAAAATTACTTCTTTGATTCCCAGCTCTACGCCATCTTCCAATCCCTGCTCATACAGGTTTCATTATTGTGCATTGAAAAGAAAAAAAAAAGAACTTTCACTGTATGTGAGCATTTTTAAATCAACATCCTTTACATTCTACCTTTACAACACAAACGTGCTTAAATTAAATTAATGTTTCTGCCAAGGGACGATACTGCTGCTTGTGTGGGATATTTTACAGTCATCACCAAGAGGTGTAATGGTGAAACTTTATCAGGTACACTCAATTGAATTGGGGAAATCTCTCCAGTGGATTTATTCAGTCTTTGAGATCAGTATTGAATTTTTACAGAAAGTTTAATTATCCCTTTTAACGTTTTCTCTCCAGGGACTTTCCGCAGAAGATGGCGTCTGCACTGTCAGAGAACCCAGCCTCTGTGATTCATTCCCTCAACCTGGCTCATAACACACTAGACAACCAAGGTACCGGCCTGGACTCTGTGAACTCTCTCCCTCCTACTGCTGTCTCTCTCAGGGCGCTACTGATTGTTCTTTTGCTTTTACTTCGCCGGCGCTTTTGTTTGCTCTCAAAGAATTCAAAATCAATTTCTCTCCACACAGAACCTTTATTTTCTGTTTCTCTTTGTTTCTCTCTTTTCCTCTCTCATCTATCTTTCATGCCACATGTCTATGAAAGGTCCTCCTCTTTAGAGAAATGCTTTCATTTTTTTCAGTCTCGCCCACAGCTCACCTCGCAGACTGAACCTCTTAGTATGGTCACTCCATGCTCTTATATAGGGAAATGTACATTTTAATTTTGTGTGCGTCTGTCACTGGTGTAAAATATTAACCACTATTTACCTTTCTCTCCCTCTGCCTCTTTCACACTTATGATAGTGTGTGTGTGTACATGTTATTGTATGCCAGGGTCAGGCTTTGCATGCATGCCAGTATCACTCATTAGCTAATTTCTGTCTTCCTATCTGACACATGTCACTTCCACTCACTTCAATAAATTCTTTGTGCTCACACTTGTCACCCTGTGTGTGTGTGTGTGTGTGTGTGTGTGTGTGTGTGTGTGTGTGTGTGTGTGTGTGTGTGTGTGTGTGTGTGAGTATTGACAGTATACAGACTAACTTTATTGCAACTGCAGCCACAAAATTGCTGCAGCCTTGACCACCATCACAATAATACCCATAATCACAGTAAAGAATGACCTTCAGTGCTGTTTACAATGGCTGCTATGTTTCTTATGCCTTTAATGGCAGTAAGGGTTCTCTACATACACATTCCTGTGAGAACAAGGAAACAACGTTTGGCACTACAATAGAAAAAAAAAACAAAAACGTACCCATTCCATTTTTAATAAAGCAGAGCCTTTCATATTATTATCATCATGGCTGCAGTGTGTTTAATCAAATTGCTGAGCTGGAACTAGGTGTTATGCAATCTGGCTTGGTGCATGGTATTTATATGGGTTTGTTTCTGCACTGGGTATGTGGGAGAAAGTGAGATTGTAAAGTATGTTGGTGTGATGTTTTTTTATAGCTGTAGTATACTTGTGGGTATAGCTTGTATATGTGTGCTTTAGAGGGGGTGTATTAAGAGAGGTTGCATTTTAGCTTGATGCCATGTGGCAAAGCTCTGTGTGGGCTCATAACTCTAAAAGTGAATGGGTGTAGGGCTGTAAGTAATTTTTGTATAAAATTGATTATGTCAGCTATTTTCCTGACTAACTGATTAATTCTTTGGTCTGTTAATAACACAAAACAATTGAGAATTTCCAGCACATTTCCCCAGAGCTTAAATGCAGTGTCTTCAGAATGCTGGTTTTGTTCAACCAACTTTCCAAAATCCAAAGATTTTCAGTTTTCTATCACAGAAGGCTAAAAATAACCCCAGCAAGTATTCACATTTAACAGGGTGGAAGCAGTGCATTTTTTCATTTTCTTAAAGGAACAGTGTGAAAGATTTAGGGGGATTTTGTGGCATCTAGTGGTGAGGATTGCACATTCCAACCAGCTGGAACTTCTCCTGATGAGAATTTCTTGAGTGTTCACTTTTTACCTGGAACCAACATATCTGCAGAGGTCTCTAAAAAAATTGGACAGGGTGCTTAAAATTGGTTAAAACTCTGACTAAAGCAGTTTCACATTACAGATCAGTGTTTCTCCAACGCTGTTCGACACGTCGCAGATGAGCTGCTAGCCCAGCATCTGCCAATGTGTGCTCATCTATTTTCTCAGATAACATTCAGGGGATTTTGACCGGGAGCTGACTTATCAGCAAGTGTCTCTTCCCCTCCAAAACAAGTGAATCTGGTGATTTGAATTGGTAAAAACACTAAATAAAGTAGTTTCACATGAAATAAAGCTTATCTGATGATATTATTGGGGCTGCTAATGGTGGCTGACGTCGAAATGTGAATGGCCCTATCTTAAGCAGAGTTGGTTTGTCCATTCTGCGCTACTGTAGAAACATGACAGTGTAACATGGCAATCTCTGGGGACAAGGACCCCTATGTAGATGTAAATAGCTCATTCTAAGGCAACAAAAACATGACAATGCTTATTTTCAGGTGATCATACATTAAAGGAAACACTCATTACATTATATTCCATTTCTGCCAATGTATCCCCCTAAATCCTTCACACTGGACCTTAAAGAAAGGATCTATAATCAAGAGTTGCAGATTTATTTGTAGTTGATCAAGTAATGGAGCAACAATTGATTGTCTCTGCTTTGGATGTGTGATTCTTGTGATTAAATGAGGCATTTATCTCTTCTCCTCTCTTTGTCTCCTCTCTTCTCCTGCCTCTACTCAAACTAGGAGTCTCCAACCTGATTCAACAAGTGTGTCGCCTCAACAAGGGACTGCGACTCCTCAATCTCTCAAAGACTTCCCTCTCCTCCAAGGGTAGGAGTAGCTCCTTTTACACACAGCAGCCTCTGTGGCTGACCCAAACACAAACAAATATTTTTACTATTATTAAATATAAATGAATGTCCAACTAAATTTTGAAGCTGGTAAAAAAAACGGGTGCGCCTCGCTCAAAGAGACTTCAGTAGAGTAGAAGCTTCCCGTGAGTCTGGGTTTGAAGCCAGATTTTTCTAAAAAACAGTTGTTTGAACCACAGTACTGCTTTACTGCCCCACATGCAGTTTTATTCGGGCTGGTATTCACTCACATAGATAAACAGGCACATGCATGTACAGTATGACCTATCTACCAAATGATAATCAGGTCAGAATCATAAGTAGTTGATCTGTTTTTGTCCCTTAAAATCCTACGTAGGCATTAGTGCAGTGTCCCAATTCTATTGCTTTTATCCCACACAATACAACCATCCACGAGTATTACAGCAGCTTCAAAAGGCTCATAATGATACAAATGTAAATCCATACATGAATAGCCTCATCTTAATAGTATGTTTGGCCATTATAGTATATTTGTAACCTCTTTAATTGCAATTATGGGTAATGATGTTTATCTGGTTTAGCTAAAGTGCTGATTTTATTTCTTACTGAGCTACAGAGGAGTAGTATAATGTATTACTGTTGCACTTACCGCGTAGAGAGACAGCAAGCTTAAGAGCATGGACTGTATAAAATGGTGGAGTGTAGTATCTGGGTCTGAAAAGGGAAGCCAATGCCGAAGTGTCTAAACCTGAATTCTTTCTTTCTAATGGCCAGTAGAGGGCGACTCCACTGTTTGCAAAAAGAAGTTTGATTGTATAGAAATCAATGCGAAAATAACCATACTTCTCACTTGATTAATTATATCAGTAAACATTTTCCTAACGAGTTAATGGTCTCAATTGATGTTCAAAGTCTTTTGCAATACAGCATGATGTTCATTTTGGAAAGTATGGTCTCGTTTAGTCTCAAGTAGATGACAAACTAGGGTATGCTTAGGGTATGGCAAATTACGGTGACCTGTCAATCAGGATAGAGGCATAGCAATGCGTATCCAGAGCACTTGAAGATTCACCACTTTCTCCTCCCCGGCTCCATGCTCTCGTCCAAATATGCTCACTGCTGGCTCCAAAAAACAAAGATGGTGACAGCCAAAATGCCAGATTCGAGGCTGCAAAACATGGTGGCTACGTCCACTTCTTTTATACAGTCTATTCTAAAGAGGAAGAAAAAGAGCAATGTCAAGTGAATACTGGCCTGTTAGACAACCATGGCTCGACTTTGCTGAAACTAAATATCCATTTATGTGAGTAATTTTTACCAAGCTATTATTTATGATTGCAAAATATTCTTTCTGGTAAACTGACTTTGTTCACTAACACATGTAAATGAGGGAGTAGGTAATTCAATCACTGTGGAGAAAAAGAAACAAATTAAAAAAAAAAACAGTAGTAATGAAACCATCATTTGACTCAATGGAATTTACATTAGTGGTGCTTAAGCTGTCTTTAAATTCCATATTTAAAAGTATTAAATTGTACATTTATTTGTTATATTGCAGGCATGTTTAAAGTTTGGCTCAGGGGCCAATTGTGGCCAGTGGGCCAATTTTAAGGCTTGTGGCTTGATTTTCAAAATATAGGTACTATATTTGGCCCACCCCACAGTATTGGTTAATCAAGCAAAATAACATTTTTCCCTTCACCTCACAATGACAGGACTATCATACAGTTTGTAGACATGCATCAGGCAGGAACTAATCAGGTGGGACTAATGTGTTTTCATAAACAGATGGTAAACAAGCAAATGGAACGGTTACCTAGCAGCAGACATCTCCTGCTAGGTAGCAGACATTGCTACAGCAAAGAAGCATAAAGTCAACCGCAAGGACTGAAAAATGAAAAGGTTGTGTTTGTCCCCTTTGTATGTGTTTAAAAAAGTCTATATAATGCAAGAAGCAGCTGGCCCCCAGGTTTTTTCACATCATCTAATCTAGCCCCTATTCAAAAAAGTTTTAACACCCCTGTTATATTGGTTATAGACAAAATAGATTATATTTTCTCACACAAACCAGCAAAGAGGTAAATTGGATAAGACAGCAAAACAATACATTTAGCCAGTTTTTAGATACTGTGTTTTCCCTTGCATTCTGGGTGGATAATACAAAGGAGTACCTGCTTTTTTCTGAGGCTCCTGTGTCAAAAATTTTGGTGCTGAAATAACCAGGCCAACACTGCATAGAATGGAGGCATTACAACCTTTCTGCCTGTTACACAGTTTGCTGGCCACCTTGAAAGCTAAACCCTTTTTTTCTCCCAAACTCCTCTGCCTCTGTAGTGACTGCTCTCTGTCTTTGTAAAGCAGTATGGCTGTGGAGGTGTTGAACGTAATTATAAGGCTGAAAGCTGAGTGTTGTGTGTATGCCGCAGACTATGACCTCGATACCCTGTTAGTGTACGTTATGAATGGGAAAACCACACTCTGTGCGATTTAAAAGACAGTGGGTTGACACAGTGATTCAGGGTGGAATGCAGTGATGGTGCTGACCTTGAATGGTGGGTGTAGGTATGACTTTGCAGGGGCTGAGCATTTTTTGTTGAATATTTATAGATCTCTCTACGGCTCCCCCTCCTTCCCTCTGTCACTATAATACCTACACATATGCCGACACAAGCATATACACACACACAAACACACACACACAGACACACCTAGGCCTCACACGTCGTCTCTTAGATGTGATCAGACATGCAAATAAGCAGATATATTCTGTATGCTCTAACACATTTGACATTGTCTCAGATCATATAGTTTCTAAAAGTCTCTACTTCCAGCAGAATCAAGCAGCAGATAGATCAATGAAGGGAGGGATTAGACACCCTGTCCCCTCTTCCCCTCATTTCGCTCCTAATCGCTATAAATTAGGGATGAAGAGCTTAGTGCCATGCCAGCTTGAGTGCAGCACATGCAGTAGCTGGTTTCTTCCACACACACTCAGCAATGTTTGAGAACAGAGGAAATTCACTTCCTAAAACTGCTGGCAATAATCAATGATAAATTGTCGAGTGAATAGCACACACGTTAACGATGGTTATAGACTTTTTTATTTGTTGCTGCTGCTAGTTATTTCTCCGGTGTTGTTTTTGTGTCTATGTTTAATCCTCAACATGCCATGGCATACTGTGCTTTGCATCAGTCTTGCAGGGTGAAGATTTTAATGAGGGGTTCCATCGGGCCTGTGGGTGTAATTGTGTAGTGATCTGATTTGAGAGAATGATTTTCTTTTGTTTTGGCTTTCAGGGTACACTTGGATACTGGGATAGGGGAGAAAAAAAGTAGCTTGCTCCCTCCAAAAGCTCTTTTGATACCAGCAAGCCATAGGAGCTTACTAGTCTCTGCTCAATTATTATTACTTTTTCCCACATAGCTTGCTCACCGTCTTCCATTATGTAGTTTTGTATTCATTAGTTGCTAATAAGTCACGTCCAGAGCATTAAATTGGCCCATTGGAGAAAAAAAAGGATGATTATAAGATAATTAAATGACTCAAGGACGCATACAACTTGTTTATCCTAACTCCCCATCCCCCCCTCCCTCATTTCTTCCCCTCCATCCTGTCTCCTCTCCTCCCATTAGGTGTGGTTACTCTGTCCCAGGCATTGTGTTCAAGTGACGACTACTCTAATTCTCTGCTGCATCTGGACCTCAGCAAAAACCCCGGGGTTCTGTCTGGAGAGGATGCCACAGTGAGGGACACACATACAAACACACAAATAATATGTTGGAATTTTTTATGTTCAGCGAAGTGGGTTTCCATCCACCTTTATGGTGGACATTTTCTATTTGTGCAAAACAAAATCATGAAAACATCAGTATGTTCTGAAAAAACGCTTGCAAAAGAGCTTTTACGCTTGACTGACAACCTCAGCAAATATTTTATAACATACATGAGGCATGTTATAGGGTTAGGTGGGTGTAAAAAAAAATTCAAACCAGTTTGATATGAAGCCAAACACCGGACTGGATAGGTACACTAAATTTTACCAGGTGTCGCATTTGACTCAGCAGCAGCTCCTGAGTGGAACATATTGACAGTGAGTTCTAACAGCAAACGAGTGTCTGGCTATTGCATCGCATCACAAATATCAGCTGTGCATTTGAGATCACACTGGAGACATAACCACTTAAAAGATTGGAGAGTAGCCTTCTTGCTATCTTCCTACATTTGTAATGGTACTTTTTAAACAGAAAACACACTTTTTATATTGTGATATTTTCTGGAAATGACATACAACATAGCCAACAGCAAATAGGTTGCTATTAGCAATGATCATTTTCCTTACCAGAGACTTTCAGCTACATTACAATCTCTCCCCAGCCAGCTGCTACCTTACTTTGGTTTTTGCAGTGAAATAAGAAGGAATCGTGTAGATAATCCTTCATTTCAACTTCATGAATCAGCTTTCCTCGTCCATTGCGGTGCTGTCAAGGCCTGTGATAGGAATAAATAGAAACATGGTGTCTGACAAAAGTTAAGCTCAAAAGGGCAGCGCCACGTCGCCTGCAGCCAGTTAGGACACCACTTTCATAATCTTCAAATCCAAAATGTTGCCATATTGTCGCAGTTTTAGTTTTCTTGACAGACTAACTCTGCCATGTCTCATCTCATGAAGACACATAGGGTTCTGGTAAACAAACACAACCTGGCTGCTCTGCCCTCAAACCTCTCCTGAAATTTGATCTCCTTCATGTTGCCAACACTGGCCTAGGCTCAGCAGCAAATTGCGCACCGACTGTCAGTTGCTAGTGGCATATTATAAACATAATATTATGTTAACCATGTTGTCATTTGGCTTATTTCTTATGCAATACAAGCTGGATTTAGCACCATGTTGCTGTCAGCACAGGTTGGTGATGTAGACTGCTCTTAGTTTTGCCAAAACATGTCATGCTGACAAATGCCGGTTCAGCCTCCTGGTATAAAATCAAACTGGCTTAAGCCCGTACACTGGACCAGACTAGTAAAACCGAAAATCGACCCAACTCCAGCATGTACAATGGAGAAACGGAAAAAAAAAGCTGCAGACGAACCATCAGATCTGAACGGAGCAATGTTGCGATAGTAACTTTCCTCAAATCAAACATGGAACCAAACAGAAATGCTTTATCTATTAGGCTTGTGAGGTATCTATTTATTCATACCATTTCACTGAGGTACACGGTATATGATGGTATTTGTGTAAATAAATAAAAAAAAAATCCAAAACAAACGTAAAAGCTGAGCAACTGGTGGAAGAAGTCATTGTACCATGTATGTTATTGTCCAGCCTACAGTGATGTGTTTCTAATATCATTAAGCCAACCAACACAGGTCTTGCTGGGTTTAAATGCTTATGGTCCATAGAGTAACGAATAAATAGGAAATAAGCACCCTTCTTTCTTGAGGACCCGATGACACTAGTTGCCTTGGCGAATACTGACACATCAGTAGGCTGAACAGAGATGACATGTTGAATGAAATCATGTGGCTAATAACCTGCTTTTGTAGATGGAAGAGGTCATCTGAAGACTAAGTCATATGTGGCAATACTCCCAAACAGGGTCAGAGGTATTTTTCTTTTTACTAGTGCTGTAACATGATCCTCACCTCTCACCAGTCACCATCTTACTCAGCTCAGCTGCCTGTTTCACCAGTAGTGACTGACCTCTGGTGGCGCGTGCTGTGCACTACAATACATCAACTCAATACAGCATCTGCGTACCAGTTTAATAAAAACTAAAGCATCTGTGTTTTTGATGGTATGAAAAATTATATCTTAAATACCCTGGTATACTGTAGTACTTTCATACTGCCCAAACCTATTATCTGTATATTTCCATAATGTTTTAACATGGATTTCCATACTTTTAGGTTTGACTGGTAACCTTCTGAAATGGTTTTATGGCACAGATTGAAGAGTTTGCACCACCAGTTGTTTATTTAGATGTTTTTTTTTCCATAACTTTGCGCAGCAGATGTGTATAGAAAAATGTGAATGGAAACCCAGCTACTGTTTAACAGCATTTAATCATGAGTCATTTAATAGGGCAACAGGAAAAGACCCTTTAATGTCAAAGTGCAGTCAGATTGCTACAAAGTGACATAAATGAATTACAAAAAGAAAATACATGCTTGCATCGGTATTGATTCCATTCTTCTTTGCAAAACCGCTCAGGCTCTGTTAGCTTGCACGGGGATTGTGAGTGAACAGCATTTTCAAATCCAGCCACACATTCTGGATTGGATTGAGATGTAGACTCGGTCACGCCAGGACACTAACATTGTTATTTTTACCTGTGTAGCTTCGGCTTCACGCTTGTTTTACAGAAAAACAACTATTCTCCAAAGCAACAGGTTTTTTAAATCTCTTTAGATTTCTTCATTTTTCTTCATTCAATTTACCCTCACAAGCTTTCCTTCAGCCTACTGCAGAGATGCATCCCCACAGCACAATGCTGCGACTACCACACTTCACACTGGGCATGCTACAGTATGTTTATGATGAACTGATGGATACAAAACTCTCATCAGACCACAGAACTTTGTTTCAGCAGACTTCAGAATCTCCCACATGCCCTCAAACTGTAGCCAAGATTTCATGTGAGGGTTTTTTTTTTTGTAATATCTGTAATACATTTAGAGTTAGATATCTGTTTTTACTGCAACATGTTGAATAGTGTCAAAAAGCAAAATTAAATCTACAAAATTCAACGTTATAAAACTTAAAAACATAAAAAATTCCATAGGTGGTGAATACTTTTTATAAACTTTGTATATTTTTGTACATACAGTATATTGCATGTATGTGTATTTGTCATATTAATTCTCCAAAAGACTCTCTTGTTCTTTCCGTGCAGAACCTGTACCTGTTCCTGGCCCAGCCCAACTGCCTGGTTCACTTGGACCTGTCTGGGACAGACTGCACCGTGGACTCGGTTGGTACTCATCGTCTCTTACAGTCACTATCCACCCATCGCTGTCTGATCTCATCTCAAGGATGGGATTCAGGCCAAGAAACAGAAAGGGTGTAGCGTCCTGAATATGAATTGCCCACCACACAAAAACAATGTTACCTCAGTAGACTCACTGTCTTTCTCAGAGCTCCTCTGTGCATAATACTTTGAGTGATGGTTAAAGCTCTTAGAATGCACTCCAATAGAAATGTATAGCCGCTTATGAATTATACAAACGACACATTGTATGAAGAGCATACAGGAGCCTTTGTTGAATGTGTTTGTTCACAGCTTTGTCACTTCAGAGAGATGACTTCATCTGTGTTGTTGCTGTGTCTAAATTTAGCATGTCTGCCAGTGTGACAAAACGGTGTCTTGCCGCATTAGCAGATACGCTAACAGCTAAAAGGATGACAGAGCCTTCTCTCTGAAAGAGTTCAGTGACCACGCTTGAATGTGTCTGCCCCTGCTGGTTACTGCTGAGATGGCAGTTCTTCCGGGTTCACCGTGAATGTTCAAGACTCAGTGGAAAATCAGTTGAAAGTTACAACTGTACTCAGGAGGTTTTTAGTGTCTGTGTCCCTCTGGAAGATGTAGAGGTTTTTGAAATGTGCTGGCTGAATGGGAGGTCACATTTATTGTTTATGTTCAGTGGCTGCTGCTTTGTCAGTGCTGTATTGCTGCTGACAGGATAACGTGCAGCAGGGACATGCAAGGTTGGATAGAACAGACATAAATATCATTGTGTTCTCTGCTGCTGGGAGGCAAGAGGTCAGAGTCAGCGAGAGATCCACTCTGAGCTCTGCTGCTCAGTGACACCTCAGCAGGGCGGGTGCTTGCTAACATGGAGGATAGTGTCTGCACTCCACACTCACTATTTTGCCATGATGCTGCATCATATTACAAATAAACCATATTTGCTAGTCTTCAGGTTTTAGACCATGGCTTTCACCTACTTAATTTAATCCCATTACTGATTCAAGTCTTTGTTCCTCTCAGTGGTGGGATGTAATTGAAGAATATTTATTGGAGTACTGTACGTGCGGGTTTGAGGTTCTTGTACTGTAGTGTACTCTATTTGAGTGCGTCCATTTTATACTTGTAGTTCACTACATTTTAGAGGAATTTCTTGTGCTTTCTGATCTAGCATGTTTTTAGCTTTAGTTAACATAAAAGCAGCCTTTGTGCATTGTTCATTAAAAAAGACTCTCTTATGAAGTGTTTACATCTGTAATTGAGTCAAAGTTTTATATATTTTTTATAATAAAAGTTAAAAAAAGAATGCAATAGGATTATTTGAGATTTTTTTTGCCAATCATGCTTATCAATCGTTTTGAGAATTTTCCAAAATTGACACCTCCTGATTCATGTGTTACAACCTGCCTCATTCTTTCTTGTTAGTATATAAAGCACCTTTCAAAAACATAGTTACAAAGTGCTTTAGAATGAAATTATTCACATTTAAAACACAAGGAGAATGAAACAAACAAAAATGTCAACAGTGTAAAAGATAAAATAAAAAAAAATGGACAGCTCAGATAAAATCAGGATATGCTGTCAGACAAAAGTACGTTTTTTGGAGAAACTTACACGAAGGCAGTGACTCAGAGATCCTTATATCCTCGGGCAGGTTATTCCAGAGCCTCGAGGCCCTGATTGCAAAAGCCCTGTCCTCTTTAGTCTTCAGTCTGGGCTCTGGAACAAACAGAGGACCTCTGCCCGAGGATCTCAAACTACGCAAAAGTTCACAAGGGATTAAAAGGTCTGAAATGTAATCTGGAGCCAGGCCATGAAGAGCCTTAAAAGTAATCAGTAAGATTTTAAAGTCAATTCTAAAACAGACAGGGAGCCAGTGTAAAGAGGCTAAAACTGGTGTGATGTGGTCGTACTGCTTGGTTCTGGTTAAATGCCTCATGGCTGAGTTCTGTGCCATCTGCAGTCATTGCTAGGTTTTTTGATTAAGACCGGAATAAAGGCTCTTGCAATAATCAAGGCGCAAAGTGATAAAAGCATGTATGACAGTTTCTGTATCTCAAAGTTAAAATAGATCTTATTTTAGCAGTATTTCTGAGGAGATAAAAACATAATTGGACAAGCTTAGTGACATGTTATTCAGAACATAAATTACTATCAAACATGACACCAAGATTTCTTGCAACAGGCTTTATGGTATGTGTTGTGACAGGTTGTTCTGACACTGTGAAGTCTGATGAAAAACTAAAACCATCATTTTTATGAGGGTGGCGGCAAGAGTGGGGGGAGTGCAGTGGCAGTTAACCCCCAACTTGCAGTAGCCATTCTGTATACTGAGTACTTTTCTTACTTAAAGTGCATTTTGCTGACAGTACTTTTATGACTTTTACTTACCTATGGTTTTGAATGCTGAATTTTTACTTGTAATGGCGGTTGTTTTACCTTGTCATATCACTAAGTATCCAAATTCCTCTGATACTTTCACCCCTGTTTTGATCTTTACCACACTGCCTTGCACTTTACTGTGCATGTATTTGCTTTCTTCCTTGCCGCACTTCACTCGAGCAGTTTTAAACCCCAACAAGCGGGCAGCTTGTCAGGCAGGAATCTCTTTCAGGAGGGAATCGTCCACCCCGTGAAACTGATCCTCCTCCCTCCCCCGTAAATGTGGGCCATGAATTTTGTATTGAATTATGTGCATGAGTGGAAGTCATTGCATCTATTCTGCTTTATTTGCAAGTTCTCAAACTTTGTCTGGCCCCCATATCTCTTTAAAACTCCCCTTGAGACCAAAAGAGTGCTCTCTGTGATAGCTGCTTCATGTCCTGTTTTGCTAATTGTCATTTATCCTTTAGAGGGGAACTGTCTGAGGAAGAATTTGTCTTTTTTAGTGTTGGCCTGTTGGATTGAATTATTAATAAGTTCCTGTTTTAATCTGCGTTGATGTACCGACAACGGTCGATTAGTCAATTTCCGTGATGGATCACACTGCCAGGATAAAATGGATTTGTCCGACAGTTTAACCTCTCGCAAGTGATGAGATGCTACTTAAAGTCTTACAAGAAATTGGGTTTTGATGCCACTCATATTTGCCTAAAGCTTTCTCTTGTCTCATAAACACACATATATCATCTTTATTTTAAGATTAATTGGGTCACAGATTCCTGGATATTCATTTTGGTACTTTCCAGACCCCTGTAGTTTGAACGCGAGCCATATCTTCACAAGATGAGAGCTTGATTGGTTATGCACTTTGATGGATGGTAGATGAATGGCTGTATTGCTGCATGATATTACGTTGATCATATAGGCAGGGAAACCTTGGGTGACACTGCATAATTAATTTCCTACACAGGTTTTGAGTGGCTTTTTTCCCCCCATATTTAATGTGAAACTCGACAATTGATGGATATTTAGTGTAACAAATTGAAGAATGTAAGTAATTAATTTTTACGCTGGTGTGGTTTCAGCTTGATTCTGATTCAGTGTAATACAATTACTCTTCTTATTGCCCATTTGGTCCTGCTATCGGGAATTCCTAGACTTTCTCTGACAGATGAGCACTTTCCGGACACACTTTGAAAGATTGGTGGAAACACAGTGTCTGCTATATTTCACTCAGCTGCTGGAGCTTGGGGGCATTAACCCTAAAATGGGCAAGAACGGAAAATTAAGTCACCGTTCTTTTCCAGCTATTAGGGCCTAAATAACTCACAATTATGTTTTTTCTTTTCAGAATGTCCCAGATTTCATTTTCATTACTGCCCATTGTGGGGAATAGATTTAGAAAAATAGTGAAAATTGCAACAACTTTTAAACATTCCAAATCTACTCTTATCAAAGCTGGTGGCGTGACTCAATCAATGTCAGTCTTTCTGTCTTTTCCTGTAGCTCCACCAAGAGGCTGACGTCTGTGGTTTTGACTTAAATGTCTCTAACCATTGCATGTATTGCCATGAAATGTGGTACACACGTTCACGTCCCCCTCAGGATGAACTATAATCACTTTAGTGATCCCTTTGCTCTTTTCTGTTGCAACACCATCAGGTCAAAATTTCAATCTGTCTAATACTTTGGTGTGTGATCAAACACCTGCAAAACTAACAACCCAGTGTCCCAGCAGCCTCCTCATCTGTGCTTTGTGCAAAGTTTTTGCATACTAACTAGAGCTGCACATTTAATCAAAATATTATCAAAACCGCTGTATGTCCAAGTGCAATATCACAATCACAAGAGCTGCAAATTTTTGCTAAAGGTAAAATGTACATACATTAACATTATAAGTAAAGCATTGTGGTGCTACAGAGATGCCCCGGCCTTCAAAGCATATTCCAGACATAAGGGAGCATGTTTATTTGGTACAGACCCCAGCAAAAACATGACATCATCATCATTTTTATATTTTTCAATAAAAATGAAATGCTAAAATTACCATTCCCCCTTAAATCACGACTTAAATCACAATTGCAGTCTGTCAGACCAATCACAAGATGATGGTTTTTACATGTCATGCAACCCTAATACTGACATGCTAAACTAAGATTGTGTCCACAGGTTAACTATACCTGCTTAGCATCAGCACTTTAACATTGCTGTTGTGAGCATGTTAGTGTACTGTACCTAACTACTGCCTCACAGAGCTGCTGGCATGGCTGTAGACTGTTGGTCTTGTTTTTAATACAAGACTTCATTAAAAATTTATTTTAAAAGCAGTTTTCTTACATTATTATAACCAAACCACTGATTGTGGAAGTCAATATCTCACTGGCAGTGGAGGGGAACAAAAGCAGTCCTGAGCATTTTGTCCAGTGGCAATGTGAAGGCTAACTTTGCATTTGCACATGTACTCATGATGAAGGTCTGGTCATTGAAGCACACCCTGCAGTGACCTTTCTCTGAATTGCACAGAGACACTGAGTGCAGCCCTGCATTCAAAATCCTTCTCAAGTGAAAGTACAAAAGTAAAATCAGGAACATGTACTTCAATTATGAAACATAAAAGTATGTGTGACTGATATATCATTAAATATTACATCATCAGCTTGTAAACCACCTGACAAGGTTAAAAGGGAAATCTCTCTTTGGTTAAACTGCTAACAACACATGTACATATTTAATATGACTGTTAGTCCCACACTTAACACTGCATTTCTGTTAGGGCTCACAAGCCAAACATGCTGAGAACCACTGGTGTAATCTTTAACCATGCATCATATTTCATAAGCTGATCATATGTTGTATATTAAATTTGAATCTGAAAAGTAACCAGTTATTAAAGCAGACAGATACATGTAGTGGAGTAAAAAGTGCCATATATTCCCTCTGAAATGTAGTGGAATAGGAATATTACATGACATAAGTTTGAAATACCTCTAAGTCATACTTAAGTACTGTACTTAAGTACATGTTTACAGCTGATTCCAAAGGGTAGGGAGCGAGTCGACTTGATGCCCACTTGAGCCAAATCCCCCTATTGGCATTTTGAGTGACTGAGACACCAGCATTTAGTGTCTCAGACAAAAGAACACTTTAGAGTTAAAGAATATTTTAGGGTTGCATTGCTTAACTCAGAATCAGAATCAGAAATTGCTCCCCAAGAGGACATCAAGAACTGCACACAGTTGTAATGTGGCATCTAAGTTAGTACACAACAGAGAATTTGGCTCGAGTCACATGACTTGGGCTCGAGACACAAATTTGATGACTTTAAATTCAACTTGACTTAAAAAAGACCTGCAACTAGACTTGGACTTCAACACCAGTGACTTGTGACTTCACTTGGACTTGAGCACTTTGGTTTGAAAACACTTGATACTTCCCCAAGATCAAAGATTAAAAAGTGTGCTATGAATCAATTCATTTTCCTACTTTGTCTTACACTTATCTTGTTTTCATTTAGAAATAAAACCTACAACAACACACACTACACTGAAAGGAAGAATAGTCTTATAGATAATGTCTTACAAATTTGGGAGGAAAGAGTTATAGACATTTTTTCCAATATGAGAGAAATACAACAAAACAGCCTGTTTTGTGGTAGAGACATAAATAATTCATTCTGTTGTGGTACTGGTTAACAGTGCGATATGCTATGAATGGAGATGTTTGCATTACTTTTTTATGATTGAGTTCAGTTGCACTTGTTTTAACAAATACACACAAATTTAAAAAAACATTCATGAGTTTTGTAAATTGAAGATATTAATACTAAAATGAAAATAGCATTGCATTAGGTGAAGAGCACGTTATGACTTATTTAGGACTTGAATCTCAAAGTTTAGGACTTGTGAATTGTCAGTCTTGACTTGGGACTTGAGTGCAAAGACTCGAGACTTACTTGCAAAACAATGACTTGGTCCCATCTCTGCTACTCTCAGCAGATAATGAACAAACACTCAGAGCAAATATGTGTCTGTTTGTTTTCACCTGCAGAAAGTTATTAAAGTTTCCATGTTCCTTGGCAGTCACATACTGTGGATGCTCAGTACACACGTGTTTGTGTTTGTGCGTGTGTGTGTGCGTGTGTAATGTATTAACCTAATGACAAAGGTTGTATTATCTTGTACAAATCCTAAACATATGGCACAAAAAGGATCAAATAAATCCTAAAACAAATTGCAAAGACTGCTTTGTCCTGATTTGACCAGCAGTAACATCTCATTTGTTCTGGTCCATTTTTTTTCCACACTCCAATCTGCCGAGTCAGGCTTTTATGAAATTCTATTATTTAATGCCATCTATAATGCTAGCATGATACATTTAGGGACGTTTTTATCGAAGAGGCTTCTGCCAAGAAAGATATACAGCCGCATCATTTTTTTTAGCGTGTTCAAATTGCATTTGTGTCAGCTTTAATCTGTGCTATAATCATTTGTACAGTGTTCAAGAGCCAAAATAACTGTTACACAACACACTCACATTCGCTGTAGAGAACATAACGCAACCCATTTATCTCTCTGTCTCTCTCTGTTTCTCTGCCAGTTGTTTGGGGCCTTGCTGCGAGGCTGCTGTGCTGACCTCTCCTACCTGAACCTATCCAAGAACTCCTTCTCTCACAGGTGGGCGTTCACCTCAAGTGTAAATTCCTTTTTTTTTTTTAAGGACAAAGGACATTCGTTTTCTTCCTCTGACTCAGCCAAACGGCTCTGGAGGAATTCCAGTTAGGAGGTGCGGAGCAGAGCGAGCATCATCATTTATTTTCTGCTGTAGATTAGTGTTTAGCCCTGGACCTCACTGACGGAATTAGCGTGCACACTCGGCTCACCCCCCTTAATTTGTTCTGGCACTGCATATATATTTATATATACAGTATGTGTGTGCAGAATGTGTTCCCGTCTGTCTTAAACGTACACATGTCTCTGTTTGCTAACAAGTTTTCCATCTGTCACGCACTTGTTTGCATGCCCACAAGTCTGTTTTTGCGTGCTGAAGAATGTACGTGTGTGGGTGCATGTGTGTGTCTGTGTTTACCTAGCTAGCAGGCAGAAGCGGCTGCGGCTCTCATCATGTCGTGTCCCCCAGGAGCCCAGGAGCTTCCCTGCTCAGCATATTACATTACAGAATTACTGAGAAAGAAGTCGGTGAAAAATGAGACTAATTTTAGACGTGAATTATTGTGCCAATCCCCAGGCTCCCACACTTGCATTTTTTTTTCTTGCGCTCTGTGTCTTTGTATCTACTGTATCTCTCAATCCATCTTTTACTTTTTGCATCTGTCTGGCTGCACCTCTTGTTCTCTTTTCAGCCTTTTACTTCATTCTTTATTTTTATGGTGTGAATTTGTGAGTTCTTGACCACACAGCTTTCTCTTTTCCAATAGGAATATCCCAGCATTCCACCCTTTTACTGGAGACATCCATGCTCCATCCATCTTCTTTGTTAGGTCTTTGTCTGTCCCTTTCCATGCCTGTTTTCTCCTCTCATCCCTTTCTTCTTGTTTACTGCCTCCTTCATCTTTTTCCTCTTCTTTTCCTCTCCTCTCCTCTTTCCTTCCTCCTCATTCTCTGCTTATATTCCCTTCCCCTCTTCCTCTCTCCTTATCACTCCTCCCTCTTCACATCCTTCAACTTTCATCCCTTTTCCCACTGCTCTTTCTCTTCACATCTTCCCACTCATCCCCTCCCCCCTCCTCTCCCCTCTGCCTCCCTCTCTTCATAGTTCATCCCACCTCTTGCCGGTCACGGGTCTGCTGGTATTAAATGCACGCTGGCTCAGTGCTGCCGGTCAGACGGCCGCAGTGTTGTGGTGACAACACGGAGCCACAAAGCTGAACCGAGTTGATAAGAACCGCCCGGCTGCCGCTCATGAATATGGAACGAACCGCCTCAGACCCCTCCTTCACCCATCACACACACAAATACACACTGGAGTTACACACACACAGATGTGACGCTTTCAAGAAACAATGAGCAGTCCATGTAGATACAGTTACACACATCTACACGTGTGGAAACAAGTTGCTGATGCAGCTCCCAGGGGACGGTTTTGTGAGAGAGACAGTGACACCGTATCTGCTTATGCGACAGAAGCCATTCTGTATCAGCGGAGTCCTGACAGGCTGTATGCTAATCATTACAAATGGGTCAAAGAAGAGCTGGTGTTCCACACACTGGGAGGTTATCACAATAGCAATGACAGGGGCTCGTAATGCAGCTGCCTGATTTCCCCTCACTACTATCTTAATGTCTTCATCCTGGTCTTTTTTTTTTTTGCCTCCCACCATTTCTCACCCCTTTATGACCTTTTCCATTTTTACCCTTTTTAACTTAATTTTCTCCTACAGTGTTTCCTTCTTTATCTCACATTTTCTTTCATTTCTCTCCTCTTGCTACATAAAGTTTTATCTTTTTACCAAGTTAACATGGTTTTATCTTTGCGGGGTGAATGTCAGAGCATTATGAGAGACATGCAGCTTGGTCAACCGTACATTTTCCTAATCACTGGGAAAAAATGATGCTATAGTTGAAGAAATAGAATGATTATTTTAGTAGTATCTGTGTGTATATTGCTTGAAATGAGCACGCGCCAAAAGCTTAGTGTGGTTGGTATTATTGTTAAGTTACAAGCCAACCCGACAGGTCCTAAATCAAACCCTGATGGTCTTATCTCTTACAGTGGAATCATAACAATCAGTGTAAATCACTGGGTCATGTGCACAAGGACAATAACTGCTCATACTCAGGGTGCAATATGCACAAAGGAATTTGGTGAAGCAGAATAGAAATTGGTGGGGTGTAGCGATTATTCATTATATTCTCAGCCAGTCACATTACTGCTCTCATTCCAATTAAACAGCTGTGCCAAACACATGGGCACACGACAAAGTTGGCCCAGTAATCAGAGAGGAGAGTGCAGAGCAGGTTTTCAGTTATGATGTCCTAGAGGTTCCGACATATTATAAATATACATATGATATGTCGGTTCAGACTGAATTTACATCAGTGGAGATATTGAAAGTCAGGTCATGTTGATATTTTTCTAATGTTTAAAGATGTGGGGTCTTATTTTAAAAGAATATCTAAAGATAAGTTGTGTAGCAAATAAAAATAACAATGAAAGTTGTTCTACAAAACACATTCTCTGAGAAAAAAGGTTGTGTGCTCCCAACTGAAAATGTTCAGTAGAAACATTTGAAATGTAAATATTTTATCCCGTTGAGTCTTGAGCAAGCAGCAACCTCCAGGGCTATGAAACAAACCCAATGCGGAAATGCCAAAAACTGCAGTTCTTTATATGGCCACTTGAGGCTGGCTCTGAAGGTAAGCTAATCCCCTTAGATCCCTGTGTTAAAATGCTCAACTTTACAGCAGAAATAAACATGTTTACAACCTTGTGCAAAAAATGGTTTTAGGATTTACAGCTAATTTTAACATTCATGACAACTGCACAGGGGCTGAATTTTTATATAAGCTACCTGTTAACATTTTGTTAAGGCCTAAAGTTATGCATATTGAAGGGAGGGGCTGCTTGAGTGACAGCGTCGCTAGAGCCTGTGAGTTGGATCCACCCCTCGCTCCTTCACACCTCCACCCTCTCATCCAAAGTAGGTCACTTCTGGCTCCAAGAAACAAAACAAGATGTTGATGGCCTTACTTGCTACTTTAAATTGGGAGTATCGCACCAAGTGTGTGTCATCATGATAGCTACGTTCATTTTTTTTTCCATCTATTTTCTTCTATGGTGTGAAGTTATGTTGTGCCTTTGTATAGGAGTCAGTTAAACAGTTAAGTGTCAGCTGAAGTCACTGTACTGCACTGTAGTGTCAGTGAAAGTTAAAACACTAAAGGTAGTCCAAGTTTGAGTGGAAGTTGAAACGTAGGCATAAAAAAGGGTTTGATGTGTTGGTTAATGTTATTGGGGCAAAATTAGTCCAGGTTTTAGTGAAATTAAAAGTGTTTGTGAAAGTCAGATGAAGTGTCAGTTGACAAGTCGAGTTAAAAATCAAAAAGTGAGCTGAAGCATCACTCCAACAGAAATAACTGAATGTGATTCAGCAACAATTCTGTGAATCAGCAATTGTGCAGTAGTCAACTAACTAAAATGCAGCTCATAGTTTGGAGCATATTTGAAGAATCAGCAGGATTTAAAGTAGTAAAGGTCACTATATCCATGGTATAGCATACAAATGATCCTTGCATATACAGAAATAGACTACACAAACAATGAGGTCATTTATCCAGCTTCACTAGTGGCATTGGTTTAGGGATATTAATGTCTGTGTGTCGGTCACAAGCGTGGTTGGTCAACTACTTTGGTCCAGACTGTAATATCTCAACAACTATTGGATGGATGATTATAGAATTTTGTACAGACACACATGGTGCCTAATAACTTAAGTGATCCCATGAGGTTAAGAGTTTCACTTTTTGTGACAGATTTCCTGCAAAACTAACGGTATTCGCATCAACTGCTGCTGCTCTTTGTGTTTAGTGGTAATTAGCAACTGTTAAGATGCTAACATACTAAATTAGGAAAGCAAACATATGGTTAACATTATACCTGCTAAAAGTTGGTGTTTTCTTTTGTCATCGGCGGAGTGTCAACATGCTGACGATAGCATGTAGCTCAAAGCGCTGTTGTGGCCTCGCAGACCCGCTAGCATGGCTGTTTTCCTTTATTACTCCATTACTCTATGATGAGTTGCTTTATTTTGAAAGAAAATTATTCACTCAGCCATCTGGTGTTAATTGATTCTGTAGCAAAAGAAAATGGGTACAATCAAAGTAAACAAAACATGTTGCATTCGTTTGCAGACATTTTGACATGTCGTAGCAGGAAACACACAGCTGTAGTGAGTAACGTTAACGACCGCATTCCATTTATGGGACTGAGCCTTGTCGGCCATGAAAAAGGTTTCCATGAAATGGTAATGCCGCAGAAAAAATGATCTGAAAATACAAGTGGCTCTCTCTCTTTTCTCTGTTCATAGATTTACTGATGAGAGTTTTGCATTGTGGTTTATGAATAACTGAAATAATGAGTCATATTAACGATGCTATTCGGAGTGCCTCATCATTGAAACAATGCTCGTTGTTTATCAGGATGAGGGTGAAAAAATGTGCTGTAAAAAAAAAAAGCCGTCTGTGCTGCACAAGTAAACAACATATCAGCTGCCTGAAGAGAGGTAGCAGGTAATCTTTCCCTGAAAAACAAACCTCATTTTTCTGGAAGATGAATACATCCTCCCCCTCCTTCCCTCTCCCTCTCTCTCTCCCTCTCCTCCCCTGCCTCTCATCACTTTCTCCCGCTGTCTCCAGACCCCCTTCCTCATCCTCCCCTGCGGTGAATTATTTGTGCAGTGGGGGCTGAAATGGCAGATTGGCTGCTTTGACAAGTTCTAAACACAGATCGGCACCAGTGTGCTGCATCCATCCTGTAAATGCGGTGGGTGGTCCCCTCATGTATTATAGCTCAGAGGGATGTCGTACATACGCACAGACATTGTCTCTGTCCTTCCTCTGATGACAGGCTAATGTACTATACGCCAAGCAGATGGTTGGATAATTGGTCAGTGTTACCTTTTTAACTGGTGGCAGTAATTAATGCCAACTTCACCTTTTCAGTGTCTGGTTGATATCACACTGACCTAAATGTCACAGCTAGCATCTGTCTACTTCTTTCTCTCCCTTTCTCTCCCGGTCGCAGTTTTTCCCGTTCCTCCTCTGTCAGTTCTCTGCTTGTCTGCTGCAAAATTTCTGTCACTTTCTATCAGCATATCAACTCCTTCTGTCATCCGCTGTCTTGTCTCGATCAGTCTCTTATCTGCTCGCCACCTTTCATTTTCTGTCTAACTGCCTGATTGTGGTCCATCTTTTGTGCTCACTTTCTGTTCCGCTCTTCCCTCCCACTCCTTCGCAGCTTAAAATCTTTCTTTTGTTTTCTTTGCTGTTCTTTTCCAGGAAAGCGAGAGATTCCCTGCCAACTTTCCGCCAGTTCTTCAGCTCCGCATTCAGCCTGACCCATGTCAGCCTGGCCTCTATGAAAGTCCCTCCTGATTCACTGAGGTGAGTCACTGTCACGGACAAGGATTTAAAAGGACCTTTGAAACATCCTTGAGCATGTGTAAGATGCAAATCACTTGTATGGTGTGAACCACAAACAGATGAAAAAGGAGTGTCTGTATGTTTTACAGTAACCTCATTCAGTTTGACCCCTTCTGCTTGTGTTATTATCATGTACCCTAGGCGTAAGCTTGGAGTGGATTGTGCTTTAGGTTGTGTGTGTGTGTGTTTCTGTCTGTCTGCAGCTAGTCTTGCAAACTACTGGACCAATCAGCCTAATATTTACTGTGAACATGTATGAAACATGTATGACTGTATGCTCAAGGACCTCTTGTGGTTGCAGTGATACACACAATTCTTTTATTAACTCTTTTATACTGTCATTGACTGCTGACACCTCATTCCTCTTAACCAACCCTCAGGGGCTGTAAGTTTTGCAGAAATCGGCTAAAAACAACAAGCCTTGCCATCTGTTGCAGTACACATTTTGGCCTTTGTCGCAGCTCAAAACTGACATCCATAGAAGTTTTATTTCACTTTGAATTGGACCATCTGTAGATTAATTCCATACCCGACATGTTATAATCTCCTAAATTTAGGCACGTGATGAGATGAATTGGTCCTCATTTTTGCTAGCTTCACTCCATCTTGACTGTAAGGGAGCTGGGAAGGACCCCCACCGGGCGCAGCTGCGCCAAGGTTTTGTTCTGTTAAACGCACGGCGTTGTACCACAACAGGAGCATTTCAGAGGCAGATCGTTTTGCCTGCCAGTTTTAGGATTTTGGATTTGGTAATTTTTTTTCCTTCATATTTGTGCTTCTTTTTTTCTGTTTTAGTTGTGTTTATTGTTGTTATTTCCTTTTTTTGTTGTTGTGCTTTAGCCTACAGACGAAGTTAATACCATTCAAAGTCCAGTTATGGATGGCATGGCAGGATTTGTGGCTGTGTTTTAGTTAATAAAAATACATTCACCCTCATAATATATTGTATCTACATTTCACACACAGTGCTCTGAGCAACGCATTGTGGCTTTGTCAAAAACAGACAAGGTGTGCATTTGATTAGCTTTTGAAATGCACTGTGGCGTGTCTTGCTGAAATTACAAGAATTGTCTAGAGTGGCTGCGATCAGCTCAGGCAGGTGCTTGGTGGAGATCTGCACTCTACCAAGTGCACTCTCCTGGTTTATATATGTATCTGGGCTGATCAGATTATAATGCCACATAACAAAATGAATAAAATTCATATGTAAATGCACTCAAACTGTATTAAAGATGTTATCCCCCAGACAACCTTGGGAGGTGATAACAGATGCATATGGCCAAGCTACTTACAAAATCCATCTCTTGGAGATACAAATAAATAAGTGCAAAAATAAACAAATAAATCCAAGAAGAACATCAAAACAAACTTTTAAAATACACTATGAAGATATTCACAATGGCAGTTTTGACAGATGAAGTGACCTGTGAGAAGTGAGGTGTGTGTTTTCACATGTGTAAGAAAATCTAAATATAATTCAGTGCTTGGTGCAGTTGCAATAAAGGTACCAAGCTCCATCTAAATCCAAGCAGCATGTTAAGTCCACATACACAGGGGGTCAAGGAACATATTCAAGTTTAAAGAATCCAGCAGCACAGAGTAAATAGAGAACTACAAATACTGTTATCAGGATTCATTGTTTGAGGTGGTGTAGTGGAAATTGCCTGCAAACACTCAGCACTCAGGAAATAAGCACACAAAGCAATTGATGGGTTTGAAAGAAAAAAAATATTGTATACAATATTTTTTGGAGAGATTACAATTGAGTCAGGAAGCCAAGTAAACCCGCACCCCACGCCCCCTATGGTTTCAGCAAAATCACAGAAGTCTCACAGGATTGGTTCTCTACTGCTTACATATGGCCACTGACCTTTCCCCAAAAGAGCACATATGTTAACTTTAACCAAAAATGGAAATGCCACACATCTTGCATGTGACATAGTTTCACCATCATGCTGGTATTATGTAACATAGCCCACATATAACATCTTCTATAAAGCCCTGACCCTTGCACCAATTTACAGCTCTTATAAAAGAAAAAGAAGCCAGAGTTCAATGCTTGTGCCAGTACACCGAACCAAACTACACAGTTTACAATGTACACGTGTAAATCATGACTATCAGTGAAGAGCTGACAGGCATGGCAATAAATGATAACTGTTACTGTTATGTGCTCATTTACTTTCACAATGGCAGTGCATTACAGGAAAAAATGTGCAATTTATCGAGGTTTTAAGTATGAAGGGAATATGTTAAGTGCTTGTGCTTATGTGGTTCTGTATACTGTACATCAGTTGTTAGTGTAGTCCAAATTCTACCTCTGGGTTGGTAATTAGGCATGCACAGACTGAATATGCTCAATTGGAATCTGCATCTGTGAAACAGCATGGTATCATGACACAACTGACCCACATTAAATACAGTTTCTTTATCATTGTCACTATAACAGAAGCAGACACTAGCCTCACACTGAAATGATTCCAGTGAGTTCCACACAGCAAGGTTTTTCACATTTAGGAAAACAGCGCAAATTTGCAAATACCTGAAATTAAAGTCTGAATCTGCTTTGGGTCTCTACTGACAGTAGTAGTATTATAATCAGTGGATGAAACCCCAGTACTCACTGATTTGGTAACCAAATTTTCTGTTGGTGTTTGTATTTGCCACTGCATTAGTCGTGGCGTTTGTGATGCGGTTATGTCATGAATATTCCACACTGACGGTGATCATCCTTGACTAGTGTATCACCCCCTGTGACAGCCAGTTGGCAAACACTTACTTCCTCTTTATTCAGAGAACCTCTGGACAGGATGCGCATACTGAGTTGGCAAAATAAACTGCAATAAAAGCCAAGAGGACACGTTAATATACCCATCAAACAGTCCATGTAATATTATACTGATATTTTGTGAGAGAGATGAATATACTATTGTGGAAACAAAAACAAAGTATGCTATTGTATGATATGTAAATGAATCAGAACTGATAGATCGAGTCAGTGGGTAGAGATACAGATCTTACAAGATTATTATCAAAGGACTTATTGGAATATTGTGGGGACATTATACAGGGCTTGAAATGATGAAACAAATGAATGCATTGGTTAAAAAAAAAACAACTTTTATTGAATATTAACAATATGTCTTCCAGCATTTCTATCATGAATTTTATGCACACATAGGAGTAAATTAGATCCACAAACCGAGCCTGTTAAGAAATTAAATACTTTAAATGAGCCAATGTGGAGGTGTAGGGGAAATATTTCCTTACTTTAATACTGGAGCCAGTGTTCCTTCTCAGATTAGAGTCCAGCAGCTATATGCTTGCATTAATGTGGAGACTAATGATGAATAAAAACTTCTGAAATAATATGTTTAGCTATAAAGAAGGTTCATGATATAAGTGTCACGATAAATACTTTATCTATTTATCGCAGGATATATGGACATGACCGCAATCATTTTGGCGACCTCAATATGACCCCCTCTGTTTACATGCGTGTCACTAATATTTTAGCCAACATGTTGCTAGAATACACAGCAGGGTTTTCTCGATCATTATAAGACTTGCACACATCGATTCTCTCTTTTCTTTCTCTCCTCCCCCACCCACTTGTACAAGTCAGAAGAAAAACACACTTAAATGACGACACATGGGTAGCTTACTGGTAGCCTGCAGCTCCACCCTCGGTGTGGAAGCGGCACAGTACTGATAGTTGTTAGCTTGCCAACCTCTGGCAATGAGCCAAAAAGTCAGTTGTTTGTAGTTTCACCCTCCAATGACTTCATTCTCCACTCCGTAAATCCGCCAGCGAACTGCTGGGTTCCCTGGCTGCCAATCCCCAGGAGCCAACTGCAGCATACTAGCTGGATTATAGAAGTAACTGGGATGATCCTGGAGCTTTGTTGAGCTTGTTGATTTGTAGCAAGAGGCATCACTTGATTTTGCATTTGTTGGCCAAATTTTGTATCAAGTCTCAAACTGAAAAGTCTCAAATTTTAGGCTACTCCACCATAGTGTTATATACACTTTCTCGTATATGTTAACAAGTATTGATCACTTCTTAAAAATATGTTGTTTTTTTTTTAATATTCCAATGTCTGAATATTCCTTTGTGCTTGCATTATTATGCTATTATGTAATGATTTCATCAGTGGCATAAAATGTTCTCAGAATGACAATAATATCATTTATCGCAATTATCTGTATGACAATATATCGCCCAACAAAAGTAGTCATCATTATAGATGTAAGTTAGACATAATTGGCTACATGAGTTGCCATATAATCTACCGTCTACCTCTTTTAGTGTGTTACCAGCAGTTTTTACAGATGCCCACTTTCTGTGTCAACAACCATTTATGCTGCTAACAATGTTTAGTCAGAGTCAAAGTCATAACGGATGAATTCCCATTGGGGCCACTCATGCTAAAAATGTGTCCACTCATGGTGCTTTAAGGTGCTTCAGTTTAAAGCACTGTCTAAATTACGCACAAGAGGGATCACTGCTGAAGCCCTTTAAATTTTATATCCAACCTAAAGAGGAGACTCTTAAACTATAAGATTTTTCAGTTTTTATTGTGTCAGGCTTGAACATTAAAATAGCTCACACCATATGGAGAGTAGTTTGCATCCAAACCATCAGTGAGAGTTAATCATCAAGGCTCGCATTAGGTTTCAAACACTCTTCCTCGACAGCGGAGCCATTTTCTATTATGTTGGTAGACTGGCCTTCAATCAGAGGACACAGATTGAAGCCCCCATTTTGGCTGGCATCCACTGTGCTGACGTGTCTTTGTGCAACACTCTGTATCCTTACCAGCTTCAGGAGATCTGTAGCTAAACCAGCTCAGAGAGCGGCCAAACAAAGAGCAAGTTTCCCCTACGAGAATAAACAGAATATTGCTATATTACAGTTTCTCTGTTAAGTGTGTAGCCTGCTGGTGGCTTCTCGTAGCCAAAAAACACAATCAATAGCAGAGTAAACAAAGCAAACTGCCAACAATTGAGATGATTGTGTGCTGCATGATGGATCTCAGCCAAATGGACGGAGCAGACTCCCCACTTAGCACTTCTCCTCTTTACCTCCTCATGGTGCATAACTCTTAAATGTGTATTCGTTGCACAAGAACAACCTCCAGCTGAGCCTTGATGTGCAAATGCAGTTTTCTTTTTGTATCCAGCTGGGCTTGTGTGTGTATTTGTGTGCATGAGCAACAATTGGCCACTTCTCCTGAATAAATATCGAAGGTTTGGTTTTTAAGGTGATTTCTGGTGGGAAGTTAGTGAGCTACGAATCTTTCTTTTTAAGCTACTTTTCTGCAAATCCTTTAAGATGGCTCTAAAACTTTTAGGTGTGCAGAGGAGAACGTGGGGCAGGATGGGGCGGCGGGGAGAGGTCGGATGATCCGTTCAGGTTGTTAGAGGGAGGAAAAGAAGCAATTGGATTTATTTGGGACTGATCTTTTTTCCTCTGTTTTTTTCTCTGTCATTTTTGTCTTGCCTTTGTCCATTAATTTTGTCTCTGTCTTTTTGTCTTTGTGTCTCCCCCATTCCTTCTTATCTACCTATCATTCTGTTCTCTCCTCTCTTTCTTTATCTGCCCTTTCATTAATCTCTCCCTTCCCCTCTCTCTCTCGCTCTCTTTGCTTTCACATCCCCCTGTTCTGTCTCTCTTTCCACATCCTGCCCTGCCTGTGTTTTCCTTCAGGGCTCTGTTCCTAGGTCTGTCCAATAACCCTCATATCACTGATTTACACCTGGACATCAGCAGCTGTGAGGTATGCTCTGTTAGTCTGTGCTGTGGGTATATTCACTCATCTTCTTCACAGATTAACGCTCGTGGCCATCCCATCATGTCTCACTCCTCTCTGTTATCCTCCCACAGTTGAGGTCAGCGGGTGCTGGGGTGATTCAGGAGCTATTTCCTCGTGTTTCTTGCGTGGGGACTTTAGACATCTCTGATAATGGTAAGAGACACGTCTGCACACACCCACAAAGGATGGACGTAGATGGTCTGTTGTATATTTTCAGATTCAGACATTTCACATTTGACTGATGCAGAGTTTTCAAAACCTCTTTGATGCTGTTCATCATGGTCTGCACAGCACCGTGCAGTTTTTCATTTGAAATGCATCCTTTTAAAACGGATCTAGTGATAAATGAAAGTGTCAATCTCAACATTATCTGCACTTTATATGCTACCAGCATTCAAACTAGAGGGACATTCAACAGATTTTACACATGATGAGTTGAAATGTGGAGTACAACCATAAAACTTCAATTAATTTGCTTCAATCACTGAACTCACTGTTGTTTATTTGGGATGGGCGTCTACTGGGAAGGGCCTTTAACTCCTGTCACACTCTACTCTTGCTCAACAAAGATGGGAAATACTGTCATGTTGCATATTTAAATCACTATGAATATTACTTGTATGAAAGCTAGGCTATCAGATAACATATCAATTACGAATCATTCATTTGATCTAGCTCAGAGAGAGAGCGTATCTAAGCCAACCTAATGCACTGAGACATATTTGGACATATTTGGAGGTAGGGGGTCACAACTTTTTTGTCTCTTTTTTATCATGCCAGTATATCCGAGTGAACTGCACTTTGATGTTCATGTTTTGCATAAATGAACTGTTGTATTGTTGAGAATCTAACTGAGCTAATGATGTGTAGCATCTCCATATTGATAAAAGTTTAAACATTTGTATTCGTATACACAATCTAAGCAGCTAACTAGCATTAGCTCAAGCAGATCACAGACAGCCCGATGGGTTAGAAGAAGTTTTGCATCCAAAAAATTTCTATAAACATGACATGCTTAACAGTGTCAATGGCAATGAGACCTGGCGTCTTAGTTTTACAGTATTCATCCTAATAGTCGTGTAATGTCTTCTGCAGTTCTGGAGGGAGTTATCCAAAGTTTGAAAAAGTAACCTCAGTGATGTCACAGTAATGTCATCAGGATTACGTCAGCTTGGACGTTCCAAGCTTTAAAAGAATGCCTGAGTTACAAACTGGAGGTGTGGGGTTTTAGAGAGGTGGGCATTTAGAAGGCATCAAGGGGTCTAACAAATCCTATTGAGTTGCATTTTGGGAATTGTAGAGTTGAGCATTTTAAAGCTTTACCGTTGCTATAAACTGAATATCATGATATCTCAGCCTCTGGCGCACAGATTGTGAGCCATCATAGAAGTGCAATACTGGGTTGTTGGAGTATCTCTGTAAATAGTGGCACTAAATGCAAGTCCCTCTAGGTGTCAGGATGTATTTTAATGTTTTTAAACTTTAAGATCAAAATTTTTTTCAATGTTTTTTTACTAACACAACAAGAGTTAAGTCAGAGACATGTATGTCAAGAAACTGCTAATTTGTAGCAAATGCTTATATGGTTAGATTTGTCAGAAAGGGCTCTGCTCTTTAAAGAAGCTCTAAAGAATTTTAGCAGCAGTAAGAATTCTACTGGGAATGTTAATCCTCCTTAATATGCATACATCAACATTAAAGCTTAGTA
This sequence comes from Cephalopholis sonnerati, assembly GCA_019142605.1. Lineage (NCBI taxonomy): Eukaryota > Metazoa > Chordata > Actinopteri > Perciformes > Serranidae > Cephalopholis > Cephalopholis sonnerati. The sequence continues at coordinate 33,159,135 of JAGQAX010000010.1, forward strand.
AAATCAACAGTACCAAAAGCTAATCACATAAGGAGGAGGTCGGGGAAGTGGAGGGAGCTACAGCAGCAAACAGTGTTGCCATTAGTGTATCAGCAGAAGAATAGTGAAGTGTCAGAGCTGTACAGCTGCATGAACATGATTGCTGGTAGCCAAGCAGCCGATGAACGACCCAGTAATTTTGAAATATGAATGAAGCAGCTGATGTCAATCACCCGCTGCAAGTGCGACTTTGGTTCTCTGAACTAACGCAGTGCTCCATAAAACAACAATGATGCACTCATTCATAAGGAACCAAGAGATTTTTCTGTTATATTCAAGTCAGGATTACTAACAGGGCAAAGCCAGCGAAGACTCGGTCTTGGTGCACCAGAGTGTCAGGGACCCCAATAGTCCCAGGTTTGCTGCTTGTCAGTTGGTTTTGGTAATTTGATAAATCGCAGATTTGTCAGTTGATAATGTACTAAAGAGCTGCGGATTTCCAAAGGCAGGTCCTTTATTATTAGCCAGTCTCAGCCCTGTCTCGTAGAAGGACCCAATTGAAAAGAACATTCGATAGAAAATGGGGCGTACAGTCATTTCTACACAGAGCTCAGCATTCAATGTAGAGGTGAGCGGAGGCTACATTAAATCTGAAGTCAGGTCTCAGCTCATGTACACTACTTTGAGTCAGCGTGGACTTGCAGTGCAGCAATAAATCTGGCTGAGTTGGAGAATTGTCATTAGACCATATTTTGACTGTCATTTAAATATTTGCAGCTACATTTTAATCACCTCATAAATGTATAGTAAATGTAGGGCAATATTAGGCTGTATTTTGTAAAAGCCTACATCACTGTGGCTTCATGTAGACTGAAGGCTGAACACCACTAATGCTCAGCTCTAATTCATCTGAGACTTTTTTTTTTTTTTTTTTTTAAGCACCGACAAGCCGAAGCATGTTTATATCATTAAAATACTGTTAAAAATAAATAAATCGTGCAACAGTGTAAATATTTAATACTAGTAGCCTAGGCGATTAAATTTTTACAGGTGTCCAACTCAGACACAGGTGGTGCGTCCTTATCTCCTTCACCACGTTATGCCCTAAATGGAAGCAGAAGCAGACCAGATATGCACGGCCATGCATTCCTGCGCCTGGGTCAATTACGTGCTTGTATAGTAATATTATAACATTATCAATATTATATAATATATAGGCAAATATTATTAATATATGTAGGCTGTAGATTGGTACATATCATGGATGTATGAATCAAATATTCCAACCTCAGCAGTCCAACAGCAAATGTTTGCCCTAGGGCTTCCTACATTACCATGTTTATCATCTATAGTCTTTAAATAATCAAAATCCTCTGAAGTTATGTTGTGGACTGTGACTTTATAGCAGAAGATTAATTGTTTGGTCTATAAAATGTCAGAAAATGGTGAAAAATGGCGATCGGTGTTTGTCAGAGACCAAAATGACGTCCTCAAATATTTTGTTTTATCCACAACCCAAAGATACTTAGCTTACTGTCCTAGAGGAGAGAAGAAACCAGGAAACATTCACATTTGAGAAGCTGTTATCAGAGAACTCTTACTTTTTTTACTTAAAAAAATGGCTTTAATCGATTAATCAAATAAGTTGTGATTCATTTAATAGTTGACAACTAATCAGTTAATGGATTAGTCGTTGCAGCTCTGTTCACGATTGTCACTTGAAAGATTATCTCAATGCAGATAAGTCAATAATTGGAGAATTAAAGCCCGTCTCTCGACATTATGATCTCCTGTAACAACTTTGTATGACTGGGTGAACATTTCTCATGACTCAAGCAACTGGATGGTAAAATATAACAGACTACAAGGGGTTTCGTGTTTACCTTCTAAGCTGAGCCACTTCTTGAGACTTGGTTAGGATGGCTGAGCATGCACAACCACAGATGGATACAATCCAACCAGCACCCCCTGACTTAAAAGCTTAAAAATCTCTTCTTTGGTTGCTACTACTGTATTAATAAACAATAATGAAAGTAAGTTAATCTGTTTAGTTTAATAATGGATTATTACAAGTACACAATGTTTTAAAAGTAGCAAGTAGTCAAACGGTGAAGGAAGAAAACCATTCATGTATAGAAATCGAAACATTTTGATGCACTGATAATCGTTTTATAATCACATTGTAGCCCTCTGAATCAGAATGGAGAAGTGATGTATCTATTTTCCCACGCTACATTTGATGCTACTGAAGTACCTTCTCTGTGACTCTAACATTTTTTCACACTTTTTTAAAACCATTTATACAGCTACTTCTAGACTGTAGCCAATGGAATGACCACTGCTCTAACTCCTGAGCAGCCATTAAGCTACTTGTTACTCCCCTCCTGCTCTGACATGTCATAGTTTCCTGTCATTAACACAAGCAGAAACTCACTTCACATCAGAAGCATGTGAGTTTATTTAACCATGGATATTTTTTGCTCTCTGAATGAGGCATTTAAGTCTTTGTTGCTGAAATATCTTGCCATGGTAACCACTTCCTCTTAGCAGCATCATCCATCCTTGAGCTTTTGAAAATGTGAGTGGGTGGGAGTGGGGGGGTTAATTAGGAGTATTTTGGAATTTCAGTGGGCAGTGAGATTTTGTTCCAAAACGGACCATGACAAGAAAAAAGAACTGAGCTCTGAAAGCCAGAAATGTTCGCACCTGGCAGAGTAAATGATGACTCACTGCTGTGACAACCCAGAAATTGTATGTAGTAAAAATATGACTTTTTCTGTTAAATATGTGTCAGCATCTCATTTGTGTTAAAGAATAACTCTCTTAAAGTTTGATGCCTGTTCTCTTCCGTACTTAGAAAGATGTAATTAAATATATTCTTGGAGGTGGATTTTCTGGAGAGTGTAGTATTGCTGGCGCTGCACTCATCCTCCACTGATGCGTGTGTTGTGTTGTGCGCAGGTTTGGATGCTGACTTGCTGGCTGTCATCCCAGCGTTCTCCAGGCACCCCTCCCTCAAACACCTGATGCTGGGGAAGAACTTCAACATCAAGGGCAGGTATGGACCATGCGGGGAACCAGCAGTACAGATGGTTGTAAAGACGATACTGATGATGAATGTTTGCCTCTTCTCTTTGCCTCCTCAGGGTGCTGGATGAAATTCTGCAGAAACTGGTTCATTTGGTGCAAGAGGAAGAGTGTGTGAGTTGGATTATGTAACATATTGTACACAAATCCTCTGTGGCGTTCCGCACAGATGCACGCCTACACTTGCCTCACAGATTTGTAGCCATACACACACTTCCTGCGCAGGCAAGAACACACACTTGTCACCATTTAAATTCTCGTGTCCTCATTCATGCGCATTTAAGCACAATCTCCCACCTGCCACACACACAAGGTGCGAACATGCACACGAGTCATGTTGTCTGTGGGCTTGGCAAATGATTCATTTGGTCTCAGTGTATTCGCGAGGCTCCCGGGGCTCTCTCTGCTCTCCGCTCTGCAAATCCAGCATGACAAGTAGCTTACTCAATTATTTACCACTGTTGATGGTGATAGCTCACAACGATGCTCTCGCACTGAGTACGGTCTGATGCATGAGTGCAAGCAAACTAACAGAGGCGCAGATGGGTGTCACTGTTTAAGTTTAAAGGGAGTACACCAAGTTTGTCAGAGATTAGCCTGTTATTGAACTCGCCCAGCAAGTTATGACAACACAAACATCAGAATCATCTGTGTGTGTCTCCCGCACAGCTTTGGTACAGGGCCCCATGATAACACTTCAGTACATGAGTCACTGAAGGCTGCAAGCAAGAAAAGTGAGAAAAGAAGAACAAACCAGGACAGTAAGCTTAGCTTAGGGAAACAGCTAGCCTGTCTCTGTCCAAAGTAACAAAATTCACCAACCACCACCTCTAAAGCCCGCTAATTAACGTGTTATATCTTGTTTGTTTAAGCTGTTGTTATTTAAAGGGACATTTCACCCTCAAATCAGAAGTAGTGCCATTTATCAATCTAGATTGTTTTGGTGTGCTGAGTGTTGGAGATATCGGCTGTAGAGATGTGTGCCTTCTCTTTAATATAACAGGACTAGCTGGCCCTGGTGCCCAAAGTGACAAAAAAATAAATAACTAGTAATGATAATGATATTAAAACATTCTAAAATAAACTGAAAAAGTCAACAGCAGTGTCTCTTTCCAGAAATCATGACCAGGTTGCCTCAAGATAATCCACAGACCTTGTTGTGAGCAGTTTCATGCAGAAACTATTTTCTTTCTAACTTACAACCTTATCACCGCGCAAAAGCATGTGTGCTACTACTCATGGATGAGATGTAAGCATCGATGGCGTCCTTCTTGGCTGAGCTGCAACAGTAGTTAGTTCAGTGGTGTTAGGTGAGCTAGAAGTAGATGCACACTTCCTTCAGTGCAGGGTACAGTTTGTAGATGTAGTTCGGTAGAGAGAAAATAATTTCCACAGGAAGCAACACGATCTGTGGATTATCTTGAGTAACTGGGTCATGATTTCTGGAAAGAGACATTGCTGTTGAGTTTTTCAAATGTAGTTTTTTTGGACTTTGAGCACTGCAAGCCGAGCGCCATCTAGTTCCATTATATTGGAGAGAGGGCAGACATCTCTACAGCTGATATCTCCAACACTCTGCAACTCACACCAAAAAAATCTAGACCGATAAGTAGCTCTACAGGTAAGAGGAAAATATGTGTTTTTTATTTTGGGGTGATCTGTCCCTTTTAAATGTGGAAAAAAAAGTTGCAGTTCCTCCTTTTTTCCAGTCTGTTTTCGAATCTAAGCAGACCAGCTGCTAGCTTTAGTTTCATATTTAGCATACAGACACGAGAATAATTTGGCGTCTACCTCTTGCTTAAAATGTGAATGAGTATTTTTCAAAATGCCAAACTATTTTAAAACCTAGCAGGGACTGCAATTCCTTTTTTTTCACAAGAATTTGACACAATTCGTAATGGGATACTTGATGAATATGTCGATTCTTATCCAAAACTGATCAGAAACTCAGTCTTAAGTTTCACTCAAAAAGTACCCAATTTTTAAAAAATGTTTCCTGGTTTAAACCGATTTAACACTGAAATTATTTTTGTGAAGTTGTTGTGTGTTCTGCTGCAAAAAGACACCACTCACCAAAGTTTTAAGAGGATAAGGTCCTAGTGCAAAAAGCTGTGCTCAGAACTTTCTTCTGATAAAAGACAAGGTGACAAAAATGGGAGAAAGAGCAAATAAACAGTTGATTGTTATGCACTGCGTCTCTCTAAGCAAGTAGAAAAACAATAAATGATTCAACTGCAGAGGGTTTGAGCAGAAAATGGTGTTTTGAAAATCTGATTTACATCCAGATACTTGTTTTATTAACAAAAACAGGGATGAAAAGGTTTTAAAAGTTTTGTTATAATCATTAAAACACATTTCCAGATGTTTTGAAAATTTAAAGCCCCCTCTGTAATCTACCTGGTACATGTGTGTTTTTTTGTTGTCTGTTTTCATCTTTTATTTGGGGGGGCATTTTTCACCTTTAATTGATAGGACAGTCAAGTGTGAAAGGGGGAGAGAGAGAGGGGGAATGACATGTAGCAAAGGGCCACAGGCTGGATTCGAACCCAGGCCGCTGCGGCAATAGCCTTTGTACATGAGGCGCCTGCTCTGTCCACTAAGCCACCGTTGCCCCTCTGTTTTTATCATTTAATGACAAGTCCATCCTCCAACCTCTAACATAAACTCACATTTATTTCACCCTAAACAGTTCTGATATTCACACCATCTTCCATCTTTTTCCTCTCTTCCTCTTCCCCCTCTCTTCCTGCCTCCTCCAGGCCCTGCAGTCCCTCTCCCTGGCTGACTCGAGGCTTCGCCAGCGGGGCACAGTGCTGGTCAATGCCCTGGGCTCCAACACGTGCCTGCGAAAGGTGGACCTGAGCGGCAACCTCCTGGAGGACTCCGGGGCCAAGATGCTCAGCAAAGCCCTGCAGATCAACACAACACTCAGGTGTGTGTGTGTGTTTGTTTGAAAACAGTACTCTGGTGGGAGCGAAGGAGGGATTTCCTTGCAGATCAGAGCACACCGCTACAGAGAGGGATAAGCAGAAAAAAAGAGGGGGACAGATGAAAGAATAGGGTCAGAGAAAATTAATATGTTAGGTATGGTTTGAGGAGAGTATATACTGAAGTTGCTCAGAGGCAGAACAGCGAGTTCAGTGCAGTGCTTCAAAGATAGAGGGGGGGAAAGTGAACCATGTTGGAGATAAGAAGGTAAGACTGAGGACTTGGAGGGTTAGCGAGGAGAATCAGTGAAGGGAGGGGAAATGGCCTTCAGGCATACAATGTATTGCACCTCCCTTAAGTAAGAGAAAAGAAGAGACTGAGTGAAGAGGTGTGTGTGTGTGTGCGTGTGTGTGTGTGTGTGTGTGTGTGTGTGTGTGTGTGTGTGTGTGTGTGTGTGTGTGTGTTTTAGAGGTGGAGAAATGGAGGGAGCAGATGAAAACTATGTGATAGGCAGAAGAAGTGAGGGGAAAGGAGGACACAAGCGAGACAGGGGGTAGGATGGAAGTATTAGGATGGGGAAACGGTTGGATATGGACTAGAGAGAGAGAAAGTTATGAGGGGACCGGAGAGGGAGCCCACCCAAGGAGTGAGATTTGGGTTTAGCTGATTGAATTTCTAGGGCAGAGTGAGTCGAGGGAAAGAGAGATGGAGATGGAGGAGGAGGAGGATGGATGAAAGGAAAGAGGGGCTGAAAATGAGTGATATATTAAAAACAGGAGTTAGACAGTGTGGAGTGTAGGTGGAGAATCTGCACAGAAGCTCATTAGTTGCATGGCAGTTGTTCATGCATTCTTAATGTTGTGATATGGACTCGTTCTATGCATGCACCAAAAAGAAAGTCCTGACAAATGTCTTGCTAATCCTTCTGTGATGTGTTTGTGCAGCTGCGTGGTCAGATAAGTGCGGTAACTGTGATATTATGCCCCGTGTGTGCGCGCGCGTGTGTGTTTTAGGAGCATTAGAAAGTGACAGATCTTCTTCGTCTTCTTCCTCTCTGTGCCTGTCTCCCCCTATTTCCTGCTGGTTTGATCCCTCTCAGGAGTGTGACGTGGGATCGCAACAACACCACAGCGACAGGCTTCCAAGATGTGGCGAGGGCGTTGGAGCAGTAAGACGAACACAACACACACACACCAGAAAAGAAAAACGTTTGAAGAGGAGATACACACATAAAACGGATCACACACACACACACACACCCATATGAAAGGCAGATAACCATCTCTGTACAATGTTTACTATTACACAGCGTTTCATCAGACGTTCATGCCAGTCAAACTGTCATTTTTTTTTTCTAAGTGTGTGGGTGTGAAGTTTGTGTTTTGTGTGTACGTGTGGGTGCATTTGCGTATTAAGAAGTTGGAGACAACTGTTATAAGTGCCCTGGGTGTTTCCTGTTTGTTCTTGTTAACATCACAATTCTTCCTGTTTGTCTTTGTGACGGTAATATTATCTTTTCTTTCTTCCTTCACCACTGAACAGTAACTTTACCCTTCAGTACATGCCCCTCCCTCTCAGTGATGTCACTCAGGCATACCGCAGCGCCCCAGAGAAGACGGACCAAGCCCTGACCAAGGTGAGAGGAGCTCTGTGCCTTCAGTTTGTGATGTCTAAATTTGCTGCATCGTGTTATAAAAATGCAAATAGTTAATAACATTATCTGACAATTAGAATGATGATTCATGGGTTTGATGAATGACTTTAATTTGCTTGTGCAGGAGAAGTGATGATTAAATGTGAAGCTTTTGATGGATTATTATACTGCTTTATATTGCTGTTGTGGGATATGTGTCATTGAGAAAGTTTGCATGGAAAGACAAACTTTTCAGAGAATTTCTGATGCCCTCTGAATATTTGGGTTGCAATTTCTAACCAATGCAGAGGAGATTACAAAGACCTTTTATATATAGAATGAACCACTTAATACCTGTTATACTAGTTCAGTTAAGTCATTCAGCAGGCAACCTTTTTAGTCTCTTTCAATTTTAAGGATGAGGAAGGGATGCTTTAGTACTAAAGTGATGGACTGAAATTAAGATTTTTCAAATTTTTTTTATGCCACCGTGTTTGTGATAGCCGTGGCTGGAGGCATGATGTTTTCAGGTTTTCTGTCAGTCCACCTGTCCGTCTTCTGGACTCGATATCTCAAGAACACCATAAGGGAATTTCTTCAAATTTGGCACAAACGTCTACTTGAACTCAACAATGAACTGATTAGATTATTGTGGTCAAAGGTCAAGGTCACTGTGACCTTGCTTTGTCATATCTCATTAATGCAATATCTCAAGAGGGCTCGCCCAAATTTACTCAAATTTCGCACAAACGTCCACCTGGACTCAAGAATAACCTGATAAGAAATTCTTGGTTGAAGGTTAAAGATCACTGTGACCTCATAAAACATATTTTTGGCCATAACTCAAGACTTTATATGCTAATTATGAAAACAATCCACACAAATGTCTAACAAGATATGATGAAGTGACAACATTTCATATCCAAAAGGTCAAAGGTCAGCCTCACTATGACATCATAATGTTCTGCAAAAACACTTTTCTGGCCATTACTCAGGAACAAAAGGGGAAACATTTGGTCAGATACTGAACTGGTGACACTAATCTTGGGTGACCTCCTTGAAACTGTGCTGATTATACAGATCTTCTGTGCTGCCGGGGAAAAACGTCTATGAAGCATCCATGTTTTCACAAATATGGATGCAAACTGTAACTGAAACATGGAGGCATACAACTATGGGGCAGTAATCTTAGTATTTAATAGTAAACATGTTATAACCACTGTGACCACCAATTTATGTAACACAATTTGGATGGAAACAATTAGAGGATTGACAAAAATTAATCAGCAGTCATTTTGATCATTTTCATTGAATACTCGTATATTCAAGCAAATATTCAAACGTTATCTCAATCAGTTATTTAACATGTGAGCGTTTGCTGCTTTCCCTTCTCTAATGTTTGGACTTGGTCAAACAAACATAAAAAAGAAGACATTGTTATGGGAATTTTTTATTTTTTTTTTTAAACAATTTTCTAACATTTTATAGACCAAGTGATTAATCAAGAAACTGAATCAAGACAATAAACAGCAGTTTAAACTTTACTTAAAATGATTGTGTTATGGCCCTAATTGCACTGCAGGACCCATGGTCACTACCTGCTTGTGTGCCTTAGGTTTATCTTGAGGAATGCTTCCCCTAACAAAATGATCATTTGTGTATCAGTTTGTGAAGAAAATGTTTTTTATCGCATAAAATTCTTGATGAATTTTAAATATGAATTTTAAACGCGACTGTGTTTAAAAATAGCAAAACATCCATTTATTCTCACACAGCACGTGCAGTATAATCCAAGTGTCATTTATCCAGTCATATACTAAGTACTTCCCAAACACATGCATTTTCACAAAAACCTTACAATTCAAAACACTTCTGCATACAAGGATGATGCCTGGGCAAGGGCGTGCATTTGAACTGGGATTTTCTGTGCATGAGACTGTTATGCCGTTTTTTAAACAGTAAGGCTTTAGCGAAATTGTATGTGTTTAAAGTACTGAGCATATAACTGGATAAATGAGGCTTGGATTATACTGCATGAGTTGCTTAAAAGTCCGTAGACTGATGTTTTGATATAGTTTTGCCTTTGTTTAACACTGCCCCCTTTTGCTCCAGTTCATCAATTTTTTTTTTTTACATTTTTGGATTCTTAGTTTCACATAAAGGCATGCGAGGAAAACCAAGTTTCTTCAGAAATTCAAGGTAACACAGGGGCAAACAATTGATAAACAAGTGATCATTTTGTTGGTGAAGCGCTCCTTTAAAGTGAAGGTCAGCTGCATGTTTGAAGCCTGTGTTAATCATAGGTCCTTGGATAAAACAGGGGGGTTAAAACTATGCTGTTTTTGTTATAGCAGCTGTGTGCTGGTCAGCGGATAACAGCAGGCAACAACTGTTCCTCTTTTTCAGATTGATGTGCCACTGTTTGCCATGCTGCATATCAACATCAGCCTCCTGTTTAATTTTTTTTTTTTTTTGCCAATGCATCTGCAATTTAGATCTCAGCTATTCAATCAAATAATCAGACCTTATTTATTTAGCACCTTGTCAAACAAATCAGTGTATTCCACAGTGCTTTACAAGCAATTGACAAAAATTTAGGATGTCAAAAATAGTAGAGTGTTGGGTGTCTTGTTATGCATATATTTGTATTTCTTGTGCTCTTTTCGCTGAATTACAAATGGTAATGGTTGGTTGTATGGTAATCTAGTAGGTGTATTTTGGAAAGTAATATCACCATTATTGTTGAATATGGCATGAAACGATTTAAAGTATGGATAAGTATGTGAAAATATTGTTATTATCTCCTCTGTGTTGTATGTACTGTCTGTGTTACATGTTGAATAAATAAAAAGTAAAGAAAAAATAGTAAAATGTTAATAAAATCAGATAGAATAAAGTAAATCATAATGTTCAACAAGAAAAAATATTGAGAAAAGAGTTAAATAAGTAGTATTGATAATAGAATAAGCATAAATAATAAAAACAAAAAATTATAAAACACTAAATAAAAGCCAGATTAAAAAGATGAGTGTTAAGTTCATGTTTAAAAAATATCATATTTATTAGCTCCTTTCAGATCCTCTGGAAGGCTGCTCCAGGACTGCATGGTTGAGAGCTTCATAGCCAGATGTTTTTGTTCTGCTTTGTGGTGAAAGCTAAGAGAGAGGAGCAGAGGGTCTGATGGGCCTTCCTCACTCATAAACTAAAAGCATTTTTGAGAGGTAGTCTGGTGTACAGCCAAGTAGTGCCTTGTAAACTAATAAAATAATTTTAAGATCAATACAAAAACTGACAGGTAACCAGTGTAAAGGCTTTAAAATATTCAACCATTATGCATCCTGTTACTTTAAAAGGTGATGGATCTCTTTTACTGTTATCATGCTGCTTTTTCCTTCTACACCACATGGATGTGTTCTGAATATCGATGTCCTTTGGTGTCAGTGCCCATTCACATTTAATTTTTTGATCACGGAGGCGCTCCGTCTGTCCATGTATGTGTCTACGTGCCGTTATCTGGCTATGTCATCTGAGATGTTCTTTTCATAAAGCCAATCAAAACATTCTATTTCAAGCCCCATTTGAATAAAGCAGTAAACTCTGCTTGTTGGCATGACAGTGACATTTACTGACAGCCAGACAGCAGCCTACGACAAAGACAAAAAAAGAGACAAAGACTGTGTATAGACAGCAAATATTAGCTGTTTGGGTGTAGTCTTTCTTTTTCACATGAACACATCCTCATAATCTTGTACCATGGCTTGTTAAAATCCATAAATGAATATCCATAAGAGAAAGATGGACTCGCTGGTGTGGTCATTTTTGTCAATACCGCTGCTAACGAAATGCTGTTTGTCACTTGGCTTGTAAGCTGCAGTTAACAGAGCAAGTCTGTTTACATTGCACATCACATTCCATTTCCCTGGCGGTTCAGCTGTCAGTCAGTCACACACTACATCTCGCTTCCCCAGAGGCTTGGAGGCTAAAGGAGCATTTCTGATACATTTCCAGAAACACTAAAAAACAATTTCAGCTGTATTTTCACATCAGTTTGATATACTTTCTAACATCAGAAATAGAAATGCTGTGAAACTAGCCCAATGAATCATTTTCTGGTTCTTATCTTAAGTGTGCATACCTAGTGCAAAAAGCTTTTATTTGGGTTAGGGTCCTTGTTTGTTTGCATATTGTCTGTGAAGCTACTAAGTCCTTGAAGAACCCTTGATTCCATCTTTCTTTACATAAGATGATTAAGCAGTGAACACTTCCACCTGCTGAGTCAAGAAAATAAATCAAAGGCATCCCATTTATTTCTGGGGATCAGAACTCTCTCTCCAGTCTCCTTATTACCATGCAAATGGACTTGTCTCCTGTCTCCTGCACACTGTGCTTTGTAAACACCTGTCATCTCCACTCCTCTCTCTCCTTGTTTGTTTTCCTTGTGTGCGTGTGACAGATCCAGCGTGCCCTGCTTAGGAACAACCAGACTCAGCGTTTCTCTCAGAAACAGGCTCTCAGGCTGCACCAAGGCCTCGTCACCAGCACTGCCGAACAGGTGCGTGTCTCTGTTTGTGCACATAATGGTGAACAAGTCAAGCATTTTTATTTTGAAGTGTATTTTACAGCTTTCGTTCCATTATGTGCATTCATATAAGTATGTATTATTTGATTGTGTTTTATGTCTGTGTAGGTGATGGAGCGCCTGTGTGTGCGGGTGCAGCAGCAGGTGTGTGTCCTGAAAGGCTGTGAGGAAGGAGAGGAGGTCCAGACGGCCAGACAAATCCTCAAAGAAGCCAGGGACTCGAGAGCTGTGAGGAGACTACCACTTTAGATTGTGTTTGTGTGTGTGTGTGTGACATTTAAGCTGTAATAACTCATATAATGCCAAAGGATGTGTGATACACACACTAGAGGGAAGTGTATTACAGTATGTCTAGAAAGAAAAAGCTTTGATAAACCCGACTGGATGCCAAGCATTAAATGGCAGACGGACAAATGTTAGCAACTAGCTGGAGAACAGAGTGGAGCATTTAGCAGATAAAGAGACACATATATCACTCAAGAGCTGGTAGAGACCAAAACCAGAGCTAAAAGAAGAGTGAATACTGTCATCAGGAAGACAAAAACAAGACTATAAATAAAGGCCAATGTTGCTATGTGCCTACTGCATGTATAAATAAGCAAATGTTTGCCAACAAGTAACCACATTGATTTCAAAGGTGATGAAATATGAGAGTTTTGGTGCCCCCAAGTGGCCAAAAAGAAGGTTTTTGTACAATTTAAACAACTTAATACTTCTTCTTTACTGCTATACATTTCAGTGGGAAATATTGTAGGCCAGTTATTTAACAGATTAGGATTTCACGTGTAATACTAAGGCTACTAAGGCACCCCTCATTAAGAGTTTATACACTGTAAAAAATTGCTTTATTAATGATTATTAAGCATCTACTAATACTTTATAGATCAGTTATGAGCAAACAGAACAACTTTTAGTTTGCCAGATTGTAAAAGATCTGTCTGGTTGGTGAGTCTTTCATATTTAAACTGTAAATACATACTTTACTAAATGTTAATTAATAAGTTAATGAATAATAAAGGTTAATGAATGAATGAATAATAAGGCAACAGTGTTAAAGTTCCCAACAACAATGAACATTTTTACATGCACACAAATATGACAATATTCTGAATTTGATATGGGTCATGCAAACAGCATATTTCATTTGGAGCTTCCAAATTAGGCCTTTTGTGGCATATGCCTGTATTATCCAGGTTTTAATAGTATTATTTGTTCATGTGTACAGCACATTTATAAAAAGCATCTGAACTGGGGTTTTTAAGGCATTTTGTGACTTACAGCCTCTTGTGTGTTTAGGCTCAGCTCTGTATTGTCATGGATGCGATGTACAACTCACCGACAGTTTGCAAGGCTGGGGTAGAGATGCATGCCCAAAATAACAGCCCACATTTCTCATCGGAGGCAGAAGCACACCTCTGACTTTAAAACAGTCGAAAAGACTTTGATAGGTGTTTGGATGTGCACAAATATCGCAACACAGACCTTTTCAAGAAAGTGGTTGAAGGAATGAAAGAGAAAGGCTGTGTCGCATGGTCAAACAAGTCCGCCACAGGTGGGAAACTTTCATGATGCAAAGAAGCAAAGTAGCAGACATCAAAAAAAAAAAACTCGTAAAATCATTAGTGACTGTTATGGTTATCTCCTGGGTCCAGGGCGGTGTGAGTGTTTCAGTTAGATGTAATTAAAATCGAAGACAACTGTGCAAAATAAAAACCCACATGGCACAGGTTGCTATGGCAACATGGACTCATGGCACACTATAAAGGTACAGTAACAAATGACAGCCATTAACTGTATACTAGACCAGGATGAGCCCTCAACAACCAGAACTGAAAACACTACAGGGAAGCTTCACCGAGTTTGATCCAACAAAACACCAAATGAAAAGTTTGTTTGTGCTCAGTACTGACAGAGTAATACACCTGAGTATCAAAACAGAGACCCACTCAACAACCTCAGAACATAACAAAACTAGTTCCATGTTGTACTCTGTGTTTACTGGTGCGACAGAAAGTATTAAATGTTACATGTGCTCTCCAACAACAGACACAGTAAAACCTGTGGACATAGCAAATAGATTTTGCTGCCATGTCACTGTTAATTAGAAAAAAAATTACCTAAATAATTGCAGAGCTTCACAAAGTTCTAACATGTACCACAGCACAGTTTGTTTTGTATCCACTTCTGTTTGAAAGCGACAGTGCACACACATCTTTTTTTTCTTTGTCACTTGGAGGTTTTCTGTCAAAAGATCAATCCCCCAAATGTGCATGTGTCACCTGTAACAGCCCTACACTGTCCAACACTTCACAGAAGCAGAGAACTCACATCCTGTCAACTCTAATTAGGCTAATGACTGTCAATCACACATCAAAGGAGATGCCCAGGTGGAGCACTGCTCCCTGTTTGGAGCTGTTTTTCTCTGTGATCAAACAGAGCCAAACAGAATTGAAACACAGCATCTGAACCAAGAAATAAAGAAAATATAATTTAAGCAAATAAACAACAGCAATTGGTGACATTTCTAAGAGCTAATGGAGAGACAGCTTACATAATTAACACATTTTAAGCTAATGAGATTTAGAGTTTTGTGTACCTTCAAGTCATAATTATAAGGGTCACGGTTTTCTTACTTTCTTATAAGCCAACAGGAAAAGTTACTAAAGTCAGAGAGGTTTTTCACAACCTGGCAACACAAACTGTGTACTTTATAATGGCTTTTAAATAATAATAACAATAATATATGGATGAAAATCAGTCATGTGGTCCACAAATCAAATGATCAGCTTATAGAATATGATGATTTTTTATGTAATGTAGTCAAAGTTAGTTCCACGTTTACCTGCCACTAGATTACAATACTATAATAACCAGTCAATATAATACATGCATTGATACAACTTTTAGAAAGGGGACACTCTGCTCAGTGCTTTTAACCTTTTCCCTCTCCTGCTGTGTGTGATTGTGTGTGTATCAGCTATATCCCTCTCTGTGCGAGTTGGCCCATGTGTTGTCAGTGGACGGCCCCGTCAAACAACGACTGGACACTCTGGCTGGAGAGCTGGCTAAGGCTGCCGACAAAGAGCTGCAGGTAGGATGGAGGTGGAACTGCGACCGTAATCGCAGACAACAGCCATTCCCCCCGATGCATCCGTATTTTAAACAGAAGTTGAGCTCTGGACTAGTTGCATTTAAATTGCCCATTAATAACGCGCGACTGTGTGTGCGGTGCAGGTATGCTGACTTCAAAAGAAATGTAGCATTTAAATTCACAGGGAAGAAACAGTTTAACTTTTTTTTTTGGTTCAGTTCTGTCCCCATTGGGATTCAGCAGCAGTGGAATGATAAAAAAGCAGCACACCCCCAGGAGGAATCTGGGATACTTTCTATTGAATTGGAAACTCACTTGCGCATAATTTACATTTCTGTTTGTGCTTTCTAATTTTGCAGTCATGCATAAGGCTACATTTCTAATTTGCAAAGGTCAAGATCAGTTAAATTGCAATAATTCAGTTCATGCACAACAGTCCAACTTTGGTGTAAACTGATACAGTTAAATCTAGAAGAGGATGGACAGATCATCTGAATTGTTAGTGGTTGATTCATGGATGAATGGATTGCTGCAAAGCACATAAATAAAAGATGATGACAAGTCTGAGTAAAGGAGCGGGATGAAAATCTAAGCAAGCAGATAAAGAACCACTGTGCATGAATAATTAAATGCTATGGAAACTTAAATGTGTGTATACTGAGAAAGTATCAAAAATGTACACAATGTACGTGTGGTAATGCATTTCTTGGGTCAACTGTCTCCAGGTGGTGGTGGACTCTATGGTGTCCCTGTGCCGTGAGTTGTGTCCACTGTCCTGCTCAGCCGCAGAGAGACTCAGCCCGCCTCTCTCGTCCATCTCCGAACAAGTTTCGATCCCTCGCTCTGCCATCCGCAACGCACTCATGGAGAGAGCAGCTGAGGATATCAACAGAGCCCTGGAGTAAGAAGGAGAGCTGGTGAAACAAGTCAAGCCACAAACTTAAGTTAAGATACTGATTTAATTGCTATTCTGTTTTCCTTTGCTCTCCTCTTTTCAGGGAGGTGAAGTTGTCTGTGGTCTCCTATCTGACCAACTCCATAGTGGATCAGATTCTACAAGAGCTGTACACTACCCATAAAACCCTGGTACTGGTAATACCCCTTTTCTGCATGACTTCTTTGTAGAAATTTAGAACAAAGTAGTTTCATATTTAAAGCTGAAATTATTAACTTCATAGCAAAGATCATTTAAGTCGGGCTCAGACTACAAGAGTTCTTGGGCTTTTTTTTCCCCTCATTCACCTTTTCCAAGCATCAATTTTGTGCAGGCTAAAAAGCAGGGCTCCAGACTAACAGCCGCAAACTTAGATTAATGAGCAGGTACGAGAAAAATACAATGGCTATTTGGCAGATGGGCTCCTTGATCTCACTGTTGTGTGACAAGATGGCTAGTAAGCTGGTAGCCTGGCGTCCCATGATTCCAGTGACAATAGAAAAGGTATTTAGAATAAACAGATCTTCTGCGGGACAGGGCTCATCCTGTTGTTTCCCTGATAATGCTACATTGTGAATAACAAATCAGTGTTAAAATCGACAAGAGAAGAGCTAGTTAACATTAGCTGTTAGCTGTAAGCAGCCAGCGACTGAAACTAACTGCCGATAAAGGTTGCATTATGATGCATTCAAGCTCTACTCAGTAAAAATGAGTATTATGCGACGGTAAATTATAACGATATCATGCTGAGTTCAATGTAATCTTGTAAAGGTTTTGCCAAGAAACTTCAATAAATACAGCTGTTTGAGGGAGGGACATTTAGATGTTTTTACAGCAGTATAGAATAGATATCAGAGAGGGATTTATACTATATATATATATATATCATTTTTAGCCAACATGTTTTTCATATTCAAGGTTGTTTTATATATGTATGATTGAATTTGTGCTCGTGTTTAAAGGTAGTGTAATGAAGGGCTTAATTACTTTAAAAAAGTTCAGTTATTTTTTTAAAGTGTAGATTTCTTTGTTTCCCTGGCATACAAGAGGGAATAAATAACAACAAAAATAAAATAAATAACAACACTGGTATCAGTATTGGCCCAGAATTTCACAATTAGTGCATTCCTAGTTTGATATGGATTTAAAATTTGGTTACCATGATTATAATTAGCCCTGGATAATCAGTCCCACTTTCCTCCTAACTACGACCCACTGGTACCTATTACTGTGGACAGATATTAAAACTGACTAGAATCTCACCTTCAGGTCTCGCTGAAGAATAGACAACCTGTGCTGACCACATCTCCCCAACCGTTTTCTCATCCTGACTCGTGCCTTCTTTTCTTTTCTCACTGCAAAGCAACGTTAACATTACAGCTAGTTGTCAAACCACATCAGTCTCTGTTTTGTTTTAGCCGCTTCCCCATAAGATCATGTGAGGTGGTGCATTTCTCTCTCTGGTGCTATAGTCTAAAAAATATCCTGTGGCGTGTGGTGTGCCATTATTTTCAAGTCTTGTGGTGTGTATGTTTTAAGATTAGAGAGAAGAACATCTGTGAAGTTTCTTCTTATCTGTGTGATGCAACTGGATTTCAAGATTGGTTAGGATTTTAAAACTCCTGTAGTCTGAGCCTGGCTTTAGGATCTACAGTAGCTCATCAGATTGATGTTAAATTTTATAATATTTTTAAAAATGTTTTACTAATCTTTACTGTAACAACAAATCATAACATCCCATTAATATATTACATCATTAATCACGAGTTCAGCTTTAAATATAGATTTTTTAAATTGTTTTTAAAGGAATAGTTCAACCTTTTGGGAGGGACAGAGATTCGCTTTTTTGCTGAGAGTTAGATGGGAACATTAGTACCACCCTCAAGTCTGTCCACTAGTTACTGTAGGAAGCTGAGCCAGGAGACAGTAGCTTAGCAGAGGGAAACAGCTGCCTGTCTCTGTCCAGAGGTTTAACACATCTGCCAACCAGTGCCTGCAAAGCTTACAAATGAACAAAACCAAAGTTAAAAAAAAAAGTTGTGATTTTAGTTTTGTACCAGGCTATCTCTTTGTGGGGAAAAATGACTTCCTGGAGACTTTTCTGGTTACCTGGAAACCTCACAGCGACTACATTTTCATTCCACTCTTATTCAGAATTTCACAATATTTTGAGTTTAATATGAGTCACAAAACAGCATATTTTGTTGGGGTAGTCTTAATTAGGCCTTATTTCTGAATGTAGCATTTTCCAATGAAGACATATAGGATATGCTGGTATTATTCAGGTTTTCAGAGGATTATTTAGACATGTATGTAGCACATTCAGAATATGCATCTCAGTTGGGGTTTTTACCGCAGTTAGCGACACATGGCCTCTTACCTGTAAATGGTCAGCTCTGTGCATTGTCATGGATGCGTTGTACACAAACCAACTCGCCAACAGTTTGTAAGGCCTGTGTTGGAGATGCATGCCCAGAAGAAAAGCCCACGTTATTGGTCGGAAGAAAAAGCACACCTACTTTTAAACATTATGAAAGACTTGGATATCAGCTGATTTCTGGATGTGGGCAAATATCGCAAAGCTGATCTTTTCAAGAAGGTGGTTGAAGAAATGAAAGCAGGAGGATGTGTTCGCATGGTCCAACAAGTCTGTCACCGGTAAGACACTTTGAAAAACTCCTATTTTGATGCAAAGAAGCAAAATGACATAAGTGACTCCAGCTGCTCCATTTTTTCATATTTTGACAGGATAAATGACATGTTAGGGCAGTTAACCAGTATACGCACAGCTGCATGTGAAGAGAAATAGTGATGACGAGACTCCATCAAATGCTCCACATAAAAGCAAAGAATTGTTTTCCCAAAATGTCTCAACTATTCCTTTGAGTTGTTCAACATGACTCTGCAATGTCAGAGTCATAATGGGAGGAAAGAGATCAAATCTGTTAAAATTTAAACAAGAATTACACCATTGCATTGATCCGGGCTCCACCCCCACAAGTGGGTTAGATGTGATTAAAAGGATGCAGGCACGCCCTCTGCCTCAGACTTTTTCTCATTGGTTTTGATTGTTTTCACACTTTGAAATTGTATATCAGTGTTTTTGACTAAGTTTCTTGCTGCTCACCAAACATTTTAATTGTTTTTATATGAATAATAATCCATGTAATAGAAACCAACTGCCACTTAAACAAAACCCATTCACCTCAGTGTACATTTACTGAATTGGGCTGTGTGTTTGCTAATGACATGATGATTCATTTCACTTTGTGAGTCAATTATTTCTGGTAAGATGTGTCATGGATTCATCTAAATACGTGAATATTCAAAGTATGTTGTCTGCTGTGGAATACATTAGTGTCTTAAAAAATCTGTTTATTACACATCACACACATCAGTGATAAAATGTTGCCAAATAAGTACAACTCTGCCTCCGGGTTCATCAGTCTAGTGCGGAGATTTCCAACCAGAGTGCCGAAGAGTCTGCCCAGAAATGCCTCCAGGTTACATTCAAATGTCAAAGTCTACACTCAACAAAATGATAACATTTACTTTTAGATTCAGTTTAGCATGTTGAGGATCAGTAGTAGTGCAATTTGATGTGAAGTGCAGATTAAACTCATTATTTGTCTCTTATGAAAGACTTTCCGTAGCATGGAGGACCTCATTAAAATCTGATGTCTTGAATGTTTGTGATAGAAATCTCCCATGCTGTCAAAAAGGTCTTGTATCTTTAATGTTCAGTTTAATTGAAGTAGGCACTGCATTTGAGCTGCTCTGTGTTATTACCATATCAGGATGAAGGGTTATAAGTATAGAGCAGCTTTTCTAGGATAATATTGCACTCAGGAACAACATAACAACTAGATTTGAGTCTGTTAAGGACATGATTAGACCCTGCAGGTTCTCCTCTCCATAAAATTGAATTGTTTAAAATGAAGCCAGCGAAAAGGAGGCAAAAATAGACTTCTGGCAATAACACTGCCAGGCCCTGCTCTGTTTTGCATTCCATTCACTGCCTCTACCGTTACATCTCATTTTCTTTCCTCTGTTTTGCTGCAGTGCCAGTTCGTCCTCTATCATTCCTCACTCTGCTTTGATAATCAAGAAATTGTATTTTATTCATATTCTTCATGGGCTTTGCAAACTATAGCAAAGTACCATTTGCTTTGTTTGTGAACTCCTTGTGTACAAGGATGGACACACTTCTCCTCTGAGATTGTGTTGAAGGATATTGTTCCAGGTGCCATCACTGTGTATTTTTGTGTATGTGTTTGTGCACGTGTTCTTATGTGTATGTGTGTTGCATCAGCTGCGGCAGGTGTCTCAGGCGAAGCGTTGGGATGACGTCGGGACAGGCAGACGCACCGTCAGACAGTCCAGATTAGTCGAGTCTCTGGAATTTCCTGATGAGGACTTTGGCGTCAACCTGGGAATAGTAAGTGTCTGAGGACATGCTGATAATATGTGTATGCTTAGTGAGTGGATAGTGACTTCCAAAGAGGAAGTCAGGTTACGTAGCATAGAGAGTGATCCGCATAGGAAGGAAGGTCAGGGGTGGATAGGTCAAACAAACACAAGACTTTGACCCAGGAGACCAGGGTTTATGTCCCCAGTGAAATCAAAAGTCCACATTAAGTTCATTTAAACTACATATGCAATGTCACATTGTTATGTTACATCATCTTTTTACGTCATGTCATCACATTACATTGTGTGATGACGCCTAACCATGATTCTTTTTGTGAACCTAACCTAACTGCTAGTGGCGCTAATCCACTAGGTATCATATGAAACATGCGAAACCTTTTGAAAGATGTCATATGATCTGTTGTATGGAGATACATTGATTTCTTCTTCATTTTACCAGAGATAAAGAATATGTTGAAAGTTATTTCCTCAGTAGCTCTTTTTCCCTCCACCATGTCCCACATTTCTGAAAGCTTTTGCTCCACTTTTTACAGAAGGAACAGTCCTGTCTTCCTGTTCTATTCTGTAAAGCAACCGAACTGATTTCTTCTGAAAAACAGTAAACACGCAGCATTTTATTATTGTTAGTTGTTAAGGGACAGTAATGCTCATTGTTCAATAATTAATTATTACTAATAATTTATTTATGTTGAAATACAACACATAACCCCATTATTATTTTTGCTTCCTTTGTGTGTTGTTGCTACATCTATGTTAAGGTATTTGGATAAAGTGTTTAAAATAAAGTCACTGCTCATTATACTTTTCTCTCCCTTGACAAAAGGACACAATGGCTATTAAGAAGCGGAGCTCCAGAACTAGAAGAATTCGTCCTGTCTCCACCAGGCTGAGTGAGTTTTTGTGCTTTGACTTGCAGTTTATTGTCTTCAAGTGCTCATATTGCATGATATATTTACAGTAATAGCAGGGTCGAGTTCAACTGACTCTCCATAGGTAATAAAAGTCTAGTATCTCTTCAGCTTCACAAGTGGCGTGCACCCTATCATGATGAAATGAGTGATCCTGTCTTTCAATATTTAAGTTGGCCTGAACTTTTCTTACCCATGCTAATGCCTATGCTAATAGATGCTGAGTTATAAGCCAGTGTATTTAATATTGCATGTAATATCATAAAAATAAAGGACTAACCCTTTTTAGGTAATGACATGGCCTTTTCTCTCATACTGCCCTCAGGCCAAACTCCACACTTTCTGCCCTACTCATGGTCTAAGAATAGCAGAGCCTGCCTCTCCATTTTCATCCATTTTCTGTCTCAAAGGGCAGCTGCAGTAGCATGGCTATGTAAATAAAGGCCACAGAGAGTTATCATATTTGTCTTCTCATATTTTAGTTTAGTAAATGTAATGTTAGAACTTTCATAAGTAATTATTTTATTGCGGATTCAGTCTATGTCATTGAAATCAAATCAAAGAGGCTGACCTTAAATCAGTGTATGCAGTGTGGTGTTGGCCATAATGTGACATGAATGGAGTTTTTATTTTGTCTTGTCTTAGGTCTAGGTGATGAGCCCAGTCCCTCTCCTACCCCCTCTGCTCCTCCGCACTCCTGCACCTCTTACCCACTCGGCATCATGGGAGTGTCTGTCCACCCTCCCCACCAACGGCTCGCCCTTGCGTCACGTGACCCACGTCAGGCCTCGCCCACCACGTAGACACAGAGCAGGACACCCTCCCCCAGAATCTGTAAGTTGATGAAAAATGGCATGGCAGTGACCTTTGACTTTATTCTGAGCTCTAGTTGACAGGAATCACAAGTCCCCCTAGCCTCTTGTGATGAAAAATCCATAAAGAGGAGTTTCTCCACCACAAACAAATCAATTAGTCCAAATCATACATCAAGTAAATAAAGCAATACAAATTCAAAAGGCAAGCAGAACAAATGTATGAGATTTGCATACTCACTTGATTCCAGCACAGCCAGCACATTTAAAAATGACATCTGGATCTTTTTATGGCACCTAGAAGGTGAAGGAGTCTTTATTGCATTAGTGACATCGTTGTGTATGTTTAACTGCTCAATTTTTTATCTCATGCTGCAGCATGGAGTTATGTGTTTCCACAAAAGAGCTCAGAAAGGTGTAGAGGTGCGAAGGTAAACCTAACATGTATTGTTTTCAGGGGTTTCTTTTATCTCTTGACTGCTTTGTGTGAACCTTTGTTATTTTCATGCCAGTGGCACTTTCCAAAAATAAGTTCCTTTTAAAGTAGGAAGCTGTCGCATGTGTCTCTGTGACTCAAATGTTAATCATGCACAGCCATCTCCCAGGGGCTGCAGGGCAGCCTCTAACTTAGCAGTTTGTTTGTTTAGCGACTTTGTAAAAAGCTTTTCCTAAATCGGTACAAACTCAGTTAGGGCAGCGTGATGAGGAGTTGTTTTACAAACAGGCTTCTGTTGGCAGTGGATTTGGTCCTGCCAGCCAGCCATTTGAAATGATAATACCTTATTGTCAGCCTTTCAGCTTTTTGTCGACGTGGCGGATTGATCATTGTTATCCTGTTATTCTATCTGTTTCCTGTTGTGTGCGTGTGTGCGTGTGTGCGTGCATGCGTGCGTGCTCACAGCATTGCTCAGAGAACGGAGGAGTCAATATGCTGGAGGATGGACTGCCTGATTTCTACAGCAAGAGAGTTCTACCCGACAGGTAGCTCACAGAATCAGTTTTATTTTTGTGCAATCATTAAAAAATGCAGTAGATACATCTTTTCTACAGCGGCCCCTGAGGGCAACACACATACAAGAGTGAATGCTCAATCATTAAGAGAGCTGCCCTCCAAATCTTGGTGGATCAGTAAAACCTGATATTTTATTCTGTAACATCTGCTTGGAGCAGATCTAAACAGAAGTGCAAGAACTTAATCTTGTAGTTATGTAAGACAAATTATTGTACAACTTTGTATTTCCCCCCTTGTGCCATCTTTCAGCTCATTGTTTTGGCTTATTGACCACAACTTGACTGTTTTGGTTCACTCTCAGCACCCTCAGTAGTTTCTAGCATCAGCAGGAAGCTGTTTCTTATAGTGAAAAAAACTTAAATCTGAAAACTTAAAACTAAAATCTTATTGTAAGTAAACCCCTTAGCCCTGGCTGCCCTGTTAAGTTTTTGACCAATAGTAGCACAATGGAGCAATGTTTTTATGTGTGGGTCATCATTCTGTTTGTTATCATCCACACGCAAAAGGTCAGGTGTGCACACAAGTGGCAAAATACACATTCCATCCAATGGTTTCATGAGATTCAACTAATCTTCAGGTGGCAGTAACACACCAAGAAATGCAACAGTGTGTCAACAAAGGCAGGGGGGTTGAAGACAATAAGGAACAAATATGGATTATAATTCTGATTTAAATTTTTTAAAATGAAGACATTGGCTTTGCAAATGTTTTATGAGAAAGGAAATGTATTCGCCACATTTGTTAGACAATTTAAGAAAACACACAATGCGTACTGGTAAGTAATAGTGAATATAACTTTCTTATTTAGAAGAAAACGCCACAGCGCACCTATAAAGGTATAATATGCATAATTATCAGTTATTGTTTGTAAACACACTTGCCAGTGAAAGTGAAAGTCATTCCCAGATTCACTCTGTTTGGCATTTTGTCTTGCTGTATTTGGATTTTTTTTTTCAGTGCTTTGTTTCTTGGAAGCCTGCTGCTTAAGGTCTGTCATTACCTTTTTAGAAAGCCCGGGCCTCACATGAGCGCTGTGGGAATACACGTCTATAAACATCTCGACAACAGAAGATAAGACAATACAGACAGAGGGCACGGTCTTAACTTTTTTAAAAATCAGAATCCTGCATAGTATACCTTTTAACAGCCAAAACACAAAATTAATGATGAGCTGGTAAACATAGTGTAGCATTCAGCAATTAAAAAGCAAGATGTTTTGTCCAAGAGTTTGTGGAAACTAAAACCAAAGCTAAAACGGGGTAAATATTAGACCTTTTGGCACTTTGACAACAGATATCAGCAGTAACTGCTGTATGAGTGCAAAGCCTGCAGCAATGAGCTAGCCAGTGGGTTACACACATGCATTACCAAGCATGCACGGCTGGACTGGCATACTACAGCAAACTACAAAGACGGTCAGATTACAACACGCACATATGTAGAGTTACTTAATTCTCTGCTTAGAACGCCATTACTTCATTATTTCTTAACATAGCAACAGTGGTGTGCTGCTGTATTAATGCTCTGAATGTGGCATCAGAATGTTTGAGATTCCTGGGCACTGTTGACATACGGTATGAATATTGCCATGAAGTCAATTACTGAATCAGTGTCTCTCAAAGCCTCAAACTAAAAAGGAAATAATGCATAAAGGCAGTGTCAACACAGTCTGTCTTCTCAAATGGTGACAGGTCATTTTTTATCATAATTATTGGATAGTCTTCTCATAATAATCACATTAAGATTTCCTAGTGATGAAAAAGTTTCCTCGTAATTACCAGATGCAAAGTTATAATCATGAGATGCAGGGTAATAATTATGAAAGAATGCTTTTTTTCTCCCTTGGATAAATGCGATGTGCTTCAGTGCTGTATCAGTACAGCTAAAATGGAAATGTTATCAGTGTTCCAACACATAGTTTTGAATTTAACAGAATCAATTCAAACATTTCATCCAGACAGGGCTGAAGTGAATGATATCAATGCTGTGGCTGCTTACCATGTATCTAGATGTGCCAAATTAATAGTGTATGAAGATGTGATTGACATCCATTTTAGACTTCCTACTGGGTGAACCTGATCTGGACACAAAATAAAAAATCACAGATCAACAAGCTGCACCAGAAATGGCAATATATTAGCACGCCCCTACATAAGACAAGTCGTCCTCCTGTATGCTTCATACAGTCCATATTACATGCAGAACAACAGGACTATTAGATGTCCTTCTCTATATTGCTTTGGTTCTCACATGCCATGCAGTGGTATCAATGATGAATGAACAGCATGTTCCTAAAGCACTCGGGCACAGATGTACTGTAGAGGTTTCATTTGCACTGAATGGAGGCCTCATTTGTAGCTCTATTTGTTCAATAACCAGAACATTTTCTATTATATAAAATAAATCATCTTGTTTACTGTTTGAGTCCAACCTCCTGTTCACCAACTAATTTTCCTTCTGAAACTGCACAGTGGTCACGCAAAATAGTTTCTGTGCTTTTTCTTTTGAGAGACAGAACTGACTGTCCACATGTACAGAATAGGTCTTCAGCAAAGCAATTATATATTAAAGAAATATGATTTCATTAAAAAAATTACTTTAACAGTACTTATCCTTTTTCGCACGTAATGTGAAAGCATACTGCAAAAATAATCAATAAAAAGTGATGATTTTATCCTTTTGGGTCAGCAGCTCTAATCAGTGTTTCTGTATTAACAATAGATCACATGTAAAAAATGTAACTTGAAGTGATACATCCACAGATAATCATCACTTGACTGAGTTCCCTCAGTTCGACAAAGCATTTTAGTATCTTTTAGCTGGTAGAGACCAAAAACTGAGCTAAAAAGAGGGTGAGAATTAGCCTTTCATTCTTCAGATGGACAGAAACTCAATTCCAAAAGTGCTAATGCTTATGGTCTTGTAATGTATATGGTAGATCTATAAACAGTTAACTTATGTGAGGAGTTGAAAATACATGTTTTCCAGCATAAGTGATACTAGTAAAAAATAAATTCTAGGCTAACGTGAAAAATCACAACAGAGGTTTTGTTAACTACCAAAGCTTCTCCGTCATCAGACTAATGTTGCACTACATCATCTCAAAACTCTCAATCATAAAGTATATTAAAAAAAAAAAAAAAGCTGTACTTTTAAAGGGACAGTTCACTCCAAAATCAGAAATGCACATATTCCCTCTTACCTGTGGTGCTATTTATCAATCTAGATTGTTTTGGTGTGAGTTGCTGAGTGTTGGAGATATCAGCTTTTGAGATGTCTGCCTTCTAGATGGAACTAGACGGCACTCAGCTTGTGGTGCTCAAAGTGCCAGAAAAATACGCACCAAACTACACCCACTAACCACATCACTGCGCATCTACTGCTCGTTCACCTAGCACCGCAAAGCTAGCTAAATTTGCAGCTCAGCTGAGGAGGACGCCATAAATGTTTACATCTCAAGCTGTCACAGCCACGAGCCTCTCGTAGTGGACGCACGCTTCCTTGTGAGCAGTTATACAGTAGTCGGGTGGGGGTCAATAGAAACAAAATAGTTCCTACATGAAACTGCTCACAACAAGGTCTGTGGATTATCTTGAGTAAGTGGGTCATAATTTTTAGAAAGAGACACTGCTGTTAAGTTTTTTAAATGTGTTTCTTTTTGGCGTTTTGAGCACCACAAGCTGAGTGCCATCTAGTGCCATTATATTGGAGAGAAGGCAGACATCTCTATGGCCCATTCCTCCAACACTCGGTAAATCACACCAAAACTAAATTGATAAGTTGCACTACAGGTAAGAGGAAAAATATGTATTTTTGATTTGGGGGTGAACTGTCCCTTTAGTTGGTGTGATGATGATTTTGACACATTAAATGTCAGTTCTTAAGCTAGTCATATGGGAGCAACTTTAGATTACAAATATTGGTTTAGATTTTGAGATGATCATACATGGCTCAGTAATTTGCACCTCAAACAGCACGTCTGCCCACACCACATAGAAAAACAGTTAGAAGGCCACGTGAAAGTGTGTGCTCAAAGTTCACCAGCAGTGCATGAAAAGGATTCATTGGGGCAGCATAAAGTATGCCCTCTCTCAAATATATTAAACCATCTGTACAGGCCCTCTCCAAATAAAAAGCTGTATTATTGTCTAATGGCTCATTAGCATAAGTAACACTTAATGTAGCTGGCTGTTAACACTGGGAACTGCAAACCAATGACGACTTACAATTACTGGTTGATGACGAATTGCATTAATCGTACAGCATTTCCAAAATTACCTCTAAATCTGATCCTACTGTCTGTCTCCATCTGTTCTATGGCTCTGACGTCTTTTCCAATAACCTCTCTCTCACCTCCTGTTTCTCTCCCCTTCAGTCAGTTGTCATCCCTCCATCAGGGCCAGTCGCTGAGGAGAAAGAAAAGACGCAGCGTGTTGTCCATTTTCTCCGGCTTCCGCAAGAACCGCAACTCCACCATCTCAAACCAGGACTCAGAGTAAGTATGCAGCACATGGGCTGAGTGGAAGGAGGGGATGAAATTAACATTTAAGTGCACAGACCCAGAGAATGAGATGGCTGTTAAATTAATCCAGCGCTGGGCATTAACGTCACTTCATAGCTTCATAAATATTTTAATGGAAGAAAATGTTTTGCTGTCTCCAAATGTTTTCTTTTGCTTTGAATTTATGGCATGGCATACATTTAAGCTGCCGTTTCCTAACGGCCCCAGAGTTAAAAAGTAGACAGTATTGCAAAGAAAAAAAAGCAGACGGCAGAAAACTTATTTGCAAAGATTAATTATACTGATTAACAAGTTTGGGGAGAGAAATGCACTCACTAGGTTTCGTTAACTTCATCTTTGAAAGGGGTTACACAAAATGGAGGAGAAAAAGGCACTCAGCGAGAGCTACGTATGTGTTTCAGCTGACAGAGCTGCTTATAAATTGAATTTAAAGGAATGGTGGCAATGCTGAAAAGTGGTGTCGCAATCGCCTCTGCTGTTAAACAACCATGCTGCGGCAAATGGATGCCAAGTTTCCAGCAGCCTACAGTAGTCTGAAAGAGGCGAATAAAAGAACAGCTGACTCATCTTAAGAGTAGCTATAGATAGAAATATCTTTTTAAAAACAGTTAACTGTGTTGTACAGTGTAGTGTTTTACCTGCAGATTGTTGCTAAGCAATCAAAGAGATTTTTCATTGTTGCTTTCACTCGGCTGCTCTCTGCACTCATTTCTTTAGTCTTTTTTACAACTGCACAGAGTGTGTGGGAAGTGCAACAGCATCTGGGCCAAAGATGTGTTCATTAACTACTACATTTTCAAATTCTTGACACTGGAATTACAAGCTTGTATTGTAAGGTAATATGTGTTTTTAATTATTTTATAATGTTATTTTTAAGGGGATGACAACAAATAGTCAATAATTTGATGACTCAGTCGAAGGAGACTGAGTCAACTCCTAATCTTACAGCCGAATCGACACAGTTGCAGAAAAATGCGGCTATGGAAAAAAACAATAATTCCATTTGGGCTATGTGGGGGTAGTGACTGTCTGATATCTCCTAATTAATCATGATATACAACCCATTTTGGTATAGATTCATTAATCTGAGCACATAAGAACGTAGCGTTTGCAGAGTGCTAAATATTTTTTTAACTTGTAAGCAATTCTCCGTCAAAATCAGTCGAAAGTCGAAAGTTTTGTTTACAACCAGGGACAGCAAGCAAGAACCAAACTAGATTAAGTTTCCTGTTAACTTTCCAAGGCTCTGCTCCGTTTTAGTACTTAGGACAGCACCTCTGCTGCCCCCACACATGCACTTCTGACACACAACAAACAGTGCTGAACTCCTATTATAAAATAAACTCTTACACCAAGTCAGGTAGACAAATTGTTCAGTCTGGTGTTTCAGCTGTTTTGTCTTGTTTGGAAAAAATGGAAACTAATGTCGTAAATTAGAATATGAATCAGAGATGTGGGACCAAGTCATTGTTTTTGCATGTCACAAGGAAGTCTCAAGTCAAGACTGAAAAGTCCAAAGTCCGGTCCAAAGTTCTATACCATAAGCTTAGAGTCCTAAACAAGTCATAATGTTTAGTTAAAAAAGGTACGTAGCTGTCAAGGTGACGTTAGCTAAGCATTAGCATGCTAATTGTTAATATTAGCCATGACTTACTGTTCTTTGTGCAACTTCAAATATCGGACGACATTGGAAATTGTTGCGTCATCATTTATAATTTTTGAACCATAATGTGTACATCAGTTCGTTTTTTGTTGACCACCTCATAGTTTTGTGCTTAAACAAATATATCTTCAGGACCATTTCTTCCAGCTGGCAGTCAGTAACTTAACATTAGTTCTTCATAGTTCTCTCCTGCAGTTTGACTGGATGCTGTCGGTTTGATTTAAACTAAGTGAATCTGGGGAATTCAGTGTCGACTTGCTGAGAAAAATAAGGTTACGTTAGTTGAGTCACAAAATTAATTGATTTGTGGTACACTTTTTAAATTACTTTTTAATCTTTGGGCTTGGGGAAATGTGTCAAGTATTTTCAAGTTAAAAGGCTCAAGTCCCAGTAAAGTCACAAGTCACTGATGTGTATTTAAAAAATAGCAAGTAAGTCAATTCAAGGGCAAGTTAGATAACCCGCCACTTACTCACATCATCCCATGCTTCTCAGGCCAAACCTCAACCCCATAGATGTGCATGAATATGATTCACTCACCAAAATGTCTTGTGTTTTTCTGTCTGTCCGTTCCAGCAGCGCCTCGGAAAACGTCTACTCAATGATTCAGCACCCTAAGGACGCTGGGAGGCCAGAGAGCACTGTTCCTGGAGCAAACGGGACCATGCCTTCACCTCGGCCCATGCAGGGTGTACCTGTGCATGGAATTAGGGCTGCCAGCCCCCCCTGCCTCATCCAAAGACAGGTACAGTGTCAGGGACAGTCACGCTGCTTATGTTGTGACCACTGTTCAACTAGAAATCCAGACACTCATGACAGTAAGCGGCTGCTGACGCTGAATCCCAATGAGCTATGAGAGTACTGCGCTCTAGCTAACTGTGACCTTTGACCTTTGAAAGCATAGCGACACTTTTTAACTGGTATTTAATTTACAAATAGCCAAAACATTTTGGCACATGTCACATTGTTCCTCTGTGGAATACTGCGCCAATCTGGCACAGGGAACAGTTTAAGTAAATGCAAATGTGCAACTATTTCAATATCATAGCTTCTGTCTGCCTCCAATTTAACTGGTAAGTAGGAATCCTAATTGCACCCTGCTCCATATTCCTACAGTTTTACATGGTGCGACACAGTGCACAGATGCATGCTGTGTCCGCCACCTGCTATTCTCTGTCTTTATCTGTGTCGTATGGGTGTAGCTTGTCAGAGGTGTGGAGGACTATATGGCCTATTTTAAATCTCTGCCCAAAGGCGCACACACACAGACACACACACACACACACACACACACACACACACACACACACACACACACACACACACACACACACACACACAGAGTTGGAGTCTTCCAAATCCCTTTGGTTCTAAAAGTAGAGTCCATGGATCATCACTGAGCCTTGAGGGGATTTGAGGACATCCCCAGCAAAATGAGGGATAATTTAATTTTGGCATAATTAAATTCACTAGAATTACAAAATGTTAATCGCAGCCTTCACTCTCACCACTGTTCACACCAGACTAGACAGCTAAATGATTCAGTACATTGACGACAACAGGGAATCTTAGACAATATATTATAAGGTATGTCAAGTAAAGGTTCTCAAGACTCATTTATGTGTTTCGTTTTTTGTCCTTGTCCAGTCCACAGACCTGGTCAGCATGGTGTACAGCTGCATCGGGGCAGAAATCGAGGACTCAGATGGGAGCAGCACCTGCGACATCAAAGAGACGGACCAAGATACTGATAGAACGACCACCATCTCAGACGTCCCAGCAGACACTCGGACTAATGGCCACGTGGTGTCCTCCAAACAACAGACGGACAGACAGATGGAGACGGGCAGGCAGGAGAGGATCGTACCCCTGACAGACTCGCGGACTGAGATGGAGGAGGACAGACAGAGCGGTGGTGGAAGCGTGACCCCCTGTGGGCCGAGGCCAGAGCCTCCCCCACAGAGTACCAAGCCCAGTCTGTCTGTCATGAAGCAGAGACACCTGCAGGAGAGTTTAGGTACTGCAGCTTAGACAGCAAGTGGAGTTGTTTTCTAGTATTCCACGTTCGCTTTGACTCAGTTTGATGGCAGAGTTTCAGTGTGCAAGTGGCTCTTACCTTTAACCACACAATACTGCACATACACATAGTGCAAAACACCAGAAGACACTCTCTGTCCTCAGAATACACCTCATATTAGCAGAGGTTTCGATGCTTACTATGAAGTGTACAGATAAGTATTAACTTTATCTGGGTTAGCAGTATTGGAATATAATTATCAAATACTAGACTTCACCATCACTGTCATACATTTCAGATGCATGGCACTTGGCACCTATTGCTGAAGTTTAAATTGTAGTTTGATTGTATATGCTTCCCAGCTTTACAGCAGATGGTAAAATATTGGTTTAGATTTTGAGATGATTGTACATGTCTCAGTAATTTGCACCTCAAACAGCACGTCTGCCCAAACCACATAGAAAAACAGTTATAAGGCTACGTATAAGGCTACAAATTCAAACTCTTGACTACCATCTCTATATTTACCATAAACAGCATATTAAATACATAATATACATGTTTTCAAAGGTCATTCTTATTTTACATCTTTTCAGATACAGACTTTTGCAGAAACAGTTTTTTTTTCTTCTCATCGCTGTTAAATCTTAACAAAATATTCTGTATTGATGAGTTAGTGTTAGCAGCACAATTTATTAAATACAATTTTATATTGAAATTAAGCAATCATTTAAATTTAGAGCCTCACAAAGTTATGATAAATATAATATTGTCAGATAAATTGTGACACCATGGTATAATTAGTGCAGAATGCTGAAGACAGCTGGCTGGCTCTGTGTAATTATAAGCTGTTTTTCAAAATCCATTTGCTGATGTTAATATGCAGCATGTGGCACCTTTTTTGATAGTGCAGGGGCCCCAGTCGATGCTAGTTTCTAGCAAAAACATTACACTGATGATGAATTGACAGACCTACATGCAGTAATAAGACATACATAGATGCCAGCTAATAATACTGGTGTGCAGTGAGGCATTTTGTATCACTGCTCTGTTGTACAGCTAAACTCTGGGGGAAAAAGCTCAGAAGAAGTCATACAACAAAAGAAAAACTAAAATGCTGTAGAAGAAAAATTAGATCAGCATCATTAAAAGAACATTTGTTCAAGACAAGTCTGTCAGACTGAGTTTAATGAGAGATGCTGTATAAGTGGACAGAGAGTCCCAAAGGTACGCTGTCCCAAACTATAGGGGCTCTGACAGAGAGAGGCCCTTTGTTAAGGGCTATTGTTGGTTTCATGTCTAGACTTTGTAATGAGCAAAACCTCCTCAGTTACAAAAGAAGCTATGGACTGCACTCTGGCTCAAAGGGAATTACAAGATCAGTACAATAGCAAGAGGCCAGAACCGGTCATGTCATAAAATCAATGAAAAAAATCTGCAGATTGACATTAAAAAATTGAGAAATGGTACAGAAAAGTCAACTTTTATCCTGTGATTGAAAGCCCTGCTACAATATTTGGATGATCACTGCTGCTGTGTTTGTCCTTGTTAACAGGAGATGACATCAGTGACAACCCATCGGCATATAAACACTCGTATAAACATATGCACATGCATAATATGCTTATGATGTTGTGTCTCTCTTGAAGTTGTAGAAAACACTTAACACAGAAGTTTAAAGCAACCCACTCCATAACTGTAGATGCTTTATTATTTGTTGTTTATGTTATACTTCTGATTTTTGTCTGTGTGATGCACAAATGTTTTGAAGGTGATTTCAGTCCCAGTCTTAGTCAGGGTTTACCATTTACAGAATGCACATAAAATATGTGCACCTGCTACTCAGCATTTGTGCTCAAGGGAATTTAATTTTCATGCAAAGCTCTGATGGATCGTTTTTAGGATTGTGTTGACTGTGTATTTGTCTCACTAGAAGAGGCAGGAAGGCTGCAAGGAGAAGAAGACCAGAGTGAAAGAAAGCATGAAGAGAAGCAGAGAGCGCGAGGGCCAGAGGGACAGCGTCCTCTTCTACCCAATAAGGTACGTGTGCATCATATTGAACAGACAGAACAATGGAAACACACACAACTCTCAACTCTCATGCAGCAGACATAACTAAATGCTGTGCTCCTTCCTCAGCCCGATCTCAACCTCCCAAGAGACACGACCTCTCCGGAAAAGGCCATGACCTCCCCGAAAACGTCACCCATCAGTCCAGGTGAAGAACTGGCCAACGAGCAGAGGAACTTGCCTCCTGCTCAGCCAGTCATTCCTGAGGAGGAGGCTTCTGAGAGGAAAAGCCCACCAGCATCTGCCATGCCTGGGACAGAAGCAGCAGATCCTGTCAGTCAAGGTACAGTCTACACAGTGTTACTTCAGAGCAAAGAACAGTGGCAGTAGTCAGATATTGTAATGTGATAGATCACTCATTTTAAAACAGTGTAGTTGTTTCTGTAACATAATTTTTGTATATTCTTTGATTGAAAAAGTTTCGGATTCTATAGACTGTGTTAAAGAAGTGGACGTATGATTGTGGACTACTGTTTTGAAGCCTTGAGTTTGGTATTTTGGTCGCAGCCATCTTGGTTCTTTGGATCCAGAAGTGACCTATTTGGATGAGAGAGTGGCCTTTTAGAGGATAAGCATTGGTTCGACTTATCCTGATTGACAGGTTGCCATGGTAGTAACTTGTCAATCACAAGGTAGCTATGCCCTAAAGCTGTGATTGTCAACTGACAACCTGCATTGCCACGTATTGCCCGACTAAGTTTCCCATCCAGCCAGCAGAATATTGATCAGTTATTAGGAATTATTTACATGCAATAGTCCACCTTCCTTTTCCCTCTATCTGTTAGAATTAATTACATTATTGATAGGCTAATTAGGTCTATGTAATGTTGTGAGGTTTTGAAAGTCTCTCACAGTGTCTGCTTAGAAAAATTCTGGCCTTGAACAAATGTAGTTGATGACCCCTGCCCCAAAGCATCACCTGCATCATCGTCTCTTTTACTCTAAATTGGATCATAGTTCACAAAATGAACATCATGCTGTATCGAAGAAAACTTGAAACTAGCAATCCAGACCATGAACTCATAGGTAAAATAAATGAGAAGTAGGGTCATTTGCTTATAGACTTCTATACAGTCGGACCTCTTGCAACCAGTGGAGTTGCCCCCTGCTGGCAGTTAAAAAAGAATGCAGGTTTGCGGCATGTTTGCAATGGCTTCACTTTTCAGACCCTGAAGCTGCGTCCATTTATTTTGTACAGTCTATAGTCAGTATGTCCATGTGGACAGAATAAGTGCAAATGATGATGATGATGATAATAATGATTATGACCATTCCGCCAACCAGATGAGGAAGAAGGTCGTAATGGATTTCCAGCAACCTCACGTCACACCAGGAAGTCCAACTCATTTGACATAGGTACTGTATGTCTGACAGTGTGGTTGCAGCACCCCTGCTGTTTCACATATATGATATACACAATGTGCATGCTGTTCTACACATGGATGCCTGACACAAATGCACATCTTGCTGTTTTTGTTCATAATTCATGACGATGGCGCAGTGCCTTTTGTTATTCTTTATGAAATGAAAGCAGCGTGAGTCCCTTTATTTGATGTGCTCCCAAGCCTGTAGAGCTTCCGGGCTGTGTACCGCATTACTGCTTCATCCTACAACCCCTTTTCAGTTCCCACACCCCACTCTGTATGTGTGTGTGTGTGTGTGTGTGTGTGTGCGTGCGTGTGTCTCATGCCATCTCCCTTCAGGCATGGAACGGGACAGCCCCTACGATCTGGAGAGGTCTTCAGATCGCAGATTCCCTGTGAAAAAGCCCTGTTTCCCCCAGTACAGAAACAGATCTCTGGACTACCCTGCTGGGACCAGGTGTATGTATCTGTTTCACTTCCTGCAAATATGTGCGGTATGACAACAACCATGTAGTAGGAAAAGTTTGCACCCTTGAGATTTTATTGTAATACAACGATTCTTGTCCAATATGGTACAGTTTTAACTTACTAAAAGTAGTATGAAAGTCAGTTAATCTTTATGAAGTTAATTAAAAGCAAAAAAAAAAGTGTGTACAGCAACTTCTTGTAACTTAACTTTTTGGAATAAAAACCTCTGTGTATACTTTTGATACATGAATGAGTCATACCCACATATTGAGTGCATGCTTGTTCCGGTATTTTATAAAAGGCTGACCAAAGAAAGAGATCAGAAAACATAATTTCCAAGACATAATTTGGCTGTTTTCCAGAAAAAAAAAACATGCAACAGCTGGCAGCCAGATCTGATAGTGCCTGGATAAGTGTGCTGTTTAACAAGAAACTCCATTTTTCTTTAAACAAGGACCTTTTATCACTCCTGCTTTAATTGGAGCTGATTCCTCTTTGATACTGTATTGTATTATTGAGATAATTGGCAGCCATGCTCAGCCGACTTGTCATCAGTTTCTACTCTGAGCCATTTGGCACTGAAGACGAAAACAGAGGAATCCTAGCGGCCCTAATGACATGGCAAAACCACTGCCAATTACCTCTGTAATATAGAACTGTATGTACCTACTGCATGGGACTCAGTTACTGTCACTGTGAGAATAATGAAAAGGTCCACCTGTCACAAATGATGACATAAAATCCAGTTAAATAGAAAGTGTGAAACCTAACTGGACCTCTTTGGCCTGTGTGATTACAGTTTAGATAAGCAGATGCATCAAGCAAAGACTTCATCATCTGAACAATAGGCACATTGTCACATTAGTGTTTCGTGTACACAGTGAAATCTGAATATTGGAAGTGTGGGAACAATGGATTTTTTGTGGCCACTTTGGGGCAGCAGAACAAGCTAAAAACACACATCTGACACGCAGTTATTATCACCTTTTATAAAACTGTTATCGCAGACTTGTTAGTATTGTATTTACACATCCAGCAGACACAAAACATTAGCATTCATTTGGAGCTGTGTTCATCAGCCCTCTGATGAATGGAAATCTAATTTTTATTCTCCTTTTAGCATTTAGCAGCTAAATTTTCCACTTTGTTCATTAGCTAGTTGCCAGCTTTGTCTTTGTGCTGTTTGCTGCTAAGCAGGTAGAGTACAGTTGGTTAATTTATTTTGTTTGTTTTCTATAGTTTTGTTTGTCTGCTATGGTTACAAAGGTTGTTGAAAGCTGAGTTTTGTGTACAAAAATCCAATACAATGATCCTAATAGACCAAAAGGCTATGCAAAGCTGAAGGCAACTGCATAGTTTGGTTATTAGGGCTGGGTTTAATGAAAGACAGTTTTCAGATTCAAATCAATCTTTATTTAAATCTGATATTAATTAATAAAATCCAGAGATCCATCTCTTAATATACACCTTTTTTCTGTGAATGTGTTGAAGCATTAAACCATTGGTCTCGCACGGCCAGCCTTTGGGTTTCTGTGCAACAAGTTATGGTGCAAAAGACTAGCAAACCTCAGTTGAATCAAAACATGCCAGAAGCTGCTACACTGAAGGCACCGCCACACCTATTTGGAGAAATATTGTGGGAATACCACAAATCTCCAAAACCGTTTAACAAGACTTCATCCAGATACACAATCTGCAACCCCACTCCGCATGCCCAAAAAGTAACTGAGGCTGTCATGCAAGGATATACACCTATACAGCAACCTCATTAATATACTAGGATTATGCTCCATTTTAACTTTTATTGACATTAATGTTGCTGCTTTGGGGTCAATTCTTACTGTAAACATTAATATTTTTAATTATGCATCAGGACAGTACAATTTACAGAATTTGTTCTCGGAGAAATAATTGGTATTGAAACTAAAATATCTAATTTTATTGAAATGGAAATCAAATCGAATTGGGACATTGTGAATCAGAATCCAATCAATTTGAGAAATCAATGCCGATACTCAAATAGCTATAGTTATTATTCCCCTGTGGGTTTGGCACTACGGGTGACCCATTTCACCTTACACAGAGTCGTTTGCTCCATTGTTGATATATTGATTAGTGCAGCTTTAAACCAGGAATAACATGATTTGGGGGGTCAACAGAAATCTTTTTAAAGGTGTGAGGATGTTTCCAATACCTGTTTACAAATCAAGCACATACGATGTAACATTTGCATTCATTTGGAGTTATCTTTATGTTCAGCTATTAAATGTAAGCTCAGTATTCATTCTCCTTTTTGCTCTGCAGGCTGCAGGTTTGGGTGATAATTTATAATTGTTTGTCACCACCAGGTGACACCTTTCACATCACACAGAATCACTTGATCCACTGATGTAAAAAGTGCACCTTTAAAGTCATGTATTGACGCTGTATCTGCTTGTTTAGGTTATGAAAGTCCCCAGCTTGGTAACAGAGACGCGTTATGACATCACCAGTGGACTAGGAGAAGTTTGCTGGGAAGAAAAGACTGGAACACGGAGGACTGGAGAGAGACAAGCTTTTAAAACTGTGTGGACTCAAGTGACAAAGCTTCAACAGCTGCTTTTTTTCCTTTTAATCCACGTCAACATGTTTTGCTAAAAATGCATGTACTGTATGCTTTCTGTTTTTAACTGGTTGCACTTGCTATGGTTTTTCTCAGGCATAAGGGAAGCTCTGACCTGCAGTACATAAAGCACACACAGTAGTTAAATGTCTCTCCAGTAAGCTCATCATGAACTGTTTGGCATTTGTGCAAAATAATTTAATATTGAAGAAAACTGTCTTCTCATCCCCCTCCCTGTCTTTTACTGACAATCTGTGACTACTAAAAGTGAGTTTGTACTGTATTTATTCTAATGGAAGTGTAAATACCGAATATAAATCTGCACTAACCATTGTGGTAAATCTACCAGTTAACAATCATGTTTTTATTTGTGATAATATGTCATTTGATAACTGTGTTTGTAAGTATGCTTTTTGGTGTATGCTGATGATGATGATTGAGAAATGTGTTATCATGCACTTAGCACCCCCATCTGTTCAAGAGTATTTAAGTCAGTCAGTGAATCACTTCCAGTTTTAATCTGATTTTGCAGGCCTGAAAATGAGTATATTTTCTAAAAATGCTTCTATGAATCAGAATAATAAAATTGACTTTACACAAGGAATTGGATCATTGAAAGTCATTTTTATGCATGTGTTTTTAAATGTTATGAGAGAAACATGCATTTCCCAAACAGGAGCTCCACCAACTTTGCACATAAGGTCAATTTATTAGTCATGAGGTGTAATACTTGTCCTTTAAACTGTGGTACAATGTAGTAGTATAATGTCTTCTGTGGCTCTGGAGCAGCTTTGTCAGTAAGAAAACGACCTGATGATGTTATCAGGGCTCACTTGGCTTGGGCTTGATAACGGCAGTTTTTTATTTAGAGAAATAGACGTGGGGATTGCACTCATTTGCTTTCTAGACAACTGGCAATTGATTTCAATTGCAGAGATATAAGAAATTGGCAAATCTATTACTTCTGTTGTATTTTTTTTAGCCATAACTTGAACATTTAAACGTATATAGCTAAACATGGTGGTCTGACTTTTCAGCCGTGCTTATTTTATGTACTGTGCTTCCTTGCTAGCATCTTTGCAACCTGTCCACATCCCAACTCGTCAAATACCACCACTTTGTCGGTGGACCTAAACGTGACACGTTAGGTAGCCTCCTGCGTTGGTTTTGGACGTTCAGGGCATCATTTTTAATTGATGCCTGTCAGATGCATTGTGCCCCTTAAAATACACTTCCGTTTTCAAAGGAAATGTACAGTTTCTGCTCATTAGATGCCTACAGTCTTTCAAAATAAACTTTCTACACAGGTAAAACACTTTTTACGTTGGTTTGGCTTAAAATAAGTACGGCTCTTACTAACATAGCATGCTATACATACTAGCACACTTTGTTGTCATTAAAATACCTCTAATGACTTGGTTTTACTAGTAAAACTAATGGTGGGCTTTCGTATAAAAGTTTTAAACCAGGGCAGTTGCTAGCAGCCAGGTGCGTATCATACTGTCGTAAAGGGTGCCTCTGTGTGTCTGTGTCTGACGCTGAACGCAGCAGCAGTATTTGACAAGTTGGGAGTTGTGAGAAAAGGCTGGTATGGAAGCTACAGTATGGGGATGCAGCACAACGTATTTTAGCCACCTAAATAAAATAATATCAGTGCAAGTGTATGCTCTATTTGGAATATTTTCTTTCACCGCTTTACCCTACACACCAACCAGCCGAGGCAGCGGTAGACCAGCAATTCCCATATTCAAGTAAAATGACTGTTTTGTGAGTCTGTAATGCTCTGAGCAAACAGCTTTAGTTCCCCATTAGAAAGGTCTGACAGCAAGGTAAACACTGAAAATATTCTAAATGTAGCGTACACTTACACTGATATTGATTTTTTTTCAGGTGGCTGAAAACTAACCAAATGAAGCATTGTTTGCTCCTTTTTATTTGTGTGATGCGGAGGTATGCTACCTAGAAGTAATTGTAAACAAACATTGTGATCCAGTCTATAGAGCTGAAGCCATGAGGTGGAGAGCTTTCAGCTTAGGTCAGCTCACTGGCAAGAAATATTTCCAGCATCTTTCTCCCTGTAAAACCACAACTTCAGATTTGTATATTAAGGTATTTTACTGATTAAATTAAAGAGATATAACATAGTGAAGTTTAGAATTATTAATTATTAGAATTATTTTCTACCTTGGGACCGAGGCAGGTTAGCTGCACAGGCTGCATTAAAGAAGTGGATGTTGCCCCTTTGTCTGAAGAGTAAAACCAATATGAAAGTGCCTTTAACCTGCATTCTTTCTAATGGCCAGCAGGTGGCAACTTCAGTGATTGCAAAATGAAGACTGATTGTATAGAAGTCTATGAGAAAATGACCCTAATTCCCGCTTGATATTTTACCTTGGTAAACATTTTCCTAATGAGTTAATGTCTCAGTCACTAGTTTAATACATCATGATGTTTATTTTGAAAATTGCAGTCCAAATTAGAGTAAAATAATTGTAAAGAATGGTACGCTTTTGGGGGTCCTGCACAGCTCCTCTCTTCCAAATTTGCTCACTTCTGGCTCCAAAACCAAGACAGCAACAGCAAAACTTGAAAACTGAAAATGGTGGTCCACAAACCAATGGATGACATCACATGGGCTACATCCACTTCTAGCTGTTTTCCCTGTTTCCGATAGGCTAACCTAAGCGGCTGCTGGATGTAGCTTCATACTGAACAGACAGATTTTGCAGTGGTGTCAGTCTCTTATTTAACTATCAGCAATAAACAAATAAAGTCTTTACCAAAATGTCAAGCTGTCCCTTTAACAGAAACTTTGAGAGACATTTAGCATGCAGTGAAGGGTCTAAGAAAAAGATGCAACTAGATGCATACCAGAAAATGCAATATCCAGCATTTCTGGAGCTTAACATATACCTGGAACACCTCAGGATATCTTAACCATGGATGAATTATGAACTTTGCCATTTGTTGCTTCGATAGTGACCTTTTTTTAAAATCTCAAAACATCTTAAACATTTCACACACATGAGGAGAGCATGGGATGAAAAACAAAAAAAGACACAAGACAACAATATTCTTGTCTTAAAAAAATGATCATGTGTAACAGGAAATGAAAAATAAAGAAAAAGACTTGGAACATATTACAAAGTAAGACTGATTATTTCTGACAGACTCTTACTGTTTCTGAGCAGCAGATGGCAGCAGAGACTGAGCACTCCTCTTGCCTGAAACAGTCTGCTCACTGTTCCAATGACATGTCTCTGCCAAGTCATCATGCCCTGTCATTACCATAAACATGGATCCCGGCGGCAGCCACCGTCGCTGCAGTAATGAAGGCAGAATATGCATGAGAATACAGCTGTTGTGATGTTGATTTTTTTACAGATGAGATCATTCCAACGTCTAGAGGAGGCTTGCTAATGAGGGAGATCAGCAGTTAACTGACAGTATAAACACGCTCATTAATTACTCCTATCTTTGGCATTTAAAAAGCAGATTGGGCCTATTCAGTAGACTCTCACTCTGTGTCGCGTGCTCTCTGCCATGCACGTGTCTCGGGCACGACAGGTGAGATCAGGCCTGGACAGTTTGTCAGCTTTTCCAGACAATGATGAGCCTGTTTGTCTTGTGAAAATGAGAAGCGTTTAATTCCCTCCATCCAGTCACCTGATCTACCACACTGCCAGGAGGAGATCACAGCCAGGGGTGTTGCATTCACATTCACTGGGTCACTGGATAAGCTCGGTTAATTCTCTCAGTCTTTCCATCCACACACCATATGCCCAGCTGAATGTTTCATTACAGTATGTAAACCTGCACCACTTACACACGCATAAACACAATGTGTGTATATATTTGTATGTGTGTGTGTGTGAGCGCACACACTCTTATCCAAGGCTATTCCAGCTCATTCATCTTGATGCGTATC
This sequence comes from Cephalopholis sonnerati, assembly GCA_019142605.1. NCBI lineage: Eukaryota > Metazoa > Chordata > Actinopteri > Perciformes > Serranidae > Cephalopholis > Cephalopholis sonnerati. The sequence goes on from JAGQAX010000010.1 coordinate 33,201,163, forward strand.
AGATGCTGTGAGGTGTGCACTCAGTTATCTGCATGTTTCCAAGCTTGCTCATTCATCTGTGTCTACAGTATCTGTAGCGAAGTGTGTGTTCCTTTTGAATGTGTGTGTTAGTGTGAGTCACATGTGTTCAGCACCAGCAGATGGGTCAGCAGCAAGCCACTTGACTCGCTGTGTCAACAGTGGAAGGCTGGTAATGAGTTTATATGAGCCAGCGTGCTGCACCGTGCACTTACTGAGCAGCACGAAACCAGGTGACAAAGCCTCATACATCAGGGGATCCACTCTGTGTATGAGGTTAAGAAATGATTATAGGAGGTGGTGGGCTTCTGTGTTAGGTAATATGATAACCCTATTAAAAAAAGGACTTCAGCTTAGTGTCATCACAATAATTAATGTAGTACATTATGCGTAAAACACCTATGTCCTACATGGCATACTGTACAAACAAGCAGCTTATTCCACTTATCCCAGTCAGAGCTCATAAAGCTCTTTACCAATGATCTAACCAAATATAGCTTTATTTACTTTAAAAGAACCTAATCACATCTATTGAGATTAGTGTCTCCCTTTCAAAAATAAGAAAAAAAAAAACACATTTCTATTTAAAAAAAAAATTGCCACACTTTCTTGATATTATAAGGAACATACAAAAATGAAAGATCAGTCATCATTTTTATTATATAACTAGAATTGCCACCTCACTGTTGTATGCCTCCGCATACAAGTTGCAGTTGACATCCAAATCTGTGTAAACAAAAATGCTTCATACACAACTTCACCCCAACAGCACAGAAGATCTATACAATCAGCACAGTTTCAAGAGGCAAGAGGGGCACCCAAGATTAGTGTCACCAATAATGGCAAGAAAAATGTTTTTGCAGAACATTATGATGTCACAATGAAGTTGACCTTTGACCTTTGGACATAATATGTCATATCTTCAGCATTGTATCTTATCAGACATTTCTGTGAAATTTTGTCATAATTTGTCATGAATTCTCGAGTTTTGGCTAAAAACATGTCACAGTGACCGTTGACCTTTGATCTTCGACCACCAAATACTAATCAGCTTATCCCTATGTCCAAGTGGACAGTTGTGACAGTTCTAAAAATAAATCCCCCGTCTTGAGATATTGTGTTTACTAGAATGTGACGGATGGACGTACATATGGATCCCAAAACATGATGCCTCCTCTGGACATGGCTATGGCTGACACAGAGGCATAAAAAAGTGGCCTTTTATGTCTTGTTTTTCCTTTATTTCTTTTTCCCCGAGGCAGATTATTAAATAGTGTCAATTTTGGCACCTGATTTTTATTTACATTCAGTCTGTTGATGAAAATGTTTTCTCAGCTAACATTACTGTCCATCTCCCACATTATCATTTTTATTTGTTGATGAAAAAAATATATACATTTTGCCACAGTTCTCGTTTTCAAATGCTACTTTTAATTTATAGTGTTGTTTTCAGTCATAAAAACATAGGTTGTCAATGAATATTTGTCATTGTAGCTGACAAAATTAACACTATTTTGGACATTTAACCCTGCTTAATTTGGAATGTACAGTAATACATATCTAATATTATGTCTTTTTGTAAACCTATCCACTGGATTTACTGTCATATCCACCACACTGCACAAAATGCAAGTTTTTTTTGTTAGTTTGTATATTTGGTGACCACAGTAGTCATGTGAGAGGAGAGTGCATGGCTAGAGGACAGTCGGCTCCATGGAGGGAACTGAAATGAGAAAAAAATCAGTGTCAATTTTTGTTAAATCAGGAATCTGTTTTTTGATGTTATTTCCAAACAGCCCAAATTCCCTTTATTGTACAAATAATGAGAAAACAGCATTTCATATTGTGTATTTTATGTATATTTAATGCTAACGCTAAAACTGGCACTGATTTTTTTTCCACAACAATCATTTCCATCACTTTGTTTATTGTGATGGAAAAGACATACATGGAAATAACAATGCCAGTGTTATATTACTGAAAATATTGTATCAACAAATTTCACTTAGTATGTGTTAACTGATTTTCTAAAAAGTTTACAGATCAAAATGAACCATAGCTGAAGAATACACCATGTAAGGAGTGGACTTCCTGCACTATTTGTTGGCCTTATGTAAAAGCCCTCTGAATCTTAAGTCTGCCCTTGTTTACCTCATCAAACTGTGGTTGAAGTTTGGATGAGAAAGCTGGCTGGCGCTCTGCTAAACCTTCACGAGTTACAGATTGTTATTGTGATGCTGGTGGCATTTGGAGGCAGTGCTAATTTTGTGAGCAACAACGCAGGCTGCTCCAGATTCTTTGATGAAAACAACAAAAGTTTAATTTTCTCCTTTTGTCGCTTGGGCGGCTTTGCTTTTTAATTTTCTTGTGTCAACTGGTGCTGAGGAAAGAGAAAATAAGCTTGAAGTCGGTCGAGATAGTCTGCAGCTTGATTAAGGTTTAAGGGGAAGTGGACAAGACTCAAGAATGAGATGTTTTTTTATGCAATGGTGGAGCTGAGTTTGTCATGAAAATGCTCCCAGTGGCTTTATTTAGACAATGCACTTGGGCAGCAGGCAATGACAAGCAGATAACAAATGATATCTTTTATTATCACATTTGGGTACAAAGTGAACAAAAAACAGATTGTACAGAAATACAAGGCGCATCTGGATATTTTGTAAATATTATAAAGTTAAACTTTTAGATTGTTCTACCCCTCAGACACAGGTTGACTTACTGGCCTGTTCTGGAGCTTGTGAACATGATGCACAGTCCTCTCAGCGGATAAAGTTTGCTCAGGTGTAACTGTCATTTAATAGAGGAGCTGTATACAACATTTATAGCTTATCCATGATTCAGAGTCTAAGCCACAACCGTGACAATGAGGCGAGATGGCTGCAAAGCTGCAGACGACAGCAGACCACTGTTCAAGACCAACAAAACTGGTTGTTTATTAGCGAGACAATAAGGCATACCCAGCGGCGCTTGTGCAGGTATTTTAAGCCAGAACATGATCTCCTAACCATGACCAAATGGTTTTGTGCCTAAATATAATCCTGTGCTCTTAAAATGTAGAGTTTCAACATATCTGCTACAATATTTACTCTGGCAATTAGGCTTGGATGCAACTACTTTACTATATCTTTACATAGCAAATAGTTGTTTGCTGCTACATTAATGTACATATACAGTACAGGCCAGAAGTTTGGACACACCTTCTCATTCAATGCGTTTTCTTTATTTTCATGACTATTTACATTGTAGATTCTCACTGAAGGCATCAAAACTATGAATGAACACATGTGGAGTTATGTACTTAACAAAAAAAGGTGAAATAACTGAAAACATGTTTTATATTCTAGTTTCTTCAAAATAGCCACCCTTTGCTCTGATTACTGCTTTGCACACTCTTGGCATTCTCTCCATGAGCTTCAAGAGGTAGTCACCTGAAATGGTTTTCACTTCACAGGTGTGCCTTATCAGGGTTAATTAGTGGAATTTCTTGCTTTATCAATGGGGTTGGGACCATCAGTTGTGTTGTGCAGAAGTCAGGTTAATACACAGCCGACAGCCCTATTGGACAACTGTTAAAATTCATATTATGGCAAGAACCAATCAGCTAACTAAAGAAAAATGAGTGGCCATCATTACTTTAAGAAATGAAGGTCAGTCAGTCCGGAAAATTGCAAAAACTTTAAATGTGTCCCCAAGTGGAGTCGCAAAAACCATCAAGCGCTACAGCGAAACTGGCACACATGAGGACCGACCCAGGAAAGGAAGACCAAGAGTCACCTCTGCTTCTGAGGATAAGTTCATCCGAGTCACCAGCCTCAGAAATCGCAAGTTAACAGCAGCTCAGATCAGAGACCAGATGAATGCCACACAGAGTTCTAGCAGCAGACCCATCTCTAGAACAACTGTTAAGAGGAGACTGCGCGAATCAGGCCTTCATGGTCAAATAGCTGCTAGGAAACCACTGCTAAGGAGAGGCAACAAGCAGAAGAGATTTGTTTGGGCCAAGAAACACAAGGAATGGACATTAGACCAGTGGAAATCTGTGCTTTGGTCTGATGAGTCCAAATTTGAGATCTTTGGTTCCAACCGCCGTGTCTTTGTGAGACGCAGAAAAGGTGAACGGATGGATTCCACATGCCTGGTTCCCACTGTGAAGCATGGAGGAGGAGGTGTGATGGTGTGGGGGTGTTTTGCTGGTGACACTGTTGGGGATTTATTCAAAATTGAAGGCACACTGAACCAGCATGGCTACCACAGCATCCTGCAGCGACATGCCATCCCATCCGGTTTGCGTTTAGTTGGACGATCATTTATTTTTCAACAGGACAATGACCCCAAACACACCTCCAGGCTGTGTAAGGGCTATTTGACCAAGAAGGAGAGTGATGGAGTGCTGCGGCAGATGACCTGGCCTCCACAGTCACCGGACCTGAACCCAATCGAGATGGTTTGGGGTGAGCTGGACCGCAGAGTGAAGGCAAAGGGGCCAACAAGTGCTAAACACCTCTGGGAACTCCTTCAAGACTGTTGGAAAACCATTTCAGGTGACTACCTCTTGAAGCTCATCGAGAGAATGCCAAGAGTGTGCAAAGCAGTAATCAGAGCAAAGGGTGGCTATTTTGAAGAAACTAGAATATAAAACATGTTTTCAGTTATTTCACCTTTTTTTGTTAAGTACATAACTCCACAGTGTTCATTCATAGTTTTGATGCCTTCAGTGAGAATCTACAATGTAAATAGTCATGAAAATAAAGAAAACGCATTGAATGAGAAGGTGTGTCCAAACTTTTGGCCTGTACTGTACGTTTGTTTAAAAGTAATGTACATACATTTTTAAAGTGGAAATAGACACATTTTTTACTTTAACTTATCATCATGAAGTAAATGTTGATTGCACAATGTAATGGCTATAGAATAATGACATCATCAGCATTAAGACTGGTTCCTTATAAGCCTCACTTTCACTATGCATTTCCTTCTATCACTGGGTACAGTGATAGAAAGAACCTACTGGTACCTATCCCCCAGTTACCAAAGAGCATCAGTCTTTCTTTGCTGTTACTATCTCTAGTAGTGGAAATAGATGATGGTGGAACAACTGAGGTAACTGTGGAAACTGTGGTAGTTCTATTTGCACTTTAAATGTGTGAATCATTTATGTAAATGTATTCTACTATCTGTTACTGCACTCTACTGCTGCTATATATATTAGCATTAAATCTGGTTAAGGGTCCATTGTGACTTGTTTAAAATGCAAAATACAGTTGAGACTTGAGAAACTTTATGACCCTGCAAAACAATAACTTTGTCCAACTTCTGGATTACCGTAACATTTATTTTTCAGATACTAGAAGATAATAAAAAAGCTCATCATAAATTCTCTAGTAACATCTTCAAATGGCTCAATTTGTTAAACCAAAAGCTGGAACCTGTATATATTCTGCATTTTGCTTGATGAATGACTTACAATCATGAGTTAGTTAACAACAGTGTTGCTGACCAATTGATAAAATTAATGAAGCAATAAATCTTGATATTTATGATTGTCTTGTCTCAGCTACTGGTGCCGTAAGGCAGTCACCTACACACCTTTGCATAATAGTAAGTGTGGACACATAGCGCAAAAAAGTCTCAAGTTACTTAATCAAAATCACAAACACTGCTTCAGAGGTAGGCCAGAGCTCAAAGGGACAGTTCACCCCTAAATCAAAAATACACATTTCCCCTCTTACCTGTAGTGCTATTTATTAATCTAGATTGTTTTGGCATGAGTTGCTGAGTGTTGGAGATATCAGCCATAGAAATGTCTGCCTTCTCTTTAATATAGTGGCCCTAGATGGCACTCAGCTTGTGGTGCTCAAAACACCCCCCAGAAAAACACTGAAACTCAACAGCAGTGTTTCTTTCTTGAAATGACAACCTAGTTACTCAAGATAATCCACAGACCTTGTTGTGATCATTGTCATGTAGGAACTATTTTCTCTCAACTGAACTACACCCACCAACAATATAATTGCGCAGATGGAAGCGTGCATCTACTCAAGGACGAGAGGCTTGACATGTAAACATTAATGGCGTCCTCCTCAACTGAGCTGTGACATCGCCAGAAGAATAAATAGAAAGTTTCACCACCTTAGTAGAAATAAAATAAGGGTCCATCGCAGAAATCAAAACAATGTCAAAGACAATGAAACTGCCTTCACAGCACAGGTAAACTGAGTCTAGCTTTGAACCCCACTGTACTGTAAATCATCTAAGAGGCAACAGAGCCTTTAAGTAAACCCATAAAATTTACTGCCTCCACTTTCCTGCCATAGCTCAGATTAACACCTTTATTCCTCCATTAAAAGAATGAATGTGACGCAACAGAGCGCCACACTCTTGCATTCCTCTGGCTCCCTCCTGAACTCTCCGCGACTCAGACATCTCCCACCGACGCAGCTGTCGCTGTGTTTCTCCTCTCAGGTTCATAAAAGGCTTCTATTCAGTTTGCATCCATCTTTACGATCTGAGGAGGCGGGTTTGACACTTTCCACGCAGGCCTCAGTGAAAGCAGTCATTCATCCTCCCTCCTTCCTTCCTCATCTTTGCGGCTGCCTGGCTCTTAATGCTCTCTAGCCCTATTCCTCCCTCTGCTCTCTCTCTCTGTCTCTCATATATACCTGTTTGTTTTCCCTGAGAACAAGTGAGTCTCATAATACCCACTGCCAGCAATTAGTGGAGATTAAAGCTGTGTGTGCGTGTCTAGGCGTGCTTGCACTCGCGTAGGTGTTTCAATGTGTTTGCGTGCTCTTCTGTTGAGGTGCGTGTGAGTCAGTTTGTGTGAGTGAAAAGGAAAGTGATATTGAGGTCAGTGTTGGAGGAGCTGAGGCAGTGTTAGATTTAGTGGGAGTGAGATATTTTGTAGACAACAAATACCTAGAGGGAGAGAGGCTGACTGAGGTAACCCGGCCACAGAAGGGAGGGGGATTTTCAGACTTAAAGCACCTAAGTTGTATACTGAAGATAGACTTCATGGCCAAAAGTATGTGGACATCCAAACAGAAAACATGATATGTCTTTTTTTTTGGGCCGCACTTGTGGCTTTAAAGCTGGTCTTCCACCACTTGGTCCAAACTGATACATCTCAACAAAATTGGTTGTGGTTCTCCACAAAATTTTGTACAGACATATATGTTCCCCAGAGGAAGAATCCCAAGGATGTTGGTGTAATGACTTTTCCTTTATAGTTGTCACTTCAAGTGGAATATCTTGCTATCTATTGCATGGATTGGCATTGATTTCTATGGACATTCATGGCCCCTGAGGGCCAAAAAAACAATGTGTCTAAGTATAGCTTCACAGACGGCTATCCCAAGTACACAAAGAATGTGTCCACATACTTTTGGCAGCACAGTGTGTATGGAGAAAAAAAGTCTCCCTCTCTTTCACATCGTTTGTGTGTGTGGTGTGGCCAGAGGACAGCATGGGAAGTCAAGAGGAGGAGGGGATACGGGGAGGAACGCAGGTGTGTGCCCTCTCTTTCTCCTTTTTATACAGCACATCAGCTGATGGTGAGCGGAGGGCTTTTCCCTTGAGCAGGTTGCTCTTCACAGTAAGTGAAGCACATATATTTAACGTCTTTGTATCTCCCTGTGGCTCTGCCTGCATTTCAGACCTCTGCATTTTGCTTTTACCTTCTACCCTTCTGTCCACACCTGGGTCAGAGAGTAGCTGCACAGAATCCTTGGCTTCTGTTTGAGCCCACTTGAGGTTTGACTTTTTTGTGTTACTCTGTTATGATGAAAATTGTATTTTCTTGATGTCTTCAGTGGATCCTCTTGTGACCTACTGATTGAATGATTGTGTGACACATCTTTGAGTAATACTCTGGTACTTATTCATATTGATGTTTGTCATTTAACTCTTGAAAAGGATTCCCTGGTTCATATGAATGTGCTTAAGTTATGATGTGACTAGTCATCTTGTTATTTTACATCCCTGGTAAAGACTTGTGCTGGCTTCAAATGTTCAAATTAGGACTAAGGGAGGTCTAACATGAGCAACTTTTCTATTGCACTTAATTGATCTCTGTATCCTGCATCTCCTCCAGTTAAGTTTTGCCGACAACTACTCTTACAAATTATTGCATTATCCAGTGTAGCTGAGCTAGCCTAACTATTGAATATCAAATTATGCTACGAGTAGAAATTGTCTGCTTTTATTTGAAATTCTATATGAATAAAACATTTCATAGTTAAAGGGTAATAACACTTCACTAAAAACAAATCTTATGCCTCTTAAAATATCTAAGCAGTGATGAACATATGGGTGACATATTAAAAGAACAAGATAATGTCTATAGCCATGCTAGCAGCTCTGTGAGACTGTAGGCTACCTGTACCCCTTTTCAACAGTCATGGTTTGGCTTGCCTTTATTGAAGAAAAGCTGCTAACAAAGCTTTGCATATTCAGTAATACCACATTTAATTTCTCATAGATTCATCACAATAAAAGTCCCCCATTATTGTGTTTTGTAAAACCATTTATTGTGAAGCAGCAAAATAAGGAAATGTTGAGTTTTCTAGCAGCAACTGCACACAACTTCTAATGCTGCTGATAGTGAACATGAAACAGTAAAGAGATTCAGTTAGAGGCTGCAAAAGTACGAGAGCTGAATACACAGAGACTTTTAGAAATGCCTTTCTCTCTGGTCTCCTGGAAACAGAGGTAATAAGAGTCTTGCAACACACACGTTTGTTTGGGTGGGGAACAGGGGCTGTTGGGGGTTGGCTGCAATCAGCGAGACATCAGCGCTACCCACTTGAGGGCAGGCAGCTGGCCTTTGGACTTACTCTGGAGAAGGTCCATCTCTAGTGCAGCTCAGCATGGCACAGTGCATCTAAACTGACAATGGAAACAAAAATTGGCATGGCATGACTTAACTCAGTGTGGCCAAGAGTGACAACGGAAAAAGGGTATTATTGTAGGCACAGTTGTGCTTTGAGCTAGATGCTAACATGCTTACATTGATAATACTGGTACTATCAGTACTGGTACTGAGGACTGTATAAAATAATGGAGGTAGCCACTGTGGTGTCACCCATTGGTTTGTGGACTCACATTTCGAAGCCTCGAGTTCAGCATTTTCGCCATCATCATCTTGGTTTTTTGGAACCAGAAGTGGCCATATTTGGATGAGATGGTGGAGCTGTGGATGAGCAAGGCTGTAAACATGTTTATGTCTGCTGTAAAGGTGGCCATTTTAACATGTTATTCTAGGGATTGACTTTCTTCTAGAGCCAGCCACAAGTGGCCGTTCAAAGAACGGTACTAACGAGTCGGCTTTGTTTTTCTTATCTTAGCTTAGTATGTTATCATGCTAACATCTGCTAATAAGAACTGAACACAAAATACAGCTGAGGCCGATGGGAGTGCCATTTATTTTGCCAGTATTTGGTCATAAACCAAAAAATTGGAGAAGTCTGACCTGCCTGTGGCACTAGATAAAAAGGTCAGGGGATCACCAGAGTCATTAGGATCCATCATGAGCATCTATGCCAATTTTCATGGCAATCCTTCCAGTAGTTATTGAGACTTACACTGGCATGGCTAAAAACCAGCATTGTTTTAGTACGGTGTTGATCTGCAAGAGCTGTCATAGTTTCAGCGAGTGTCTGAAACTTCATTGGCGGAATAAATAGTCTTTCAAAAGATCTTACCTTATGATTGATGATGGTGAGAGCACTGTCTAGCATGTTGCTCCAAAATCTCCCCTTGCTGCTCAGTTAAGTTTAGATCTGATGGCTGTAAATGATTAATAATATCTGTATACCCATCACACCAATAAAGGACCCCTAGTGCCCTGTATGGGAGCATCTACTCTAATATGTCACCCATCTGTATTTCTGAATTCAGCTGCGTAGTAAATCAATCAGGTTTTTCCTTCTACTTTCCATTGAAAACCACAGCCTGGGCTGATTGATTTTCATGCAACAGATGTATGTAAATCCATACGGTGGCAGAGGAGTGAGAGTGATGGGACTGAAAATAGCCTAGAGCCAGTCACAATGTCTTAATCAGTAAATCAGAACAGCTGGAGGTCAATGTGTCTAAAATTAAACACAATCAGTTTAGCCTTGTGTTGCTCACTTCGTGTCTCTGTAGTTCTCATCACTTCTGTGTTCTTGGCTTTCTCTCCTCATCTGTCTTGTTACATCTTTCCTTTTCAGCTCTTTCCCACTACTTCTGCTTTTCACGCCTCATTCAGTTGCAGCTGTATATAAAACCAGAGTGACAAGAAAAATATAAACATTACGAAGCTCTGTCATCTGTTTCTGGGTTATTATGGTGTGTGCAGTAAAATTCAGTGAAGCTGGAAACAGGCTGCAAATCTGTTATTTGCCCTCTAATCACCTTCATTTAAGGCCTGTATTTAAAATAGGCAGTTTATAGTTAGTGATGACTCTTTGTTCAAAACACCAACTGAGCTGTCCCGCTGACCTTCTAGCTTTGCGTGTAAACCGCACATTATCACCCAACCCCCAAAGATGAAATTTGGACAGGGATGTTAAGCTTGAGTGAGATACTGCACGAAAGGGACAGATGGATGATGGAATGAACAAACGTTTGTTCATTTGTTCGTCCATCTGTCCCTCACACACAGTATCGCAGACACATTTGATCAGAGTTTGACAAAAGTGGGAGTAATGATGCATCCCACCACCACACTCTGGCATTTTGAAATTACATTCATAGTGGCACAATTAATGGTTGAAAAGCATATCTATAGAAAATGACACTTTTCATAAAAAATTACTAGAGTCAGGACTAGGAAGTCACTATGCACATTTATTCAAGTGCTGTCCTCAAGTACAGTTTTGAGGTACTTGTACTTTACTGTATACTTTTACTCTACTACATTTCCAACTTAACACATCAATAATAGAATGATCCAATAATACTATAACACTGAAAGCAAAACATTTTGTTTTCAATAATTTTAAACTTTTACTTAAAAAGAATCTTGGATGGAGGACTTTACTTATAATGGAGTTTCATTGCTACTCTTACTTAAGTAAAGGAATTGAATACTACTTTTAACAGTGACAAGTGGCAAATGGACTGCATTAATATAGTGCTTTTCTACCTTACCAGACAAAACACTACAGTTTGCCTCTTTTTTTAACCATTCTTACACAGATTCATACACAGATAGTGGCTGAGCTGCCCACTGGGAGCAACTTGTGGTTCAGTGTTGTGGGTGAAACTGCCGACCTTGTGATTAAAGCACAATCAGCCTAACTGTATTTTAAAATAGCTACCTAAACCCGAGGGAGTCACAGGAAAACAGTCTCACGGTGTGCTGCTTACTCTCTTTACACTGTGTCAGAGCTGCATTAAGTTACATCCTACTGCTGACTGACATTAAAAGTGATCAACTGGCAAAACACACACTGATTATTGTGAAGCAGCCACAGGAAATGTTCCAGAAAACATGCTTATTTGCATCTTTCAGAGACTGAGATGTGAATATTAATATCAACCTCATATGCCATTGCATTAAGTACAGAGCTGAAGATTCAGTTAGCCTGCCTTAGAATAAAGACTGAAAGGTTGGGGAAACAGTTACAGTAGCCAGGCTCTGAAATACACCAATCAATAATGCTGAAGCTCACTAATTAGCGTGGTTGCTCTTGTGTTTATTCATGAAGAACCAGAAACATTAATGACAATTTTGGGTTTTACTTGCTGTAATTATGTTTTGATAGGTGAGTACCTGTACAAAAATTAGAAACTTAACAATGACAGCAAGAAAGACTATCAACATTTTATTTAACAAGAAATGTCTTATTTCTTAAATCCCTGAAAAGCCCGCTCTATAAGACCCTGTGACTGTGACTCTGTAAGGGTTCACACCCACACAGGTTTTAAAGCCTGCGACTCTGCACCAGCCCATTAGGACTGAAGAGGCCTCTTGGATGAGAGGTGAAACATCTTCAAGAAACTCAAGTAAGTCAAGTTGCCTACAACATAGCACTAGGATTTCCATGACTTGGATGACTGAGAATCCTCACCAACAATTCCTGGAAAGGTTCCTGCTAATACTATTTCACACTAAGTATAGATAAATAGCATTGTCATCTTTTAGTTAGAACACAACACAATACAGCATGCAAAAATTGGCATTGTGAGCATACAATTCAACATATATGAAAAATACTATAAATGAATGGTGAATTAAGATTTGGTTTAAATGGAGCAGAACTTTAGGGAAACTCCTCTGTAAATCAAAAAGCACCACTCTTAGCTAACAGTCAAGAAACTTGACTGAACTTTGTGTGTTAGGGGTGTTGTCACATTGCTTCTTTTACTAAACCTAACCTACATTACTTTACTCTAAACCTAAAAACGCCCAACCATGTTTCTTTTCCAAAACCTACATAACTTTACTAAGTATCTGTGGGGATCTAATTTGTTAGATATAATATGAACCATTGTATGTGTGTTTTTGTAAGATATACAAACCTTGAGTTAATGAATTGTATGTATGAATGTGTACCACATTAGATCATTCTTTACAGGAAATTATAAGGATTATTTTAAAGAAGTAACAGACACATGAAAGAAATACCCTATCAGAACAGTTACAACACCACCCCTATAGGGAAACTTAGTATTTTTTAACCTGGACTCTATTATCTCAAGATTTTGTGTCTAAGCGACCAATGGAGACAGCCATTTTTAAAGTGTTCCATTGTTGAGAGAGAGCACTCCAGCCACAGTGGTGAAACAGGCTGCAATGTAACCCCAACGGACAATTGTGCACCTTCAATTTTCTTCCACTAAAAGTGCTTCTTTTCGTCACTGACAGGCTCAGATTGTTACTGAAAGTGTCAACATTACTGAAAATTCTACAGAGAAATTAAACACCTTTCTCTACCTTTTGCTGATCCCATCTGTTTGTTAGTGTGTGTAGCCAAGTCTTGCTCAGTCTCATTCTGAAATCTTGCCGGCTTTTCCGCATTATCGAAATCAGCAAAATATTCAACCACGACATTTAAATCTTTTAGATAACACTTTGTTTTCTGTACTCCAACAAAACAAAGTCTTCCCGGCATTCCTCTCTCCAACTCTCATGAACGTGTCCATTGTTGTTTTTCCTGCGATGAGTCACCTTTTGTCGGACTTAAGAAGACTTCTGCAAACAGACCAGAAAAAAGTAAGGAAAAACATTTCACTTTGCTGTATTGTCTTTTTTATGATGTTGTCAGACACTGCTAATGACCATGGGAGCCTGTCAGTTGTAAAACCAAGCACTTTTAGTTGACTTAAATTAACAGTGAACAATTGCCCATAGGGATTACATTGCAGCCTGTACTGCTGCTGCAGCCGGAGCACTCTCTCTCAGTACTAGGCCAGTTTCAAAAATTGCTGTTTCCATTAGTCATCTAGACACAAAAGCAATGGAAAATCACATCCATGTTGATACAATAATAAATAAATAAAGTGTCCCTTTAACCCATGAATTGCAGTCTTTACACCAAGTTAAACAGATACAGTGTATTAATTAGTGAGCTTCAGAGGTGTCCACAAGTGTTTCTTTTTCTTTGGACAAAACAGCACTACTGCCTGTTTCTTGACTTTATGCTACGCTAGGCTAACTCCAGCTGCATAAATTAACATTGATTTTCGCATCTCAAACTCAGAAAAACAGCAAAAAAAAGCATGATTAATGATTTTTAGTTGCTCTAACTTTATCGTCACGTACCTCTGCCTAGCTACTGTCTTAGCTTATATAATAATGTATTAGGTTTAAGAAAATGTGTCAAAGTAAAAATTGGATAATGTGAATGAGTCTAGACATTTGAAATGCCTGCATGTCTCAGTCGACATCTCTCAGGGTGCTTCACAGAGCCTTCAATTTAATCCATCTTCAAAGCATTGTGGTTTGTTTTGTTGAGGATGTTCCGAAGGGATGCAGCAGAGAGTATTTGAATCGATCCACAAAACCGTCCGTCACACTGCTGAAATTCAGGGCAAATCCAGGGCAAATGTTGGACACTCTGCTCAGACATCAACGTTAAATCAGGTATTCAGAAAACCCTCCCAAATGTCAGCGTGTAGGCAGCCAAGTCATTTCTGTAACAGCAAATAAGTGGCTTGTTTACTTATAGGGATAAGTGGTTTGTTTACTTGCGGGGCTTTGCTCTGGTCAACTGCCTGCTCTTTAACCAAAGCGTGCACTTCATCCTCTGCACAACTAGTCTGTGTGTGTGTTGTTTATCCCCCTGGGAGCAAACAAGCTCCCTTCCTCTGTCTGAGTGGCGCGTCTGCCTGTGCTATGTGCTCGCCGAGGTGAGTTGTCTTGTTTGTGTCGTGATGCAGTCGACTTGCTGATGTCACTGAGTGTTTGTTGCTGAAGTCTCTTGAGGGAGAAGACAAGGGGGACTAGACCGTCGGGTCTGAATCATCAGGCTTGTCAGTCACAGGAAGGGCCTGGTGAGCGCTGAATTGCAGGTGATTTGGGACCCATGGAGCTGCCGCTATTATAAGCATGAATAATACATGGGAGATGGTTGATTATCAAGATGATTTTTCAGAATTATTATCATTCTGTGTCTCTCTAAACCCATAATTTTGTCTATCTTGCTCTCACAGTGGTTGGTAATTCTCATCACATCTAAATATCCATTTTCTTCATAACTCTGTTGCTTTCTCATCATCTCTCAAATGCTCCTGTCTCATCTCATTTGTAATTTTTCACATTGTTTCTTGCAGTCTCTTCTCTCGACCCCTATATCACCTTCAGCACATTCACTCCCTTCATCTAGCCTTTCTCTTTTCATCCACAATCCTATTCCATACAATTACATCAACTTGTTTGTTTGAGATCCTTATGCACCATCTTCTCTTTTTTTCCTCCATGTGCACAACTCTCTGTCATCCCAGTGATATCTTGTACAATCATACCTGCTAGAACCTCGCCTTTACCATGCCTGCCATAGTCAACCTCCTTTTCAACGTTGTCTCCACCAACACCACCATCTCCTTCACCGTGGTGCTGCCCATGGTCAGCCTGGTCTCTCTTCTGGTGGGGGTTGGAGGTCATCTCCTGCTGTGGCTTGTGCTTTTGAGAAACCCCCGCAGTCGCTCCAAGCCGGGCTCTGTTCTGCTCCTCAACCTCAGCCTGGCAGACCTGGGCGCCCTGCTCACCTTGCCCTGCGTTCTTCTGAGTGCTAGTTTCCAGGACTGGCAGCTTGGCGGTGGGACTTGCGTCCTCTTGGGGTTCATGACTTCAGTGACAGTGGGAGTGGAAATCTTCAGCCTGGCAGCTTTGTCGGTACTGAGGTATCGCATTGTTGCACCGCGGACGAGACCACCTGCTAGCCTGACACAAGTGTGAGTATGTATGTCTCAAAAGCCCCATAAAGCCCCTATCGGCAGTCTGTAATAACCATGGTTGTATAATCAAAACTGGATACGGCGTTAGGGGGTGGGCCCCTGTTCATTCCTATGCAAGCTGCTCAGCGGCTCATGAAGCTGAAAAGGCTTGATAACCACGATATGAAAATACCCAAACCCACTGGCCCATGGGGCGCGTAGAGCAAGGGGACTCGAAACTTACAGTGGCCAAGCGGCTAACTTCCTGCTTAGCCCTCCGCTAACTTAAACGGAGGTAAATGTGATTTTATCGTGTGGCTCTTCTAAACTTTTGAAATGTTATCGAACCAAATGGATCAAATCTCAATACTGAAACAAATCTCTTCGTGGGGGTGTCATTATATCCATTAATTTACTAATGTCTCTTTCATAGTATAAGTCTAAGGGAAAAAGTCTTTTTGGGCCCCATGACATCATGTGACGGACCCCATTTGAAGTTGTAATTCCATGTTTTGCCACTATATAAAATTGGCTTCGAGCAGGAAGTTGCTGTTCCTGGGGGCTTGATTTTAACCCACAGCTGAAAATAGTCTTCAACAATTGTACTATTTACTTCATCTTGAGTGAGGTGTGTATTAAACTGCAGTTCCCAGCTGTTATAGGATTTTTTTTTTTAGTTTTTTTTATTAAAGGTTTTTAATTGCACACATAATGGTTTTGACGGAGTGATGAGTAAGATTTAGTGGCATCTTGTAGTGAGGATTGCAGATTGCAACCAGCTGAAACTTCTCCCATGTGCCAAGCGTGAAATCCCAGTTAGGATTTATTCAGTGTTTATTATTCAGGAGGTTTTTATAATGAGCGGAATTAGTCACAGAGTTCTCATCCTCTCCAAAACAAATGGTCCAGGTGATTAACGCCGGTAAAAATACTACACAAAGCAGTTTCCTGTTACAAATCAGTGTTTCTCCGACACTGTTTGGCTCGCAGCAGATGGGGTGCCAGCTTAGCATCTGCTAATGTGTACTCACCTTTTTCTGGTTCAGACATTCAGGAGGTTTCTACCAGGAGCTGAATTATCAGCAGAGGACAAATGTACCTGATGATTTAGAGCAGTAGAAACACTTAATAAAGTAGTTTCATGTTAAATATCAGTGTTTCTCCAGTGCTGTTTCACTTGTCGCGGAGGGGCTGCTAACTAGAGTTAGTGTTTTGTTTGTCCGTTCTGGGCTACTGTAGAAACCTGATGGTGCAACATCAGACCCAGGTCAATGTATTCTTGTAGTATATAAATGACCTAGCATATACATGATCTAACTGCCCAACATATAAACCTAAGTCCTGTCCTCCTCTTCTACAGGTTATGCACTGTTGTAGCCATTTGGCTGGTCTCAGTAACCATGGCATTACCCAAGGTCACCTACATCGACTTTGATGGGGGTTGCACGTGGGCAGTGGGCCGAGACGAGTGGCTGTCCTTCCTGGTTCCTGCTTTCCTGGTTTATTATGTGGCCCCTCTCCTCTGTATTGCTGTTAACTGTGGCCTCATCATCTCTCACCTCCATTGCTGCAGGGGCACTCTGGCCGCCGACAGGCGCAACAAGAAAGCTACCGCTCTGTTGATTGGTTCAACGCTGGTTTTTGCAATTAGCTGGTTGCCGTATTATGCACTTGAGTTTGTCAATGTTATGTCCCCGTATGTTAGCTCAGCAGCTTCCCCCATAAGCATGGGGCGAAAGCTCTCTTCAACTTCATCATATTTTTCAACCACCTCTCCTGCACCTAGTGAGGAAACAGAGACAAGAGTGTCCTTGCTGTGGGAGGTGGCCTCCCTGACGGCCATTTTGATGGTGTGTCTGGCTCCATGCTGGAACCCGCCACTCTACTTCCTGTTGTCACGTCCGGCTGTGCGTCAGCTCAGAGCTCTGCTGCCTTCCTTCTTTCATAAGCATGTGGGAAAAAACCCTGTGCAGCGCTGGCGAATTGCTCCTGCTCCTCCTCCCCACCTGCCACACCCTCAGCCTCCTGCACACTCGCTTACTCACCAAACTCTGACAAACAGACTGACTCAGTAAAATGAGTACACACACAGCTGTGCTCACTCACATGTCCCTATGATACTATTCAAAATTCCCATCACAAGAAACACTGCACATCCAAATCCATGAGTCACAACATGCTTTATATGCTTTTGTGTTTGTTTAGATGCTTATGTGGTCATAGCCACATCTAAGCTTTTGCAACATTACAGTAAATGTATAAAAGGCTCTAGGCAACAGCCTCTCAGATTGTTGACAGTGCGTCATAAACAGAATGCATTATGTGTCATAAAAACACAAGGTTTATACTCCTCATCACAATACCAGAGTCACTAAGACACTTACTGTCCAGGCAGTATGAGGCTTGTAGAGAAGGAGAACCTCCAGTTTAAAACAACTGAAGAGAAAATTTTGTAACAAATTACAAAGGAGTTTCTGTTCATATCAAAGAGCACATCACTATTTACAAATCCAGGTCACTGAACTTAAAGAGATGTCTCCCACGTGGGAACTGAACCTGCAATCTTAACAGCCTTTTTAAGGGACTGAAGGACGTCCGCTGAGCACACATTGACTGACATAAACCATCCGAGCAAATGTAAATCAAATTCCCCATGGAGCTTTTAAACAGCTATCCCCGCACTGCAATAAAAAGTATCTGATAAGTATGACATATAGCATGTGTACAGTATGAAAAGAGCTTTGGTTGATTCAAGGATTCTCTGCAGGATGTCATTACATTGCATCTAGTAGATTACCACAAGCAATACAACCCTGTAACCCTATTACTAAGCTGTCTGACGGAACAAAAACACTGGGGATACAGCGTGCCATGCCTGCCTCACTGAAAGCTCTTGATAGCAACATCTAAATTCAATGTCATCTCAATAACCTTGTAAAAAGGGGCCCCTTTGACTTACGAGAAGCATTAATAGAAGCTGCCTTGCTCTGAGCTTGAATGCAGAGAGGTGCTTATTAAATAGGGATTTGACATAAAGGATCACATCAGAAGATGACTGCATGGGAAAATGACTTGTTAACAAGAGGAGCCCATCTGCATCTGGAGTGGTTTAATATCACAATGTAAAGGGGATGTCATGTTCTCTCTTTGTTTGACAAATTGGCTGAAGACGAGTAATTGGATTTTTTTGTTGTCAGGCTCTTAATACTGAGAGATGTGAAGCAGTGATTTAAATTTATTGGGAAGTTGGAATCACTTGAGCTGCCCTAAAATGCTATATAATGGGTTTGTTTTGCAGTCATAAGGAAACTGCTTGAATTTTAAATCAAAACACACACACACACACACACACACACACACATCAAAAGCAATAGTTCAACACCTTGGGAAATACGCTTATTCAGTTTCTTGCCAAAAGTTCGATGAGAGGGCCCCTTAACCCTACAGGCCCCAGTGCAACAACACTGCCTACACTGTCTATATTTGTGCCCCTGATCATACAGCTTACACCACAACACATGTAATGTCAATGCCTGATGATAAAATGTGCCACTGTTAGCCAGCAAGCTAACGTAGGCATTTGTGTTATCGTTTCTGGTACCAAACTATTACAGACTTAACTAAATAAACTGATGGTTTATATCCTACAACAGTATGGCGGTGATAAAAAATACACAGTACAATGCTTTGGTGTTCACTGCAGTAGCTGGTCAACATTTTACAAGTTTAAATTGCAAAAATTACGTGATGACCATGTAATAAAAATATAATTCTTTAGCTTATTTCATTGTAAAAGATTGCACTCAGATTGGAACAATGATGATTTTTTTTTTAGTTTATTTTAGTAGATTGCCCTAAGTAAATAAAAAATGCACACACAAATATTTCAAAGAGTCCAGATATGTTGATGTATGGGGCACAGCAAAGCTATTACACTGACACCCAGTTCTCCTGCAGTAGCTCTGCCCTACTGTATGTAAGTAATAGTTGTCCAGTGCAACTACACATGTACACAATCAATTTACAAATGCTCACAGTAGTCATCCTTCATTTCCAACAGTTTTATTTCACCGGATGGCCCAAAGTAATTCACCTCCAGATGTGTCATTACTGTGATCTGTGAATTGCAGGCATGTGACCATGACAAATGCATAACTCTATCTCTGACCTTGCCTTGGTACTGGGATCTTATTGACAGCCTATAAATCGTACCTCAGTTACCTCTTGACCCCCCGACATCTCCCAGACTGCACCTCTGCACATGCTAATGACAGACTGAAGTGTTTCCTGTGGGAAGGAGCAGGCAGCTTTTCGCTGATACCGTCTTGGTGGCTAATGACAGCACTTATCTCTGTCATCTGTCTGCACTGTGATCCTCTCACACAGTGCAAGGCACAAGTGAGCTCTGATGTCCTGATGAGACTTAATTAAGTCTGCAGATTAGTGAAAGCTTAAAATATAAGTCATGCTCAGCAGGCCCATTGAGAGGATCCTTCCCTTTTCCATTCAGTGCGTTTACTGAGCCCTTCACGTGTCTGGAGGCTTGTTGTGGTTTTTGAAAACACGGTGAGATCAGCCAGGAAAGAGCAGTGGTGGGCAAAATGGGCTGCAAAGTGATGGAGGAGAATATTTCCAAAGCATTTAGTAGATGGTTATTATAACTGAGGGGACTTTTCATCATCTAGATCAGCAGTTATTGATTCTTTGTAGTGTGACAGCAAGAATGAACACTTCATAGCCTTAAGAGGATGTCAGGTCATTCACTGTCATTGAGTACTATTTAGATCCCAAAGGGGGGATCTGTTTAATACACTGAGCTGTGAAAGAGTAGTGATTTACAAATAAGCCTTTAGCAAGGCCAGGGGTGTTCACACAGCATAATTGACTCTGTTCCTCTCAGCAATAGGCTTTCTACTGAATTAGTAAATTAGAAATAAGCAGGAACACAATGTTTTTTCATATGCTTCCTTTCCTAAATTTTCAGAATGCATGCTTAATATTCATCTGTGTGGATGCATCACTCTGGTACTCATTTTTTTCTTTTTAAAGAAGCAGTTTCACTGTACTTAAAAAAATAAAAACACAACAAAAACTAGCAGTGTGTTTCTTTTTCTAGCTAGTTTTTGATTGGATTGAATGTGGCTTTGGTTAAAATGAGTTACAACACCGGATTCATGATCATTTCATGTTCTTTTCTTGGAGACAAAACTGTATGTATCTTTTCAGAGGCACTAAGCTGTAATTATTACATCACTTCCTGAGAGCCTCCTTGCCAGTTGGAGACATGAAACCATGGTAACCAGTGGCAACCTCAGCTCCACTGGCATCTGCAATATCTGACAGCAATACCTGACAGAAATACCTGACAGCAAGCATGTTTTTTATTAACGTCTGGAGTACTTCCAGTCCTTCAAGAAGATGTGAACAGCAGGTGAACTCGTTGTGTATCTCACAGGCATCTTTGTCGCAAGATAATGCTTAAATTAACCATCGCAAGTGACAAAATCTCTGATTTTCAATATGCAGCATCTAGCTTATGTGAAATATATATATCAATCTATATGTGTGTGTAGCCTAGTGCAAGTACACAAGTTATCATCTTAAAACAACATCCAGTGGTGGAAGAAGTACTCTGATATGTAACAGAAGATAAGCGATACTACCACAGTGTAGAAATACTCTGATGTAATTTCTTACTTGTGGGTTTTGTGCCTTTTGTGTGCTGCCTTGACAGAAACTCATCTTAAAGTGGGTGTGTCGCAAAGTCCTTCCATTATTGTGTTACCTTAAAGTTCAGTTGGCTAGCCATAAATTTAAGGAGTTTTAAATTCTATGTGTGTTTTTTCTGATATTATATTTTCCTTTAAAAGTTACATGTCTTGAACCTTTAACATGCTAAGTGGCTAATCACTGCTACAGGCTTTTTGGTCTCCATAATGATCTTTTGGCCAGTTGGGGCAGCACAACAGGTAAAGGGCCATTTTATACAGTCTATGATAAAAGGCCTTTTTTCCCACCTTATTATGTTGTTATGGCAAATGTGTTGCCTATTTACACACCCAAAAGGTACAGAGTAAAATTAGCCTTTTTTTCTGTCTATCAACCATGTAAGTGTAAGTTCAATATTCAGCTCTTTTAGCTCTGTTTTGGTCTCCACTACCACTAAGTAGATGCTAAATACACCACCATGTTTGCCGCCTAGTTTTGTCCATCTGCCATTTGGAGCTAAGCAGCTAGCTTCCAACTGGTTTAAAAGACCTTTATTGTCATCTGATTGAGTGTTATTATAGAAGTATTGATTAGCATAGCTTCACACCCTCTAATGTTTTGTAGGATAGTTGAAGATTTAATGTGTTTTAATGCACTGTGCAGGCCATAGCTGTGGCTGGAGGCATTATGTATTTGGGTTTTCCATCTGTCCGTCCATCCATTTGTCCCATTCTTGTGACTGTGATATCTCAAGAACGCTTTAAAGGAATTTCTTCAAATTTTGCACAAACTACCACTTGAACTCAATGATGAACTGACTAAATTTCGGTGGTTCAAGGTCAAGGTCAGTGTGACCTCGTGTCAGTCTCATTCTTGTGAACCTGATCTCAAGAAGGCCTTGAGGGAATTTCCTCAAATCTAGCCCAAAGTTCACTTAGACTTTAGGATGAACTGATTAGAAATTGGTGGTCAAAGGTCAAGGGTCACTGTGACCTCACAATACATGTTTTTGGTCAGAACTCAAGAATTAAAACACAAATGCACAAATGTCAAATAGGGTAAAATAATGAAGAGCCCGTAATTTATATAAAAAATGTCAAAAAAGGTCATGCCTCACTGTGACATCACTGATGTTCTGCAAAAACACTTTTCTTGCTATTACTCAACGCCATAACTCAGAAACAGAAGGGGAGACATTTGGTCAGACACTGAATTGGTGACATTAGCCTTTGTTGTACACCTTAAAACTGGGGTGATTGTATAGATCTTCTGTCCTGCCGAGTTGAAGATATATGTGAAGCTTACATGGTTTAGAATATGTAGTTTTTTTGCAGTAACATCCATATTTGAAGCATTGTCAGCTGTCATACCTACATATGAATCTGAGCAGATGTGGCAGTAAACTGCAACTGCAACTTGACAATCACAAGGTGGTAATTTGAGTTTTGAGAGTTATTAATTTTTATGTATTTTTTTTTAAATTTATAACAGCAAATTAACTTTAAGCTGATGAAAGTGTTGATAATGCTGGTGGCTTGAACATCATAAAACAAAGTTAAGCTATTCAACAGTGGAAAAGTAGATACTTCTTCTTGCACTTATCTAAAATGTTTAACATGCTAACTGGCTAATTACTGCTAAAGGCTGTTTGTTCTCCTTGTGTTAAGTATGCCAGTGTCTCAAAGCACACTTCAAGTTAACTTCCTCACTCATGTGATTATAAAGAGCACCATTTGTCTTTGCATAGTGAGTTCTATAAAGGAAGACCTTCAGCAAACATAAATGGTCAGCAAAGGTAGTTCTCAATCAATGGATTGATTTAATATATTGATTTATCAATTCAGGATACTGCCTATAGAAGGCATTGCCCTACAAGGACATTAAATATTCACGCTGCAACTCATTGAAAGTCTTTAAAAAGTCTGAGCCAGAGAAATAGGCTTCTTAACATTAGTGGCAAGTAGCAATTCATTGCCCCAGGCTTGTACTGTAAGTTGGGGAAGAAGTAGAGCAAGCTCATTCATGCTGGATTAATTTCATTGTAAAGATGGTAGATGTGAGCATTCTACTCCCCATCATCAGTCAGGTCAACTGTCACGTGGCACTGGGATAGGACACCAATGTCTATGATATACTATGTCTGTAACCCAGTAAGTCAATGAATCATAATAGGTTTAGCAACATGCATAGCAAGAGGCAAAAGCCCTCTTAATGGGGATTTGTTTGGAGGAATGACATACCATGAAAAAGGGATATAAGACAAAAGGGATAAGACTTTGCAGAAGGCAACAGAAAGCATTAAAATATGATGTTTAGTGCAGGCCTAACCTTGGCTCAGAGACTAACAACATTAAAAATGCACCACCATTGACAACAAGGACATAGCTAAAAGCAACAGTAGCAAACATGCGTCATTGATAAAAAAGCTTTTGTTTTGATGCTTCGAAGAACCTTTTCCATATGTGCCAATCAGTCTGCAATATGCAGCATAACTCTGAAAAACATGAAGGGAAAGATAATTATTTTCCCAATTTCAGAGTCCAGTCACTGCGAGCAGTAAACTGTAATGAGATATGACCAAAGAAGGTTTAAACTCTTCGACAGAATGAGACTTGACGTGTTTGTGGGAAGCTGATTTTATTTCCCACATATTTGACAGATATGATCTGCGGCTGAGATGCTGTCAGTCCAAGAGGGGGTTTGTAAATGAATTGAACCAATGAATTTTCCACTGAGAGTGCCAGTTAGCTAATACACACAGTCACATGGGTGTAACATTGGCAGCACTAGTGATGGACTTGATAGCTGAGTGGCACAAAACATCAGGTCACTCAGAAACACTGTTTCCTACAAAGTGCTTGTGAAGCTATGAGTGTATGATTCTAAACAAGCCACAGGACACACAGTTTGCAGTATCTTACAGTGACCTATACACTGTCTGTCATCAACACAGAACAGTCTTTTTCAGAACAAACAAAATAAAGAGCACACATAAATACCACAGAACCCAAGTCTACTTAAAAATGCATGCAGGCTGATGATTTTATGATGTTCATCAACTTCTCATGGTCTCCAGTGTCTTATTAATTTGACGGTTGTTTTGAAAGCTCGGACAGGAGATTAGGGAGACAGAAAGACAGACCAACTGAAAACAAACCAGAGGTATGCTCTTTAACCATTCTGCCATCAGGACGTGCCAGTGCATAATAATTTTTAAACAGAATAATTTTTATCTGACAGATGCTATTCATACTCAGGTGTGTGTAACTAACAATGCTATGTACATAGATAAATAAATGTGAATAGCTAATGTGGCTCTTTACAGCTGGTTGTTAAATCCTGGGCACCTGAGCAACGTCAAAATATGATATTAACATGAACAGGTCTCTTTGGCTATTGTGCTAAAGTTTATGTACACAGTGTGCACTTAGCAGTTTTATACATCCTAAAACTGAAAATGATACGTCACCTAAGTCTAAAAATAATAAGTCACTACTGACTCACACAGGACTTGAACTCTAGTCTTCATGTAAAAGTCCTGTGATTGACCCACTCCCCAACCACATTTTACAGCCTCCATGGACTGTGTCCCTCTTTATACTACATCACCTGACTTTCTGGTAGTACATTTGTGATTTTTTTTTTCTTTTAAATTTACTACTTTAATCTCAGAGAACATCCGAGATTGGCTAGCCCTTACCATGACCTCTTTGCCCTAACCTCCGACCACTTCCAACCTTGATGCATCAACATGACAAGTACAAGCTAATCACGGCAGGCGGTGGGATCCATAATAATTTATTGTATGGATGGGTGCATAGAGTGCTGCAAGAGTGACATGTTTTTGTATGCCAACATAGAAGTTAACATTGCCCTGGCTTTCTCAACAAAAAGCCAATGGGACTTTTCCATTGGATTTTAGAATATTAACCCTAACCCAGAAAATCAGCAAGTTTATGACACCTACACGTTTTGTTCAGTGGGAAAACCTTCAAAAATGAGCACCACTTTTAGGATTTTTGAAGCCTAAAAACAATTGTCAGAAGTAAAAACCTAATGTTAGGCTGTAAACGAGCTACACTGTGGTCGCATGACTTCAATGTCGCCACCACAACGAGGCTGCAAAGCCGTGTTTGGTATGATGATGTTCTATAGTCTCATTTAGCCACCTGCGGGCAGCCATCTTTTTAAAGAAATGACACTTCAAAATTCATGAGTGGGGTATTTACTAAAGTATTTTATGCCATAGAACCAACGGGAAAGTCTCTTAAGCTTTTGTTAACCACAGACCTTATTTCAGCCATCTAACCAAAAACCTCACCGCACTGACTTCAAGACAAGAACCAGCAGTGCTAAAATACTAACTCATTCCTGGAGCACTCTAGAATAATGAAAGATGATCATTTGTTTCTATTGATACGGAGCATTTCTACAAACCTAATGCATGCTCTCCTTTAAATTTGAATACTTAACTGAGATTAAAGGGGGGTTGCATTTTAGCACTGCACTGTTTTTGAGTAAAGACACTCACGAAAGTCTGATTAAGAGAAGAATGATCAAAATCAAAACAGCAGAGGCCGAGACATCTTGCATCCATCTCCCAAAAACATCATAGATCCTACACTTCCCATAATGCAAGTCAATAGTTTTGTCACAAGCTTCTCTTACACCCAGTTTAGACCAAAGATTTGCAATGAGACAAAACCATTTTAGAAAGTTGCAGAGAAAAGATGCAGCAGTGTAGAACTGGCTGTCTGAGCTCGACTTAAGCCAGCTGATGGTGTCACCTGCAACTCAGCTGGTCAAATAGCCAGCGGCTGGTTTTAGAACATAAAGTACTTCACCTGTTTCAACAGCCAGCCGGCTTGTAGTGAAGTCCAAAGCTCAGATAAAGTCAAAATGACCACAGACGATGTGTTCGCTTGCTGCGGCAAGTGCTCTATCCCTTCCAAGGCCTTTGTTTCCATCATCACAGTGTGCCAGTGTCAGAAGGTTGGTCGCTGCTGCTCACTGTATGTACACACAGACACACATTCTCTTTGTCTGAGGTTATTTATATTGTTTAGCATATTTATTATGAGTACAGTTCATCTGATGCTCGTTTTGTTTCTGTTTTTCACTGTTTCATCACTACTACAAATGCAACTGTAGCCAGTATCTCATTATCACTATCATTCATATTTTTAGAGGCTACAAATTATATTCAGCCACAAAATAAGCCTGAAAAGCTGGAAATCAGAACTGAAGTACAGAGAGTTGTTGCACTGAGATGCTACATCATCTTATCAGTTGCATTGGTGTGAATCAGGAGGTTTTTAGAACGGTGTAGAATGGCTCATTGCAAATTATAACAAGGCAAAGTTTCAGCTGGTTGCAATCTGCCATCCTTATTGCTAGATGCCACTAAATCCCCTTAAATCTTACACACTGTTCCTTTAAAAATCTTAACAGGGAAGCCCAATGCATTACAACCTAAACTGATGACATAATCAGTGTTTTTTTTCATACTCCAGCTCCTCTAGTCCCACAATAGACATTATACAACTGTTTTAAGTAAGTAAACAGCTCTGCATGTGTAAACTGTGCCCCTTTAAATGCTTAATGAAAACTTATTCTGGTCATTTAAGGTAGTGGGGGAGCACAATATAACCTCATTTCTCTATAAACATCCGCTGGTACCTTCTCCAAGAGGCGTCGCTCTGCCTCCCTCTGGCGGCCGCTTCACCTCACAGCGACAAAAGCTGATGGTCGGCCGTGAAGCCTGGAGGAAACACACCGGGAGAGGCACAAACCGGTGTTTGACCAAAGCACATATTTGAGGGAATCTGTGCACCTGAGCTGATATTTACAATGGATGAAGGCAGCGTGGGGCACTGCTTCACCCTCACCACCCACCCATCCATCCCTCCACCCAAACCCATAGGAAGATCAGTGTGCACTCACTCAAGGACGCCCCCCACCCCTCCACCCCCTCAATACACACTTTGCAGGAGGGAGAGAGAGAGAGAGAGAGAGAGAGAGAGAGAGAGAGAGAGAGAGAGAGAGAGAGAGAGAGAGAGATGCAGGTATTAACTGGAGGTGGGGAGGGACGCGCAGTCGCTGCTGGCCGTTGGGACTCCAAAAGGACAGGAGGGGATGTGTTGTTGTGCCGATGGCTCTCTGTCTTCTTCCCATAAGAACTCGCCTCTTATTCCAAACGGAGACGCAGGTGTAGCCTCTTTGTCCCCCCCACCCCTCCATCCTACTACTACCTATCCCAGTTTTCCATGCGCCGCGCCTCTCCTTTCAAGTCACCAGAGGAGGATTTTACGCGCCGGATGGGAAGAATAATATCTTGTTAAATGAAATGTGGCGCGTCTCTTTTGTGCGCCGTCTGTTACCGCCGCTGTGAATGTGATGCCGGGTCTGCACCCTGCACAGATGACTTGAACCGGGCGGCAGAGGCGGTTGCAACTCCAGCGCTTGTTCCTTAAAGAGAAGACTTATTGATAACCATGGCTGACCAGGTAAGGCGACATGTATTTGCTTTCTTCCTTAAACCCACCTCGTGCGCTCTGCACAATAGCCTAGACTACACGCGCACACACCAGGTAGGCTACACACACACACTCAAATGTGTAGCCTGTCTTTCAGAATAGCGCGAGATGGATCATTGTTTTTATGCAGCACACTTTCTCCCTGTCACACCATCTCAGTTTGGAGTTTATAATTTGGAGCTTATTTCATCTTTACTCAGAGGATATGATTTTTTAAAATATTATTACAGATACTTCCAGCGCGTCTGTGCCACTCAGCAGTGACTTACAGTAACATTTGTGCGTCTGGTAGTATTTTTACGCTCGAGGTTATATGTTGGATTTTCTGTCACAGTTCTAAGGTGCTTCAAGGATTTGCTATCTGCTGTGATGTTGTGTTTTTGTAATGAGTAGTTGTTCTCCTTCGATCTGTCCCTCTCTTTTTGTGGACCATTTAACATTCTTTCATAGATGCCCTTAATTGAATTATAATAAGCAGTACAGTAAACGTGTTTTGAAAGAATCAAAGTACAGCAGATATAACTAGGCTGCAGCTGGTGAAGAGGCAGCAGACGGTATAATTGGGCTGTAACGACGGAAGAATAAAAACATTGCCTGTAGTATTAATTTTGTATTGTGCACTGTTGTTTGCCCCAGTTTCTCGACAGCCTGGCGAGAGAAGGAGATTAACCCTTGACACACTGCCTCAGCCCGCGGTCAGAGTTTCCTGTCTCTGCATGTACAGCTCCCCTGAGCGCCACTGACAATAAAGGCCATGTTTAATTGATTAGCTCGTTCAATTAACCTAATTGAGCTACCCGAGTGAGCCTGTGTGAATGATGTATGGGTGTGTGTGTGACAGTCTGTGTGTGTAAGCAGCTACATAACTGTGTCACAAACTGCCACACCTCAACTGCATAATAAAGAATTATGATACTGTAGACTACCATATTATATACTATACAATACACATAACTACACCAAACTATATGACTGCACATCACATACACTACAGCTATTGCCTGCTATACTGTACTACACAACATTACACTATAATGTATTCTACTACACTACTGTAGGCTACTAATCTCTACTATTCTATATTACACTGTACTATATTATAAAATAAAACATTACGCACTACGCGATACTGTGCCAAAGTACAATATAGTACACAACACTGTACTGTACCATATATTTTACATTGCCCTTCACAATACTATACTATATTATGCTTTTAACTATACAACACTACACTATACTATATTCTACTAAACAACCATACTATATTATACTGTGCTACACTATACAATGATACTATACACATCCCTACACTATTTATTGCAGTAACAATGTATATGCTATTGTCAACCACATTAAACTATTCTCTATACAACTAAATATGAATATATCACAATACAACACCATGCAATATATTAGCCTACAATATATCATATTACAATAGAATACTATACTATACTCTGCTATACTTCACCAAACTATACAGTATAATACTACACTAAATTACACTACTATATTCCAGTATATCACATTATATACAATACTATACTGTACCAAACAATACCATATTACATTGTACTACACACTACACCAATGTCAGCTGGGATAAGCTCCAGCACCCCTGCGACCCCCAAAAGGATAAACGGTTATGGAAAATGAATCAATGAACAACACTATATTTTGCAGTACATCACATACACCACACTGTCTATAAAACACTACACTACATTATACAATATTGTACTATATTACACTATACTTTACTACACTATACAACAATATATTACACAACGCTACACTGTACAACATATTACAGTTTATCACATTACAGAACAATATACTGTATATACTATACTTTACTACACTGTGCAGTACAATTACACTACACTATATTCCAGTACATCACATTCTATGCAACACTAATAATGTACCATACAATATTATATTTCACTACACAGTACTACGCTACATTACACAATACTTTACTGTACTATACTGCATTATACTATATTATATTATATTACCATACCATACTAAACTACACTACACTACATTTCACTATACATATTCAAGCTAAATTACACTACTGCATATATAATACAGTATATAACAGCACTAATGCTATACTAACATAATTACACAATATTTAAAGGATGTTATGAAGAAAAACCAAAAGCACTAAATGTCTATGCTATGGTCATAAAGTAATCTGTTTATTAGGTACATCTCTACCAACTAACAGTCTAATGCAATTCAGTACACCAACTCTAACTTTGTGAAGCTCATAATCTCTAGCTTTTGTCGACAATGTGTCAAGACAGGTGTTGACTTTGCTCGTAGTAGTTTGTGAGACTTTGCAGAATTGGATCACATTATATTCTAATGTGCTCCTGTTATTGTGTCAATACACTTTAATTAAGCGCCAATACTGTACTTAGCTTTGCCACAAGCAGACGCTGGGCCACAGAGGCCCAGGGATGCTGCTGGAGCTAGATTAATTGCTGTTTTAATATTGATGAGGGTCATCCATGGTTGACCTGCTGTGGCTACAAACGCTCACACAGTATTATGCACATGCACGAACATACTTACCCAACACACACACACTTTTTTAAGCCAAACTATTGTTAAGGAGAAAACTGCTGACAGCTTTCCTTTATCTAAATAGCCATGAGTGGAGCTCAAGACTTTATGTTTCTGACCCATTTTCATGTGAATTCATGCGGGGGTCACTCTGTACACACTGTACAATACAGAGCCACCTTATAGAGCACTTATCCCCTTATTACACACAGCTGCAGCCTCCTTTCCTCTGTCACTCCCTTGTGTGTTTCTTTCTCCATGCCATTCTTCCTCTTTCTGTCTCTCTCCTCTCTCTCTCTGTGTCTGTATCAACCTGCTGTCTTTCAGCATCCTCTTATCTTCTGTCATTCTTTCAGCAGCCCCCCCCACCCCAACCCAACCGTCTCCCTCATCCTCTCGTAGGTTTCCCTCTGACATGCTCCACTTCTTCATCAGGATCTTCCTCTCACACTGCCACTTATCTGACTCACCTCCACTTTTATCACCTCTCTCCTCTTTACACACATATGCACACACAGTGAAAACACCCTTCCCCCATTCTACAGTGATAACATATACCAGAACAGACAGTGTAACAGGTAAATCTGCGGCCTGTTTGGACCTCTTGGACTATTTATAAGTTGGCAACAACACCATATGTGTGTTGCCCAATGGCTCCTTTCTACACTTACTTACACGTCTTTTTGTTTATGTGTCTCAATTTCATTCTAGTACAGTATGTTTCTCACCACGGCACCCCCCCTCCGGCGTGGCAGCACACCCCTGCCTCTCAAACATCAGCTGCGAAGGGAAGAGGCCGTGTCTGAGGAATGCGATTGGATCCCAGGCATTGAGGAGCCTGCCACGTTGCCTATCAGTGACACAGCAGTGCCTCGGGATGAATCCTTCAGCCAATCAGCAGCCGCCCAGTCGGCCTACCACAGCCATGGCGGGGCATTGAGGATAGTGCTACTGGGACAGAATGGCGTGGGCAAGTCGTCGCTAGCCTTATCTCTGGCCGGGCAGTCGGACAGATCCCTCTCTATAGACTCTGAGACACAAGCATGTGGTAAAGACTTGGATAGGGATTGGTTGAGTGTGTTTTTGCGTGAATGTGCACCTGTGTTGGGACTGACAAACCTGTTTAAATCCATCTTAATGGTTAACTTTAGTAAAGCTTCATTTGAACACGTAGTGTGGAGTTAAAACGTTCACAATTCTTTGCTGAGAATTAGATGGAAAGATAGATAGCGAGCTTAGCTGAGCATAAAGACTGGAAACAGCTGGTCTATAGCTAGTCTATTGTAATACAATCTGCCCACCAGCACCTCTGACGTTGACTAATAACACGTTATATGTTGTTTGTGTAATACCATAGACTGTATATAAAGATGGATGACGCGTCTCCATGTCCTCTCACTGTACAAAAATGAAGCCAAAATATCCTGCATACGGCTGCTGCCATCTTGGAGCCAGAGTCTGTGCAGTGGCAGATTCAGCAATATTGAGTTCCCGCCCATACACCCATCCGACCAATTACGAGCAGCACCATTGACTGTGAGCGCACAGATAGGCACACATAGCTGTGAATTATGATGTTTTTTTTATATCAACAAATGCCTAATTAAACCAAATCCAAAAACAAACACTCCAACAAACATCAGTGTTAAAAACTACCAACTTCATACTGTCTGATTGGTAGGTGGATTGTGTTGTGTATCTCTGGGCAGGGCCATGCTAGTTTTCCACCCTTTTACAGTCTTCATGCCAGTCTAAGCTAACCAGCTGCTAGCTGTAGCATCTTTAACAGACAGATACAAGAGTGCATTAATCTCTTACTAACTCTCAGCGAGAAAGCAAATAAAGCATTTTCCCCTCTGCGTATATTTCTCTTTAAAACCTGTCAGTCACTCGGTCTGTCTGTCGTACAGCTCACTGCAACACTGAGGATAATGAGCCCCTGTCCTCAACCAGCCAATCGATAAGTCAGTGTCACTAAGAGGCGACTGCTCTCTTTTATGCATAAGCTGACTTGCCCCTGACTCATGCCATACAGTATTCATCACTGCTCATGTAGTACACTTGGATTCATGCATCATAAATGGACAGAGAGAGCAGATAGAGCATTTCATCCAAGGAGCTTGTACACTTTTCCATGATGGTGCTGTCATTCTCATCTGACTTTTAACAATGTGCTAAATTATTTGATAGGCTACACATCAAACTTGCAAAGTAAAAAAAACAACTAATCAACACCTATTTAATTAACATTTTTTAATAGTTTTGACCAGATGCTCTAGCAGCGTATCAGCTCTGTGATTGGGTTAACACCTCACCAATCAATGTGTCCTCACTAAGTAATTACCAGTGGAAGACAGCAAGACCTGATTAACACCAGGAGATTTGGTGTGCTCGTACCTTAAGACAGACATGTCATTCATTATAGTGGGTTGTCCAATCTATTTCAGGTTGCTTAGGGTTCATTTGTATTTTAAAAGTTGCCATGCGATTATAGGTAGTGTATTTTCTCTAGTGAATAGCTACAATCAAGTCGTCAACAAGATGCAAGTGAAGTTTTACCTTTTTTGTCTAGTAAGAACAGCTTTTCTTTGCAATTTTCCGGTGAAGTGCAGCTAATACAAGCATTTTCCAAGTCTTAACAAATTCCAGTTCTTAACAAATCCCGTGAAAAGCCACAACCAACAACAAATTGATTCAAGTGCTGTCTGTGTGGTCAAAGCCTGAAACATGTCACTGAGCCACACCATTGTACTGGGTGATGTTTTCCTTCACTGAGACGAGGATGTGTACTGTAGATGATTTGGGGTCAATCCCACATGGACCCTCCTGCTGCCTTAAAAACTCAATATTGTACTTAATGTGTATTAATCCGCTGCTGAAAGTAGTCCCTAATAAATACACTGTTTACTCTTGTTTGAGTAACCTTTGCTAAAAACTACAGGAAATACTGTGTATTTCTGAATAATAGAAATCTGTATCTGTGCCCTCTATCCCACTTTAAAAGGTTACATGTTCAAAATTGAACAAACAGGCTCTAGATAGGGATGGGAAAATTGAAAGCGTTTGCTAAAACGTTGGTTTTGCTTTTCATTTTCTTTTGGGATTTGTTACAAAACAACAGCAAAAAAAAGAATTTCACCAGGCTTATCATTTAAAGTCTGTTAAATGTCTAGATGAGAATGACCTTATAAAGATAAGGAGCAGATGTCTGAAATGGGTTGCAGTAACACTTTCCAAACAGCGGGCCACATAACCCAATTTGAACATCTTCACAAGACTGATTTAAGGTGCCTTGAGTAGGTCAAGAACATTTTAAAGACCTAGATTAATTTGTCGACATTTTCAGCAATCACGTTGGTTAATGTTGCAACTCAATTTGACTCCACAATGCACCATATTTTTGTATTTCAGTTAATAGTGCTCCTATTGTTTTATGGTAGAAGGGTGTTTATCGTCAGACAGTGTGTGCAAGTGTGTATGACATGGGTTTTTGCTTGCAGGTGAGGGCTACGAGTGCTCAGTGACAGTCGACGACGAGGACAGCAAAGTCATAATTTTCGACAACTGGAAACAGGTGAGTTACTGACTGTCTGTGTCACACCTCAGTCACTCTGTCTTGTTTATCTTGCACAGTTTAGAATGACTGCCTGTCTTTTTGTGCTCTGGTGACCTCTTTCTCTCTAAGCCACTTCTTCTGGTTTTACATTCACTGCCTGCTCATGAAAAAATGGAAAAAGCCATTTGTTCAATTTCTCTGATGGGCAAATTATTTGTGTGTATTCGAGTGTAAAGAGAGTGTCTACATACTTTTGCTTTTATGTGCATAAGTGTGTGTGTGTCTGTGTGCAGGGAATCCTGCAGGAGCAGCTGTGCTCACTGTACTCGAGCCTTTTGAAGTTCTCTCATTCGGAAAAGTGGAAATCGGTTTCTTGTTAACCTTACTTGTTTCAATTCAAATCAACAGTTAACAAGAACATTTTGGCGGGGGCTAAAATTGCTGTGGCAATGCATCATCAACCTTTTGAGCTTAACAGTGTGAGTGAGTTAATGTGACCCGTGGCAATGGTTTTCGAGCAGGAAAAACCAGGCAGCGGCAGAGAGCAATAACAGCTCGTCAAAACGGCTCCACATCACACTGATGACATTGTGCGAAATTAAAAAGCATGCAGTCATTAATGCCTATTATTAATGTGATGGAACGGTCGGGCACTCTAATTAGTGTGTAGGGTGGATCATCTCTAATGCATCTTATTCCAGATGTCCACTCGGCCTTCAGGGGCTCTCCCCTTAAGCTTAAATTATTCACACGCAGCTACATTTAGCTCTGGGGAACTCCACTGAAAGCTAGATCATTTCTTCACTTCCTCACTGTTTCTGTGAGCTGTCTCCTCCCTTTCTCACACCCAATTTTGTTGCCCTTTCTTCCTGCTACTGTCATCATCTCCAAATCTCCATGTCCATTCACTCTCTTTGTTGCTTTTTTTGTGGCGCTTGCTCGCTTCTCTCCACTGGCCCTTTTCTGCCGTGGTTTAATCTCGCTGAGAGTTAATTACATTTGTTATTCTGTGCGTGTTAATACGAGGCAGGGCATTAAGGCTGAAGCAACAGACCCAGGCCAGCGGGGAGCTTGGAATAACTCCAGGGCCGTCTGCAGTGGGGGGAGGCAAAGAGGACTGGACAGCGTCCCAAATCATCCACCAATTCATGCTCATGTTTTGTGCTTTTTCTGTGGTAATACCCATGGATGAAAGACACATATATACATATACAAATACAAACTTCCACACACAGAGTCAGATGTGCAGACAGATGTTGTCCAGTTTCCTAACACATGTTGTGGCCCTAAACTGGCACAGCATTAACCGCCAGTCCCAAGCGTCAGGGCTGCAAGTGTTCTCCATGGGGCACCCCAACCTACACCGAAGTTACCATGGCAACATGCAAAGACACACACATACACCATCACGTACGCACATACAGGCCTGGCTTAATCACTCACGCATAAGATCATGCAAGAACAGTCAGCATCCAACACTGTTGGCTGTGGGGCTTCTTATGTTCTCTGGCCAGGCCGAACAGCGCTTCATCATTCCCCTGCAATACAAACTGCCAAAAGAGATGAAAAACTGTTACATTCACACTCAGTGATTGTTCCTTCAAGTGCTTTCTTGGCTTGACTCACAGCTGATTGACACATGAAGGTCTGAAGGCTGGAGCTGTAATTTTCCCAACTGCAGTGCAGGGAGCGGCGCACAACAAACCACAGGTAGAGTTTAGCGTGAGTGTACATATATATTGACTCTACTGAGAGACTCGTGCGTGTATGTGCACGCGCTGCACCGACATGGTCAAATGTGTAAAACACACTCCAGCATACACATACACAGAAGGCTGAGAGTCTGCTCAGCCAGACGCTGGGATGTTGTGAGTGTTGTTGACGTCACAGGGGTTGGATGGTTTAAATAAGTCATTGGTCTGCCTAAAATAGAAACACTGGCACACTTGGCATTGACCTCGCCAGCCCATGCTGCCCTTCGCTTTTAGACTGACATTGGTTGTGTAATGTATCTCTTAAACAGCCAAGTGGGTTCTGTATGTAGGGAACCAAGTGGGAGATTTAGGTCACTGAGGACCAGAGGGGCCCTCTCACCCTTAATCTGTAATGTGTGTTTATCTGTCTCGATGTCTGTGTGTGTCCATGCATGTGTGTGGACTTATTCTGAGACAGTGCCAGTCATGGAGTTGCCATTATTATTTGATATCTTGAAATTAAAATATTCATCAAACACAACTAAAAGATGCAGCCTGAGGCCTGTAAAAATGTAGGCCAGTGACGTATATGTGTGTATTTATCAGCATGCAATGAGGAGAATTTGCTGCTGCACACAGAGGACAGGGTCATTTATTATGTTAAAGCAAATTAGAGAAAAAGTCCAGGATGTAATTTGGAAGCGGATAATTGCTGCTTGACCACATTCTTTTGCCCGATTAAGAGGGAGGAAAAACATCGTTACACCATCTAGTTCTTGGAACAGAGACAGATTTTGGCATTGACTCCAGGGCAGGTTTCTTCCCTGGACATTTTTCCCTTACTCGTCTTGCTTTTTTGCAGCCTTATGAGAGTCATTCTGACAATTAACAGTTTATCGATGCTTGTCTTAGTCCACATAAGCTATTATAGCCTACCTTAACAGTTTTGTTTGTTTTAGTCTCCTCTGGGAGTCACTGCTTAATTTAATTGTGTGGAATAATCTGTGGACCAAAATGGAGAAATGGAAGCTACCAGCTGCATGATATTTAAGGGATAAATGACAAAGTCCTACTAAAATATTAAATCAAGTTTTGTACATCAGGTGGATTGCGTCAGTTTTGTTTGAAGATGTTTTGGGCACAGACAACAATTTAGCGACATGTTTTTTCAAAAGATTTTCACTGACAGATTTGAGCTGACAGCACAGCTAGTTCATAAAGTTTTAACAATAATGCAATTCAAAAAATACAAATCACTGGAAAGGTCTGAGTTCTGAACGTAAGTCTATCATCGTGTTATGTCTACTGTAGTACACAAGTTATAAACAGACTCAAACCGAGTTAGGAGCACAGTAAAGTTAAAGCTACAGTAACTCTATCTGCTAACTAGCCTCAATCCTTGAAAGCTGAATTTGTCTAACATCGCTGCATGCGTCTTTTTTTTCTTTAATAACCATTATCTCAAAAGTAGCCACTGTAACTTAATAATAATCACATAAAAATAATGGAAGTAGTTACCATGACATCACCCATTGGTTTGTGGACTCCTTTTTTGAAGCCTTGAGGTTGGCATTATGGCCATCGCCATCTTGGTTTACTGGTGTCAGGTGACCATATTTGGACGAGAGGGTGGCTGTGGATGAGCGAAGGGTGGATCTGACTGGGAAGCTGAGGACACTATTGGTAGACAGCATGTCACTCAAAATGGCCTGCTCTTAATTAGGCATAACTTTAGGCCTTAATAAAATTTAAAGAGGTGAACTATATATATATAAAAAAATAAATTATGCTCAAGAGTTTGACGTTATGATTGACAGCTATGTGTGCCAGTGGTGCTGCTCGCGATTGGTCGGGTGTTTGGGCGGGAACTCGACACTGCAAAGATTGCTACTAAATGATGTCCCCAGTGCAAAATGGTAGCAGCCGTATCTGGTGATATTTTGGCTTCTTTGGTTTTTTTTTCAGTCTAGTAGTAATCATAGGAAAATGTATTGTTTATGTGAATAAAACTGATCATATATATTACCCACCACAAAAAGACAAAACTAGTAAAAATAACTGACAGAGATATGCATATGTTATTTTACTGTAGTGAACATAGTATGTTGGAATCTACAACTTATGCAGTTATTACTTAAAATTTAAAACTACATCAACTCCAAAGTAACAACAGCAGAGCACTCAGGGTTGACCTCCGTTTCTGGCTTTCTCGTTCAATGGTATTTCGTTTTATCTCCAAGGTAACAGAAATATGAGCAAGAGGGTCAAAGTTCAGGGTGCAATGTTGTGACAAAGTAGTATGTGTTATTGTGTGCATACTTCATGCAACAGTACATACTTTGAAAGGCAGCTGCAGTGCCTCCTAAAAGTAAAAAAATCAGAGTATGTGATTTGGATCGCAGCAACAGTTTGTCTCTCTGTCCCACCAGATGCTCTTGGACTGTCTCTCCTTTCCCCATCACCTGACTGCCTGCCCATCTACTCACCTGTTCCTACTTCCCTCATTAGTCCCTCTAAATATTTAACAAGACCATTTCTGTTCACCCTTTGTCAGTTTGTTCTAGTTGCTTTGTTGGTGTCTTATTTGTGCTTTTGTGTTTGAGCATCTGTTATCTCAACGATTAACTGGACCTGTACCTCCTGTGTACCTCCCTGCCTGCCAACCAGCCTGTCCATCAGCCTACCTGTACCTGCCTGTAAGCTGTTTACATCAGTAAATCACTGAATTCATCCTGCTTCCTTATTGGTCTAGGTGCAGGTCCTGTCCTGTTGCCCTGCGTAACCAGCTGGGAATTAATCATCATGTTAAAAACAAGATTTTTTTTTTAAAAAGTGACTCTCAATTTAGTGTCATTTTAACTGTCTAAGTGTCTAAGAAATCAGCTTTTCATCCAGTTCAAACAAGATTTTCTGTATGGCCTCGATCCCACAGAGACACGTCACTAGGGGTGTGACTGCTTTGAAAACATCTTGACAAAGAGCGTAGTTGATTAATGGGGTGACCTTCATCATAATTAAATACTCCTAAAGTCAACCTTCTGTCTCCAGTTGCTGTTGTCCCACTATTCATACCTCATTTACTGTCATCAAAACAGTAGTAGGCCTACCTCTTGCTTTGTTTGATTGGCTGCCTGGGCGAGGTGTGCCTTTGGCAACTCTGCATCTTGTGCTGAAACGGTGGGAATATTTTTGAATCACGCCAGGCCATAGGAAAACAATGGTTTTGCTGATGACGCATTTCTAACACAGCATCTCAATAGATCATGGCCTAAAAGGGTCACCCACATAACTTATGATTGCGCATCATTTTATAATTCATTCATCTCCCTTAGCCTCAGTTACAGAGCAGAGACAAGAGGCAGGAGCAGGTAGTGCCTGATAGGTCCTGCTGTGTATTTCAGAGAGTTACTTCGGAGGGTTTTTTTTTTTTAATTATATGGACATTACTGCATAAAGACGGAACAGTACCATAAAGCTACACAAAATGTTGATAATGTAATGCAATACTCGTGTCCTGGAGGGCAATCCTCGTTTATCCTCCCTCCGTAGGGGAGGTCAGAGGTCAACTACAGAAAAGCATCCCTGAAACTGGTAGGGATTCTGGGATTTATTAATGAACACTTCAGTTGAGAGGAGGCTCCGCATGCTGCAGCCTGAATCTGGGTCATACAGGGACACTCACTACACCACCCTCCTGTGTGTGTGTGTGTGTGTGTGTGTGTGTGTGTGTGTGTGTGTGTGTGTGTGTGTGTGTGTGTGTGTGTATGTGCGTCTTAAGTGTTTGGTGGTCATGGCATGCAGTAGTCTGCATGTTGCACTATATCTGTGCTGTGATATCAGCTGCGTTTTTTAATGATGTGGTCATCGGTTGTCATTGGTTCTCAGGTTACGCATGTATGTACGCATGTGCATGTATATGTGTATGTGTGTGTGTGTGTGTGTGTGTGTGTGTGTGTGTGTGTGTCGCCTCGCCAGTGCAGGCCAGATGGCCTCTGTAATATATTTCCTTAGGGAAGCGTTGTCTCTGTGCAGCAGAAAGTCTGCGAGAGAAAAATAACAAACCCACTAACTCAGCATTCCATCTGCACTAAGCTTCGTCATCCTATTATCAGATTTTGACTTAGCTACCAGAGTGAGGTGCTCCTTCGTCCCCTCCCTCCTCTTCCTTCCTTTTTCCTGTCTTTCTTTGATCCCTTCATTCATCACCCTTGCATCTTTATTGATCTGGCTGCTCTTTCATTTTGCTCTGACAGGCAGTCAGACAGATAGCACACAAGTCAAAGACGCAGATGCGCGCAAAGCAGGTGTTTGCTTTTGATAAAAATGGTAGCATTAGGGTCTATGTATTTATGGATGTTTGTGGGAGCAGGTGGGGATGTGTTTGACCTTTTGTTTCCATGTAAAGGCCGTAAGCTGCTTTGCTCATGTATCTTGTTCTGCAAAGCAAATTACTTGGGAGCCAATAGATTGGAGTAGTTCAGGTTCAGTGTTCCAGGAAGTGGGGAGAATGTTGTATAATGAGGGATGCAAACACACACAGACACACATACATGCTCAGGCACTCTCAAAATGTGGCCAAATGCTGCGTTTTCTGCCTTGTTTCACAACTGGGAGAAATGTTAGTTAGAGTGCTTGCAGAGCCACAGCATGCTATGCAAATGATGCCGATAAGTGATTCATTGTCCTCGCTGTTAATGGTTACTGATGTAGTGCCTGGCTTTAGCAAGTTGGTGTGTGAGTGCATTTTTGAGTGCATGTTAATGTATGCGTGTATAGTTTCTGTGTGTATAAAAAGCTTGTGAAACATGAAAATCCTAGTTTAGTGGTTTGTTAAAGTCAACCACATCTCCTCTGGTAGCTCTGAGAAACTCCTCTTAAGCTCCTCACCAGACATTAGGCCAGCACAAACCAAGATAAATCTCCCTTTCAGAAAGAAAAATCGTGTCTGGATGGTGCACTGATAGAAGCGGGGTTGGAAACCATGCTTTCTGTCAGGTTTTATTGAATGTTTTTCTTATCTACATCTGTGCCAGAAACAGGAAGTAGTGGAAAAATTGATTCTAAGAAAGCCTGGTTTGTAACCCTTTTTATTGCTGGAGCAGATAGGCCCATCTGTCTATTTATCATGGTGTTTTAAGGCCTGAACGATTGCCCTAGAGGACTGTGTTTGAACAGAGTGAGAAGCTGCAGCAGAGTGGTAGGAAGAGCTCCACCAATATTTGCACATGATATATTATCAGCTGATTATAGCTGATCACAGATACCTCTGTATGGGCATATATTTCAGACAATAAGTAACAGAAAATGAAGAACAGAAGTGATGAACATTTATGATAATTTATAAAGAGTGTTGCTGTTATCCTGCTCAGTATATATTGTTAGAATACTTCAATTATCAACTTTAGGGGGCCCTTGTTAAATGTTAAAAGTTTATGTTTTGTGTTTATGTTATGACCTCAACACTTCGGCATGAGTGGTAGTTTTATTAAACTAAAGCTATGGTAAGATGAATAGTAATACACAGTCATAAATGATGGGCAACGGCATGAGGCACTTGGCAGAGACATTCCAGGATGTTGCCCAAAGCAACAGTCGCCCACCATTATTTATTCATAATTTCAATATAGAGCCAACATTATACGTGTAGCTTTGAATACAAATCAGTTATTAACTTAGGGCTGTGTAATTATCAAAGTGTGAGGAGCTCAGCTTCAGCATTTGGAAAATCGAAATGCGTTTATATATACCGAAGTATTAGAGCACTAGATGGGCAAACGTATGTGGACACCCAAATGTTACGACCATCTGTAATTGTTGAGCTTATTATTTCATAATTTTAAGCATTAACCTTCAGCTATAACAGCCTGCACTCTCCTCCTGAAGACTTTCCACCAGATTTCTGAACCTTGCTGTTTGGATTTACTCCCATTTCGACACAGGAGCACTTAGTGAGGTTGGACACTTATGGTAGATGCAGACTGTTCTCCTGCACTGTTTGGGCATATTCCTATGAAAAGTAATGCACCACAATTTGTAAATATCCCACATAATCATGAGCCATTTATTTGTGTATAACCCACATAAGCAGGAAGGCTGCAGTCATATGGACAAAGTGCTGGCAGGGATAAAGAAGAGAGTAGTCCACTTAAGGTGAGAGGTTGGGATTGTGGATGGGTCACAAAACACAGGACTTTTCCCCAGGAGACTGGTGTTTAGAACCATGTGAAACCATGTGAAACCTAACCTACGTAACTTTCTTTTCCTAAACTTAACCAATGTAACGTTATTTGCCTGAACCTAACCTACACAACTCTATTTGCCTAAACCTAACCAAAGTAACATTATTTGCCTGAACCTAACCTACATAACTTTACCTACCCAAACCTAACTTTCGTAACTTGTAAGCTCCCAACCATGTTTTTTTCCTAAACCTTACTTACATAACTTTAAGTACATCATTCATTGGGTGCTAATTTGCTTGCTATCATATGTACTGTCGGATACATTTGCTGGATATTGGATGGCATTCACTCTTGGTATCCTAACTGTCATCACACTGATTGAGATATTGATAAATCCTGATTGGTGTCAGAAAGTGGTGCGCGGATTGGTGTCCCAATGTGCCAAACCAGAAGTATATAAAGTATGTAGACTCTCATACAACCGTTCATTTGATATCCTACAAACTGGTGCCGCTCGAATGACGTTACATACGTAACGCATGTAAGTGATGTACGGGATATAAAGTTATGTAGGTTAGGTGTAGGAAAACAAACACAGTTGGGTGTCTCTAGGTTTGGGCAGGTAAAGTTACAAAGGTTAGGTTTAGGAAAAGAAGCATGGTGACGGGTTCACTCAAAGTTTAGATGGTTCCAAACACAATCTCTGTGACCCATTCACTGCTCCAACCTGGCTGTCTTTTTCACTCCCGTCAGTGCATTGATCATGTGATGGTAGTCGTCCCAAATAAGTGGGTTATACACAAATTACTGGCTCATGATTATGTTGAATATGTACGAATTGAGTTCATTACATTTGTTAAGAAACATGAGAACAGCCTGACTGAGACCGAATATGTGTCCTCATATGTGTCCATATGTGTTTGGCTATATCGTATAGCAAGGTGTGGTGTGTACAAGAAGATGCCAATTCAGTGAAACCTCACAAAGCATCATTTTACAGGATAAGTGGCCTGGTCATGCATATGAGTTCTTTGTTATTGAGATGATTTAATTGGTATTTTCCTGAATGCTTACTGATCTGTGTGTATTTGCATATAATTTGAATACTACTCTATGCGGGTTTGGCTTTTGTTTTTGTGTGTTAGTCCATGTGAGTGTGTGTGTGTATGAGGGGAGTAGGTATTGACAGATGGCCTGCTCCCTGTGAACAGAGAGGAGCTGCTTAATCGAGAGAAAGAAAGAGAGGGAGAGGGAGGGAGTTGGCACTGTCCTGAGTTGCTCTGCCTCCGTTTGATAGAGAGGTGTATTTACTTGGTCACAGTTTTTCCTCCTGAGGCGCTCCATCACACACCTAATCGATGTCCACTCACTGTTTGTACTCCTTTGCTTACAAAGATTAGTGCAGTCTCCCTCGTTTTCACTCTCTCTCACTGTCTTGTTGTTTCCATTCTTCCTCCTCATCCCTAAATCAGACAGTGACAGGTGGCGCAGCCGCCTTCCACGCCAATGGCTCCCTGCCCTCCTCCTTTCTCCGCTCCCTGTCTTTTCCTGTGCTCCGTCAAACAGACAAGAGTGCCAAGGCACTCCCCACGAATTTCCTGCTCCAGGGTCTGATCCGATACTACTTGGCTGCTCTGAGACAGTGTGAATTTTTCAGGCGTCTGAAACTCTCTGGAGGGCTGGAATTTACCTTCAGGGTGGTGGATGTAGGGCAAGGGCATCCACGTACTCA
This sequence comes from Cephalopholis sonnerati, assembly GCA_019142605.1. Classification (NCBI taxonomy): domain Eukaryota; kingdom Metazoa; phylum Chordata; class Actinopteri; order Perciformes; family Serranidae; genus Cephalopholis; species Cephalopholis sonnerati. The sequence goes on from JAGQAX010000010.1 coordinate 33,244,533, forward strand.
CACATACACACAGACAATGTGCAGTCCAAAGCCAGCGGGCAGATTAGGTTATCTGGTGGGAATAACATGCTTTCATATTGATTTAGTCACCATGTGTTCATGGCTTCAGAGGCCTGTTTCCAGTTGAAATACACTTTGATTGTGTTTGCAGTCCTGTAGGTCAGATTTTTTTTTCTGTGCTTAGAAATAACACAATGGGAAATTATAGAATGGAGCCTCAAATAGAATTTTACCAATTCCCTCCGAGCATGCTGATAGTTAAGTCAAGTAAAAGCTTCTGACCTCCAGACTGTAATATCAGCTTTGTTTTCTGGTATTGCCTTATATACAGTGAACAGAGTAACTTTGTAGAAAAAAATTGCATTGGAAGACTGCTGTCTGAGTATGCGCTTCACTACAGGAAACCCATCTGGATATAAAACAATTCCTCCTGTATTTCCTCTAATTCTACAGTGTCTTGATTTCATTGATAAAGAACTGGACTTTGACTGGCAGACTGTGGAGTCTGGTTTCAGGTTTCTGTCTCTGGCGAAAAACAGTTTTTATTGATCGTACTTGTCCTGTTTGAGATAAAATATGTTTTTTATCCTCTTCAACCCCAAAGGCATGGAGTAGCACTGGAAATCCCACAGTATGTAAGAACTTGAAGTACACGGATGCTAAGGCTTCCCAAACTATCAAATTATCATGATATTGTAGGTAAATTAAAATGTGTGCACAAGATGTCTAATATTTTCCAGCTGATAAATGTTCCAGACATAAAAAACACATGTCCTTGTTCTGTAGAATCACTGAGACTCTGGATCAAGCAGAGACAAATGTGGCATTGTCAACCAGAAAATTCCTGTATCAAACTTTATAGTTACTTTAGGTGAATTTTTAAAGCAGCATTAATAGATTTTTGGACAAGTTTGGTAGTAGAATATGCTTTAAATACAGCATTTACATGTTAGCAAACAGTTGCCTATTTACACATCCAGCAAACATACTAGCATGTGTTTGGAGTCATGTTTCTTGCCACCTACCAAATGTAAGTCCAATATTCAATAAAATGGAAACCTAATTTATTTTACCTCTCTTTTGGTCTCCTCCATCTTCAGAGGGACATATCTGGCTCTTCTGCAGCTACTGTAAATGCTCTTGCTAACCAGCTAGTTGCTAACATTGTCAATTTATCATATTTTTTTCTCACAGAAAACAGCTGTCTAGTACAGGGTTGGTGAGGGCAAAAAACTGAACCAAAAAGTAACTTTTGAGGCCATGAAAACAAAACGGTTAGCTAATCAAGCCTGTTTACGTCTGGTATTAACATGCGTCTTGGGAGATCTGATCACGAGAGGACAGCACTAAATACAAGTACAAATGATCACCAAGATGCATTGTGATCAGATTACTGAAACCACTTAATGACGTGGTCTGAGACGCATTTGACCACATGTCCTTTGTAGTGTAACGCTAACACATCCTGATGCGTCCCGGACTACATAATCAATGCAGGACATGGTGGATGTTTTGGTGACAGGCCTTCTATAACTTGCCCATTTTGTGACAAGTTGGACGAAGTGTTGCATGACCGTCCATCATTGTGCCCCATAAAATGAGACATGTAGAATTCTGCTGACAGCGATATCTCCAGCTGTACCGACGCAATGACTAATGCGACTAGCGAGCAGCTAAATGTGTGTGGACGTAATTACTCCATGTGGGGCCCTTTGACCTTCTAGTGTAAGTAACATAGGAAGTAACAAAATGAGACACATGATAGACACAGATTTGAACGCCAATGTGTCTTAGCTGTCTATGCATATTAATACCAGATGTAAACTGGCTCATAGATGATAAAAAGCTCCACAGAGCTGAGGGAACTGTAATGTTTGGTGGTAATTTTGTGTGGGTACGTCACTGTGATAGACATTCTTCATAATACACGTAATCATTTGACTTGTTGTTCATATAAAGATAATTATTAGTGCTGCTTTAAGGGAAAAAAGGGAACTAAGTGGTAAAAGTGATGTTCTTGGTTATATTCTCAACAAAGACGGTGATTCACATGAAAAGCTATAATGCTGTGTGACACAAATGGTGCATACCTAATCCGCATGGCAAAATTGGATTGCATTTTACTCCCCAGTTCACAATCACAGGGAATTCATTTCACTAAACCCTGAAGCATATGGCAAAGTCCCTGCATCTAATATCACTCACCCAATCAGCAGACCTTTGACAAGGCATTAATATTTGGGGATAAATAATTAGGTCAACCAATGATCAGCAGGGAGGGATTTGGACACTCTGTGGATACGGTGACTTAAAGTTGAGATTTTGTTCAAGTTACAGCCAGGAGAACTTTGCCATGACCTATTTTACACCCGTGAACCACCTTTAGTTCAGTGTAAATGTTGCTGACAGAATCGGGAGAGAAAGCGAGGAGAGGACAAAGATGGTCCCAGGCATTTCCAAGCTGCTGTTTCTGCTAGAGCCACTCGGCCTAATTGAGCCTCTGTGACAGGAAGCCCCGATGGGATGTTTTTGTTCACTGTCAAAAGGGTCAGGAGATTCAAAGTGAAGCGTGTCGTGTGTACAGTCAAGTTGGGCAAAGCCTCCTTTGCGTCTTCTCATGGGACGGTGATAAAAACTTTGAGTGCCGCCTGCCTGGCGTTGGCACTGATGTCCTTTCAGTGGCTAAGCTCCAGTGAAACAAAACAAAGACTTGAGGAGCAATCTGAGTTTAAATATGTTGTTCAAGGACAAATTGTTAATTTGTTGATGGCAAGTGAAGGATCAAGTGTAATGCGTAGCTACCTGACACCCCACACCTCTCCTTGATGTATGCAGTACTAATCAGCTCCACTGAGGTGTTGTTTTATTAATGTGCGTGTGTGTGTTTGTATCCCCAGGATCTATCCACTCTACAGTGTGATGTGTGTATCCTGGTCTTCTCAGTGACTGACAGGCGAAGTTTCCACCGCACCGCCCAACTCCGCCTCCTCCTCAGGGAGTCCCAGCCACACACACCAATCATCCTGGTGGGCAACAAGAGTGACCTTGTCCGCTCCCGTGAAATCAGCTCAGAGGGTAAGTAGAGTGTCTGTAATGTAAACCTGTCATTCATACACGCAACTGGCCGTTTGACGACCCCCTCCCCCTGATCACCGATTGTCCAATCGTAGCTTAGCAACCGCATCAAGGCAGGGCAGGACTGTCAAGCTATGGATTACGTAGTAGAAACCTAACCCTGATGTTACTCATGGCCAAAATAAGCACTTTATGGGGTTACAGGCTATGTAAGATAAAAAGTGCCAGTTCACAATAGCACATTCACTGTGAAGCTTTTCCTTACTATGGAAGCTGATCCTGGATGCTATATTAGCAGCCCTGCCTCCTCTTTATTGGAATTGGGGGAGTTTACTTTAGTTTTACTTTTACTTTAGCAACCTCAGCCAAAATCATTGTCTGTGACAGCATGGTGATCACCAAACACACTGGGTGGCCCTTCTCCTAAAAGAGTTTTCCTTTCTAACAGTAGAAGTGAAACATACTGTTTGAATATACCTTAGCAGCAGGAATCGTGTTAGAAGATACTTGTTCAGACTCACATTTTTACTTATCATACTCATAATACCAGGACTAACTAGCTCCAGGGTATACAGTATCTAGCTCTAGGTAGGGTATCATGATCAATAGTGGAAAGGTATACAACACCAAGAGAGACAATGTCATCTTTTATTCTAATACTATCAAGAGCATATATGAAGCCATGAAGTCAAGTCAGGCCTCTGTTCCACCAGCTTCTGTAATTCAAAGCAGTCTCTCATTCAGTGTTTCTTATATCATTCTTTCTAAAGAAAAATGGAACATGTTCCAGGAGTTTATTGTCCATATTCTAAGACACATCGACAGCCATTACAGCACTTGCTTTTATACCAAACAAGTGCTTTCCCTTACATCTGGAATATGATTTGTAAGCTGAGCTATCTTTGTAGCACAACAACGCTTCACTTTTAATTGTATGTTGTGTAACATTTTACCTTTATCAAAAAATTGCCACTGCAATTTTGATATTGCATTTGGCCACATTGCGATTTCAAAAGTATTTGATCAAGGCCCTTGTCAACATCCATAAAACTGACCAAGACTGAGTGGACGGCAGCCTCTTGACTCGCCCACAGACTCATCTCTTTTTTCGAGCTGTGATGTGTAGCCCATGAACGTCTAGGGTTTATGGGAAGTGGTGTTTGTTCAAGGCAGCTAAAAATAGTAACATTGAGAAAACGATATTAAATATTTTTTTTCAAACAACACACTGTTGAGAAATTTATCTAAGACTAGATTCGTAGTCGTTTTCCATCCATTTTCATCCACCTATCTGGGGCTGGGTTGTGGGGGCAGCAGGCTGATCAAGGTACTCCAGATCAGACTCCAGACCCCAGACTCCCTTTACCCAGCAATGTTTACCAGCTCCTCCTGGTTGATCTCGAGGGGTTTCCAGGGCAGATGAGATATATAATTCCTCCAGCGTGTTCTGGGGCTACTCTGGCGGCTCCTACCAGATTGTAGTTGTTGGCATTGTTAGTAATAGAGTCCGCCAGGGATGACTTTTTTCTGTAGTCTGACGCTGAAGTTAGCATCGCCCTTATTCCCTTGTCAACAAGCCTACAGGATTTTTCCTTTGCATTATAGATTTTGCCTGAAAATGAGCTCTACTTGCACTTTCTTGTTCAGCGAGATAATCTTCACAAATGAATATCGTTTCCATGGTGATTGAAGTCTGAATGCAATCACCAGAGGTAAAAAGCTAACGTTAGGCTATAAATGAACCACACTATGGTCACATGATGTAACGTCACCACCATAACAAGACTGTAAAGCTGTGCTCGGCGTGATGACATTCTGTAGTTTTGTTTAGCCACTTGTTAGCAATACAACACATGGAAGCTTTGAAATTTACAGTGGGGTATTTACTGATGTATTTTACGTCGCGGTACAAAATGTGAAAATCCCGCAAGCTTGTGTCAACCGCAGACCTTATTTGAGGCTCATAACCAAAAACCCATTCAAAAAACCCATTGTGTTTGAGACGAGGGATCTGGAAGCTCTAAAATTCTAACTCATTTCCAGGTTTTAAGACTAACTCCTGGAGGACTCTGTGTCAGTAGGATTGGGGATTTTTCAGAACCCCTAAGTTCTGGTTTCACCTCAGCCAGGGCTCTCATTTTAAAAGCATTCAGCAGGAAACATTAAAAAGTCAGACCAAATGTTCAACTAAGTCATGGAGATAATATTAGCCTAATAAGCTAGTTAGCTAAAGCCAATAAAATCTGCCAGTGACGGTTGTCATTCTCACCTGATAAAATTGACGGTCGGCAACAACCAATAAGAATCTCTTGTTTGCCTTGTATGTGCCATGTAAGTACTGAATGCTTAAAAGGAAAACAAAGGTAACTGTAGAGGGCTGGGAGCTTCAAAAACACTTACTTTCGATCTGCCCAGACACAAGTGATGATGAGCAAATGCCAGACTACTGTGTGATGCAAGAAAAGAAACGCACAAGAAAGATTTGAAATGCACTCTTTTGTTCGCTTCTTTATTGTGCATTTCAAGTAGCTCTCCAAATGAAACATCTCAAATGGAAAATTTCTTGTAATTACAGTGATTGACTAGATATTGGCGCTTTTTTCTGCTGGTTATAATGGATGTGTGGATATATATGTGTAGTTAGGCACACGCACACATACAGACACATTTTCCCCTGGAGAACAATGGCAGTGTTCTTTGTGCAGTTACTCATCCATCCCTTTTATTTACCCTCTTTTCTCTCTTTCTCTGTCTTGGCTCATCTGTCTCTCTGCCCTGGTATTCTACCATAAATCTTCCTCCAAGCCGACATCAGTCTCCATTAGAAAGACTCTTGGGGGATCTGTCTTTGATGAGCAAAATCAATTTCTTCACTGTTTACAATATCCAGGGATAAACTGCTCTGTTGGTAAACTCCTTGTGGGGAGAAAAATCTAGCATCTATTATTCTTTTAAAGGGTTGGAAATAATAAATAAATCAGTTTATCCCCATGGCTTTTGTCATGTTTTATTGTTTACCACATTGAATTTACTTGGTGTTAATAGGCTTTTTGACAATGATGAACAGAAAGACAAATCTACAAATTGAATTTGTGAACAATAAAATACAAAATAATTGATTACTCTAATTTAAACTGTGCAGATATTTATGTCTAAAACACAGGAAAGTCAAAGTGTCAAAACAGGATGGTAGCCATACTAGCATCGGGGCTGTCAGTCAGTTAGCCAGTCATTCCAGCAGTTTGGTCCAGACTGACATATTTCAACACATTTCCAGTTGCCTCTCTGTCAGCTCCACTAAATTTGGGCTAAATATATACTCTTATGTCTATTTTGTTAGTTTTGGTGTTGGTTTTTGTGTTTGGCTGTGGACAGTGGTGGCGTGTGGCTGCAAGGCATACATGGTTTACATGGACCCTAATATTCACTAATTATCAGAATAATAGTCCAGTCAAAATAAAAATGATTCATGTAACCAGCTCAATCAGAGGAGACTTGCCCACTCCAGCCTGATCAGAAGGAATTTTCAATCAGGTTGAGAGGGGTGGTGTAAACTTTTTATAACCCGTTCAATGGGAAAATATTAATGCGTAATAACCATGTCTGGTTTAGAATAAATGTATTCTTTCTGCACGCATTTGCCCCATGTGGAGGTAACATTAGGCGACATAGATGGTGTTTACGCTGCCATGCCACAACAGCTGTTTCTACAAGCCTCCCTCTGCTGATTTTGATAGAGAATCGTTTGTGAATTGAAAAAATATTTAGTGCTCTGCTAGTGCTATGTTCTTATATGAGTGCTCTTTGATTTTAAATCAGTAGTCTTATGTAACATCGTTACAGGCTGAATTGTTGCTGGACACACTTGTCTAACGTGACCAGTAGTAGTAGCCAGCTTGTGTGACATTTGAGGATCTGTAAATTCTAGTGTCTACCAATAGTCTACGAGGGCATCTGAAATTTGTTGCTGCAGAAAACAACATAGGTTACACTTATATTACTCACTACTAAATTCTTTTAACAGCCGTAACTATTTTTTTGTCATCTACACATTATGTAGAGAACAAATTGAGTTTTCTCAATAAAGTTGAAGACGAAAATCTTGACGAAAACAGATTAGGTGCTTCATAGTGGGTGGAAAAAATCAGAAAAGTTATCTTCTAAAATTGTCCATGTAACCACAGCTACAGGGTGAAAGCATTCACTTAAAACACCTGCTAACCATCAGCATGTTTGCATTGTCATGTAGGGTTACTATGACAAACATAAATCATCCAGTTGTGGTAATAAAGTAAATTATGTATGTAATCCAGGTGAGCCACACAATTCCAGGTTAAATATACCTGTATTTTTAAGGATAAATTAGAAGTTATTTCAGGTGAAAAATGAAGACAACATTTCAAACAAATCCACCATGAGATGTCTGAATATCTCACAATCATAGATGGGAATAAACAAAAGAGTGCCTGGGGTACAAAGTGGAAACAAGATGATCCACATTCAGTAGACTTAAGGCTGCAACTGCTGCCAAAGTTGCCCTCATTAAGTATTGATGGAGATAAATAATTAATGCAGTTGATTATTGTGTGCTTTGTATTTGTATTCAATTTAGGTACACATGTGTGAGATGTGTTTTTCTGTGGGAAGTGTTGATCACTGTCAAGAAATCCTAATCCAGTCCACTGTGATTCATTGTAACAACAGAAAACAAACAGGAAAAGGCCATGGGGATGAATATCTTTTGTAGGCATATGTAAGTGTTGTTTTGATTCACAATTCCCTTTGCAAAATGAATAAATCCTGTGAATTGAAAAGCTCACTTTTCTCTGGTAAATATCGCTGTTGAGCAGCTAGCTTTGCAGACCTTTTATATATTTTGGCATGCAACACTGAGGCAAGGTCTTGGCAAAGTAAATTCACTGAAGAAGAAACACACAGTGCTGCACTGAACCCAGATAGTGATGAAAACCCACTGAACAGAGATCAGACCACAAGCAGGTTATGCTTTTGCTGGACTTACTGGGCGATTTTTTTTTTCAGTAGCACTGGCAAGCTGTCCGATTGTCTGAATTTCATTAATGTATCAAATGGGTGTGGAGTGACTGCCGTTGAGAGGGAGGAAAGACCTTGACATGAACCTGCAATCATAGTTTATATGGTATACAAATTCAAAACTTTACAGTCATCTCTGCAGTTTGCGTGTACTAACAGTGTACATTTCAGCTGTGAATGTATCCACTGTCACATCATCAAATATAAAGACACATCTTTTGCGTCCGTTGCAAACATTACATTATCCATCCCTATCTAATCCTCTGGAGGGGCGCCATCTCTCTGTGTCCCTTGGGTCCTTTTTTTGTCTTGCTTTGTTTTGTTTTTTCCAGATGGCACATCTCTGTTGGGATTATCTCCCTCTTACAGGACGCCGCCGCTCTTACTATCTTTATGTTTGTTTGTACTCGCCATACGTGCACAACTGCCTGCGTGTATATAGACGCAGCAAACGCACAAACAAGCAGCGCTTCATCTCTCTCAGTCTTCTCACTGCCTGATGTCTGTGAGGCTGTTTCGTGGTGAGGGCTGTGATAAGAGGGACGAGAAGAGGAGTAATAGTGGGAAAAGCGAATGTATGAGATTGGTGTGTGTATGAACGAGTCTTGGTTCAAAGAGATGTGTGGAACGCGTTGTGTAAGTGTGTGGTTTTGTGTTGGGGGAGAGTTGAGCTTGTTTTGCTGTCCTTGAAAGAAACACTTTGAGTTTTTCCGACCTTCAGACTAAGGATATTTTTCAAAGGGAGTCAGCATAGCTGGTTGTAACATCAGTGCATTGCTTTTTCCATACATCATTTGGGTGGTGTTGGAATATATTTCCTCACCAGTATGAAAGAGGTTATTCTGTAGCTCTTTTATAAAAGACGATCCTGGCCTTCCCATTTCGTCAAATTCTGCCCTTTATAGTGGCCATTCAGAATTGCTAAATTACCCCTCTTAAACCTCTGCTGCTGGTCCTGAGAGGCTTTAAAGGTAAATTGTCTCATCTGTAATTTGCAGAAATTGTCAGTGACCAGAGGTGAACTCAACTTTCAGATTCAATACAAGTTTAAATAATGAATCCTCACAAGAATCGAGAGCACTGTCATGTTGGCCTCCATTTGGCTCAGCTTTTAATGTTTAACCATTTTTGATGTCAATTGACTCCCAGTAATTTGAAAAAATTGCTAGTCAACCCACTGAGAACCCACACTCATCCCTGTGGCTCGACCATGCTTTTACTTTTGGGTCTTCCTTCACATGTTACTTTGAGCTCTTTCCTCTGGTTTCCCCAGTATATGTAGATATAGGTTGCTTGAGTAAGACCCACTGCTCTCAAAGAAGTTGGGCTAGCCAAGCTGAAGCCTGAAGCAAAGGGCCTCAAATATAATGTAATACTTCATGTGTGCTAGGTGTGTAGTAGTTTGCTAACACCTTGGCCACAAGCAGCAACATCCAGGGCTGAAAAATGGGGCCGATGTGGAACTGCCAAAAACTGCAGTTCCTTGAATGGCCACTTGAGGCTGGCTCCAAAAGCGAGTCAATCCCTATAGACCACCATGTTAAAATGTTCAATTTTACAGTAGAAATAAACATGTTTAGAGCCTGGTACAAAAAACAATTTTGGTCTCTTTAGCTAATTTCTGCCCTAAATAACAACTGTAAGGGAGCTGATTTTTTATTAAACTCATTCACTTTAAATTTTATTAAGACTTAAAGTTATGCATAATTAAGGGCGGGCCACTCTGAATGACAGGCTGCGAGGCAATATCACAGTGTGAGACAGATCCACCCATCACTTCGACATAGCTCCACCTTCTTATCCAAATTTGGTCACTTCTGGCTCCAAAAAAACAAGATGGTGTTGGACAAAATACCAAAACGACTTTGTAAGCTAGTGATGGGCAGACGAAGCTGGTTTCACACCTGTGGAGCACACTGTTTCAATATGTCACATTTAAACTACATTTAATAAATCACTGTTAACCTTTAAAACTTAATCAGCATGTTTAATTTTGAAAAGTATTTTTCTAATGTTAAGATTTTAAATATGTTTAGAACAAAAAATCACCAATCTTTGTTTAAATAACATATATAGTATCAAAATTTTTATTGTCTTTATTGTTTTTTATCTTCAGTGTTTTGGTCTAATTCTACAAAGAGTGGTTAAGTTTATGATTATAATTAGACTTCTAACAACATTAAGGTTCCATTAATGATATGATTTAAGTTTAAGCTCTTGTTTAGGACGAGTTAAGCTGTGGGTTTGGGGTTTATTTTTATGCATATAGCAATGCCGGTAAAGACTAAGGGAAAGCGTACAGTCAGCGGAAGGTTCTCACAAGGACACATGAATAGAGAAGTCTCTCTGTGCGTGTGTGTTTATTGTGTGGAAGTGTAGAAACCACAGTCTGAGGTCAAATCCTGTTTGGTTTGCTTTGTTGTACGACTTAAACAGAGGCAGCAAGTGTAAAATATGTGCGCATCGGTGCTTGCACATTGGTGTCGACTCAAGTTCGGTCACTGCTTTGGTGTATTCTTAATGACACAAGTGGAAGGAGAAGGGAGGGAGGCGAGGAATGAATAATGAGAGATGCCTATACTCAGCATATTCTGTCTACATAAAAAAAAAAAAAAACAACAACAACCCAGGAGCAGCGATGTGGTCAGCGATATGGAAATGCTCTGTCTCTATTCCCGAGGCGCCTGACAAGGATGTTCTTATGTTCTCTCTGGACAGACCACATGTATTTTTTCTGATATGTGAGCCTGACAGAGGAAGCTGACCCGGCCTGCCCGGCTAACTAACATCCTCTTTAAAGAACCTGGGGCCTGGCGGAGAGTGCTGAAGTCATAAAGTCTATTTATGGCATATACAGTGACACTTTTATTCTGCTATCTCTCACCTTCCCCCCCTTTGCTGCATATCTCTCCCCAGCGTTAACACACACAGTGACACACACACTGTCACACTGAAACGTATTTATCATTTGCTCAGTATGGCTGTGGTGTGGCGCTGCTCCTCAGGGCTTTGATTAATGTGCACTCTGGCTCTGTTTGCTTAGTGTGCATTCTTTCTGTCTCGCTCTCCTCTGTCCGTCTGTGTCTCTTTCTGTCTCTTTCTGTCTCCTTCTGTCTCCTTCCTCTCCTTCTGCTTGTTCATTTCATCTGCAATCTTGACTGTCATCTCCTTTCAACGTCTCCTTCCTCTGTCCCTGTGACTCACATCTTTCTTCCTTTTCGTCTCATTGCGGCTCTCACCCTATTCTCTGTCTGTCTCTTTCTCTGTGTCAGCAGACAGGTAGAAACTCTGCCTCGTCAACTTGTTTCCTCTCCCCTACTCTCCCTCCTTTTGTTTCCTAGCCTCTCCTTTCCTTTTGTTTACTCTCCTCATTTCTTCTCCTCTCATCTTGTTTCTTCTCCTCTCGTCTTGTCTTCTTCCTTGTTTCCTCCACTACCCTCCTCTCCTTTCCTTGTTTCCTAGCCTCTCCACTTCTCTCGTTTCCTCCTCTGTTCTCCTCATATCCTCTCCTCTGCTCTCTTAGTCTCCTTTGTACTCTCATTTCCTATCTTGTCCATTGGTCCTCATCTCCTCTCCTTTCTTGTTTCTTCCTCTCCCCTCCTTGTTTCTTTCCTTGTTCCCTCTTCTTGTTTCATCTTAACCTGTCTCCCATCCTCACGACTTGCGTCCTTATTTCCTCTCCACTCACTGTTTCATCTCATTTTCTTGTTTCCTGTCCTCTACTACCCTTCCCTTGTGTCCACTCATTGCCTCGTCTCCTCTCTCCTGCTCCTCATTTCCTCCTCTCTCCTTGTTTCATTTCATTTCTTATTTCCTCTCCTCAGCTGTCCTTCCCCTCCGTTATGTCCTCTCACTGTTTACTTTCCTCTTGTTTCCTAATTTACTCTCATTTTGTTTCCTCACCTCTTATTTTGTCATTTTCTGTCCTCTCCTCCCCTCATCTCCTTGACTCCTCTCTTGTCCTCTCATGCGTCCTACTATTCCTCTGCTAATTTCCTCTCTTCTCCCTACTCCCCTGCTCTCCATTTTCCTTTTCTTGTTTCCTCCTCTCCTTGTCTCCCCTGTTCTCCTCTGTTCACCTCTCCTCTCTTCCCTTTGTTCCCCCACCCCTCCTCTCCAATTCAATTTCCCAAACACTCTTTTAACAGGTTATAAAGATTTGGTTCGATTCAATCAGCTGTCGTAGGTATTAGGATAAGCCCTGTTGACCCGGTTTGGGATTTGTCTCTTTTTCTCCCTCTCTTACCTCACAGACTATTAGGTGACACTGCTGTGAGTCGACAGCTGCTGTGCAGCTGGATTATTACGCCCAGATCAAATCTAGTTCTGTTTTTTGTAATACCTGTTTAGTATGTGTTCATGCTGTGTAAATGCAGCCACACAAAAACCAGATTTACATGTGAAATTGCAATGACCATAGTTCAGAATATTAACAAGGTTTAAACTAGATTTAATGGGGTATGAGTATTTTGTAAATCATCTTCAGGTACAGCTTATGAACTACTTACTTTTTCCTGTAGCTACAGTTTGCTCAGTCCCATGTCAACAGATCTATCTCCATGACCACTGAGCAAACTCCATCGCCTGATAAAAAAGATGTGTGGCTAATAGCTCCAGAAAAAGTTAGTAAGAGGTGCAGGAACATTTTGTTTTACAACCTGCAGATTTGTCAGTGAAAATCTTGACTTGGCATGACAACATGAAATTCGTCTATGGCAGCGGAATCTTCCTGCTGCCAACACTTTGCAGTCATTTTGAGTTCATGCAGTGTAAGTTTTATACAGTTATTATGAATCCCAATAATAAACCCTCAAAAGCCTTTTCTGCACGCAGCTGCTCAAGAGTGCTCGGATACTGGCTCTGAGAGAGCAGAGCAGAGGCAATCAAAAAAAAAAAGCTGAAGTATAGTTGAAAAAAAAAAAATGCTATTTGAGCTGACAGTAAAGCCCGTTTGTTGCAGAATGATCTGTATCTGTCAGCTTTCCTTATCATCCAGGCGTGTTTGAGCAGGGACAAACAGCAGCGTTTAGCCGAGATACTGAGCCTTGTTTAGTGTCCTTATCCAGGAGAGTCACATTGAGATGGAAACGATTTTTTCATTTGAGCTGCAGCAAAGAGATTTGAGCTTATACAACTCAGCTAGGTGGCAACATTAACCCCATCCTGCCATCACTGCGTCTCTTTCTGGCTCTTTGCAAAAGTAATAAGCAGAATGCTAATTTTAGAAACATTACAATGCAATAAAGGCTAATTAGTTTAATTGGAAAAGAGGGTTATTTTAATGTAGAACTAAAAATTCATATGACAAAAATCTATTATTCATAAATTCTCATTTAAATATTAATATTTATAGCTCTTTGTTGTATCTCTGTTGTTTGGGTTTAACCATTTTTTGCTTTGTGACTTTTCAGTTTCTAATTTCCTCCTATTTTCTCTTTACTTTGTAATAACTGAATATAGGTTTGAGCAGTGCTCTTTGCCTGAGGACTCTGAACTACAGTTGCCAGTGTTTAAGAATCAGCACATTTCACACATTTGTGAATACTGGTCAATTTTTGACAAAATCCTAACCAAAAAATTCAACTCAAGGTCCACTTAATACCTTTTTTAAAAGCTAATAATCACACAGTCTTCATCAGCAGATCGATTCGCTCAGTTGGAGATGAATATGATGACATGTGGGCTGTTATGATTTCATCTGCACATTTTTTTGACCTTGAAAACTTGACGAAAACAATCCCAACTCGAGGTTCAGTCACTAGCTTTCTTTGTTGTTGTTCTTGCTTTACACTGTACTACACAGTCCTTATCAGCAAAACATGTAAACTTATCTGTCTCCATGACAACCAGTGTTGGGTTCATTACTCCAAAAAAGCAATATACTATACACTACAGGTTCCTTTACAAAAAAGTAATGTATTACTTTACTGTAGAAAGTAGTAAGTCACAATATTCATCACATATATTTGTGTTACTCGGCAACATCGCCTGAGATACATTGTCACGTAGCTAATTGCAAGTTAATAATATAGCATTAAACTTTCCATGTGTCTATGTATCAGCACAAAACAAGGCTAAGACGAATCATGGCAGCACTGCAGTGGGCTGTAATTGCCTCAATATAAAACTATATCCATATAAAACAATATTTAAGAGGTTGGCCTTCCTAACACCGTATGGTACGAATATTTATTGTCTCAAAATAATATATCAGTAGGCCTAAATGAAATGATATTGGCCCTCCCAAGCCAGCACAAGATTACCCAGACTGAAGAGCCTCTCCAAGAGCTCATTGGATGGTGCTGCTGATTGAAAAGTAGTGCCAGTACAGCACAGTACAGTAATTGTTTGATGAGTAAATGTGACCCCGACACTGATGACAACTGAGCTGAACTGAATTCCATCCTTTAAGGAAGAGTGTACCATGGCTGAATTCTCAGGAAATTATGATAATTCTATAGATGGAAAAAGGCCTATTTTGTAGTATTATAATAAATCACAATCCCCAAAAAAATCATTCACCCTTTATCACTATTTCACTTTCACTGTCATGACTATCAGACGAGATTTCAAGAGCATACTGCACAGAGAGGGATTTCCCTGTCCCCACAATGTGACATGCTGTAGATTGACTCTATTTGTAACAATTTGGAACATAAGAAGCAACAAATTAACACTTAAGACTCTAATGGAGTCTCCCAAACAGCAGTGAGCTGTTGATCCAGAGGTATTATGTTGTGGTGATACTCATCACACAGCAGCAGGGTTGTTAAAAGGTTGTCGATGGTTTGCTGGTTCCATGATCCAATGTCCTTAAATCTCAAACTGCTGCCTCTAATTGCCATTTGCAGCTGCCAGTGTGTGAAGCCTCGATTATATAAAATGTGTGCCATAAAAAAGCTTCCTCTCTCCCACCAGAGGCCCAATCCAGCGCCCTAATGTTCGATTGCCTCTACATGGAGCTCTCAGCCTCCCTGGACCACGGTACCAATGAGCTGTTGGAGGCAGCAGTTCGGACCGCGAGGGGTGACTGCGTGGGCCCTGGCTGGACTGATGGCGACCCCGGGGCGGGCCGCAGGGAGAGCCTGACCAGCCGGGCCAAGCGCTTCCTGTCAGGGCTGGTACCGCGCTCATACGGTCGAGACCGGGACCGGGATCGGGGGCGCTACAGGGAGATGAGCCGCCACAGGGGCAGCAAGATCCTCCGCCAGAAGTCTCGCTCCTGCCACGACCTCAGTGCACTGTGACACACACATACATGCATACACACAGGCAAAAGAGACACACTCCTGCACACGTACACACACAAACCAGACTTAAGGATATGGAGGAGGGGGACGTGTAAAATATGGAGGAGGAGAAGAGAATCAAATGTAAGATGAAATGGAGAAGAGGAGAAAATTAGAGGGTTGGAAGGAGAAGCAATGGCAGAGAAAGGTCAGCCGAAGGAGACAAAGTTAGACAGATAAAACTGAAATCATCCTGGATATCAGCACTGAACCTTTATCTTCTCTCTATCAGTGAAACCAATTTTGAGAGAGAAAGAGGACAGGTAGGAGAGAAAAACAGTGAAACAGATAAGGAGGCAAGCCTGGTTTGCTGCTCCAGCTCGAATCAGCAAGCAGTCATTACCTGAAGAGAGCAGGAGAGAGAAAATTTGTGACAGTGGAGAGAGTCACATTAAAATGCTGATTGGACATTTACTGTGGTAAAATGAGAGGGAGTGAGTGAGGGGGGGAGGGTCACAAATAAACACACACCCAAGTAGCACGCACTGATTATGTAGAGACTGATAGCAATCTAATATATACCTATTGTGAACCCTGTTTTATAGCATGCCGAGTAGACGATCTAAGACAAGACCCTGTAGGTTTTACAGTTACATGGTACTGGATTGACTGTACCTCAGTGGCCAATAGCTAATGCACAATCCAGCTAGTGTCTCTAGCAACGCCATCTCAAAGGCAAGACCCTTTATTTATATTTAAAAAATGCTCCTTGCATTTTTTTAAGCCACAATCTTCACACCGCATCCACCTTTTGTGTCCCGTACTGATTTTGAAGTGTTTGATGATACCACTAGTGGCATCTGTGATTTTTATACAAGGCGCCCAAGCCATATTTCTGCTGAATGCATCATGAGCGATCAGCACAAAGAACCCTTTACCGAAAGATGTGGGGCGAAAGGAAAAAAAAAAAAAAAAAAAAGGTCAAAGTGGCTATAAGCTGTAAGACGTAAGCAGGGATGACCAGACTGAACTTTTCTTCAATAGACGCTGAGTCACAGAACACTGCGATGTTCTTGAAGCACAGGAGGACAAACAAGAGAAAACCTAATCTACCTGTGGCTGTTTGATGTTTTTCATTTTTTTCTCTGTATACCCACTGGCATTAGTATGTGTGTTGAGACTGAATTCTGTGGGGGCTGGCCACACAGGTGACCCATAACAGAACGTTCTGGAAACGTTGTTTGGATATCTCGTCAAGCGTGGCCGCGTCACCGACACACGCTCACTTGTTTGTCACAGTCTACTAAGCACTCCTGTCTTTCCACTGAGAATAAATTAATTTTTGTTTGACATCCTGGATGAGTGTCTTGTCCTTCTTTTAAACAACGTTATGAAATGAATGTCTCATTACAGCCGTTACAAGGTTGGCATGACAGGTCATCAGATGACTCACGGGTCCTCTAGACAGACTGTGAGACAGCCTCTCAGGATAGTTGTTCCATTTAGGACTATGCAGCAAAAACATGCAATGTCATGCAATGTGTATATACATGTATATATATATATACAATGTAAGATGACAACATGGGAACTTTAGGGATGAAACTACAGAGAATTATCACTTGAATGTGCAGCTCCTCTCGGCTTTACACAGCTTTGTAGCTTGTTGCAGCTCATTGTTTAGCTGTCGGCCCACAACTTTACTGTTGTGGTTTACTCTCACTGCTTTTATAGTGTTGTTTTCAACTGCAGCAGGCAGCTTTTTTTTTTTTTTTTTTTTGAGAAATAGCTCTAAAAACCCACAGTACACTACGTGATCAGCACCAAACAGCGGACAGGCACAGTTAGTGACTACCTGGTAAACATAGCGGAGCCTTTAGCAGCTGAAGAGCCAGATATTTCCCTCAGGAGTTGGTAGAGACCAACAAAAGTAAAAGAGCACGGATACTGGAGTTACATAAATCAGGTGGCCACAAACGTGACTCCAAATTGATGATGATGTTGCTTCATGCTGCATAAGCAACTGCTTGCTAAAAATGACATGTCACTGTTTGTTCACAACTTGTTTCTGTTATTTATCTATTTTGAATAATGGAGCTAGTTTTGATGCCCCCTTGCAACTGGTTGGGAGTCACTGCCGTGTTAAGTAGCCTTTTTTCACAGCAGATGTTCTGACTTATCTAACACAGATGACTTCAGTAGAAAGTAGAACTTGTGGTAGAAAGTTAACAGTGAGCTCTGTGGATTCTCAGTGACAAGAACATGTTCTCAGATAAGTGATGCTGCCCTGGAATTTTTTTTAAATGCAATTTTTAAATGATGTGCCTCACAATGATTGAAGGAACCTTCTGTTTACCTCCATTGTATTGAGATAGAAATTAAAAAAAACAAAAAATCTCAAACATTGACCAAGTAAAAGCAAAACTATCTCCATGGCTAAACATCACTCGAGGAAAATGAGGAAATGTTTCTTTGCAATATGGATGAACTGACCTTATAACATCATCTGTCAAGCAACTGTATGCAAATAACAAACATGATCAGGAGCTTCCTAAAGTTGAATGGAAGCCATATGTTTTTTGGCACAGTTTTACCTCATACTTGTTTGAAAAAAAAAAAAAAGCCTTATTTTCCATGCAGTTTGGTCTAAAAACAAAACACTGTGTTTCAGGTTTTACTCTCCCTTCCTCCAAAGGAAGTTAAGGGGGAGGGGGGGCATTGGAGATGTTCTACAGCTAAAAATAACCATGCAGGTGGCTGGTTACCTGACATTGCTCCAAAAACAAAGTTAGTTACATCAGTTACATGGATGATTTCTGGAATGACACTCCGTCAAAAACAACACTTTTAGATAGACTTAAAAATTGGATACAGTTGTCTGCTTTTAGTCATCGTGGTGTGTAACATGTTAGCATTCAGTACCAGGACTAATGATCTACAAGGAATTTGGGTTTGACATTAAACAGGTAAGTTCGCTAACAGTTGTTTCATCTATTTCTTTAACACAATGCACCAAAGAAACATTTTAGTTCACTGGCTGGAGTCTCCAAAAATAATGGCACAAGAAAACATCTCTGTCAGCCTCCCCTCTCTCTGCTCCACCCTTGTTTTAGCAGGTGTAGAGAAGCGCCTTGGGCTAAAAAGCAAGAACACGGTTCCCTCCAGCCAATCACATGAGATCACATCAGATAGCTGTGGTTTTCAGCTTCTGATGCCGGTACAGTAAGTATCTGGAGTGGATACATGGGAGGACTCTTGAGAGGAAGGCAAAACTGGCAAAGAGACAGAGGGGTTGAGGAGAGAGAGAGTCAGAGAGAGAGAGACAGGGCTGGAGAAATGCTTTGAGGAGTAATGGTTGCTTGGAGACTGTTGTCAAGGAGACGATGAGTCCTAGAGTCCTTTGGCATCTTAAATGTCCTATATTTATGTTGATTTTCTGAAAGAGGAGGTTTTTGTTTATTTTGACTTCTCACCCCTGGCAGGTGAACGAGACAGATGGCGATAAGCACAATGAAAAGGTGAACTCTTTAAACAGGAGACAGGCTGGGTCTTATACAACATGTCTCGCAGAAGGGAAAATGACACATTAGGCATTTTATCAGCATTAAACAGGTCAGATAACTGTCAGATAATAGCATACATTTGACAGCTGCACAGACGCCCGCAGGAAACCGAGAGAAAGAGGACAATATGATACAATTTGTTTTTGTGACACCCTATCACTCTCTCAAATCGTGACAGAAATCCTCCCTCACTCTCTCTTTCTGTCGCTGACTCATTCTGTGGGCATTTACTGTGATTTTCGGGCAAAAGAATACTTCTCGAGAGCAGGGAAGACAGAGGGAGCTTAAAAGCCGAAAAACCACCTACTGTGTGCCAGTGAAAGCCTGTCGAACTTACTGCTCACTTTGCACCAAAGAAAGACTATTTTCAGTGAGCACTGTGCATAACTAATGAGATGCATATTTTCCTGAGGTGTGGGTGTAGGCATGTTAGTTAGAAGGTAATATTGGTCTGTGAAGTGGATCTGGCGAAAGACCAGGGCATATGGAGGCTGCAGTGATGGACAGCGCTGGTGTGACCGGACACTGAGTGACATTAAAGGAAGCCTTGCTGAATTCCCCGGGGAATCTATGTGATTCGTTTTCAAGGAGTAATGGCTCATTGTACCCCAAGGGTCATTGTTCCTCTGCTTTGTCTACTGAGTGCACACAGCTGATTATACATGCACAGAGCTATAATAACCAAACAATACAAGGCAGCGAGCATGAGCCAGACCAGTCTCGCTTCAATAGCACGCTCAGGAAGAACCACATGTTACCAAAACTGGTTTAGTCAGAATAAGAACCCCGAAGTGAAAGATAAGGCTAAGTGGTTGTTATAGCAGGTTGAAGACAAAGGCACAAATCATTACGGCCGAATGCCTCCTGCAATGCTCCCCACGTCTCCAGTAATGTGGATTAATAGCAGGTCAAAAGGTGAGAGCAAAACGTGTTCTGCAAAACATGGGAAACTATAACTAGATCCCATCACATGGTTAGTATTGATCTTGACATTAGCTCACATGATGGATGAATGTGCTGGATGCAGTGCAATGCATCAAATTAATCCAGAGTAAAAGGTCTAAAAACTGCAAAAACACCTCACAAACACTCAAAGCCACATTCTTTAAAGGAATATTTGGACAGTTTGGGAAACATGCTTAATGGCTGTCTTGCCAAAATGTAGAGGAGAGGTTTGATATCAGTCATACGTCTGTTAATTGTTAAACTGGAGCCAGAAGATGTTAGCTCAGTTTAACATAAACAACTTTTATGCACAACTAAGACAAAAAGAAACTGTGTGACTTTCAATGCACCCGCAAAGGGTGAAATGCGTCCCTAACTGCATCGCCAAGCAAATAGCCTCTTGCTGCTCCTGTGCTATTTGCACATATCTAAATGAGGTAATCGGCATACATCTGGTGCCTAATTGGCCCCTTTCTGTGAAAATGAGCCTCTCTGCAAAGACTGTCCAATTCACAAAAATCAGCTCTAATAGCTACATACAGTGAAGTTGTTTGTGTCTTTAGAGAGTTGGTGGTAAGTGAAGCACACTGATAAGCATAGATGGATTACTGAAAGGGCCTACCGGGCACAGGGCCAGGGGCCCGGATTGTCACGGACCCAACTGGCCTTCATCTGCAAAATGTCACTCAAATAAGGACATACTGACCAGGAAGATTGCCTACTCAAAATGACTACAAAGAGACGTCAGGAGATGGCAAAGAAACAAAATAACTACAAAAAGGGGGAAAACAACCACAAAGATGCAAAAATGACTACAAAGAGACACAAAACACCAAAAAAAGACACAGAATGACCTCAAACAGAGAGAAAATAACTACAAAGAGAAGGAAAACAACAACAAAAATGAGGCAAAACCACTACAAAGACTATTAGTCTTGCGGCCAAACTTTTCAGACTGTGTGAAATTTTTTATGACTGCCTCTGCACCCAGTCAGTCAGGACCTGTAGCACACAGTCTGAAAATTTGAGTTTTTATGGTCTCACTGCCATCGTTCTGCCTAATTATTCTTGGTGCAGAGGCAATATTTATACTTAACCACATGGATGATCACAATCAAGCACATGAAAAGAACAAATTGCTCTCAGCTGCAAATGGGTGTGGTTGCACTGTAATATCGTAAGTGCAATATCTTTTGTGCCTCGAACCAGACAGGACAGATTGCCGTTGCAAGTCACACGCACTTCATGGTGCCATCCAGTCCATTCTTGTAAATATGCCTGTCAAAGTGGTGGAAAAAAAGCTGACCTGGTTCTGGAGAAAGGTAACAATATCTGCCTCTAAAGCTTAATAATGGACTTTAAATCTTTTTTCTTTAATCACTACAAAATCGTAAGTGTAAAAATGAGTTCCGGTGTTACCTGTGTTTATTGTGACACTATTTCTTAGCTGGGAGCCGTAGCTTCACTCCATTATTACTTTATAGTGCACTACATTCACTGTCTACTTTATGTGAGCGCCTTCATTTTGAGCACGGAAGTTGTGTACTATATAGTGTCCTCAAAAATCCCCACATGGCGTGTCCTTTACTTTCTGTCTCCACAATGAAATTTGTCAGATTTGATTTTTAGAGATGCCAAAGTTTTCATGAATCTCTGAAATACTGCCCACTACTATTGTTTGCGTAACCCTTAGAGGTGCTTGTAGGTGGAATCTGTTACCTTTCAACAGAGCCAGGCTAACTGTTTCTCCCTGCTTTCAGTCTTTATGCTAAGCTAACTGTCTCCTTGCTTCAGAGATATGCAAGGGGTATCATTCTTCTCGTGTAACTCTTAAGCCTTCTCAAACTCAATGCTTGTGTTTTTGAACATACACTAGCTAGCTATTTGCAACAACACGAACATAGCACATGCAGATTGAGTTACTCTGTGGGTAAGGTGCGTATAAATTAATACCTAATAATAATAGCCTATGATTACAAAACATGGTGACCTGGGAGTAAATGTACTGGAACCTGCTAGACAGGCTGCCAGACTGCCAGCCCAGGGGTTGGAACCACTGCTGTAAATTCTTTAAATAAAACTGTAAGGGACAGTTCACCATATCACTGCACAGAGGGAAGTTTGCATCTACTGCGAGCTCACCAAGCACCACTGAGCAGGCTCATGTCCAGTGAAGATGCCATTAATGTTTACATCTCACATTGTCATGAGCACGAGCCTCTCATCCATGAGTAGATGCAGGCTTCCTCGTGTCAGTTATATGGTTGACAGGTGTAGTTTGGTAGAACAGTTTCCTACAGGAAACTGCTCACAACAAGGTCTGTGAATTATCTTGAGTAACTGGATCATGATTTCTGGAAAGAGACACTCCTGCTGAGTTTTTCAGATGCATTTGCAGGTGCACTCCGAGCACCACAAGCTGAGTGCCATCCAGTTCCATTATATTGGAGAGAAAGCAGACGTCTCTATAGCTGATATCTCCAACACTCAGCAACTCACACCAAAAAAAGTCTAGATTGACAAACAGCACTACAGGTAAGAGGAAAATATGTATTTTTGATTTAGGGGTGAATTCTCCCTTTAACCCCTGCATTTACAGTGATTTAAATAAGACTAAAATATACCCAGTCATTGGTCTCTAAAGGTTTAGATGTTATACCCATTACAAAAAATATTTCATGGAATGAATGTCATACAGTGGATTCTTGTTTCTAAGGGTAACATAGCACCAGTAGAGGGGACAGAAATGTAAAGTTTGTCCTCAATATAGAGTAAAGTCTATGGCTTCAGTAAAATCAAACA
This sequence comes from Cephalopholis sonnerati, assembly GCA_019142605.1. NCBI lineage: Eukaryota > Metazoa > Chordata > Actinopteri > Perciformes > Serranidae > Cephalopholis > Cephalopholis sonnerati. Next base: position 33,267,199 of record JAGQAX010000010.1, read on the forward strand.
AAAAGTATGCAACAAGTAAAGGAAAAAAAAGGCAAATCAAAGAGATTTAGTCACAAGCTGAAAGTACTGACATCTGAAAACATCAGGATATTTAAAAACGGAGCCTTTCCTCTAGTTGCCTGCAGAACCACAGGTTTTGAGCCAAGTAGTTCGGCCTAAGACCCAGATTGGTTTGAGAACAGACTGTCAGTTTTTGGTCCTGCTACTGAGCAATATCATGGGACAGTGTAGCTACATCCCCTTGATGTGAGGCGGCCATCAAAACTCAGCTGATCAAGGCTTGGTATGCAATGGCGCGGCTAAAGCGTGCTGTGGCCAAATCTCTTTGTGGGCATTAATGTGCTCTGTAGTTTGCAAGACTATGAAATATCTGACAACACTACAAAGCAACTTCTTGAGTAATGCATAACTAGTGCATCAGTCATGATGATTTAATGCTTGAAGTGATGCATTATGTATGTATCATGTATCACACATCATGCATTCCTGTTGCTCTCTATTAAGAGATGATCAAGTCACTGTGAGTTTATGTTATTAGTTCAAGCTTAATAGATCATCAAGTCATGATTGTTAATTCGCAGTTACTTCAAACATTAATTTATATGCCATCAAATGAAAAAGACATGACATGTTCAAGTATATATCAACAGTTCACACTGTAATGTAGTGAGACAGAAAAACTGGGTAGTGTTGTGTTGGAAATCTGATTGAGACTTAAATAAGCTTAACATTTGTACAGTCACTATTCTGCTTTCAGAGAGTAACTGTGAGTTAACACTCACTAATTGATGATCCATAAGTGTTAATTAATTACATAAACTCATATTGACTTGATCATGTGTCAGTGGTGAGCGATGGGGATTCATGACACGTGCTGCAGTAATTCATGCATTAAATCATCAAGGAATCCTTATCTTGAATCATTTTATGAAGTTTTTTTTGCATAGTCGACATTTTGGCTTTGTATCCTGCAGGAGAAAAAGTCCAGAAAACATTAAGATTCATCCTGTGGAGACCAGAGACCCCTATAATAACTAGGACAGTGTTTCAGGACAGACACTTTGATGTTGAGTTTTCAAAGGTAATCATGGTTACTTGCTTTGATCACTGCAAACCAACTTTCATTCAGCTTAATTGTAGCGAGGTGTTGGTGTATCTCAGAGCCTCACTACAAAAAACAAAATTATCTCATAGTTAATAGTCTTTCTACAGGAAAGAGGGATTTTTTTCCTTCAAATTCAGGCCCGCCTACAAGAATGGCTGGGCCCCTGAGCTGGGGTCACTAGCATTCCTTTCTCACAGGTGGTGGTGGGCCTGATGGCTCCCTCACTGATACTAAGTGCCACTGGGCAGCAGTAGCTAAGTCCATAGGAACTTGGGTCACCAGTTCAAGTCAAGCCCAAACATGGAGTGTGGACTGGTAGCTGGAGAGGTGCTATTTCACCTCTTGAGTCCCCACTCTGATATCTCCATTTAATTCATGTATAGGTCCTGTTTGTGCACATGTGTGTATTTCGGGCCTGTGTGTATATGACAACACAGTGAAAATAATCAATATTCCCTTTGGGCATTAATAAAGTATATCTTCTTTTTCTTCTTAGCTCCCTCATGGCTAGTAATGTTAGCTGTAGCGTTAGCCTCCTGGCTATCGTTCACATCTTCACGCTAGCTGTAAGTAACTTTCTGAGTTGACTAGGTTAGTCGTTAAGTTATAATTTGGGTTTTAAGCCCTTTCCAGCTCCCTCTTTTCCTTTGCCTTTCTTTTCTGGTTTCCTGATTTATGTACAGGTCCCAACATAGTAAGGAAATTCACTCACACATTAATAGTAGCTAATTGTTTAGATCAGTAAACTTCTCAACGTATGTAGACGACTAGCTGCTGTTTTTTTGTAACAACTGCATATGCAAGAGGAAGAAGAAAAAGAGTCAAACCATTTTTAGATGAGGTGGTTTTCATTATAAAGCAGGCCACATTTTACTGAAGCAACAATAAATATTGTACAATGTTTATTTTGGTTGTTTTAAGCAATGATGAATATTTTGGTTCACAATAAAATTTGGTTATTAATGCTTATATTTAGGATGAACATGACTATCATTTCCCTTATTGTTCTTGCCTTATGGGCAGCCCTGCCTGATTTGAGTAAATAAATTCCTCTCAAAATTCTTTAATGGCAAATGCTGTTTGACACTGAAACACTTCTATGATGTAATCCTAAGCAATGCAGAATCTGCATCAAATAATTGATTTTCTTTGCCGAGACTTCCACTTAAGGTGTTTATGCATGCCGTTTTGAAACTGTTCCTTGGTGGCAGTGTATTATACTGCACTGTACTGGGAGATGCTTCTTATATTTTTTCCTTTTAATTCACAAATGTGGAAGCACGGAAATATCAGAAACATCCTTCAATACAACACACGACAAAAGAGCAACCCAACACAACCTGGAGCCTCCAAATTACCATACAGTTGACTCAGCAGCTCTCTGCTGAATCAATACAGTGTCAAGAGTTTTAAAAAGGTGGTATTTATTACAGGAGTACTGTGTTGCACTGAATGATAATGTAGAGTGGTTTCTCTTTTTCTGCCTCACAATCAGTCCCGACTATTTTCATTTAGATCTTTGGATTGAATGTGACTCAGTGTCTTTATTTGTTAAAATTGGTTCAAGGAATGTGAAAAGGCACTAGAAGATACAGGAGGATTTCTATAATGTGGTCTACGCCTGATATACAGGGAGTCAGTACAGTATGTTGAGCATGGAACACTGCATGCTGTCTGTGTGGTTCAAATCAAACTGTGAATGAGTTGACAGTCTATTTATTACCTGGGGGGATGGTGGCCTTTGTGGTTGTAGCCACACTGATAACACGTGCTGTCCTGCAGCGTGGCTCCATGGCCATGTCCATCATCTTCTTCACTGAAAGGCATCTGCCAAGATAAAGGCCTTCCTTCTTTAAATCAATTTAAAATCAATGCTCTCCTTTGTGACTAAGCTTATGCGTCTCCCACAGGCCGGCAACAAAAGAAGCTCGCTGCTGAGGCACAGAACGATTCCTAACAGCCTGAATTTGTTTGTGTTTCCCTTGAGGAAGCACAACGTTTAGTGGAATAGAAGAGTCAATCTTCAAAGATTGTTCCATACTTTCAGATCAAATTAAGACATATATTTACCATCAAATCACTGACATGTACCAAAACTGTGTCTACATATGTATGCATACATACTATATTAGCTTTGTTATTGTCATTATTACTTAACAATACAAGCCACAAACTATTTGTCTTTATAGTGTAGGGGACTTAATGGTCACACATTTGAGCTCCTGTTGATCTGCTCATTTGAGGACCTGGACCTGTGGGCAAACAAGACAGACTCAGATAATAAACATAACACTAGCAGCCCCTAGTGGCCGTGCAGCTCCCTACATCAAACCTTAAAATAGTGGATACCTACAACTAGATTTCGGTTCTTAAGGATCTGCTTGGTTGAAGAACATATTTTCAGTGGGGGGGTCAGATGTAGTACATTTTCTGTAATTACATCTAAAACACTGAAATAATATCATAGCAGAATAAACAATCTGACTCATATGTTCTGCGCTATTAAAATGTTTGCTCTTGTAACTGTAACAAAGTTGTTTTTGTGTACTCGTACTTCATCACTTCTTTTACTTTTTAGTAAGTTTATACTTAAAGGGAAAGACCACTTTAATAAAGAATTCCAATATGTTATTTTTATGTCCGAGGAAAGTTCAATCAGTACTTGTGAACATGAGCTGCTCACTCTTAGAGCCGGAAACCAGAGAAGTCTCAACCTTGTGATGTCATAGGGTATAAAGTCTAGCACTGCTCCATAGACAATGAATGGGAGCCTGATTTTGTGGACCCACATCATGTTTGTTTTCTTTTTTTATACCCAAATGAGCTCTATTCTACTGTAGTGCTCTCAGTTGCAAAAAAGAGAAAATGTGCCCATGTACTCAGAACATTCCACTGGGTGCTCTCACTGTCATCTATAATATCTCTTCACAGAAAAACTCCTGCAAACTGTCTAACTTGCAAAAATACTGATTTTAATGCAATATTTCGGGAATTAAACCTTCATCAGGTAAACAATTTTTGACAAAGAGAGGCCCTGCTAAGTAGGAGTGGCTGTGAGTTTGCAATCAGTCACATTACCCACGTGCAGTTGGAGGGCATAAAAACCAAATAATTTATGTGATAATCTACAATATTATACATAAAGATAGAGAACTACAAAAAACACACTGTATAGTGACATTCATAAACATAGCCCAAAGTGTTTCCATTAAATTGCACTCTCAAATCTTGCACGTAGCATTAGTAAATGTTTTTTCTATATGCTTTGTACCTTCACTGATTGAGTCACCCCCATCTTGGGCTAACGAGGATCCAACCTCTTCTGGAGTTAAAAAGAAACACACACATAAGGAATATTTCCTTTTTTATTTTTTATCCAATCACATAGAAAAAACACTAACACATCTTATGAATAAGTATTTTTTCACTCAAGGATGTCACTAAAGAGTTTCCGCTTCTTGGACTCTCCGGTCTGTATTTCCTGCCAGTGGGCTCTTCTGTGGACGAAGTGGGAGAGGGCAAATTTGGCCCATACATGGCGAGCAAACTGATCTGACCTCAGCTGGTTTTCACTTGGCACTGGAAGGCAAGGGGAAATGAGAAAGGAAATCAAAACCTAAATTATCTATATTAATAAAAATATATCCAGCCAGTCAGGATTTATGTAATGATTTATATTACCTAGTTCCTGTGCGATGTTCTGCCTGTGACTGACTGACGCACTGTTCCATATGGCCTCCAGCACCCGACTACCCAACCTGGAACAGGCCATCTGAACATACTGGCCCTGAGAGGACAAATAAAAACAGAGACAGAGTGATGACCTCTGTTGATAATGTTCCAATGCAAACAGAAAAGTCAACAGAAATGTCATAAAAACTTGAAACTATCTCTATATTTATATAGTTTTGGCATAGTTTCTGGTTGATAAAGGTTCAGTCTAGTCTAGTCTTGACAATAATAAAAATGTATGCTGATGTATGTAAATGGAAAAATGTGTGTTTAGATGAGGAGGTTTTCTAGTGAAATGTGATTTTAATACTTTTTTATGTGCAATACTGCAATGTTTCCTTTCAACTATTATTTATATATATATGTGTGTGTGTATTTGAGATATTTTTGATATATTTGATGCATTGTTGTCTCTCTGCTTCCTCTGGGATTTTTGGGTGTGTGCACTGTGTGCTTCCTCTTGTGTTAATTGTACTGAGATGTTAATCACCCTGGGCCACATGGATGGTTAACCACATCTGCTGTCCACAGAAACAAATCTGTGGTGTGAAGTGGTGATTTCCAGTTGCCTCGCACCTAAATGTGATGAACGTATAACCATCCTCCTTCTAACACAACTGTATTAATGTCGTTAACAAACTTTATGACAACAAATGCTTATCAACTGGGTTTTTTGTATATCAATAGTTTGCTATTCTGATGTATCACTGGGTGACACACCTATTTATATAATTCAGTCAGGACCACTTTAGACGGAGGAAACTTTATTTCCATTTGCAGTATTATATTTGGCGGTATGGCTCTGTTCTGGGGCCTCTCTGCTTTTCTTAGGCCTACACAGAGAGCCTCTTCAACGCACCTATGTGGAAAGCTAAAGTCTAAGGTGGAGACAGCAAGCCTCTCTGCCCTTCCACACATTCACGTGAAAAGCATCATGGCTTAGAATGCAAATCTCCCTGCCCTTCCATGCGCCTATGTGGAAAGCCTAAGGCAGGGAGAGCAGCAGCAAAGACCCCCCCCACCCGGGAACAGAACAGAGCAGCATCAATGACAAACAGAAATGACATTGATAAGTCAGACACAGCATGAAAAGGAGGAGCTGGGGTGGAGGTGGGTTGCAAAGTGGCTTGCAGAGGAAGCAGCAACAGTAGGGAGGCCAGAGCAGTTTAAATAGGCCGTTCTGAATGAGATTCGCTAATGGGTTACATAGAAAGGAATCATGTGATCTATCAGCTGACTCCCTTCCATCAATCAGCTGCTCCATCAGTTGATTGGGCTGTTTGAAATCAGCTGATGTAGCTGGGATGTGAGCTGAGCTTGACATTGTGTCCTGCCTGAACTAATGCTATGCTCAAGTTTCTTACTTGCCAAAAAAAAGAAAGCAACATGATCGCTACATGAGCTTTGTAATGGGTAAGACATATGAAACAATATGATGACAATAAAAGGTATGTAAAAAAAAAGAAATGTAGATGTGGTTTTTGTTGACTAGACAGGACTAAAATGTTTGTGGTGGCCAATCGGACATTCATAATGCATAATATTTACCCCCAAATGTATGTCTAGCCTGTTGTCAAAATATAAGCAATGTCATTGGTTGAATTAGTTGAGCAATGTGTGCAGATTCCCAAAATCCCAGCCAGACGGGATGATATCCCCAGCCAACAGCGAGTTAATGAAAGCATGATGGCTTCAACACAAAAAGGGTTTAATTAAAGGTTAACTAAAATGACTTTTTTTTTGATCGACTAAAACTGGACTAAAACTCTGAGGGACAAAAATGAAAAATGTGACTAAACCTAAAAACATTTTTGTCTTAAGATTAAGACTAAATATAAAACAGCTGCCAAAATAAACACTGTAATACAGTTACAGATGCCAAATATGTTCCAGTGAATGGTGGGTAGTAATAGGATGAAATAAAGTAGCAGTAATCTCATAGGTAGTACTCAAAAGGTCCTGGGTTCAGTCTAAACAGCAGATGTGTGTTGGCGTCAGAACGTCACTCTGGATAAGGTTGTAAAGGAGTCAGAAGCAACCACAAGGACGTCTTGGAAGTAAAGGCCTGTTGTATTCGGATACAGTGCTAAAACAGTGGCTACTGTTAGCCGTGTGCCACCACGATTACAATAGTGTCACTACTACTTTTCCACCGTTGCAAAAGATGTACGATTATTTTACTTTACATAAGAGCTAGTCAATGTTCTACCAATGTCTGTAACTTAATGTAATGTCTCATTCAGCGTTTCTTTTATCAGTCTTACTGAAAAATTCTGAATCTTCCTAGGGTTTTCTTTTTATATTTCTAGACAAATTGGCAACCTGGAAGTTCCAGCTGCACTTTGGCTTTCTATTAGAACTGCAACAATTAGTTGATTAATACATATGTCAATAGAAACCAAGTATTTTGAAAATCAATTAATAGCTTCAGTAATTTTCCAGCAAAAGTATCAAATATTTGCTGAGTCTAGCTTCTTAAATGTGAGAATGTGCTGCTTTTCTTTGTCATTTATTATAGAAAATCAAGAGTCTTTGGGTTTCGGACTGTTGGTTGGACAAAAGAAGAAAAGTGTAGACGTCACTTTTGGGTCTGGGAAATCGTGATAACTAAATGCTTCATCGATAACTCCTGAAAATAATCGGCAGATTAATCAATAATGAAAAATCATTAGTTGCAGCCCCGCTCACTTTTAGCTTAAATTTTGATCTTCTCCCGAGGGAAGTGTCTACATAGAGACTGGAGGCATATTCAAAACAGTTATGAGAAGCAGCAGCATTTGCAATAGCGCTGCAATCTGTCTCTTGACACTGAACAGCAGCAGTTACTGTGAAATTCAATCCTTTAAAGAGAAGCAACAGTATTACCTTTCACATCTAAATGGATATGGCTGCTGATATTCTATACTTTTGTTACTGCAACGAATCCTATGAAAAGACCAAAATTAAGACTAAGCTATATCCGATAAAATGTCAGCTCAATGTCAGTAGAAGTGTTCCTGTTTGTAAAACTGCAAACAGGAACTGCTAAAAGTAAAAAATTCTCCTGCTGTGACAGCTTCCTATTCTATAATATTCTTATAATGCCTGTGTAGTCGTACCTCCAGTCTCTTGAGGATTTTTCCTCTCCCCTTGTCGCTGGATGTGGTGATGAGTGCCTGGAGGACGTGGCTGCCTGAGGGGTCACAGGCCAGTGTCAGGAGGTCAGCGGGGGTCAGAGTGCGCAGGCTGCTGAGGAGGAGGGAGCGCTCCTTGAACTTGGCCAGCGCCTGTACCAGCCGGGAGCCGTGGTAACAGATGGAGGACAGTGGGACCTAGAAATGATGAAGCATGCCAGCACGGCACCTCACTGAACATTAATTCAACATCAATATGCTGCAGGGTGCATTCATTTTTCAAAGGGATGTTGTCTGTGATCCAGCTTTGCGCTAATTAAACCGAAATGTCAAAACTACAATTAAAATCCATCCCCAAATGATTTGATTAGACTGCTGTGTTGTTTACCTCTGTCTGTATGTTGCCCTCTGCTGTGTCAGAGTGGTAATACACCTCATAAGTGGTCAGAGACATGAAGAGAGGCAGGCAGCTGACGTGTCGCGAGCCGGGCTCAGCGCAGTGGAACGCCTGGGAGGCAACACATCAACAAGGATTTCATTCCCCACAAATCAAACATTAAGTAGTTTTATTGTGTTGTTATGCACTTCGGATTTCAGTCATAAAAGAGGGAGAAATAAATAAAAACTAGGGTATTGTTACATTGATTTAAGACCCAGGTGGACCATTACATCTCAATTACAAACACCCCTTGACGCTTACACGGAGGAGGCACTGCACCAACTCGTCCTGTTTCTCCTCACTTTCTGCACAGCTCTCGGCCAGTTGGACAATCACACCCATGTGACCTGCAGCTAAGATGGCCTCCACACCCTGGATCAACTCGTCAAACAACTTCATGAACTATGCAAACAGAAAGAGAAAATGGTGTGATTATTACAATTAAAAAATCCTCACTTTTATCCTGCACCGTGTGACATGCAGACGTTATGACCAACCAGTTTGAATTTAGCCGAGGCGGCGGTTAGCCTCTGTATGGGGAAGTTGGCGATAGAATGGAGGGCCAAGTCAACCAGATGACCCTTGAGGTGGTTCTTATAGAGATCTCGGAGAAGGGCCTTGTGGGAAAGCTGTATGATCGTCTCAATGAGGTGACTGGAGGCCTGGTCCTTAAGAAACACCAGGAGGGGACTGAATGGAGCACAAAAACAAAAGAAGCAGTTAGATAACATGCTATCGACTTATCGACTCATTCCTAGTCAAAAGGAAAATGGCACAGGGGTCGTCTCGGACCTCACTCCTGGAGCTGCGTTGCGACTTGTCAGGTACTCCATGATGCGTTTGAGGAGCTGTTTGCAGAGTTTCGGCCGTTTTCTGTGACACACAGTCAACATGGTCTGGAACACTGCACTGGCAACAGCATCTGTCACACTTACTAGGAAGGAAAACACACAATGGGAGACAAGTCATACTTACTTTCAGTGAATCTCACCAAAACACACTGTGTGTGTCCTTGTGGTCTAATAAACATATCAAATGCATCGAGCGAGACCAAATCCACCAGTCCGAAATTAGCTTATTACAGATATATCAATGTGGGTGTATATGTTGGCAGATAAGTACGAGAACTTGCAGAAGAGAAATCTAAAACTAGGTTTTTAAAGCTATTTAGAAGCAGTGTCCCCACTGCAACAAACTTGATTTTTACACAGTGAAAAGTCTCACTCGATAAAAAAAATCTAAGGGATCTGAACCAAGATTGTTTTTGTAAAGTGTTTACGTCCAAATTACTACTGGTAGATAGGTGTATCATTATCAGAAATCCTAAAATCTCATAAAATGTTCTCTACCTCTCAATCCATTATTAGTCTGGCTTTATTTCCTTCCTAATAAAACATTTGCAAAGTCACATTTTTGTAATGTTTGCCCGCTGCTAGATGGTAACCCTTTGCAAAAACTCTTGCGAGCCATTTCAAAATATTCTTCTCTCGATGTTTTATGGTGTGACAATACTGCTGTTGAAGTCTGAATAGGTTTAAGAGCAAAAAGCACTGGGTGAGGGTTGGTGAAAGATAATGGATCCTCTTCATCACTGCATTTGGAGGCACTCTGCTACATGTCTTTGTGTGTTATTGTCAAGTGGCAACCACCAGGGCTGAAAAATGAAAGCAATGTGAGAGTGCCAAAAACTGTAGTTGCTGAAATGGCCACTTGAGGCTGGCTCCAAAAGCGAGCCATAGACCCCATGTTAAAACTTCACAGCAGAAATAAACATGTTTACAGCCTGGTGCAAAAACAGTTTGGTCTTTAAAGCTAATTTCAACAACTGTACAGGGGCTGAATTTTTATAAACTTAGCCGCCAAATGTTATTAAGGCCTAAAGTAATAATTAATTATGGGCATGACAGCTTTGAGTGACAGCTGGTTCCCCCACCGACAAGTTGCTGCCAAGGTGACAAAGTTAGTTAGGTAATGTAACCAAGAGGTGACCCCAGATTAAAAGGCATTACTGTAGCTGTCACTATTTAAGTGTGTTGTCAGTTTATGAAAGTTAGTTGTAACTGTTTGGTTGCCTAAAAAAGTCATTTGGTTGTGCTAAAAGATCCTCTAAGGCAGGGGTCATCAAGTAGATTTCTATGAGAGCCAGAATATTTCTAAGCAGACACTGTGGGGCCCGACTGTCAAATTAATTTGCAATTTAATTAATAATTGTTGAATATCATAAAATTATTTTAAAAATAAAAAATACATAAAATAAAATTTTAAATAAGACATTGTGCAAAATAACCCAAAATGTTAAATAAGAGACTCTAGGAATAAAATAAAATAAAAGGTTAAACATCGGCTTTAAGTTTGTCTCCATTCTTGAAGATATGGCCCAAGCAACATCCCATTTATTAAAGACTGGAATTTGTTTCAGCTTCACTTATCCAATCTGCACCGCCTAACTAACAAAATATGGGTTATTAACCACCCAAACCTGGCCTGACATGCAAACCACAAACTTTATGCATTAAAGTAAAGGACTGAGGACAGAGACACAAACTGAGTGCCACTGCCTGTGTGTGCATTATGTGTGTGTGAGAGAAAGAGAGGGAAAGGAAGGAAGGTGAACTACAGCACGCAATGTTCCTGTAACTTATTGATAACTTGCTCAGGATGCTGCTTTGTGACTTTGACATTTTATATTTTGATATTTTTCTTGTAAGCATACCTAACCTGCCACATCACCACTGCTAATAATAAGCTGACAAATGTACCTTTAGTACCTGTGGGTCAAACGCACATTTTTAGGGATTGTAAATCATTCTTAGTAAAATTATTTCCATCTCAAATGTTTTGGGTGTTGCTTCAGTATAGGAAGAAAAATACTAGATATCCTAAATATTGTAATGCACTTTTTTTCCCCTCAGGAAGGAGTCGGATGTTCAGTTTTTCCGCTAAGTACACTTTGTTTCAATAGTTTTAAGCCCCTGTTAAAAATCTGAATTAGCATTGGCATTATCACAGTTAACCATAGACTGTAAATACACTGTGCTAACCAAGCTAGCAGCTTGTTAGCTCCACCCTTTCGTCCACATGTGGTCACTTACAGAGTCACCATTTCTGGCTGCAAAAATCCAAGATGGCTATGGCCAAAATGCAAAACTCGGGCTTCAAAACCGATGATGTCAGAGTGGCTACGTCCATTATTTTATACCATCTATGGTTGTAGATTTGTGGAACAGTGTGAAATCTGCGGCAGGAATGTCGTGCATGTGCATCCTTGTGCACATAAATGATACAGCCAACGTTAAAAAACAAAAAAAAACTGCTCAATAGTGCTACATGTGGTCAAAAACATCACTGGTTTCCTTTAATCCAAAATCTGGAACATAGCACCAATTACTCATTCAAGTCATGTCTTTTAAAGGCTGCAACAGGACCAAAACTTGTTTCAAAACTGATTAAATACACATGCTGACTTTTGGGCATGAATGGATATTGAATTTGTTTCTGATAATTACAGAGTACAGGCAGAAAACACCTTCACCAAAGTAACTGTACACTATAGCCCTTATCTACTCCCACACTCACAGTGTATTTAGAGTCTAATTTTAACAGAATTGGCTTTATGATGCTTGTAAAGCTTATAATCAATAGTTCCAGCTGTGCCAGCCTCCATCACCTTCAAGGCAGACTGAAAGGGCTGCCTATGTGGTCTCTCTCTCTCTCCAGTTATCCAGACACTTTTTATTCTGTTTGGTGTATTAAAAATGTGAACTTGTTTTGTCCCTGTGAAGCAGAGTTCTCTTTAAAGCCACTTAGGTTTCTCCACAGCATGTGCACTTGCCCTGAAGTTATTTACTGACCATTTCATTTTGTTTTGATAGTAAAAACTGCAAGGTTGGATTTATCATTTAAATTCTAAACACAATCTAGACAGCACAAAAAAGCAGCCCTTGAGCACTTCCCCTTTGACTCTCCTATGAGTCCTCACTTGCATTTAAAAGGCTTAAATGTTTTTCCGATTCCAACAAAAAATGCCAGAGCAGTCAGCAGATAGGAGAGGAGGGAGGCAGCACTGCTGACAGTGTTTGTTGACTTGGGCATGTCTGCCACATTATTTGAAATACTGGTACTCCCTTTCAAAAGATCATGGGGCGACCTTACTTCATCCACTATTAAAGATGTTTAATGCACACGTTCTTCTTTTCTCTTTGCTTTTCAAGTAATAATTACTGAAATGAATACAGAAAAAATAGAAACTAAGAAAGGCATGTTCCCTCTCGGATAAAGTTGACCTATTATGGTCAAGTTCTCAGGCTACCATGAGGATATATGTGCTTGGGTTTGATTAAATGTGACTCACGATTAACGTTGTCCATCAAGGTCTCTGTGAGGCTTTTGAGCTCGTACCAAAATGATGTTGGAATCTCAAAGTCTGTCAGCTGAGGGGCAACGTTGCGTTCTTTTGCACCTGGAAGAAAACAAGAGTAACAAAAGCCAACGTGAACACAAGCTTGAAGCAACAAGCCTCTGAGTGTCCCAACAGAACTAGCAGAGACAAAGCACACAGACCTAAAGCTGTATTTTCTTCCTTTCTTTCTTGTTGGGAAAACATGGAGACTGACGTAACTACCACAACAAATAGATTAAACCACTTATTTTCTAAGATGAACAGCCTCTCAGACGTCTCTCTTTCTCTCTGTCTGGTCAGGGTTGGATACAGTCACTGTTGCCAGACACTGAGCAATGCAGGGTCACAGACTTTCAACAACAACAACTTTATTAGACCAGGGGATTTCAAACTTTGTGAGGCGCACCTCAGAATTGGGCCACAGGAGAGAGAGAGAGAGACATGAGGCGAAAACACTGCGTGATCTAATACTGGCTGAACGCAACTTACTGCTTATTGTAGCTTGGTCGCTGATTCGGCCTGCTTACTAACAGAGTCATCTCAAATACATTTCCATAAATTCACTTAGAAGTCACAGAAAACAGATGCTCCTTTTAATTCCAGGGGCCAGATGCATAAAACTCTGCGTATATTCAAGACTAAAACTGTGTCAACAAAGGCAGAAATGTGCATTTGCAATGTTACTGTCAGATTTATAAAGCTGTGCATACGCCTGACTCTGTTCTGTAAATCTCGATCATTCTGGTGCTGGGCACACACACGTGCAGGAGCATCATTTCCACTCTCACAGTTTTCCATAAATGGATGTAGAAACACCCGTAAACATACATTTGCACATCAATACTTGAGCCCCTCCACCACTCAGTAGACAATTAAAAAATACAGTGCAATTTCACTGACTATGGCGAGGTTCTCCAAAGGTGCCGCAACAGTTGATATTACAAAACATCATCTGAGTGCTCAAGGTGGAAATGACTTCACAAAGTGCTTCACAGGACAAAATGTAAAAAATCAGTAATGAGGAGATGAATTTAAATAAAAATAATCAGAAAATTCATCACTCGTAATTCAAAATTAACTATAAATGTGCCTTTGATTGACATTTTACAGAGCACTGTGTAGCCTTCAAAATGAATAACCCAATCAGTGAAACTGGCAGACAACCTGGAAACACTGACTCCTTGTCATTTCCCTTGCAGCTATCCCTGCTGAAACTGTTTGTATGCCTGGTCTGAAGGATGGGCAAGGTACGCATATTCTCACCACAATGTCTTAAGATAAGATAAGATAAGATATCCTTTATTAGTCCCACAGCGGGGAAATTTCTTCCTTTATAAATACCAGCTAATGTATGAGAAAAGGTGAACTCGTGTTTTTTTCTGCATATACACTGTCTTTATATCAGGCCAAAAAACTTTCCCGAGAATCATCATGTTTTTACCTTTGCTTCAGTATCACAGCAATCCACTTATAACAGTCTGTACATCCACGTATACATTAAAAACAAGAAAAGCTATTTTGGCATACTTTTAATGCTGCCATTAAAAGTATGCTGACAAATGTAATGAAACAAAAAAAAAGTCGTTGACTCCATGGCTCCATTAAAACTTTCTGTTTACATCCCAAAAAGCCCCCAAATATTAGCTCTAAAACTTAATCCATGATTGCCTTCCAAAGAGAAGTAAGACAGAGAATATTAATAGGAGTGACAGTGGCAAAATCAGGGGTTGGGTGTGGAGGTACTAAATTTTGTCGGAGTAGGGGTCCACAGTGTCAGGTGTTAGGTCACGCAGTGTGTGTGTGTGCGTACCTGGACGGGACTCAGTGCGGGGTGGTCCAAGACAGCCTGCCAGCACATGCAAAAGTGTGCGGACCACGTGTGAGCCATGGACATGTTTGATGAACTCTGCGCTGTTGTCTCTCACCACCTGACTTAAAGACAACACCTGGGCCTCCAACAATCCACAACTCTCCTCCTCTTCTTCTTCCGCGTTATTAGGCAACTCCTTCTGTGATGACTCTAAAATGAATGGATCCAAAAGAGACACACAAAGCTACAGTTGTTATTTACTATGGAGCACTTGACACAGTGAGGAGCAGTCTACCTCTGAGAAACTGACACTTATAATCTTACCAATACACCTGGATATCTGTCTGACAGCACTCTCCACTACATGGCCCCCGCACCGGTCACAAGAAACCGCCTTAAACTCTGATCCTGATTCTCCCCCCAGTTCAGTCAACACCTCTGCCACCTGGTCAGAACTGCACAGTGACAGCAGCCGCTGTAAAGTGATGCTTCCTGTCCGGTCCATTGCTACCACCGCCTGCTTTCCCTTTAACTTCTGTGAGGACATTTTCCACAAACATCTCTACAAAAGACACATAAAGTGGCATAACAAGAGTTAACAGAGATCATAGACAGGCAGTGTTTGATAATGAATGACTAATATTAAATAATCCTCCTCACCTCTCTCCTCATTGTCTTCAAAGCCTTCACTGAGTCTTTCCCCAACTCGGCGGAAATAGCCCACGCTCAGTGCGTCCAGGCGCTTCCTGCCACCATCTGCCTGACCCCCTTCTCCCTCTTTACCTCCCCTCCTCTTCTTCTCTCCTCCTTCGCCATCTCCACCAGGGTGTCTCCTCTTCTTAACTCCCCCTTTCTGTGGCTTCCTTTCCTCTGTTTTTGCCAACATAGCTTGAAACGTATAACATGCAGGTTACAAAGCAGACTGGCTTGGTCTTGTTGGAGAGGATGCTTGATCTTCTGGCTGACATAGGAACAGATGAGGAGAAAACATTAACTGACCATTAGGTTTTGATGGTCATGTCCACATTCTCTAGATATACCAAACAGCACATCTTTATCTACAGTTACGATGTACATTAATGTTACTAAAATATTGGGTTTTGATGCAAATACCAGTTATGCAATATTATTACTGATATGATGCTGCAACTACACTGAGTTTTGTTCACCTACAAAAATACTTTTACATTTGTCATTGATACAGGTCAGTCTGTATCTAATAATAAAACCCCCATAAAACAAACATCACTTAACTTATCAGAAATTAAACATAAGCCCACATTAATTAGATCTTTCAGTGCAATGTAGTCAGAATAATGAAGAGGAAACACTTCTTCTGTACTCAACACAATTCAGTTTAGGACTAACAAATAGGATTTACTGTATCACTTGGTTACCTTTGGACGGTACTAGTGCCTTAGTACCCAAGTACTATTGTGTTTTACATCTACAAATCTTACCTAAAAGTGTAACTGAGATCAATGTTAAGGGGGGGGGGCAAACTTGGAAAATATATGTAAACAAGGGATTTGGGTAACACCAATCTATGCCGAATTTACCTCTGACAACTAATGATTCGGTCACTGTTATAATTCATGTTTAACGAGGTCAGTCTGGTGCCGATAAAAGGTGAGTCGTCATATTGACATATTCTTGGAAAAGGAGTTTGGCTGACAGACCCTCGCTGCATAAGCAAGACTGTAGCAGAGCAGACGTCCATGCTAACTCCCTACCCGAGAGCTGTGACATAAACCGGCTCGATAGTTTTCGAAACAGTCGGACATTTTAAGCAAATTGTTGAAAAACATTTAATAAGACATTCGGCGTAACTGGTGCGAAATATGAAACTACAGAGGCACAATTCATGGAAGGTAACAAAATGTAGTATAACTCACGTGTAAGATGTGTAAACCTGACGGACGCAGTGTGTTGTGGACGCGTAGTGATGACGTAGTGTTGGGCGGCGCTTCGGACTTATTTTTATTTATTTATTTTTACCATTAAGCAATAACAACAACAAAAAAAAGATAAGCACGTTCTGGACTTTTCTTTTTCAAAATTATCACTTTTTAAAATGTTTTTTTTAATTTTATTTTTACTTAATCACGGTTATTTATTTATTGATTAATTTATATACTTATTTCCCATGTCACTTTTGGGGCCACATACGGTGTACTTGCTGCTCTGTAATTGGTTTTATGTCTAGCAGGGACAACAGATGTAAATTAGCCGCTTGCTAACTTTGGTGCAATTACTTTCAATCATGTGGTGTGTCCCTGCAAAAATAAACAACCTACTTTTTTACAGCTTACAAAACAGTGGCCTTTGAAATTAGTGTACCAGACCTGAAAAAATGTTTATAACCACCTCAACTACAAGTTTCTCTGAGAAATTATGATTTGTTAAACATGCTGCATCACAAAAAGTGGTGCTTTTTAAAAGCCACTTCGTACAGTCAGTGCAGCTGTAGCGTTAATTTTATTTGACCTATCCAGACCACTTTAGTAGCTGTGTTGCTTTCCTTGTGACCTCGGCATACAGTGTCCCCATATTCCCAGTTAGAAATACCTGATACCTTATGGGCCGTTAACGAAATACACTTAACCTGACTATTGCTATTAGTACATTATCACCTATTTACAATATTGCTTTCAGCCAGTCAATAAACAGGAGTGGGCAGACCCATTCCCAAAGTTTTGATGCAATACAAAGCCTAGTTTTGAGTACTGAAAGCCTATATGGTCAATAGGGTTGATATAAAATTTAATTCAGCATATGTTATCCTGAGCACATTACCACTCTTCATAGTGCTGCAGTATTTGCATTTCTGCTGCTGCTGTGTGCATGTGCACAGTGATGACCTCTTTGGTTCAGAGAACTGACATAATGAATACTTGTTATGTATCACTGCAAACAGTCTTGTGTTTAAACATGCATGTGATAAAGTAATTAACAGATAATAGGAGAAAGAAATGCTTCACGTTTGGCAAAATATTTGATGTAAACGTGGCAAAACCGACTCACTGCTTGTATGCAGAATGTTAATTGTAATGTCAGAAAGAGCAGTGAGCTTTCTTTGTAACCACCAGAGGGCAGCATGGTCACTCTGCTAGAGGAATTTAGTGACAATGTTCACCCAAAACCTCACCTGAGGTGGTAACGATCAGAGGTGTGGACCAGACCGCAGGGCATGTGACTCATTAAAAAAGACCTGCAACCAGACTTTAACACCAGTGACTCGTGACTTTATGAGGGCTTTTGACATAAAAGACCTCAGACCTTCCCTATGCACAAAGCAGAAGAACCTTGGTGGGTAACTGCTGTGTATTAAGTATAAAATAGGCAGCCATTTTTCAATTTGTAGGCCCATTTCAATGTCACAGGTTTTTGTGTTGGTACCCTTTCTGTATAAAAACATGTTTCATTGCATGGTTAATATATTCCAGAGGAGTTTGGGAAAATCACAGCACTCTTTCGATGTTAATCTTTCATTTAAAAGTTACAGTTACATGTAGCCCATCTCTTCTTCTTTCTACATGTTGTTGTTTTTTGTCATGTGCAATCTACAGGAGATAGGTCATACCCTCATTTTCACAACCCGATGGTTTTCTTCTTTAAGTCAGTGGAACATATTTGTATGTAATTTTGAAAACAGCCTACATTTTTTTTCATGTACAGTTTTTGACACAAACCAAAGCATAATAAGTATAAGTGAGTAAGTTAAATAAGTATAAATTAAATAAATAAAAACATAAATTTGACTATTTACTATTACTATTACTATTTACTATACTCCTAAATGATGGTATGTGTCTGCTCTGTTGCTTAAGACTTATCTAAAAGACTCAAACTCATGAGTTCAGGACTTTTGATCTATGACTGTCTTTTGGCTTGTGTAATTACAGCACCTCTGTGCCCTCTGTGACAATAATGACAGCATTAGACTTCCTCTATGTAGTGACATTCCCCTGGCTACAGTTTATGTTTGGGTGTGTAGTTAAATGAATCAGAGGTGAGGCAAGCTAGAAGTTGTCATTTCTGATCAGAATGGAAACAAAGGACGTGTAATACTTTCCACAGGTAAACTGCAAGAGCAGAAGAAGGTGGAGTATTTTATATGACGAATATAGTAAATGCTCTCTTTAGAATATCATCTATTGAGGTGTATCCAGGTAAAAGTGATTTATTAGATCTGCACTCATTAGAAAAAAGGAGATGGAGATAAAGGGAAGTAGATGGTTTTTCACCAGTCTTCACCTCATGGATTTCGGGACAGCAATGTCAGTCTGTTGGGTGTTTGCTTCACCACTTTTGTCAGGACTGAAATATGTCAAATAGTATTAAATAGATAAACATTTTATTTGGTAGAGATATTCACGTCCCCCCTTAGAATGACAAGTAATAACTTTGGTAATCCATCTAGCGTCATCATCAGATCCAAATTCTGATTTGTTTAGGGTTTTTTTTTTAATTTTTTATTAAATACATCAAACTAATGACACTCCCATCAAGCTGTAGGAGAGAACAGGTTGGTCATCACACTTTTTACTTTCATTTCAACCCCTCAAAAACTTTATCTGTAATAGATTCCCTGTCAGTGTGTAATGGAAGTCTAAAATGTCAGGTAAGGATGGAGTGACCTTATTCTTCTTAAACTTATCCTGTTAAAGGATATGGACTGTCAAATACATCTTGCGCACTTGTGACGTCCATCTTCATTGGGGGGGTTGGTTGCATGGAGCCTATCCCAGCTGACATTGGGTGAGAGGTGGGGTACACCCGGGACAGGGTGCCAGACTTTAAAAATAAAATTACCATGTTTGATTAAAAATTTTAATTGAAATGCAACCTAAAAAGCTCATGCATCGAGAGAGCATAAGCAGGAAAAATCACTCCTGTAAGTGCATTTTCATCTTTATATAACATAACACAGAACAATCCATCCATCCATCCATTTTCAGCCTTGTATCCGAGGCTGGGTCGCGGGGGCAGCAGGCTGAGCAGACTACATCAGACATCCCTCTCCCCAGCAATGCTTTCCAGCTCCTCTTGGTAGACCCTGAGGCATTCCCAGTCCAGACCAGATATATAATCCCTACAGCATGTTCTGGGTCTGCCCCAGGGTTACACTAGATGGACGTGTCCAGAACACCTCAAATGGGAGGCGCCCAGGAGGCATCCTGATCAGATGCCTCAACCCCCTCAACTACTCCAAGCTCTCTCCGGATGTCCAAGCCCCTTATCCTATCTCTTATTCAGAAACTCATTTCAGCTGCTTGTATGTGTGATTTCATTTTTCCTGTCATTACCCAAACGTCATGAAAATAGGTGAGGGTTGTGACTTAGATGGACCAGTAAATCGAAAGCTTTGCCTTCTGGATGAGCTCTCTCTGCACCACTAATGTCCGATGCAGCACCAGATGCAAAATTTGAACTTTGAAATTCTGAACATGTTTTAACAGCAGCCTATAGGGAGTGAAATTCAATGAACGTGACAACCAACCTCATTCACCACTTTGCTTTTCTAATGTTAGCATGCTAAGACTAACTAAGATGGTGAACATAGTAGCCTCCCAGTTGTATACCTGCATTACATCATCATGTTAGCCTTGTCATTCTGAGCATGTTAGCATGCATTTAGATTGAAGCCACACTACACCAAAATACAGAGCTGCTAACAAGGCTGTAGACTCTTAGAGAGTAGAAAAAAACATTGCTTAAATGGAGCTTTAATTTAACATAAGTGAGAAAGTGAGAAAATCACAATGCTTTGTGCAGACAATTCCACCTATATGGAGACAGCAAAAAGCTTATGTGATTAGAAATATACGGAAAGTAATAACAAATGATTAAATATCGGTCTGCTGTTTGTAAATTATTCAGCACCATTCAGGAAAGAACATGTTTCCTGTCTATAATGCATGCAGAAATAGCCTAGTTTTGCCTTTAATACTCAGAGGACACAGTGAACCTTACATGCTCAGTCAGGATTTGTTTTAATAGCGGGAGCAGGAGCTTTGGAGCAGAGAGGCAGAGCAACAGATAAATCATTTGTTCAACAGCAGAGCTCCTGTTGGCTTTGTCTGTTTGTGTTCATCTCCAGAGCAACTGCGGCGCATGAATCAGCCCCCGCATGGCAAACTGTGAATGAACACTGCAATTGATTAAGAGTCACAGAGACATACGCAGACACATTTCATCACAGCGTTGTAAAACACACACAGCTCTTGATGTCACAGCCTGAACCTTAATATGAATCATAAAATCAGAGCAACAGCAGTCATTTCCAATGGTAAATACTCCACTCCTGCTTATTATAAGAGGGATCAATTCTTTAGAGGCAATAATAAGCTTTTAGAAATTCTTGAAAGTTGTCTTTATCGGTCTCTGGTTTGGCTGCCTGTCAAGATATAATCAATTTTTTTTTGTGGAACAGGGTAAGAGGTTACATTAGTCATGACAATAATGAAAACAATATTGCAAATGCTTTGCCCTCTGATATTTCAAGAGCTGACCTTTTTAACAAACACCCTACATTAGATGATAGATTGCAAATCTGCATTCTAGAGGTGTTGGAGCCTACACTTGTTTGTTTTTGTGCAGAGAGTTAGGCTATGAGAAGATTAAAACCTCTCTCATGTTTGTCTATTAAATATGAAGCTACAGCCGGGGGACCAACCTGAAGACTAGAAGCAGGGGGACACACCTAGCTTTAGAAATCTGCTTGCCAGCACATCTTGCTAATTAACACATTTTGTCTGAATTGTTTAATTCATACAAAAACAGAAGTGTAAAAACACAAGATGTAGTTTTATGGGAGGTTATATGGTGGACTCTTTTTGGGCCCCCCCTTGCTTCCTTATTCCTATTTTTAGCTAAGACTCAGAGTGTCTTACAGACTCTGGACTGCATATTCAGTCAGTTTGTGCTGCAAACTATGTACTAGGTGTGCACTTGAGTCAGACTTGAGTCACAAATTTGATGACTTTAGATTTGACTTGACAAAAGCGAGAAAGACTTGTATCTCAACTTGAACTTCAACACCAATGACTCATAACTTTTCTTGGACTTGAGCGTTTTGACTTGAAAATACCTGTATGCAATTTGTAAGGCCAATGTAAAGCAATTTAGGAAGGGAAAGTTATAGACATTCTGCAATATGAGATGAGTTAAATACAACAAGAAAGAACAAAAACATACAGAATTGAGTCTGTTGTGGTACTAGTTAATAGTCTATGTGTCTGCATCACTTTTGCGAATTAAGTTCAGTCATACTTGTTTTAACAAACCTGTTTTAACAAAATAAAAATTAAAAAGCATCCATGATTTTTGAAAATGTAAAACTCTATTGTTAAAATGGCAGTACATTTGGCAGAGAGCATATTATAACTTGTTTAAGACTTGAAACTCAAAGATTAGGACTTGGGACTCAAGTGCAAAGGCTTAGGACTTATTTGTGACATGCAGAATAATGATTTGGTCCAGCCACCCCAGCAAAAAAAAAATCATCCGGTAAGACCACCACTTTTTGTTTGTACACTTCAGGCTGTAAACATATAACATACAACATGCTGATTTATTAGGCTATATAAGTACTGACAGGCAGATCTTCAGACCAGTCTTTATGTTAAGATAAGCTAATCAGCTGCTGGCTGTGGCTTTTTATTAAGCGTACAAACATGAGAGTGGTATTGATCTTCTCATCTAATTCTCATCAAGAACGTACATGCATTTTGCAAAATGTCAAACTATTCTTTAGCGCCATAGGGACATTCAGTTTGTGCCATTTTCATATTCTTCTTTTATCTCTCTTCTTTATGTAAAACAGATCATTTAGTAGTGTGTGCTGCACCTCTGTATGCTTTTTTGGTCCTCATAAGTTCAGAAAAGGTCAGAGGAACTTGGTTATTATTTAACAGAGACGTGTCAATACAGCGCATACCAAAAATATTCTCCCTGACACTCCCTGACACAGGGCCAATACTGCTGTACTCTATGTTTGCAGTACAGTGGTGCTCATATTTTGTCCACTTATAACGAACAACAGCAGTTGATTCCTTTATTGGGTTTTTTCACTGGTTCTCAGTAAAAATTTATATAACTTTTCTCCCCAATCGTAATTTGTCTCCCAGAGTCAGGAAGTTTCCTTTGGCCCGCTGCTGGCTGTTTGGTTTCCCACGTACAGTGTGAGAGCCCAGACCCAGTCCCATCTGTTATGCTCAGATACTCAGCGAACCCAAGTCACCTTTATGTTTCCTCTCACGCCCACCGCTCTGCAGAAGCCGCAAATGTTGTCTGTGTCGTTTATCACACCGGTGTCAAGCCAGCAAGATGAACAATAAGACCGGTGGTCTGCATTTTTCAAAATACAAATAGTCATGACAAAAATGTAATGTATGGCTCTGAGCTACAGTTCTTATAGAAAATGATTCTAACAAATAATACTGCAGCAAATGTATAAATCAATTCCTTAAACTATTACTTTTCTCTTACAAAGGGGTTTGTTCAAAATGTTATTGCAGACATTTTAACTTGCTATATCAGGAAAAGCACAGGTGTGAGTAATAACATTAACGATGGCTGTGTTCTATTTACGAGCCCCGCTTTCCCATTTTAGTAAGCCACCATGCACGGTATACTGGAACTGGCACACGTGAAAGGAATTTAGCAATCATTAGTGTGATTAATTACACGCGTACTTTTCCTGTTATGACATATCAAAAGGACTGACATGAAAAAAGAGCTATTGTGTCATTATAATACCATTTAAAAACCTGGCACCTCTTAGACAATGACTGATTACATACATTTTACCTGAAGAGTAGTAAGGGTTTGACAAAATTTTAAACTTTTGCTGCCAAAAAACCTTTATACTATACAGTATTCTGCATATATTTAATTTAAGTTTGCCCGTGCCTTTTAATGACTTTCAGTGGTGTCTTTGTTGTTGTTGTTATACTGCAGTGATACTCAACTTGTTTTGCCGGGGGCCACTTTTGCAAAATGACAAGAGGCCAGGGGCCAGTTCATAAACAAACATTAATAAGATTTGTCAGTATATATTATAAATGAACTGCCTGTTTTCAATTTGTCGATGTTTGCTGTCTCTTCGCCAAGAGGCAAATCCAGCACAGGTCAGGTGTACACAGGGGTGTTTCTCTGATTCAAAGACTTTTGGGGCTTAGCCCGAACTCCCGTCAGGGGGTCTGCAGGATCCTCCCGTGACAGTATTTTTTGATAAACAAGCTCTATTTCAATGCTTTTTTTTTTGCACTGTGGTACCTTATTTACATTCAAATTACCAAAAAATCCCAGTGTGAATCAATTTATTTTCACTGTAAATTAGAAAATGGTCAGTGGGTGGCTGGGTGGGCCACCTGGCACCCTACTGCAGGCCAAATCTGGCCCATTGGCCATAAATTGAGTATCACTGCTCTACTGTTTACTCTGTGTTTTCTGTTGCATTTTTAATGCCACCCTGCGTATCTCATCTAAAGGATTCTCCCTAACCCCGACCCAGACTGTTTGACCCCTGCTGTGTGGCAGGAGATAATGTAGTATTTAATCCAACACCACCAGAATGAACAGCAGTTTCTTCTCGGGCTGACAGACTGTGGAATAAACCTCCATCCAATACTTAAAACACAACTTAGCACATGTAGTGCAAATACAGTTAACTCTGATCATGTATTGTTATTTTGTACATATGTGAGGGGGTTTTAGTCACACATGGCATGGCTACATACATGGTAATGTCAGTTGGTACACCACTTTGGTCCTGACTGAAATGTCTCAAAAACTACTGGATGGATTGCCAGGAAATTTGATGATGCTCATGGTGAAAAACAGTCACAATAACATGCAACGCATGTCCAGTGGAGTGCGTGCTGGACCAAAGAAATAGCAGAAAACAAATAAGTACGCACACCAAACAGCTCCCGTTCTGAAGGATTTTAATGCAGTGTAACGTTTGAAGCCTATAGTTCTTCTTCAAAATTCTGATTAACAATAGAAAGTCGCCATTTTAAATAACAATAGTGTATGTACCACTCATGTGACACACCATACCTGTTGCCAATATATTTCTAATAAGATAACAGTAAAAATATATACATTGTACCAAAATATCATACCAGGGCTACCCTTAGATAAGATAAGATAAGATAAGATAAGATAAGATAAGATAAGATAAGATAAGATAAGATAAGATAAGATAAGATAAGATAAGATATTCCTTTATTAGTCCCACTGTAGGGAAATTTCCAGTGTTACAGCAGCAAAATGGATGGCAAAATAATAATAAATACTAAATAATAATAAATAGCAGCAATATAAACAATATATAGAAAGTATGAAAAATTTAAAAGAGGAACACGTGGAGTATAAATACATAAATACAAAAGGAGAAAATACTAGCATATATACATTTCGATCCCACACATGTTAAGTATTTCATAAAGGTCTCTTGTGAAAGAGTCATAACATATACATCCAATAAACACATCTAATATGCTACAGTTGCTGCAAACTGTGGGTCACCAGCAGCACAATGTATTTCAGTATAAGCATACATAGACAAACAGGTCACACACAGAAATTAAGGCACACAAAGAACTTTCCTACTTGGCCAGATGCTCATGGTCCCCAGAGGATGCTTCCTAATGATGTTGTGACTTTTCCTCCAGCACCATTATAAAGTTGACAACTTTGGTTTTGAGTGAAATATATTTACAGCAATTGGAAGTGCTGAGGAATTCCAGAAAGCAAGAGCAAAAGGAGTTTGGCTCAAACTAGTGAGTGCTCTTTTATATCTATCATTCATTTAAAATGTTACATGCACCCTTCCTGTCTGTCTCTCTCCATATCACAATGCTGTTGTTCTTTTTTCCTGTACCATTATATAATAGTACAGTACAATATTTTCACAACCTGTTGCTTAGGTCAGTGGCACATACTTCAGTGTAATTTTAAAGACAGCCTACATTTTGTTTCGTTGCCAGTTTTTGACACCAATTCAAAGACTCTTAATAAGAATAAATCAATTACATAAATAAAAATAATCAAAATGCACAAAAAAACTGTAACTATACCATACTAATAAATAGTGGTATGTGTCTGCTCTGTCTCTACTTACTTCTTAAGACCTATCTAAAATTTGATGAAGAGAATGTACATGTTTAAGACTCAAAATCAAAAGTTCAGGACTTTTGACATATGACTGTCTTTTGGCTTGTGAAATTACAGCACCTCTGCCCCCTCTGTGACAATAATGACAGCATTAGACTTCCTCTATGTAGTGACATTCCCCTGGCTACAGTTTATGTTTGAGTGAGTAGTTAAATGAATCAGAGGTGAGGCAAGCTAGAAGTTGTCATTTCCAATCAGAATGGAAACACAGGACGTGTAATACTTTCCACAGGTAAACTGCAAGAGCAGAAGAAGGTGGAGTTTTTTATATGATGAATGTACACAATGGTTGAAAATTCTCTCTTTACAATGTCCACTAATGAGGTGTATCCAGGTAAAAGTGATTTATTAGATCTGCACTCATTATGAAGAAGGGATGGCAGTGTGTTCATGGGGAGATTATAAGACAATGAGCTCCTGGGCACAGATATGCAAAGGGTCCCTCCACCTCTCCTACATAAGAGAAAGTTACAAAGACTTTGTGGAGGTTTTGCCTCTCATTGTAGCCATTATGCATATTTTTGTGATTTGGTGTCTTTTTTTGGTCTTTTTGCATCTCTTTGTGGTCATTTTGAGTCTCTTCCTGGTAGGTACATGTTAATTTGAGTGAAATTTTGCAAATGAAGGACAGGGTTTTCTGACACGTTGAGCCCCTAGGCCTGTACCTGATAGGCCCATTCAATAATCCATCCATGAATCTTTTGAGTGTTTGGTCTACCACTTCTGTCTACACTTAAACATCTCAAAAATGACTAAATAGATGTACTCATGTACTTTGTTTTATGACTAAATACATAATGGCACTCCAGTCAAGCTATAGCCTACTTCATGTTTAGTCCTAATTTGCCAATGTTATAATCATAAACTAAGATAGTGAACATAGTAACAGCTATACCTGCTGAACATGGGCATGTTAGCGTTGTCATTCTGAGCATGTTAGCATGCTGACGTTGGCATTTAGCTCAAAGCAACTCTGTGCCAAAATGCAGAGCTGCTAATGAGGCTGTAGACTGTTGGCAGCTGAAATGAGGATTGCTCTAAGGGAGCTAATAGAAAATCATAATGCTTTGCACAGACAAGAAAGTCTATATGAAGAGAATAAAAGGCCTGTGGGATTAGAAAATTTTGGAAAGTAATTATAAAACATTAAATTCTGTTTTGCTCTCACACCTACTCTCAGATAATCATAATGATATTCAAAGTCCCTGTAGGATCAGTTCAAATGACTGTGGTGATCTTATGGTATTTAGTCTAGCTCCACCAACTGGTCAACATTTCAGTTTGTCCAACACTAAGGCCTGTGTTTATGAACAAATACCTGCAAAACTATTACTACAGCCTCAGCTGTTTCTTTTGTTCAATTATCAAATGTAGCATGCTCACACAATAAACTAAGGTGATGAACATTGTAAACATTTACTTGTTAAACATCAGCGTATTAGCATTGTCATTGTGAGCATGTTAGCATGTTGACATTAGCATTTAGATCAAAGTTCTGTTGTACCTCAGCACAGCCTCACAGAGCAACTAGCATTGCTGATGCTGTAAATCTCAGCTGCAATGATGTAACCATTCAAATGACACAACAAGGCAGGTCTAGATATGTATCTTGAGTCTTCCCTGCTCATCATCATGTATTAGATATGACTTCATTATGATCTCCTGCCAAACCACAAAGTTAACAGAGAAATTTAGTCATCCACATCTGTCTGCTCTCATTGGTTGCTGGTACTTTGAAAGACCTGGAATCTATGACAATCATTTCACCATGTTGTAATTTTACTGAGTCAAAGTTCTGGAGTAAAATCAACAATAGGCAGTCTCTTCTGTGGTTTTCCAAAGAAAAGCATAATGTCACAGTTCTTGTTATGACATCATATACAGGCCAGAGCGCAGATACTGGGGATTCTGGCTACTCTAGAAACTAGTTTTGTTGAGACTGCAAATTATTAGGTGGACTTTCAAGTCAGCTTCTGTAAGTGTAGACCCCCTTTACCCCGGCGTCACATTACTGTTTAGCTTATGAATATCTCAGTACAGTACTACAGCATTATTAATACAGTATTATGATTTATAGAAGGATGTCTTAAATGTTTTTTTTCTTCTTCCTTACATGTCAAATTTATCTTGGATTGTACAGGATAGGCAAAAATAAGCCACAAGCTTCAGCCTATACCTTTTTTGGTTATTGATAAGTTTGTGTTAAATGATTGTATTCTATGTTTGTTCTTAATATTTATGTAACCAAAATAAAATTCATTCATTCATTCATTCATTCAATATTACAAAAATAATGTCACTGATTATGTAACCTATGCTTCGTAGTCTTGACAAACTAGTAGCCATGCCTTCATGGCATCATGCCTTCTTGTTTACGAAAATCAGTGTTGATTGGTGCCAAATTTAATGCACATTATCAGAGCATAAAAAAATTAATACACATTTTGGGTAAACAATTCAATACTTTCTAAAAAATTACGGGATTCTTGTACCCCCAAGGTATATTCTCATTACGCCCCAACATTAGACTAAACTAAAATGGTGAACATAGTAAACATATACAGTACCTGCTAAACATCAACATGTTAGCATACTAATATTAGCATGTGGCTGAAAGTACTTAGTACCTGCCTCACAGAGCAGCAAGCATGGCTGTTGCTGTGAGACTCAGCGAGTATTCCCTTCATATCGTCATCACGCATCAGATATGACTTCATTAGGATCTCCTGCCAAACCACAAAGTTAGTAGTGCACTTAAATCATCAACAACCTCATTAGTTGCTGGTACTATGGAAAACCTGGAATCTATGACACAATGACATTACTTGGCAACCATTTCATCACATGCTTTTGCTGAGTAGATGGTTTGGATTGAAACCAACAGTATGCAGTAGCAAATAAATGTTCTGGCCATCTTCTATTTATTAAATCTCTTCCGGTAATTTTAAGGTTGCCTTTTTGGGCTTGAGAACAGTCGATTTAAATTTAAGATGGGCCTTTTTGGATGAGAGGTCACTGAGGATTTGTCCTCCGAGGTTTCTCTGTAAACTGACCAACAGAGGAGAACTGAAAGTGTGCAGGGGAAGTTAAATATCTTGTAATGTTTGAGTGACTCTGACAATATTGACACAGGGGATTTTCTGTAGAGGAGGTTAACCTTGAATTACCCACATGTCACTCAAACTGTGGCTTGGGTTCATTTTGGTGGTTACAACCACTACATACAGTATGTCTGTAGCCTAAATATACAGTGTTTTAGAAGATATGGTGAAGATACATTTTAAACATCTTGATGGTAACACTTACAGATACACTGCTACAGTAATCTTTTTTTTATTCCCCTTCTTCTCACAGGGCACAGGGGAAGTTTGCCCAGGGCGCCACTGCCTCTGTTTTACTGGTTTTATTGGGTGATCACATTAAGACTCACCATACGCATTCAAACATTAAATACTTATCTTCCTGCCCTCCTCTGACTGTCTGCTCCCACTCCCTTCCTGTATTGGAAAGTATTGCGTAACAAACTTTCTCCCCTTAGTCTCCCTCGCCCCATGTGTGTGTGCCGTCTGTCATGCACACACACTACATGCGCACTATTACGCAGCGCGCCCAAATCGCAACGGGACCTCCTGGTGGGAGTGGGAAACTTCCATCCGTAGAGGGTGGGGCGGGGTGGGCTGAACCGCGCAGAAGAGGGGTGTGTGTCAGCTTAAAGTACCGTGCGGTACATTCCAGGACAGACATATAAGTATTCTGATCCAAGAACGGAGCGAGTGAAGAAGAAAAAAAGTTTCCAAAACTTTGACGCTGAGAGATAATTACTCAGGACGAAGCAGAGGATTCATCGCTGATCCAGAGAAGAATCCCCACAGATAAAGTAAGATTTTCAGTCACTCCTACTCCAAGTCTTTTTTTCTTATAAGAGAGATGTTAAGAGAAGTGTAAACTTGAGGCGGTGCGCACATGACCTAACGGTTTCTTCTTTCAGACCAGAGAAAGTCTCTCTTACAATTGAGGCTTATAAGATGATCCACCACAGAGAGGGAGGCTCACATCCTTTAAAGTCAGGAAGAGACATTTAAGCACATTTACAAAAGGACAGACCATATCAAAATATATAGCAATATAAAATCTGGTCTTACACCATCTTGCTTTTATTGAACTTCATCATCCTTCTTTTTTCTCATGGTTTTGCGGCTCTGGGTAAAATTTAGCCTTGAACTTGATGAACTTTTATTGCAACAAATAGGACAATCCAATAATCAGCTGGTAGGTTACCAGTAGTTGATAAGAGGGAGGCCTTACCATTACCATCCACTTTTAAAGTATTGTCCATGTTTAGTAAAGAACACAGTCAGTCAGTTAAGGTATTTTCACCTCCTCTCAGTCTTGTTGGTTAATGGCCAATCAGCTGCAGCTGATTCCCCTTTCTTCTCTCTCAGACCTTAACAGATGTGCAGTACAAAGGATATAAACCTTTTTGTGCTGGCATTCCAGGCTTTAACTGTGTTGTGACTTTTTTTTTAAAAATGTATTTAATCAATTAATTCATTTGACATCATGGGACCAATATCAGTCAAACAAGCCCAGCCGTTTAAAGCTGGTGTTGTTGTTTGGAAACAGTGACTTGAATGTGAAGCGCTTATCTCAGGGGCCAGTGGGCATACCAGAGGTGCCGGCATGCCAACACAAACCGACTGAAGAGAAGAGCAGAGCTGCAGACAGAAAGAGAGGGCACAGCATAATGGAAGAAGTGATACATGTGGTAGTGATAGGCAGGGAGGGGAGAAAAGATGAAGAAGTAACACTTGTTTTCAAGCTTGGCTGGTGGCTGTATTATAAATTCATTTAAGTTTGTGCATTAAAGTGTGAGGGAAGAGCAAGACTGCCAAAAAATTGGCCGCTGGAATGCCTTTTCATGGTTTTAGGGGGTTGAGTGGATGACTCTAATTGGGCAATTTTAGGCCACCTAAGGTGCAGTAGTGAGATAACTTGGCATTATTAAAGCCTGTGAAGACACAAATTACTAACAAAACAGCCCAAAAAGCTTTTGTTCAGTTGTTACATTTGAAAATAATCCATATTTGCAGTATTATTTAGCCAATTAGAATTGTATCTTGCATTTTATCACCACAGATATGTAGCCACCAGTTGTCTGTGAGTGCTTAGAAAAAGAAACGGAAGCTTCATTTTTACATATTGAACTTCACTGCTCTCGAACCAAGATGTGTTAAATCCTGTCATGCTTTTCACTTCAGCTCAACGTACATGTCAGTTCCTCTTTGCTAAAATTAGAGATAGAGCGAAGGCAGCACAGAAAGGGGCAGCGTGACTTCGGTTTTGGGTGGAGATCATGCTGCAACACACACAGCTGACTCGAGCCATTGTGTCCGTCACAATGATTATGAATGTTTTTGCCAAATATTTAGAGGATTTGGAAACAGTTGAAGGGAGGGAGCTATCATCTGACCAGCAGATGAACTCAGGAAGTCAAGGAGTTGAAAATCAGAGGTGGTCGTATATCACACACGCCCAGTTGCACACACGCACACATTCTACTTACACATGGATTTTGATTGTTCGATACCATGAGGCGCCCCTCCCTGCCACCTCTTCCTCAGCTGTTGCTTGCCCTTTGAACTGCACCACATAACTTCACTATCACTGCCTTTTTCCCAAAACTAGGCATGCTCAGTCTGTTTGATACGCCTGTCCCATGCAAATATTTAACCATGAAATCTTTAGAAAAGCAGCAGCAGTTTATCAAAGACTCCCACAGCTGCTTATCTGTATGAAATATGCTCTAACTTTCCTTTGATGACACCTTGCATAACCCGTCCAGCCTCAACTTTTAGCTTTTCTTTGCAAAGCAGAACACTGAAGTTTAACAAAGACAACATAATGGGACACACTGAACAAGCAGATGTGCAGAGATACTAACTGACCATTTGCTTAATCCTTTACCCGAACAGCAATTATCATAGCTCCACCTCTATTACTAGGAATGGCAGTGTATTTATCTGCTCCATAGACCACAAACATCTTGCTCAGTGTTTACTACGCAGGCCTACAGTAGTAACCTTGTGTTCCCTCCAAAGCCAAGGAGCATCTGTTAGCTAACTACATTATGTTTTAGAGTTGCAGCTTACATTTGAAAATCCTATTACAAGAACTGAACAGTTAACTGAGGGGGAGCCAAGATGCTCCTATATCAAGAGTTTAGCTAAGGCCAGTGGCTCTGTCTACACTTCAGTAACCTCAGCCATAGCTTGTTACCCACAAATTTGCCAAAGAGTCATTGTTATGTGTGAAACAAAGAGCTTTAAGCTAAGTTTTTTAGAATTAGGGGAGACTGGGGGAAATTGTAACAATTTTTATTGTCATTATTAAAAAAACTCTTGAGCTATTTCTATCACTTTTTACCAGACAATTTTTATGTAAGCTTAGGTAAAGTGCATCTGTGCTCTACTTGTTGAGAGACGTCAAATGTTTTTAGAAGCAACGCTAAAGTCTGATTGAAACACTGGGAGACAAATGTTCCATCTGGCACATGCAGGCGCAATAAAAATTCCAGTTTAATTGAAACAGTATAATTAATCGTATAATTATACAAATTGAAAAAGAAAACTGTGACAAGTATGAGGCATCACTTTGTTTACTGGCAGCTTGTTTAAAATGTGTAAAATTAAATGGCTTCAATTAGGTTTTGAATCTGAATTTTAATAGGTCCTAATGAGTTTCAATTCCAGGCTACTACTACAAGCCAAAAATTTTCAACTACTATGGCAATGTTAAGACTGTAAAGTAAGACAGAATATGTGTCACAGACACTGAACTGAACCCAAGAATTAACCACTGAACTAATATTTAACATTGATATTTGACACGAGATATATAAATATCAGAAAACAATGGTCATCAAAACTAAACAGATTTAAATTGCTAGACATTAAACGTTCAGACAGTATGAAGAAAATACTTTCATACCTCATAATTGAGTCTTGGCAGAAAAACTTTAAAAAGTATGACACATCAGTTTGTCCTCAGAAGAACTGTGTGCAAAATGAGTTTAACGGTTCTGTCTCATTTCTAATTGGTGCAACTGGAGATATTACAACTGCCCCCAGTCTCCCCAGTGTCCTGCAACCAGCCATCAAGTAGTCTACATTAAGATTACATAAGACTCATGTGAAAATTAGTCAGCTGGAAATACCAAAGAAGTCAGTCAGAGATACCGTTTTTAACTGACTGTCAGAGTTAGCATTAATTAGCCAGCAAGCTACAGCTGATAAAATGAGCTAGCGATAGTTGTCATTTCAGTGGAAATAATTGACAGTCAGTGGTTAGAAAACAGAATACTGCTTCTGTGTAATATCAGCTCCTCACTTTTAAAAATTGCTAAGTAGTTTGAGTGTAAATCTACCAACATTATCACTGAAAACTGTGGACATTTTGTGCTTAAGTTTGACAGGAGTAGCAACAGCAACTAAGAGGGATGGGGTTCAGTGAAGTGTGTTTGTAAAAATGAGAATAGCCTAATCGCCCTAGAAACCAAACATCTGCAACAGCCTTTTCTTAACGATGCATTTCTCCTGTCTGTGTGCATTACTGCATCTCATTACAGTTTATGGGTGTTTTACAAGAGCTAACAAAACTCCAGTTGTGCTTTAATATAAAGGGTAATATAGATTTCTTTTTTGCATGCAACACCACAGCCCTGTGTGGTTTTTATGTTACCACTTGCAGATGGTGAGAAAGGGAAGGAAAGAAGACGGAAAGTCCTTCTCGCCCTAGTTCTAGTAAACAGCTTTTGCTTTCACTTTCCCTAATGTTGACATTTGGCGTGTGTGAGCCCAATTTTAAAATCTGCGGATGCGAAGGACAGGCTTATCTTCAACGTGACAAATGAGCTAATTCCGTTGTGATTATTATTACACTATATGAGGGTGGGGATGTGACAGTGTGATAAATGTT
The DNA here is from genome assembly GCA_019142605.1 of Cephalopholis sonnerati. Lineage (NCBI taxonomy): Eukaryota > Metazoa > Chordata > Actinopteri > Perciformes > Serranidae > Cephalopholis > Cephalopholis sonnerati. The sequence continues at coordinate 33,300,958 of JAGQAX010000010.1, forward strand.
CAGATGATCTACAGTCCTGGACACCTACATCTGCAGAGATATACACGCAAACTACATTATTCCACAACAGCTGCGGTGAAGCAGATGAAATCCAGCTGCTTGTAGGAGGTATGTTAGATTGCTGAGAGCGTGTAGCCGACAAGGACGAAAGGCCGAATGCCTCAGAATGCTTTGAGAAAGCCCGACTGCTGAGGAGAGTGCAAGTCTGGAATGTGGTAATTGTGGGAATAAGTAGAAGGAAAAGTGCATTGGCTGTTTCATGATGGGGAGATAAAAGAAAAAGAGAAGAAGTGGGGGACTGTTTTTTTAATCAGATTGTTATGAATACAAAATGTTGGTGGGGTGAAATGTACCGTAGCACACTGCTAATGACCTTAACAGTGTGGAAACTACATCTACAATGTTGGTAAGCTGTTGGGCTTCATCATCCCACTCTCACCTCAATACAATCAAGATGAATGGAGTTTTGCTTGTGGCACTCACGTCACTATAAAAATCCAGCGACAGTATCTCTTTGCAGAAACAGTGCATCCATTACTGTGGATAAACCACAAAGCAGTCAGCAGATTTCTTATGATGTCTGTTTCTCTTGTAGGGAGTGGTTCCAGTAAAAGTGTTTACAGAAAAGTTTTGGGATTACTCAGAGGCAAATATTTTAAAACTTGGTCAAATACAAACCAAACTATTTGCACTGATAGATACCACTTGTGCAGTGGTTCACAACCTAAGGGATGAAACCTCCAAGTGAGTCCAACAACCGGATGGATTACTGAATGGGCCTATCAGGCACAGAGCCAATCAACACATTCCAGCTTGGAAGAGCCTCAAAATGACCACCAAGTTTAAAAAAGACCACAAAGAGATGCAAAGGACCTGAAAAGAGACACAAAATAACTAAAAAAAGGTGCAGAACAACCACAAGAACACACAAAGTGACCACAAAAGGCCCACAAAGAGACGTCTTGCCCTTGATGTCTGTATGTCTTGCTCCTGTGTAGCAGAGGTGGTGGGGCCTTTTGGTCAGATGATTAAAGGGATGATAAGAAAATAAATCTGATAGCTAGCTGATAGCTATTTTTCAATAATTCTTTCTTTACACACTTAACTTTAGGAGGAGCAGGATTACGTCATCTTATCTGTGTACTAAACAGAGTCATAAATTAATATGATGATTGGTATCTGTAATTTAATCCCCTGTCATAATAGCAATTTTCTAAAATGTCTCCTAGAATGCCAGGCGAGAGGTTAGCAGTAAGAGACACGTCAGAGGTGGGGCGTTTTCCTGGAGCAGCCCCACCCACCAGGGTGGAGCTGACCATTCACAAAGAGGGGGAGAAGAAACAGGAAGAGGGAGCCTGTCGCCGCTTTTTCAGGAAGATGTGTCCATGCTGCTGTAAGCGCCAGAGCAGTACCTCCTATGATATTACAGATAAGGTGGAATATGTGAAACCCCCAGCCCCGACCCCGGAGTCCGTCAAGCCAAAGCCTGAGAATGGAGAGGCAAAGGAAATGGAAGGTAATGTCACTGACTTTTGGGGTAAACTGTGGTATGAAATTTTAAGGCCTAGATTTAGTTCAACTCTCTAGACTATTTTTGCATGTTGCACATATCATATCTACCAATCCATAGCAGCAGTGATACAGTCACATAATGTCATGTTAAATCTTCCTCTTTCAGAAATTGTCAAGTTGTCAGTGTGTTCTGTGGATCTGCTGAGCTCCAAGACGGGTCAGAACAGACAGGAGCATCACACCGACTTGTATCATGGGGATGAGATGATAATCCGCAGAGGACAGACCTTCCAGATGGAGCTGGAGCTTAACAGGCCCTTCAATGCTGACAATGACAAGCTGCATCTGGACCTGAAAACAGGTATGGAATGGACTGGCAGTGTCTCTGCACATATCGTCATACAGAATCTATGATTTGTATGACAAAGAAATATCATTAGTTTTAGAGTTGGGTATATGTGTGCATGGTTTGGGGTTAAAAACATATACTGTGATGGATTAAATTTCCTGATGCGAGAAAATGCACTCAGCCCAAAGTGGATGGTTGGTAAAAAGGGATTCAAAACTGTATTAATAAAATAAAGCAATGCAGTAAAGCAAACTATATTGATAGAACTTAAAGGGGCACTGCAGCAATTTAGCATTGCATTTTCATACATCTGGGGGAGTCAGACAACACAGACTGAAAAAGAATGAACAAAATCCAAGCAGCAGAGGCCAAGACATCCTGGCTTTTAGTTCTCAGAATGGATCAAGATCCTAAAACATTGGGTCCTACCATTCCCATAATTTAACTTATGAGTGTTTAGGTAAACCCTATAAACCTGGTAAATCAACTTGGCCACACCAAATTGCAAACATAATTTTAGCCTGGAAACCCTCCGTTCATTTTTTAATTTCAAGGGCTATTATCAATGGCCATAGATCAAAATGCCTCAGGATGAAACTGGATAGACTTACAGCCAATCAAGCAACAAAATATGTGACGTAGTGCTGAGCTGTGGAAAACTGTAAATAGATCTCTGCATGCAGATATCAGAGATGAGCTGTGATGGTGTAGCATCAATACGTCTGTAAACGAGCGTTGCTATTTTTGTCATCAGAATTTGAAAACACAAAGTTTCACATCAGCTGCAGCCATCTTGGTTGTTTTCGAAAATGCCTCATCGATATTCCTCTTTACCAACCAACGTTCATGTTGCCCTGGTGCCCAAGGTGTCCTTGCAAATATGATCCCATCATGTATTTAATATAAACATAGTGAGTCAGCAATTGTCTTAACCATTGAACAGTTGAAGTAGTAGTAATAAATGGCTAAAAACACTGAAAACATAATGGCAGATGTTCATGCAGGGGCTATGACAGTTTTGTGAGGGTTTATCATACAATAAAGGATTGGGAACTTACTTCATAGAGCAACAGAAAACACTATCAATTAGAATATCCCTCATAAATAAACTTATCATAATGTGTAGAAATGGTGGAGTGACCCTTTAACCAGTAGTTGCCCCAAGCCGGTGTGAAAGTGGGAGGAATGAATGACTGACCCAAAACAAAGCATGGGAAATGTGGTCAAAATGCCACGCATAGCTAGCACATTTAAATCGAGCAGCAGCTCAGCCATATCTGCACCACAAGTTTTGGATTCCACCCTCTGCCCCACAGTGTTTACAGCTTCCAGACCGCAGGACACCGGACACCTCGCTCTGGTATTCATAAGCCTCATACTACAGTGATCCACTACACACTTAGGAATAAACGGTCATTACATCACCACAGAGAGGTGATTTGCTGTCACCTGCTTCTTGGATAGTTATATGGGAAGGGGAAGGAGAAACAGAATTGACGCACAGAACTATCTGAGCCACCCACATTCGACAGGCTCCCATTACATTTGCTGTGGAAGGATTCTAAGTGTTGCTCTAAAAGCAGGTCTGTGTATCGCAGCAGTGTTCTAAGCTGTTATTTTGTTCAGCTAGCATGAATAAAGATTCAGAGTCCTTTTCAATGAAGGTATAGCCGAACCGGCAGAAAGGAGAGTGTTTTTCATTGATTTCCTTTTGAACATGTCCTAAGAGGTGAGAGAGGAAGTCCTGGCTCAGTCGGATGGAGAACAATGGTCTCTTGATAAACTCCATATTTGCTTCTGCAAATGGCAGCTAAAGCTCAGCAGGGTGCCACAAAGCAAATAGCTCAGAGGAAAGCATCCAATTTGTTTTAGTCATGCTAATGGGTTAGAATGAACTTTAATGTTGTATTTTTTTTCTCAAAGAGAAAGTTTATACAAAGTGTTTTTTGTTTTTTTTGGTAGTTTGTCAGCCTTCAGTAAAACATCAGGCTACGTAAAAGAAAACATCTAAGCTGACTGTCATAAGATGAAACACTCCCAACTGTGCTTGGCTTTCTGCAGAGATGCGTGTGTAAGTGCAGTGTGGGAGGTTTTCCAGAGCAGAAATATTGTTTACTCAGACAAACTATGCACAGCCGGGAAAGGAGCTGTGATACACATATAGTATGTGGTTTACAGTTTGCTATGCTTGTGTTATCCACTGTGGGAACAGACTAACAATTACTGTGACGGCAATAATCAAGTTTACTCCATGTAACAATGGTGTCCTTCCACTGCCATTTCCAACTTTATTTAATCCAACTTTTCAAGGACAGCTGAGAATCAGATGAATTGAAAAGCACTTTGTCAAGCTGCACAAAATGACTTTTCTCACACACATAAAAAAGCAAAATGTTATTTAAGATACTTTTGACTGCACAAGTTATTTGCACACACACACATATACATGCACTCTGGAATATACATACAGCAGGCTGTTATACTAATGAGTGTTTTGCATCTTCTTCACAATAGGAGCATCAGTTGTGTTGCTTTGCCCTAAAAAGGTGTTTCATTCATTTTAATTCAAATATAGGAATGTGTTTCTGAATTGCAGACATTCTGGATTATTTGTTATGCATTTTTCATATGAAATGTTTTGCAAGGTATTCTGTGAGCTAGATATTTTAATAGCTCTTGTGGTTCATAGCAAATCAGTTACCTTCACACAGTTAACCTTAATCTCAACATTTTGGAAATTATTTGGTTTCTTGCCAAGACTTCTATTCATTACATGCAAAGCTATGACGAAACTGCTATTTTCACTTAGCACGAAGACTAGACGGCCCAAAATTCCGAAGCCCTATTAGTTAAAAAATGTCTAATTGGACTGAAAGCACAAAAACAAATGCCTGTTGCTCTGAAGACCTGTTACTATGGTAAATACAAGCAATGAGCCACCAATCCTGGATGTTTTTGCCAATGCTTTGTGACATTTCAGCCACCAATCCTGGGTGTTTTTACTGACACTTTTTACTGACTGAGTTTTAAGCCAAAACATGATCTTTTTCTTCCTTGTCTAAAGCATACAAACACATTCCCCACAGTGTTGTTGACAAATGTTACGTGTCCATGGTTTACAGATATGTACCATATACATTTTTTCTGGCCTTTGAGTTGTCTAACTGTAGGAAGTGTGTATTGTCAGAGAAAGGGGGCAAGGGGCATTTGTTCTGGGGATAGCCGAGTTGTTGAAGAAATGGGCTTTCGGTCCAGTGGGAGCAAAACAATGGACTGTCCCTCAAGAAACAGGGGAAACAGCGAGCCTAGCTCTGCCTAGAAAAGTCACGATGGCACGTCCGTTTTACTAATGGACTAATGAAACGTTAAATGACTTAATAACTTATTAATAATGAGCTTTAGAGGTGCTGGTAGGCTTTTTTTTTTTACTTTGGTCAGTGCCAGACTAGCAGTTTTCCCCTGTTTATAGTCTTTATGCTAAGCAACAGATTTGAATCAATCTTCATATCTAACTTTTCATAAGTGAATAAAATGTCAAAACTACTCTTTGAATTGTATACAAATTTGCACATTAATTTAAATCCCACAGTGTACTGTACCACCTAAAAGCATAGCATGGATTGTTTTGTAATACATCAGGCTTTTGTCCATGAAAATTCTATTACAGTGTTTCCTTTATATTCCTGGTGCAACATGACTTAAATACAACCTTTGTGGTGTAGGTCCCCTGCCCTTGGTGTCCAAAGGCACCCATGTCATCATCCCACTGGTGGATCAGCTGGAGGATGAACGCTGGGAGGCAAAGATTGTAGAGCAGAACTGGCACCAAGATCAAGCTGTCCGTCAACTCGCCAGCCAGTGCTGTGATTGGCCTGTACGGGCTCACGGTGACAACTAGCTCTTCGAAGGACGAGGCTGCAACTACTTACAACTCCAGCAAGAACATCGTTATGCTCTTCAACCCTTGGTGTGAAGGTAAGATTGGCAGGGTGTGTGAAGGGGCCGTAAGGTTTACACAGCTCGAGGGCAGGAATGTGGAGGAGAAAGAAAAGAAGAAAGGTAATAGGTGATAAGAGCAGAAAAATGAAGGAAAAAAGAGACAGCATTACATAACATGTCTGGAATTATTATCAGCCTTACTATTAGGTTTGAGGCGGATTATCTTCAAAGAGTCAATATTTTTCTTGCAGTAGAACTGTCTGATACAGCCCAATTACCAGGGAAAGTGTTCCCAGAACATTGCTGCTGTATTACCAATAGCATCAGCATTCTGATAGCAAGCACTGGCACAAAGTAGGTGTCTGTTTTAATCTCTGAGAGGAGTCACACATGGGTGAGAAAGGCCAACTCAATCCATGAGCATGTTGCTGTCCATCAAATAGCTCCAGCGTGACCTTGTGTGTAACTGTGTAACTCCACTGGCTTTGATTCAAGACCGCTGCACACTTGGTTATGCCACTTAAGCACCATGTTGAACTGTGTTTGGGACGAAAACAGTTTGCAAGATGAAACAGACCTTCAGCTTCAAACATTTGTACATTCAAATTGTATTTTTAACTTTTGCTTATGTAAAAATTAAACACTTTTGTAGGGTTCATCAGTATTTTCTCATTTTCAAAACGATCACAGATGAAGGAGGTAATCTAATCAGACATACTTATTTTCCCATGATATAATTAAGCCCAACAGATTTTTTTTCCAGCCACTGGGGGGCAGCAAAAATAAACTGTATACACAACTGACATATTATTACCTTTTAAGTTAATATGCCTATCATGTTAGCAGAGTGTTGATTATTTACAGACCCAGCAGAGCAACATTAGCAGTCATTCAGGAGTGTTTCTGTCATTAGTTGAATGTCATAGTCACTTTGTTTTTAGGTCTGGCTTTGGCTTAGATAGCACTGATAAATGTCCATCTAAATGTCTTAATTCATCTGTTGAACAAACTGTCCTATTCTTGACTATCTTAATAAGGTCTAATTTGCCGTGTAGATTTTTCTTAATGTTTGTATGTGAAAAAAATAGAAATCAGTTGAATTTTTTCTGCCTCTGCACCGGCGATAGTTGTGGCCAGATGCATTATATTTTTGACTGTCCATTTGTCTCAATCTCATGAACGCAATATCTCAAGAACACCTTTGGGGATTTTTTTTTTTCAAATTTGGCACAAACATCCTCTTGAACTCAAGGATAAACTGATTAGAATTTTGGTAAACAAAGGTCAAAGGTCAAGGTCAAACTCAGGTCTAACATGAAAAAATGACAAAGTGATGGCATTTTATATATCCAAAAGGTCAAGGGTCAGCCTCACTGTGATATCACAAAGTCATGACGGACGAGGGACACTAATTTCAGGTACCCACCTTGAAACTGTGCTGACTGTATAGATCTTCTGTGCCGCTGGGTCAAAGATGCATGTGAATCATACACATTTTAGGATTTGTAGCTTCTTTGCTGCAGCATCTATTTTTGATACATTATAAACAGTCACAGCTACATATGAGTCTGGATAGTTTAATCTATGTGTACTTATTAAAACACCTGTAACACTCACAACGGCAACAGTGCTGACATAGCTGACGTTGTTAACCTGAAGAAAACTGGTAGGCTTCCACGATGACAGCATGGGTCAGGATGACGTTATCAGCAGGTTAACCACCGTATGAGCACAGTGCAGAGCTTTAACAATTAGCTAACCAATGGAATACACACACAGGGACTCTTGTGCGCTAACCACTACCACAACAACCAGAGAAGTTCAGATTACAACACACACAGAGTTAGCGTGACTTCATTCTCTGCTCAGGATGTCATTACTCTGCTGTACACATAACAAGTAGTTGTTGGATGCTGTATTAATGCTGTCGTATACAGAAAAGCCTTAGGAAATGAGGTCCATTGTCTATTCTGCTGAGTTTCTCTTAGTGTGCTGAGCTCTGCAAACTATCCACACAGGATATTTGACAAAAAGAAGTGTATTTGCAACACAGCAAAATAAAAAACAGTGAACCTGGATTTGATAAAAAAGACGGTCTGTCTTTCATTATGGTGTGGCTGCTTTTGGCAGCAAGCCCAATCTCCTCTTCCCTCTTTCAATCTCTTCTTCCCGAGACCAATCTCTCCCTCACGCTCATAAAATTCAAAATCCTACAATTACTGTATAAAAACGCCATGGGGCGAGCTCACAGTAATCCTGCAGCTGGTGACAACCTGTCCTCTCCCTAGCTTTTACTGCCTCCATGTGTATTTCCTGCTTTAATATGCCTTTCCCACCCAGTCCTCCTCCCTTGTTGCTATCTGTTGACCTGATCCCCACTCCGTTGCTCTGTTTTCTGGCCTCCTCCTCCTCCTTCATATCCTCCTGTGTCTTTGTGTGTGTGTTCCTCCCTACATTGCAGAAATATTCAGTAAGAAGAAGCGAAAACCAAAATTATCACAGCTGCCAGATTCTGTCAGCCTCAGCCTCTACTTTCTCCTGTAAAATCTCAAGACACTCTGTTACGCTCCACTCCCTCTCACTCCCTCCCCCCTTCCCCTCCCAAGCATAACTTCCCCTCTTTCTCTCACTCGTCCCTCATGACTTTGTTAAACCTCTTCCTTCCACTTGATTTTTCTCATGTCCATCTTGAATACTCTGACTGAATATGCTTTTTTCTTTTTTTTTGTCACATTGCTTTTTCCCACCCACTGGTAATCACTGTGGCAACAGCAAGATAAATAATAGTGGTGTAAAAACAAAGACACAGATTTGTGAAGTTCATGTCATGGGTGCACGCCCAAGTCTGTGGGCCTGATGTGTCTCAAAACAGACTGCTTCCCATAAATGAGTGTGGGCCCCACTGCAAGGTCCATGGAGTCATTGTGTTTCCTAACCATTTCCTGGCCTTGGGGATTCTTTCACATAATTTGTGAAAAGAAATCACATTCTTGAGCGGTTTAGTCACTGAAGAGGTGATTAAAGCATGGATTCTGGGTAAATTTTACAGACAGAGAGAAAGCTGAAATTTTGACTCGAGGCAACATAATTAAAACAAATCCTTGTTCTACAAAAAAAAGTGTTTCTTTGTGTTTCCTGTCAAGGCTGGTTTAATAGGATCAACTTTAGTTTTGTAACGCCTGATTTCTATGATGTAACCTTGTCATGTCTTTTCAGAGGACACAGTGTTTCTGGATGACGAAGAGGAGAGTAAGGAGTACGTTCTGAATGACACTGGGAGGATTTACTACGGCACAGAGAAACAAATAGGTGCTCGCACATGGAACTTTGGGCAGGTACGGACAACGCAGGACAAGATGTGACTGTAAAACACTGAACACTTTTGTTTTTGAATAATCATTACATCATTGTCTTTGGCACTTAGCCAATGTGTTCCTAGTGGAAATGAAAATCTTTAAAACAGGGTCAAAAATATATAGTTTTGTTGAAAAAAGAATGCAAAGTACCTTTCTCAAACAGCTGGGCACTGTAGATTTTATTAAATGTTACTCAAACAAAAGTGAAAAATGTATTTGTTTGGAAGCATTTTAATCTGTTGATTAATACACATTTAGTGCACTAGTGAATATTTGCAGCAGCAGGACGGTGTGTGTGGTATTGACACAAATAAACCACAGTAGCAATGTTATTAATACTTTTTGGACAACACTGGAGCTGTATTGTACGGCACAGAAAAATAAGATATATCAGGCTTTAGCAAGGAACAAGGATTACTTGTCAGTGAAATAAATTCATTATTGGTTTTGGTCTTCTCCAGGGATTTGTTAACAATAAGTAAAATATAGAATATCATCAGAAATAATCTTATGATTCACAATTATCAGATTAACGAGTGGCCGACTATAGGTGACCAAAAACCTCTATTTTACAAACTTATTATTGTTGCTTCGTTGTTTCAGAATGAAAATCTATATTGCAAACATCATGTTTCTACTGCGATATCCATGTTGGTATCCATCTATTCTTAATGGAGTCTGTGTATAATTATCAGTGGCAGAAGCTTTAAGTTATGCTTCTGTAGCCTTATCAATCTTCCACCATGCCCTCAGCTTCCATTTGTGCCAAAAGAACAGCAGCATCTTCTAGTTTTGTGCCATGAGGCCATCCAAAAATGAAAAATACTGTACAGCATTAAGGCTGATAGGTTATTTCTCATTTGTTGTAGTTGTTGTTTATCAATGTTTTAATAGTAAGATTTGTCTTTAAATGTTGCAGTATTTTGTCAACCCAGTAATGTGATCAGAATCCCCATATGAATTAATGAATTTCCTTTGCTGATGATTTGCGTTTTCCCTTTGGGCTGTAGTTTCATGAGGGAATCTTGGAAGCATGCCTGTTTATCCTGGAGAAGAGTGACATGCCTCCATCTGGTCGAGGCGATCCTGTCAATGTGGTCAGAGTCCTATCTGCCATGGTGAGTTGTGTTTCATATTAATATCCTGCTATCTCAGGATATTAGAAATACTGAGGTCACGAGTCCAAGTCCTCCAGTGTTCATACTTCATTTATTCCGTTAACAGTTCTTTTTTTTTTTTTTTAACAGTGTATTTAGTGTTACAACAAGATGTGCTGTTTCTAAGCAGTGCCAGTAATAAAATTCTGGTTAGAAAATACTGAATATTTTACTTTTTGGCCTAAAAGTAGTTCAGATATTAATACATTTATCCTAAAAAATACTGGCAAAAGCCTATGAAATAACCTCCATGTGTTTTTAATCTTAAATTGGAGCTGTACCTCAGGTTACTAAAACCCCGGATTTCCAAGAACATTGTAGAGGACATGAGCTCAATGTCTTCATCATAAGGCCCTAATCATGTTCTGCTAATAAATTTCTAATTTTAATTTGTAAATGAGAGCAGTCACTTGTAACTGACTGTGTCACCATCCTCTTTTCAGATTAACGCTCAGGATGACTTTGGGGTTCTGGTGGGGAATTGGTCTGGGGATTACGCTGATGGAGTCTCTCCTGCGGCATGGAGCAGCAGCGTAGAGATCCTGAGGAAGTACCACTCCTCCAATGGAACGCCTGTGTCGTATGGACAGTGTTGGGTCTTCTCTGGAGTCACTACAACAGGGTGAGGATGATGAAGAAGATACAGAGAAATCATGTGATGGCGTGTGAGAGAAAAATGTGTATAGAGAGACTTAGAGGGTGGAAAGCTAAAGATTGTATGACAGAGGAGTGTGAAGAGACTACACTGTATGTGTGTGTTGTGTGTGTACATAAGCAAACTACACAAAGGATGCCAAATAGTGTTTGACTTTCTCAGTGTTCACGTGAATTTGATTAACAGTCAAATGATCCCGATCATGGCTTCCTGTCTATCAGGCCCTTTCCATTAGCTCTCACTGCTCTGTAACAGAATTGTGCGTGCATGCGTGGTCCCTCACATGGTGGCTAGCTGACCTTTGCACCTGATAGCAAGTCGTAGCCCATGCACACCCTAAATACCTCGCATTGGCATTCCTGTCATACCTCCTAGTTTTGTCACCTATAGAGCTGCATGTGTTGCTTTCAGTCAGCCAGGATAATAAAATCACATGCAACCATGCAAATGCCATCATAGCAGAAATATCTGAAGTCATTATGCTCAACTGTTAGCATCTGGGAACATAATGCAATTATCAAACGACCTTGTAAATTGGGTTTTAATTATTCTATTCTGTCTGTTTTATGTTGCCAGTGTTGCGTTGTCTTGGCATACCCGCCCGCAGTGTGACCAACTTCCAGTCTGCTCACGATACTGATGTATCCCTCACCACAGATGTCTATTTTGATGAGAATTTGGAGCCAATCGACTACCTCAATAGTGACTCTGTGTGGTAAGATATGTAACTTTACATGTCAGGGACAACATTCAAGGAAAATTGACTGCTGTTAAATCCATGCCTTAGGAATGTGCCATATATTTAGATGTGCTCTGAAAGCAGTCCCCTCTAACCTGAAACCTCAGAGACGTCATGCTTGTTCAATTACTTCCATCTCCTCTCAGACCGCTGAGGCTAATTTGGTATCTATCTGCTATTTGGTTGACCTACATTCTTAAAATGCCCTTAGAATGATGGCTCCCATTTCTTGTGTATTAATCGACTAATGTTACAAAGTTAAGTACACCAGGCACTTGTTGCAATGTAGCTAAATGCAGCAATGTTAGCACTTCATTTGTATTGATTATTCCTATATAATGTTGGATCCAATTCCTGACTATCCTTTAACAACATTCTATCCATGCCATAAATGTCCATCCACATAACCATAAATGTTTGCTACCACTTTTGCACCTCTATCTAGATAGCTAAGCTATCTAACTCTTGGCAAAGTAAGTGTATTTCCCAAAATATCAAATTATTGCTTCAAATAAGGCTGCAAATTAATTTAATCCCATCTAGGAACTTCCACGTATGGAATGACTGCTGGATGGCGAGACCTGACCTGCCCCCTGGTAATGGAGGCTGGCAGGCTGTTGACTCTACTCCCCAAGAAACAAGCCAGGGCACCTTCCGCTGTGGTCCTGCCTCCATCAACGCCATCCGCTCTGGCCAGGTCTACCTCAAACACGACACGCCCTTTGTCTTTGCTGAGGTAAGTGCTAGAAATTGGCAAGTGCCGACAGCTTTCTTCTCACTGTGGCAATTTTTTAGTTCTCTCAAGGTTCATTTTGATGCATTACCAACGTGAGGAAAAGGTGGTCAAATTATATAGCAGGTGTACAGGGTTTAAAAAGGTGGTGAATAACTATACTATACTATACTATGAATTGCGAAATTTTAAGTTCAGTAGATATTATTAAGTGCTTCTCGACAGACATTTTCTTTGAATAGGGACTATGAATAGGTACCTGACCCTTGTTAGATCAAGAACAGAACTCAGCCGTGTTATTCACAGAGAAATAACAAAGAGGACTTTCTTCCTTATCCACCTGTGCAAAGATAAATAATGAATAAGAGTCAGGCATACTTTGGGTCAACTTCGTCATGAGCATGCAAGGCAAACTTCTCATGTACTCTGATGTTTGAGCTGATCTTGTTTGTTGGTACTTTTCAGGTCAACAGTGACAAGATCTACTGGCAGAGGAACCTGGACGGTACGTTCAGCCAGTTCCACAGTGAGAAGAAAGCTGTCGGCCACTGCATCAGCACTAAAGCTGTGGGCTCTGACGAGCGGGCAGACATCACACACCTGTACAAACACCAAGAAGGTACTGGCATGCATATTGTGCAATGCTAATTGCATTTCTTCTCCAGATTGATGTTCCAGAACCAGACAGAATTATTTCTACGCTACCTGGAGCAATCTTAAATGTTATGATTTAATACCTTCTTGCTGCATAGATCATTTCATCGTGCATAGATTCCCCTTGTCTTACCCCTCAACTGCTCACCTGCTCTTTACAATATTAAAATATGATGTTTGCTTAGTTTGAAGGACCCATGCCATATCTCTCATATCTGTCAATAAATCCTGAAACACCAGACAGAGTGAGGTGCACCACTCACATTCTCCTCCCTCTGTATCAGGTTCAGAAGAGGAACGCATCGCAGTGGAGACTGCCAGTCGCTATGGCAGCAAGCCAGATGTCTACTCCACAGCCATTGCAGAGGATGTGAGCGTGGAGGTGAAGATGGAGGGTGAGGGGCCTAGGATGGGTGCTGACGCCCAGCTGACCATCCTGGTGAAGAACCTGAGCTCACAGCCTCGTCGGACCACTCTGCACAGTCAGGTGGCTGTTATGTACTACACTGGTGTGCTGAAGGGCACCATCAAGAAGGAGCAGATGGCTGTGGAGCTTTTGCCTAATGAAGGTTGGCTTTCCACTAAGCTTTAATCCTGCCAAAATCTATAATCATACAACTTTTCCCCCCACAGCATTTGGAAGTGTACCATTGTTAGCACCGTTACCGCAAAGACCAGACCGCTTTTTATTTTTCTCAGAGTCCTGCAAATATCAAAGTTTTCGCAGTTACATCAGTTGTTCCACTGTTTGCCATTTAAGCTACTTGGGATAGTAACTGCAAAGAACTTACGCTGATACTCTTTGATAAATGGAGATAGCTACCAATAGCTACTGGGTTAAAAAAGTGCTATCCTCTTTCTGTTTTGGTTGTGGAATAATTGATGCACTTCCTTTGTGCCGCAAATTGAGTAATGTCTGGCGAAAGAGAAGCTTGTAGGGAATCAATCCAAACACCAATGGTGTCATTATTCTACAGCCATTACATGGTGTATTAACATTTACTTCATAATGACAAGTCAAAACCAGAAACTTGTAGCTCATGCAACTATGTTTGTGAATGAGGTTCTAACAGTAACAAACTCACAGAGAATTACATAAATTAATTGAGAAGATTGATACAACTCTTAGCTTAGCCAGTCTGTACAAAGACCAAACTGTAAACACTACAAGTTGTGGTTTTACAGAGGGTAATGTTTAGGTCTATTTCATGCCGCCGTCAGTAAAGTCATACACCCGACAAATACTTAGCTGACTTTTTTACACTTTGGTTTTTGCTTGGATTTAACGACTGAAATATTATTATTAGTGAGCTTTAAAGGTGCCAGTAGGGTAATTTTGTTATCTTGAAATAGAGCCAGGTTGCTGTTTCCCCTGTTTTTATGATCTTTATGCTAAGCTAATAAGCTAATAATACAAAAGAAAGTCAGTCCCTCCTGGATGTTGTGATGTTGTGATTGCAACATGCAAATTCAACCAATTCTGCCATGAATTCTGCACAACCTTGCAATTTTGTTCGATCACTGCAACTTTTCTGCAAATTTGACCAATCTTCGAAGTTTCTTATGAGTTTCACTGATCATAGCATCACCAAACTCACTTCCTTGTTTCTGGTTGTGAAGATGCATACATGTGTGAAAGATATGTCTCACACTTACCAATAAAAATTACTGCTAAAGGCCAGACAAGGCAATTCTCTGATGTTCTGCATAAAAATGGGGTAAACTGTTTTGCAATGTGTGCAACATTGTGGTGGAACACAAATGAATGCCGATTCAACAAACACTTTCCTAATGAAAAACACACCCGCAGAATGGCTGAAACATGGGGACATGGTTACATAAAACACAACGCAGTTTCATTCCTCTCATTGGAACAAGTTGCCTCTGATTTTTAGAAGAAAAACAACTCTAAAAATCTGGCATTTCGGATGAAACAATCCCCAGAAAAAGTCCGCCAAATCCTAAAGGGACTGACAAAGTAAAACTTTCAGAATCAGAATCAGAATCAGAAATACTTTATTGATCCCCAAGGGGATCAATGAAAATGCCGAATACTGAGCCCAGACCCTTTTTTCTACCTCCCCACACAGAAAAGACCATTGAATGGGTGCTGCCGTACCAACAGTACCAAAACCAGCTGGTGGATCAGGCAGCTCTGATGCTGACCCTGTCTGGAAGAGTCAGTGAGACCCATCAAGTACTAGCCAACCAGACCACATTCAGGCTCCTTACACCTGACCTCATCATCTCGGTAGGTTTTCTATTTACTGTAGGATTACTTGTAGTGTAGAACATCATTCACACAGTCACTCGGAACGAAGGAAGATCATAGGAAAATGTTTTGTTTATCCCTCTTGACTCATTTTGCATTATCCTCTGGCAGCCTTTGGGAGAAGCAGTGGTTGGTAAGGAGATGGCAGCAAAGATTACCTTCACCAACCCCCTGCCACGTATGCTAAAGGGAGTAGTGTTCAGAGTGGAGGGCCTGGGTCTGCAGAAGGGCCATGAAGTGGTTGTTGGGTAAGAACACGAGACATCTCCTTCTTTTTTTGCCTCGTTATCTCTTTCACCACACATTTCCCTCAACATTTCCTTCTCTAGACTAATATTCCACTCCACTTTTTTTTTAAATTTCCTCTCGCAGTGATGTAGGCGGTCACTCCACAGTGACACTGACAGAGCACTTCATCCCCACCCAGCCCGGACCCAGGAAGCTTGTGGCATCTCTTGACTGTAAACAGCTCACACAAGTGCACGGAGTGGCCGATATTGTCGTTCTTGAGCAATAAGAGGCGACATCACATCCTGTCCTGTCACTTCTTTTCCTTATCAAATATGAACTGAGAGCCTCTGACTATATGTAAAGGGTCCTAAGTTCCTGTATCTTAAACCATCTTGTTTATTTTGTACTGAACAGACATTTTTGATATTTTTAAAACTATGAATAGACAATTAGCAACTGTAGCATTATCAGTATTATATTTTTTAACTTAAAATAATATAAATTCACACTTCTGCCTTGCTCTGAAATGTCTAAACTGTAGTGAAGTAATGCAGCAGGGATAAATGCATGCAAATGAAGTGCTTTAATTAACAAGCATTCTTATGTTGAAGTTATAAAACTGTCAATTACACATCCTGTCCAAACACTAATGTATTTCAAGACACTGACCTAAGCATGTGAAGGTGCAGAAAGGTCACGATCATTTTGTGATAATGTAAATACTGTGTGTTATTCCTATAGCTTGTCATATAAAAAAAACATATGTGAAAAGTGCTGTTGGACAAAATGAGCCTCATGTGGCTTTCATGAAGGAAGAGTACTGTGAGGTGTTTTTAAAGGGAATGATGTTGAAATTGGCGTTGACATTTTGCAAAGGGCACATTATTATAATTTCCCCAAGTCTTTTCTGTCACAGTTGACTAAAATACTTGTAATTATTGTTGAAAAGATAAAGTATTTTTTTGCCCGTACCAATTAACGATGGAGATTTCCAAAAATTGAAACCTACAAAGACATGGCTAAAAGGTTATTTTAATCACCAGATGAATGCAAATTCCTCACGCCTCCTTTATTTTGAAAACCAACAAGTAAAACTCTCCATTTGCAGAATGAAAACCAAAATGTTCTCTTAGGAGGAATTTTACCAGAAACTTTTCTGTGTGTCTTGTGTGTGTGTCTCCCCATATGTGTGTGTATATTAACACTGAAGCCATCCTGTACACTATATTGCATCTTACCTGTAAAATTGGACTTGGTTACTGCTGTGAATTCAAGCAAACCATATCAGACCACAGTGGCCTTAACTCACTTTAGTTTCACCTGGTTCTCGTCTGTTTAACTTCAGCACTTAAACTACAATGTGAATTGAAGTATTTTAATAACATTACACTATTTATCTACCATATCTACCTGGACTGTTTTTTTTTCAGTATTGTATGTGTTGTGATGGTAATAAACCCTTACACTGAAATGATGGTTGACTCCTGAGTGACTTTCTACTTTTAAACATGAGACAAGTTGTGACTGGATAGAGGTGAAGTAATTTATTTATTTATACGTAATCCAGAGATTTAAGAGGAAACAAGTGGCTACCTGCACTTTTCCACTTTTGCAATCAACCATTTTTCACTTGGAAAAAAAGTGTGTTGCATGAGGAATGATTTGCTGTATAGTGATTCATTTGAATTGCGTAACTTGAGGCAGGTTACACACGTTTGTTGCCTTTCGTGATTCAAGATCTTGATAGACTTAATATTTTATTTTTGATTTACATAGAGCAGTTTTAACTTCTTTTTTTTTTACCTCTAACATGCCTTGGACTGATGAGGTTACCCTGTATATATTTATTTTCTTATTCTTCTCTTTTGCTTTGCTTCCCAGAGTTTTATCGGTTGCATAATGCAGTGCTTATTTTTTATTTAACTTACTGTATATTACCTGCAGTCTTTTAAGACATGCTTGGGAGAGGGCCAGTGGTGGAGTGATACAAAGTAGCCTATATTTACTAAAATAGTACTATTTTGTGGTGCATGGACTTAATGCTTTCATTATACTTCAACTTCACTGTATTTTCTGGGGGGAAATATTGACTTTTTACTCCACTGCATTTATTTAACAGCTATTTTTCACTTTTAAACTTAACATACAAAACAGTGAAACAATAATGCATCAGTAATAATCACAATCAGAGAATACATGATAAAAAAAACTGTCAAGGCCCATTCTGCTGCCTAAGAAGTACATTTACTTTTAATGTAATTTTTATTTTTAAAGTTAATTTCGTCAAAAATACTGCGCACTGTTGTTTTTTTTTAAAAAAAATTTATGGAGTAGTGTGTACATTTTTACATTCTAGTATTGCTACCTTTACCAGTGTGGAGTAGTTAGAGTGTTAATGGAATATAATACATATGATTTAATTTAGTATATAATCACCTGAAAACAAGTACCGCTGTGTTTTTATTACCTTAGATTGAGGCATTTATATCCACTTAAGGAGCAGGTGTCTGTGATGTTGCACTACCACGTTTCTACAGTAGCCCAGAACAGAAAAACCATGTACTGGCTCTAGGTAGGAAAAATTTTTTTATTTTTGAACATTAAACTGACTTTTTTCAGTGTTTCCTTAAATCACCGGGTCCATTAGCCTGGTGATTTAAGGAGACCTCTGCCGGAGAAGGAGACCTCTGCAGATAGCTCAGTTCCTGCAACTTCCTTAACATCTGGATCAGAAATACAGTGAGCACACATTATCAATGAAAATAGGTGAGCATACATAAGAAGGTGCTGGGCTAGCACTCGTCTGTGACACGCCAAACAGTGTAGGAAAAACATTGATTTGTGACAAAAACTGCTTTATTCAGTGATTTTACTAGTTTAAACCACCAGGTCTGTTTGTTTTGGAGAGGAGGGGACCTCTATGGATAATCTGGCCCCCAGTAAAAACCTCCTGAATGTCTGGATCTTAAGTTATCAGAGAAAAAAGGCGAGAACACATAAGCAGGTACTAGGCTAGCAGCCCATCCCCAACAACCTGAACAGACAACACTGATTTGTGATGGATAACTGCTTTATTCAGTGTTTTACTGGTTTAAATAGTTTGTTTTGGAGAGGTGGAGACCCCCAGTTAAAATGTCCTGATCAATGAACACTGAAGGAATTCATACTAGTTTCAGTTGGTTACAATCTGCAATCCTCACTGCTAAATGCCACTAAATCCCCCTTTGAATATTCTTCAATCACTGATAGGGTGACACGATAAAATAAAAGGGAATGGAACATACTACACATTGTCCCATAGCTTAAGCCCAGGCAGTGGCGCTGGAATGCAATTAGATGTGCTTGAGTATTCCTTTTTATATTATATCAGCTTTTAGAGGGAAATATTATCTTTTTCTCTCCTTTGTCTGATAGCGACAGTTTATATATAATAAACATGTGACCCTCATAAAATATTATATACTGTTTTAGATTAAACTAATATTATGTAAAATAGTTACATTAGCTGCACTTCAATCAGCTGCAACATTAAAATGCTGCTGATAATTCAATCATATCATGATTATAACATTAGTGGGAGCTGTTCTGCCTTAATTTGCTACTAATACATTTTTTAGCCTTTACCAACACAACATAATGAGTGCAAGAGTTCCACTGTCCATTTTCCACTGCTGGAAGGCAGAAGGGTAGTGCGTACTTTAAAACTGTGTACTGTAAAACTAATAGGAATGACACTTACTGACCTCTACTGGTTGGGCAACAAAGTGCATAAAATGGATTTCTACAGTCGCAGTTTGTCAAATAGGTTTTTATTCTTTCCAAAGTATAAAATACAAACAACTGTTTGATACTGTGAAATATATAGAAGACAAAAAGACAGATTAAATAAGAAAAATGTCATACAGTACTTAATGGTTCATGTCAGGCACATAAAAAGTGTGACTCAGTAGCTATGTGGCTCCTCCGTAACACATAAACCCAGTGCATCCAGATTGGTGTGCGTGTCTCATTTAGTGTTAAAAATATAACAATGGGCAAAATAATTTAGCACTGACTTAAGTGGTTCAGTTATTACTCTGTATGACCACATTAACACATAGGTTCAATCATGTTTTAAATAAATCATTTACTAACAATACTAAATTGAAAAAAGCATGTCTCAGCTTACAAATGACAAGATAAGTTAACTACATTAATACCAATAACCTGTTAGGATTCAGAGCAAAATTACATTCAACCTCATGTTCATGTCCTGATAAGCCCTGACGCAAAACTGTCCAGCATGCCACTGTACATACAGAGCTCACAGTCCTAAAACCATCAGGAATTGTCTCTACACTTTCAGTCCTTTTACGCATAGACACATACGTACATACACCCACACACACACACACACACGCACACAAACACACACACAGAGGCCATCAGTTAACAGAGTTACATATATTTTCGACCACTCTGTTGAACTCCCCTGGTTGATCAGCGTATACGTGGTGAGAGGCGTCATTGATGAGCTGCACAGTGGAGGAAATGAAGATAAGAAAAACTGTCAGCAGTCATACTCTACCACATGGAGAAGTAAAAAAAAATTTAATTGAATTAAAATTACACTAATTACAAGCTGAAGTGCACATTTAAACCCCTAATTGGATAATATGTCCCTCATGACTCACCAGCACTCTGGTGTGGGCCTTGTTCCTAATCTGTACCACTCTGTCCCCAGACGAGCTGTCCACCCAGGATCGTGCTCCATACAGCATGGTGAGGGGCATGGAGGGGGGCAGCAGGTGAATCCGCTGCAGCATGGGCCTCTTGGCCCAGCCCAGAGACTCTGACATGGCCCGGAAACCCACCTCACCACTGGGAAGAGAAGGAGAGGAAAGAAAAGGTGGTAGGAGATTGGTCAGTTTTTTCCAGGCATTATGTTCTGTAATTAAAAATGTGACAAAAGCCGTATTTGGTAACTTCTGTATAAATAACTTTTGTCATATTTTATGGATCTGTCACTATATGCTGACAGTAGTACATGACACATGCTCATGAAGTAGAGGAACATGAATCATATTCCTCTACCTCCTCCTTGTGCTCCTCATGGCATTAGGACAAGACATTGCACATGAACAAAAACAAAGTCTGTGACCTGGTCACCATGTTGAAATCAGTCCAGCAAAAACCAAGCACTGCCCACTGAATGGAGCAAACGTTCTCATTCTACACCTAAACTGTACACTAAAATATGTTTCTGAAAATATTTAAAGCAAGAAATAGGCAATGCTGTAACAGCATGTTGCATATGTGATTCATATTTGATCAGCGCTGCCTAGTTTGACCACAGTTCAAGGGCAGTAACTGACATGAGAATGTAAGACTCCTAGGCTCTGATTGGTTGTTTTTATTCATGCACTATTACGAGCAGTACAAGGAAGCAGAGGAGCATATTTTTTTTTCACAGACAGTCTGTCTCGTGTACAACAGCCAGATACAATTACAGTTTGTGTGTGCATGTGGCTTTATGGTCAAAGTGACATCACACCATCAGACATGTCCCTTTGCTGGGGGTCCCATGCAGCAGGTTTTTCCCCTGTCCGTGCACATCCAACATTGTCTAACTACGCTGACACATACGGGCAAAGAACACAGAGAATCCTGCAGAAGATATGAATTTACAGATACACTGCTTTGGGAAAATATCAGTCAGCAGCAAGGAGGAACCCACATGGAGTATAAAAGATCCAAAATTCTCCCTGTTACGATTCTGCACCAGCTCATGTCTGTGGAATCGTCCATGCAAAAATTATAACTGAGGCTTAAGTGATGCATGTTTTGGCTTACCTCGGGGTTTGTGCATTACAGTGGTAGATGTATTGCGTCATCGTGTCATCATCAAACAGATCTTCGAATTTCCTTTTGAAATCAGGACGGAATCTGTTCACCAAGCCCGGACCTAAATCAATGACATACTGTAAGATGGGAAAGAGTATAATGTGGCACAGCACAGTATTAGATTAACAATAACGTATCTCACCCCATGGGCCTGCTGCTCTGATAACAGCCAGTGGGTTGAAGAGGGAAACCACTGTTGCGATAGCTTTTACCCAGCGTGGAGGAGGCGGCCTCCTCACCACCTCTGTCTTCTGATCTTGACCATCTTGGGTCTGTGGCTGGGGTCGCTCTGGGAAACCCCAGGGGTCCACTAGGATAAGATGTGACACTCTGAAAAAGGAGATCACAATACATTGCAATATTCTATTAAGTGGCATTCATTTGTAATAAAAAAAAATACACAGCGTAAGGTAATGTGCATTGCTGTCTTTACGCATACTACCAATAGGAGGCTTCAAAGTCAGGAATTTCTATTTATATATTTTTTTGCTTGCCTGGTCTGTTAACTACACAATATGAAGGAAGAAGAAAATAATTCAGTATGTACATATGTGATATGTTCTCAATCATATCCCTTTGCATTTTTGCATGTTTTAGTACAAATACAGGTTTAAAGCAGAAAAAGCAGATTTTTTGGCCACTTGGGGGCAGCAAGAAAAATTGTAAACACAACACTGACATATTATCACCTTGTGAAGGGGTTATGGTGAACATAATGGCAAACATGTGCCTATTTAGACATCTAGCAGATGCTACAGACAAAACATATAACATTTCTTTGGAGTAATGCTTCTAGACACCTGCTAAATGTAAGACCAGTATTCACTCTCCTTGGAACTCCGTTTTTCCTCTGTGTTCACCAGATAAAACCAAAACAAAAGGCTGAAGATCTGAGGGGAACTACAGAGTTGGATGGTAATTCTGGTTATCTGATGGTAATTCTAAAAATCTGTGTGAATACAAGTGTCCCTTCACATTACACATAATAACTTTATCTACAGTTAATGTAAAAGCAGTGAAAAATACTGATTGATGCAGCTTTAGGTTTTATTTAACAGAACATTTTGGGAAATGTGCTTATTTGCTTCCTTGCTGAGAATTAGATGACAGGATGTCACTTTTGTATCTGTATGGCAAAATGAAATTGCAGTAAGCAGTCAATTAGCTTAGCTTAGCTTAGCTTAGCATGAAGAATAGGAACAGGGGGAAAAGCTAACCTGGTTCATCCCAAAGGTAACAAAATCCATCTTCGAACATCTCTTAGGATCATTAATTGACAATTTATATCTTATTTGTTTAATCTGTGCAAGTGACAAATTGCAATTTTAGGATGGGTTATGTTCTCTGCTTTTTCTTGGCCAGGTGCTTTCACATTCTGGAGTCTTGTCGTCACCTTTCACCATCTCCTGAATGTGACAGCACCTGACCTAGAAACAGTCATGCAGGCCAGAGCCAGGCTAGCTGCTCTCCCTTGTTCCCTGCAAAGCTGAGCTCACTGGCTGCTGGTGATAGCACTACATTTCTCCACACAAACATGAGAGTGGTATCTAACTCATGGCAAGAAAATGAATACGCTTATTTCGTAATGGCAAACTATTCCTTCAAGGGCAGGACATTACTATGTTGCTAGCACTTGTATCAAGTAACCAACTTCAGTTAAACTAAATAATAAGAATTCTACAATAGGCAAAATATCCGCAGCATTAACGACTGTGGATTTGCATGGAGGCTAGGGGTGGGAAACACCAGAGGATCCACGATATGATGTTATCATGATACAATTGCAATTTTTAATATGTTGCGATATGCTTAGTATTGCGATAAAATATATTGCCATATATTGCAATTTATTACCTTTTTTCAACTATAAATTATGTCCCCAAGGGAAACTTTGTCAACATCTGTTTTATCTAATAAGATTAAGTTTACAGTCTGTTCATCTCACTTCAGCCATTTTTTTTTTTTGCAGCAAAATGTATCTAGTGGACTGAAAAAGCAATTGATTATATTATTCTTGTAGGCTATCTAAAGTTTAATTTGTATTTGTAATATTAGTAATTTATATAATAAAACGATACTTGGCACTGTGTGATGATACGATATAACCACATAAAAATATCGTGATACTAAGCTGTATCGATTTTTTTCCCACCCCTAATGGAGGCTGGGGAAAATTATTGTTGTTAATAGAGATTATATCTGACTGGCATGAGTTTCAATTTGCCATATTCATAGAAAAACTTCAATTCATATAAAATTGATTTAAACACATATATGTGTGTTTTTAAAAATACTTTGTCAGGTACAAATAATTTCATCTGAAATTCAGTTTTCATAATTTTAGATATGAGCCAGGTCAATAATTAACATGACACACTCAATGTACAGTGTTTGAATACAATATCTGCCTTTGCTAGTGTGTTTCCACAGAACATGACTTACTGACGTCCTTCATTCTCAAACAAAACACTAAATCACCTCCAGCTGCAAGCATTCTGTTCTGCAGCCGCCCCTCATTATCTCATGTTTTACATGGTGTCCCAGTAGTATTATTACCTAGAAGGGTACTGATGGCGTAGGAGGTAGCCAGATACCCCCCCAGACTGTGTCCCAGCAGAATCATGTTCTCCAGGCCTACAGACTGTCTCCACTGCTCAATAGAGTCGACAAACTGCTCCTCTGCCTTGGCAGCGTCTGAGGGGAAGGGAGGTCTGGAGCTCCTGCCAAAGCCCAGGAGGTCAAAGGCGTAAACAGGCCGTGACCGACTCAGCGTGTCTATGTTCCTGATCCACAGGCCTACCCCTCCTCCAAAGCCGTGGACCATCACCAGGGGAGTCTTTGGGGCTGGAGGAAAAAGACAGAGGCGTTACGTCATGGGTGACACAATGCATACAGAATCACAGCTGTTGCCTCCCAGTAAACAAACAAACACTGAGAGGAGGGTGGTACCTTGTTCTGCAGGTTTGCGCACCGCCTTGTTGGTGAGGGTCAGAGTCCATATTCGATCCTGGTTAGGCAGGGTCACAAACCGAGCCCATAGGTCATTCTGAATACCTGTTGTGAACAGATATAGAAGAGTAATGTTCAGTATACCCTCAGAGGAGTTCTGTGTTAGTTATATAGCTGAGCTGGTGACATAATGGTGTCATATTAAGAGTTAGCAGCTTTAACATATCATTACAAATGATTAGCTACATTTGTATTAGTTCGCAGAGGTTAGATAATCTGTCAGTATACATCAAAACAATCTTACAAGCAAGGATCTTGGACTCTGTTGTCTTCAGAAGGGACATGGAGGTTGGACGCCAGGAAGGCCACCAGTTCCAGACTGAACTTGGCCTTATGAGAGAGTAACAAAAACAAAGAATGAAGAGATGGTAGATAGAGCAGGAATTATTCCCCACATGCTGAATGTACAACACTAACACTTCTGGAGCGAGTGCAAGGTTAATGTCAGTGTTATCACTGTTTGCATGGAGCACACACAGGCAGAGGAGTCAGGTTTCACAGCCATCATGCTGTCAATCAAAGTCAGTGCCAGAACCCACAGCAGTGATGTAATGGTCAATATTCAATATGGTGACCTGTGACCTCTTAAAGTTATCGTTGTTTACATTTCAGGCAGTTTATGGTGCTACATGAACAAAACATTTAGAAAACAGATTATTGCCAACCTTTATATTTTTAGGATAGAAACTGAGCGGAGGTGGCTTTACCCCGTACTTCCTCTCTGATTGGAGACAAAGAAAGACCTGTCTCACATTTCTACCCCCACCATCAATACACCAGGTACACCACCAGGGTTTCCACCTGTTATGCAGTCAATGAGCAATTCAAATGTGCTGAGTCATTACTGCTGGTCATCTCTCCAGTGAATGAAATGTTAAAGACCTGTTTGACAGGAGTGGCACATTAAGATAATTCCATTGATTTAATCACTAGCCACTCCTGAGAGGTCCTAGTGACAACCCTCTTATTCCTACAGTACTGATTCCTTAAATTAAATTACAGTGAGTCAGTGATAGACAACTTTATGTTAATTTTATTCTGGTTTAACTTTTTTTCCTCTCATTTCTGACGCATACAGCTTACTGATGACAGCATTTGTGTTATATCAGTAGAATATAGTTAGGTGGTTACATCTGTGAAATGCATTAAGTGTTATCTCTTATAAATAAAACACACCAAATATGAGAACATAATGTCCAAATTGATTTAAGATACAGTGACACAGCACTTCAATTAAATGCTGTTATTACACAGAGCCTAATAATTGTCTTCAAGGAAGAAAAAGACACAACAGACACAAGTTAAAGTTAGCATGTACTGTAAGCAGAAGGAGGAGGTTGTATCCGGCTGTTTACCTGTCCGAGTTACTTACTCTGTCTCACAATCGTTTTGCATCGGAGCTGTGGTTGTAGCAGGGTCCATTGGTTGACATATTCCGGTGACTACATTCACTTAAATGAAACTATGAGGCCGACAACACGCTCCTTGTTTTGCTTGCTTTTAAATTACACCTCCTCTGAAGGCTCGTTTCTAATGTTTTGTAACTCGTCCATTCCAAAGATCAGCTGACCCAGCGCAAAGATGGTCTATGACGAAGATGCGTCACTCGTAACTCCTCTTCTAACTAATACAAAGTCCGAAGGGACGTTCACAGTCAATAAAAACTAATATACACCCTGCGTAGCTTATCAAAGTGATCACTTAGCCACAAACGGCCAAAAGGGCCAGTACAAGTATTATGTTGGTGTATTGCTGCCGCTATGCACCAACATATTGCAACTTGCCTTTGTAAACAGCCTAAGGAACTGTTCGTTATTTATGAAGGGGGAGGGGTGGTGCAAAATGGAGGTATGTCAAATAATTGTTTGAGCACTGGGGAGGGACTTGTGTTTCATGTTTTGGCTCAAGAATTGGCATACAAATGTAAAAGGCTGTATTTTGGGTTATCTTGTCGCAGTTTTTTTTTTTTTGTTTATAACACCATTTATCATAGACAGAGACCGTTTAAACAGAAATTATCATTAAGTTTTCAAATATACAACAGTCCATGGACACATCATGTGTGACCAACACCTCTGACATAAAAAAGAAGAATAAAAAAAGCTTAAAATAGTGAAATGTCATCAAAATCACTGTATTCTATGTGTCATTTAATTCATCGGCCAAAAATAAATTACAAGCATGCACGATAAAAGTGAAAAACCAAGGTTTTTTCAACTCCAGGATTACATCTTCAACTTTCATCAGTCAACTCTGAAATATCAAAGGGTATGTTTTAAAAATGTAATATAATTTATGGTGGAGGGAGGGCCATGCGTTCTCCACCAGCCACTTAGGGAGACTCAAGGAAAAATATCTGTAGCTTCAGGTGGTTAAAAAAGAGTAACGGAGTAAGAGAT
This sequence comes from Cephalopholis sonnerati, assembly GCA_019142605.1. Lineage (NCBI taxonomy): Eukaryota > Metazoa > Chordata > Actinopteri > Perciformes > Serranidae > Cephalopholis > Cephalopholis sonnerati. Next base: position 33,327,846 of record JAGQAX010000010.1, read on the forward strand.
CTTACTTATTTCAACCCATCTCTGATGTACAGTGGGCGGTGCCAAGGGTGATATCTTCAACAACGGGCCATTTTGCTCTTCGTTCCGAGCGACTCGGAATATATTCATTGTAACACCAAGGCCGCTTCCGGTTAATGAGGACACGTCACTCATTCGTTTGAGGAAGAGGAGCTGTGCAAAACTCGCTCATTGACCCCGTTTTGGACAAATTAGACGGCAGAAACATGTCGAACTCAGTCATATCTGTTATTTCTCGCTTTCTAGAGGAGTACAGCTCCACGACGCCCAACAAGCTCAAAGTGGTGGATGCGTATTTGCTGTACATCTTGTTGACAGGAGCGCTGCAGTTCCTCTACTGTCTCCTCGTTGGCACCTTCCCCTTCAATAGCTTTCTGTCGGGCTTCATCTCATGTGTGGGCGCTTTCATTCTCGCAGGTAAATAGTTATTCAGTTAAATGTTGTTATTTATTGCTAGTTAAGTATACAGTGCGGTAGTGTCGAGGGTTTCAGTCAGTCTGGACTTGTGGGCCAGTGAACGTGTGTGCAGAGACAAGTTAGCTAACCATGCTAAAATCCATTGGCTCGAGTTGCAACTGTATAAAGAAATGGGAAAAAAATATATAAATAAATGCACGTACACTGAGCTTGGAAATGTTCGCCCAATCACCAGTAGTATTAAAAAGTAATCAGTCGCCGCTTTAATCACTCTTAGCTTCAAGGAATCTATTCAATACAACAGTCCTGATTTCCTTGATTTGTGTTACATTTAAGAAGAGGTGTTTATGGAGTTTCTAGCACTAGAAACGCCTTTGTATCAAACAATATATAATATGTAATGCAATTAAAATTCTACAGCATCACAAACTACAGCCTTCGTAATAATTAAGGCTGATTCATCACCTCTGCCAGGGTTGGACATTAACACCAGCCACCAGCCAAATGCTGGTCAAATATATAAGTAGCTGCTAGATTGTCTTCATTCAATAGCCAAAAAAAAACCAGTGCTAATTTATTTAGTGGCTGGTAGATTATGAAATCCACCAGCCACATTGGCAGGTGGACAAAAAAGTTAATTTCCAATCCTGTCTTCTGCACAACAGATTCACTAAGTATTGAACATTATAACTCCAATTAAGGTTGGATGATGTGCCAGACTGTTGCCTTGTGAATTGTCGACAGGATGTACCTTTCAGTACTTCCTGGTAATTTAAGAATCAAGTGTATTCCTGCAATGGAGGACAGTGGAAACCCTGTTACTCAGAGCTCATATTAATAAATCTACTGTAGATGACTTGCGAACTTCTCCATAAACAATAAACTGGGAGAGCATTTTGATTGATATGATGAATTAAACTGCATAATCAATCTATTTGTTTAATCTTTGTCTCTGAAATGTCAGGAAACAATGAAAAATAGCCCATTATAATTCACCAGAGCCCATGATAACCCAGCAGACCAGAACTCAAAGATAATCAGTCTACAGTGATAGAAAGTAGTAATACAGCGACTTCAATTCTGATGATCAATTATCAAAGTTGATATATTATCTGCTGACTAATCAGTTATTCAACTAATCATTTCAGCCCCACTGCACAGTAACATCAAAGTTATGTCACATTTAAAGTTCAAGTAATATTTCATGAAATGTTTTATAAATGTTTGAGTTTTAAAAAGGTGGCAGTCAGTTTTGAAAATATTGTCACATTATTGTTATACAATCTGATTGTGGCTCCACTGAGGAAGACATTTTAGTATTGAACTGTAGATTTAGGGAGAATGAATCAGACACCATTACAAGTATTACTCCTCTTGTCTTCAGGTTGTGACAGGTTCAGACATACTGTACAGATGCACCATAATTATTACATTTAGAGAAACCTGTGCTGAAGTTGATACATTTATAAGTTCATCAGTTGATGAGTACAAAAATACTCAATAAGAATAAAATTATTTGTCAGTAACAGTCCTAATGTCTCCAATAATACCTACTCCTCTGTGTCTTGTGTTTTTTTTCTTAGTATGTCTTCGTATCCAGATCAACCCACAGAACAAAGGCGACTTCGTGTCTATCTCTCCAGAGAGAGCCTTTGCTGACTTCCTTTTTGCTCACACCGTCCTCCACCTGGTTGTGATGAACTTCATTGGTTGAAGCAGACGTCCATCTGACTCACTTTGTCCCCCTCTCAGAAGGTGTTTCATAATCCCATTGTTACAGTCTAATTTTAGCCACGATAAAGAAATTAATGTTTTTCTTTTGTTTGAACACATCCAACAACCAGCAGTCATCACATTATATTCTGTAGTTACTTTTCCTTCCAGCTGTATGCTTTACACTGCTCAGAGCATGACATTTCTGCAGCCGTTAGTTAAAACCACCTCATTGTTGAGTGATATCTCTCATATCAAGATTCAAGTAGCACTGTCTGGAGCCTTGAAGGAGCCCACTGATTCATTAGACCTGAACATTTTTCAGCACTGACATGGTTTCAAGGTCACGAGCGGCAAATAGTTTAAAAAATGTGTTTTTAACTGTTGGTATCTTTTGAATAATGAGAGAAAAAGTAATTGAATGAGAAAATGTTTTTGGGAGGTGATGTGTGTGAGATATCCATTAGTGTTTATAGTGTCTCTCAATGGGCAGTAAATGGGAGATTTAATGAACTCCAAGGATGTTTATGTGGGCTTTTACGCAGATATATGCTTTACTGTGTTGGTTTATGGCTGTAAAACAAGAAATACACCCTTGTCCTTGGGGTGCTCTCAGTCACATTAACCATTCTTGCCAGTTCATCACTTCATTCTCAGTGGAACAGCTCCAGATAGTGCATGTGATAATACAGACTCCAGTTTTACTTCTCTGGAGAGATCCTCATGATACCACATATTGCTTTTGCTTGGCTAGAAAACATTGTTACTGAATTTTTAACTTGGAAAGAGCATACTGTATTCTCTTGTTTCTCATTTGTTTGTTAATAATCCCTCCTATAATCTCAGTGTTGCTAACATGACAACCTCTTCTTTTTTTTCATAGATGACAAGAGAAGTTATCAGAACTCCCCTCCAAGACATGAAGCTACACCTGCTTTGTGCTATTGTGTCACATCCCACCATCCACACTGAATTAGTTGCATCTAATGCAGTACAATTTTCTTACAAACCATTAATTTCTTGCGTTCTTTTTTTTTAAAAATATTGATATTTGTAAAGCATTCCCTTTTGCACTGAGAAGAAGAAATAAAAACTCAACTGGTGACCTTGACAATAATGAAGCTGTTCTTGAACACTTTTTTTTAAACAAGTCTTTTATAAACACACAGATGCATGATTCTCTCTTAATAAGTGTGCGGAGTGTGAACAGGTGTCATTTCTAAGGCCATGCACTATGCCTCATATTTAAACATTAAAAAAATGTATTTATTTTTAATATTAAATTAGAAATACACTGTGAAAGTACCCACCTAACTCCTCTTTGTCAGAATGACCTCTACAGAGTCATATTACAGCTTCAGTTGTAGCACTTTTTTCATCAGGGTTTGGGAAAGCTGCAAGCTACATTTGGAGTTGGCTACAGAAGAAGAAATATCTGTTTAAAGGCTGACAGGACAAAAAATGTAAGGGGGAGAATTGCCAGGAAAGGGCTCTATGCCTTGTAGAACTTTTTTTGAACCCCACAGATTGCATCTCTTGCTTTTTTTAAAGCAGAAAAACTGAGACTAAAGTATATGCTTGAGCCAATGAGAGTGAGCGTGTGCAGCACAGTGCCTATCATGCTAAGAGAGGGGGAAGCAAGAACATTGCACCCCAGAGCAATGAGAGGGTTTGCCTCTATTACTCGCTCTGCAATAACTGATGGAAACACATTCCAGCTCAGTTACTTGTGACTGTACAGAGCCACTTACATTTGTCAAAGAATGACCCCAGGGTAAATTTGAGCTGGTTTGGTCTTGGCGTTTGAGTGTGAAGGCCAGTTTGAACTGCATATGAAAGTGCTTTGCATACAGAGATGAAAAACAGGCTGAATCAAGCTGGCACCTCAGGTTTTTCATGTAAAGGTCAGATCTAAATCTCTTTCTCTGTTGATTTAATAGCAGAGACAGAGCACTCTATCTACCAACCTCTACCTATGAAATGGATACATTAGCACCAGTCCTTTTGAAAAGGGGTTGGGTTAGCTTAAAGTAGTGAGAGTGGTAATTCTGAGAGACACTAGATACTAGACATGCAGTCTGACCTGAATGAATCTTAACAAGGAGCTGGGGATAACACGTTTCTATGACGACATCTGAAATATTTTTAACCTTTATCAAGCTACTCATTAAATGTCTTGTCCTTGATACAGGCTAGGTAAAGGTAACTGGAAGCAACTTACTGTCAGTGCTGGGAGATGTATTTAGAGCCTTCACCAAAGTGAAAGTAGCGATACCATTCTGTTGAGATCACAAGGAAAAGTCATTTACATATATTTTGTAGAATTACTATTGGAGCATTTTCATGTAAGACACACGTTAATGTTGCTATCAGATTCTAGCTATTTTATATACTATTTGGCATCAGTGGTGCCCCTAAGGCAGGGCCAAGGGGGTCCATGCCCCCCTGACAAAACTGCTGGCCCCCTCTGGGCAAAAAAATAAAAAATAAAAACAAGCAAGAGGCTATGGTGTGCTCATTCTCACGCATTCTCACTCTGACCTTGTCACATATTGAAGTTTGGTCATAGACTTTCCATGTCCAGATACAATGTGCAAGGTACCCTGGGTGCATTGGTTGTTGACGTTCTGGGACGCCTTGTCAAGTTTTGTCTGTTACATGCATTGTCTTCTTTCAGAATACACTTCAGTTTTTACACTTAAAACGCCCTATATTGACGTTTTTTCCTTCAACAACAAACACACGTGGTTGGGTTTAGGAAAAAAGAACAGGGTTTGGCTCTATAATCTTGGGGGACATGAACACTGCTCTCCCAGGTGAAAGTCAGTGTTTGTTGGACCCGTCCACCACACTTCCCACTGCGTTTCCCCTGATGCCACCAAGCACCATTAAACTATAACTGCGACTAGACGCATATCATGCTGATGTGAAAGGACGCCTTTGTTCATCCGTGTCTGACGCCGCAAGTCACTACTAGATTTCGACGACTTCGTAATAACACTGGATTGGCTCATTTTTAAGTCAGCTAGTGCAAGGGTATGGTATCTTTTAAAACTAGACAACCTACTGTAAAGTATCTATTGGTATCAACCATGTTAGCATAGCTTGTTTGAAAGGGGGCTAAATAACATCCCAAATTTAGGCTTCATTTTGGCGAGGGAAACGCTGGCATGGCCATTTTTCAAAGGCATCCCTTAAACTTTCACCTCAAGATATCTAAATGAATATTGGTTCTGTGGGTACCCACGAGTCTCACCTAAATTTGAAAAGTCTTGTTCCCAGTAATTTTTTTGTCCCTTACAATGAATGAACTCCTGAAATTTAAAGCTGTAATTTCTCTTTTTAAGGACAAAGACAACCAGCCTATTGGAAGAAGAATGAGTCACCTAATGTGTATATATGTACATAACACATTAAAACTGGATTATTGTAGAACTTAAAATGTAAACTGTACCAGTGCTAGTCTATGCACAGCAGATTATTATGAATATTAACTGTATATCAGTATGAGACTCTTTACCATTAACAGTTTCCCACTAACCTTTATTATCTAACAGCATATTAAAATTCCTGAAATTCAGTTTAGCTTTTGGTTTTGGTGTGCCACTTTAATATTTTCTGTGTCCCTATTTGGCGTCTGTATAAAAAAAATCTGTGGGTGCCACTGTTTGGCATATATAATCCATTGCAATTTATATGCTCATTATAGCGTTTTATTCTATGAAGTAGCTAAAGCAGTCAAATAAATGTAGAGAAGTAAAAAGTATGCTTTCCTGCAAAATGTAAATTAGAAGAATAAAGTACCATAAAAGCAGAGAGCAAGTACTTAAATGCAGTACTTGTGTAAATATACTTCCCATCACTGTTTACTGTACTTGGTGTTAAACAGAATCAGATCCCAATCCACATGTCTTGCTCTATGTGGACAGTATTTTAAGGGTGTAACTTATACCGTAGACTTTAATTGTGATGTGTCTTTTGACTAAACTGCTCCCTCTTGCCCTGGAAGGAAAACATCTCATTAACTAGTCTCCATTTAGACCAATAGCCTATTGGGCAAAGTACTGGTATTAGGCACAAACCACTAACTGGAACCCCAGTAATAAAGACAAACATTAGGAGGTATTATGGCACCATTTTGCTTAAGCCATACATATGTAAGGTTTCTTACAATTACACCATATGAAGACATTTCAGAGTTAGAGCTTTCAAAGAAGAATGATAGCAGAGAGACTGATTTTTCTTTACATTTTAATCAGGTTTACATGCACTGCGAGACAGGAGGGAAGTTGCGACTATCTAGTTTATCTTACGTGATGCAGCAATTCACCAAAATAAAATCTGTTTCAAGTCTCTTGTAACAAAGACAAACAGATACCAGCCTTTCCCAAAGCTGAAAGGAATGTCAGGATATTGGGAAATGGCACAGGGCTTCACTGTCTGTAAATAATTAGTTTTGTGAAATCTAAGTTTCAAAAGCTGCCTAAACTGTCATAGGAATATGTTCAGTTTCAATTCTGGGTTCTGCCTACATTTTTCCAGGAAATGGATGACCATAAAAGGCTTTGAAGCCAAAGCAAAAAAAAAAAAAGCAAGGGGCTTTAGGGACATCCTTGACACCCTTCACAGAGCAAATTGAGAAGCTTGGAATAATTGTTTGTTAATTCAGTGGCTGAGGGGGCTGTGTGTAGAAGCTTAATCCGACAAATGAAGACTGGACCAAATCCAAAGTTTTCAGGCATCAAAATCAAATAATTTCATTGTAGGCTGCCAAATGAATTCTCTGCATCCAGAGGAGGGAAGGCACTCAGCATTTGGTTGCTTAAGAGAATAGGTTATTAAAAAAGAGGGCTAACACTGAAATAATAAAAGCAGGAGATATGAGAGGAAAGATGACATGTTTAGTTAGAAGAATACTCACTTTTTTTTGAAAGACGGTTAGTCTATTAGCTTTTTTGCTGAGAGATGCTTAAGATTGATAGGCAACCACTCCACAACCAGGGTGGCTGTGCCTCTGGAGGTAGAGGGGTCGTCCTCTAATCAAAAGGTCAGCGGTTCGATCTCTGGCCCCTGCAGTCTTCATGCTGAAGGGGGCAAGATACTGGAGTGTACGTGTGATTTATCACTCCTGATAAGCAGGTGGCACCTTCCGTGTTAGTCTGGTAGCCATGGTAGCATGCCAGCTTGTGTGGTAAAGTACTTTGAGTGGTTGGTAGAAAAGCGTTATGTAAATGCAGTCCATTTACCGCTATTGTCTGTATGCCAAAAGATGCTACAGCCAGATGGTGATAAGATTATCTTGTTAGTTTAATCTGTGCAAAAACCTTAGCATGAAAAAACTGAGATGAGAAATGAGTGATTTTAGGAGGTGTTATGTTACTTGCCCAATAATAATGCAAGCTGAAACCTACCCACTTAGACTTTGTTCCTTGTTCCTTTTTCAAAAGGTTTTTACCACGAGCCAAACTATCAACAGAGGTCTCCTTCTCTTTAAAACAAACAGACCTGGTGATTTAAATAGGTAAAAACACCGAATAAAGCAGTTTCACATTACAAATCAATGTTTCTCTTATGCTGTTGGGCATGTCGGAGACAGCACCTGCTACCTATCAAGATGTATTCACCGGGGCCTGAATTATCCACAGAGGCCTCCTCCTCTTCAAAACAAATGGCCTTGGTCATTTAAAATGGTAAAAACACTGAATAAAGCAATTTCATGTTAAAAAAAAAAATCTGTGTTTTTCCAATACTGTCATTGCTGAGGGGCTTCTAACTGCTGTGGCTGATGGGAAAATGCAAATAGCCCTATGTACAGCCAGTGTTTGGTGTGTCCGTTCCAGGGTACTGTAGACATAGGGTGGTCACACATGGTGATCTCCATAGATATAAACGGTTCAATCTAAAGTAACGAAAACACAGCCATTCTTATTTTAAGGTGATTACATGCTAAAGAAAACATACTGGTTTTATTATATCCCATTCCTACCAGTGCATCCACCTAAATTCTACACAGTGAACCTTTAAAGTGTTAATGTGTGAGCTTTAGTAGTGCTGTTGGGTTAGCTTTGGAGCTAGCTGTTTCCCCCTGCCCGCAGTCTTTATGCTAATAGCTAACCGGCTGCTGACACTAGAAGCCTATACCGTATAGAGTGCTCCAGGGATGACGTTTTTCTGAAGGCCGATGTGGAAGTTAGTATCACACTGGCTCCCTTGTCAAAAAGCCCATGGGATTTATTCCATTGGATTTTGGATTTTTGCCAAAAATAAGCCACTGCTTTTGTGATTCTTGAAGCCTGAATGTAAAAAGCTAACGTTAGGCTATAGACAAACTACACTATGGTCGCATGATTTAACATCACCACCATAAGAAGGCTGTAAAGCCATTTTCGTTACAGCTCTCCATGATGACATTCTGTAGTCTCATTTAGCCACTTGTTAGCAAACGCCTTTTTTTGCAGTGAATAGGAGCTTCAGAGTTCTCGACTGTGGTATTTACTGATGTATTTTATGTCTGAGAACAAAACATGAAAGTCTCTTAAGCTTGTGTTAACCACAGACCTTATTTCAGGCATCTAACCAAAATCTAATTTAAAAAACCCATAGAGTTTGAGACTAGGGAACTGTAAGGGATAAAGTGTTAACTTATTTCTGGGTTTTAGGACTCATGGTGGACTCTGTTTACCAGGGAGATATGAGAGTGGTGTCAGTCTTAAGAAAATGTTTAACCATTCCCCCATTATTAACTATATTTCCAAGGTCTTTTTTCCTTTAGTATTGTGATGTTTGGGAGGTTTACTCCTGACAATGTAAAAAAAATCCTCTTGGGACGGTCGAAGAATAGCCTACAAAAGGTGTCAGCAAATGTGTCACTTTACAGAAATACAACAGTTTTTATAGATTTTTGCATTTTCACCCCACTTCTTTTAAAATAAACATTTCACGAGCTGAGAAAAAGGTTTAAAAACAGCAGCCATGCACTTTTAAGCTCATGGAGATGAAGCAGCCTATTGGCAGAAAGTCATAGATAAATCATGATATTTTTACATCAGTGTCACAATGAGCACAGTTTGTTAGGCTAAAAGTATCCTTTGCTGTTAAAATCTAACCGGCACCTACATGGTTAACATCTGGAACATCTGGATCCAACTTGTGGTCACATGACCGAGGGGAAATCGGCATTCCGGAACCTTGAGTCTGTGTTTACACAGGGGAGGGAGTTCACTTGGTAAACTTCAAACTGACGGTGAAACATGCGGCGACTCTTTTTACTCACCCTCAGCTTGTTACCATGGATCCCAGGTAATAACTGTGACCACTGAGATCATATGCTTACAAAAGTTCTACAATACGCCTTTTTTTCTGCAGATAATTGATGGAAAACAGGATGATTCAGCCCCCTCACTATTGACTGTGCTCTTGGCAAAAGCTGGTGTTAAAATGTACCATGTTTCTTATGCTTCATTTCTCTTTACTATTTTACTGCGCTTCTGTATTAATCATTTGTTGAAGACAGACTAGAAAGGTTGTAAAAGGGATTTTCTGCAGGAGCCAGAGAGGGCTTTTGTTTTTTTGTTTTTCAAATCTTCCAAGCTTCGGTACAGTTTGCCCCTTGGCAAGAGTATATGTTTTATGTTTATTTTGTCAGGTCCTCAGAGGCCTGTTATATTTGTCCCCCCAAATCTCTATTATAGACGGATAATCCAATTTTGAAATAAGAAGTACGGAGAGGGAAGTTAAAGCAGGAATAGTGTTTTGTTACAAAGGAAACCGAAACCATAAATGTGGTACAAGTATTCCTCAAGGCCACTCTCCCCCGTTTCCCAGTCATAGATAAGAAATGTCTGCTGTGCATGACTGAAAGTTTCAAAGTTCAAACTAGAGTTCAACATGCAATCATCTCCACTTTCCATCAGCTGTCCTCTGCAAAGTAACCACCGAGGGAGAGCTTTCAGTCATGGAAGGTCACTCCCTCACAATCCCGTGTCATTATGAGCCTCAGTATGCCAACTATGTAAAATACTGGTGCCGGGGGAAGACGAGGGAGTTCTGCACCAGTTTAGTAAGAACAGATGAGCCCCGTTCGGCCAATCCAGCTGAGAAGAAAGTCAGCATTTATGACGACCAGGTCCAGCTGGTGTTCACGGTGACCATGAGCGACCTAAAGGAAGGGGATTCTGGGTGGTACATGTGTGGCGTGGAGATAGGAAGTGTGTGGCACGCTGATGATGTCGCTTTCACTAAGATCAAAGTCATTCATGGTGAGTAATGGGGTGATTTTTGAACTGATGAGCTAGTATTGATCCGCCATTGAAAAAACATTTTCATGAATTTCAATTGCTTGGATGACAAATTTAAGGATGTATTCCTTCCCTGCAGGTATGTCAGTGGTAAACAGCCGACTGAGTGGGGAAGAAGGGAGTAGTCTCACAGTTGAATGCCACTACAGTGAGAGATACAGGTATTTTATTGCCTCATTCATCACACTACAGTTGTGTCACTTGTATTTACCATCAGACCATGTGGAATCCTCACTTTTAAAACAACAATTTCCAAAGCATCAGTAAACCTGAGAAAATGTGGTTATTTGTTCAAAATCTTTAGTTCAAGCCTAACTTTGATGGACAGTCAGCCTTCACTGACTCCCCTGTGACTGCCTCCCAACAGAGACAGTGAGAAGAAGTGGTGTCGGAGTGGAGACTGGAGCTCCTGTCTGCTGACAGGTTCTGAGGGGAGCTACGAAGACACTTCAGTGGCCATCAGCGATGACAGAACTAGGACTTTCACTATAACCCTAAAGAAGCTGCAGATGAGAGATGCCGGCTGGTACTGGTGTTCTGCAGGACAGCAGCAGATGGCCGTGCATGTGCTGGTCACACGCCGATCTACGACTAGTGAGTTGACCCCTTAAAATGAAAAAGCCTTTAAAATTAAAAATCCATTGTCCTTTTATCTTGCATTCAGGGGGAATTGTTTCGTTTGCCTCATTGTTGATGCTGCACTAGGCAAAATCTTTATTTAAATGAGTAGTAATTGATTTTTTGGCATTTGGGGGCAGCAGAACAAGCAATTTAAGGAAATTGTGTTTCTGGCACCTTGGTAATGCAAGTCCAATACTCACTCTCCTTTCAGCTGTTTTTTGGTTTCCACCAACTCTTTAGAAAAATATCCAGCTCATTAGCCCCTGCATGCACCACAGTGTTCACCAGGCAGCTAACTCTATCTGTCTGCTGTTTGGTGTTGGCAGGTAGTTTACAGTGGATTTTATCCAGGTGTGTAGTGCTGCTGGAGCCCACTGAAACGCTGCTCTTCTACTTTTTTTTCCCTCCAAGTGAGGATTAGAATATTCGCAGCTTGCATAATCTGGTTGAAATACATTGTTTAAGCACTTGAAGATTCAATCATAACTAAAGTATATGTCATGCAAGAGAGACAACGAAAACAAATAGATTTGTCAGAGTTGTTGTATTGACATTTAAGGTGTGTTGATTGATTAACGACATCAACTCATGTATTGAGTAACATGCATGTAACATGCATGCATTTTAAAAGTTTCCACTAGCTGCTAGTAGCCTTCATGCAGCATGGTGAGCCAAATAATTTTTTTTAGTCTATTAGCCAACTAACTGTTAACTAGTAAAGATGAAAAGGCAGCAAAACATCCTTTCATCTTATAATTACTACTTGACTAATGTAAACTTGCCACTGTAAGAACAGTGGTTACATAACCTTTGAAACAAGACATGCATAGGTATGCTCTGGTACTTAAACAAATAGCACGACACTCCTGATTTTATCACAGCTTTTTTGCTGCAAACAGCTATAGCTAGAAACAAGGTTCATGAGAGCTACGAGACTGAATCAAAACTGTAAAGCTGTGTGCTGGAGAACCAAAACAACGAGCACAGAGACACTAAAATAACAGTTCAGGTGGGATGAAAGTTAGGTGATAATGGTCCCTAGGAGCAACCGATTTCACACTGCCCATACACATTTGAGTCATTATTAAGGAACTTGTATGTGACATTCAGAGCATATCTGTGATTCAGAGTCTGGAGTAAGATTGTATGCACATGGATCTCAACATGGAAGGGGCTGAGCCAGTGCCTAGCAGCTATCAGTGCTAGCTCCATGAACAGTGGTAAAAATGCCAACAGTGCTGATAGAGCGAACAGTTTTACTTTCCGGGAGGGTGGGTGCTGTGCTTCAATGTCAACGTCATCCCAATACCCAGCCTGTTCTCATTCCCAAGTTGTCAAATTCTGCCATTTGGTCAGAGATTTTGGTGTCAGACACCATCCCAAAAAGGCACCTTTCAGGGCAGTATGATACATCGCCAGACGGCATCAGTTTGGAACGCAGCCGGTAACAATGTCAGAAAGATATGCCGCCAGACGTCAGTTCGAATTGCTGCCAGTAACAAGCTTGGTATGATGCGCTGCTGAAAGGCGTCAGTTTGAAGCACAGCTGGCAACAACATAATATAAGGAGCTGGAAAGTCCTAGATTGGTCCAACAAACCTTGGACTTTCACCCAGAAGCCCCCTGTTTGCTTGCCCTTTGAGCCAAACCATGATGCTTTTGTTGCACAAGGAAATAAATGTAAATATGAGGTGTTTTACTGACTTTATATGTTTGTTTTGAAAAAGACTGTATGTATCTAATGAGCAGAAACTGTACATTGCTGTGAAAACAGAAGTGTATTTTGAACAGACACAATGCATGTAACAAGGACAAATTGACACGGCATCCTGCAGCATTAACAATAGTCGCAGGACCTATGAGTAGACGTGAAAGTGCACGACAATATTTGATAAGTTGGGATGTGCATGGATTGCAATACCAGTGGTAACCACCATATAAGCGCAGTGCAGAGCAGTGGCAATTCACTAAGCAGTTTAATACATTCATAAGGCATTTGGACCATCAACAACAAATAGAGATGCTCAGATTGCAACACACACAGTCTGCTCAGGACACTATATTCCATTATATCTTTACATAGCCAGTAGTGGTTTGCTGTTATATTAATGCTCTGAATGTGAACTACAGCTCCTTTAGAATCGAAATATTTATTAGTGCAGCTTTAAAAACGCTTGTTTTTGTCATTCTAAGCCATGAGCCTCACAAAGCCAGCCTTAAATCTCACAAGCTTAGTTTTCACCATGAGAGTTCAGCCTGGGAAGGATCTATTAAAAGTCTGTAAAGCCTAGTGGGTGAAAACCAGACAAATGAGTATACAATAGGGAGCTGTTTAGGTGGTGATCTGACTTGCTGATTGAAACTCTCAAATGTTATTGAAAACTATTAAAACCAGGCATTGTAGGTACGAAAAGAGGTACAATTCTGCGACAAAGTGGCCTTTTCCCCACGTCACTCTGCAGCTGCTGAAATGAGAAGCAGCCAAGTGTAGCTTTAAGGATCAATATGTGTTTGTGACAGATGGCGGAGCTCCTGGGTCTCCAGCTGTACAAGGTATCGATTATCACGAGTCACTTATCAAGAATATTGATGTTATGATCTCTGTGGGTGCTGCTACAAACACTCTTTTCTTTTGCTTATAATAGTACATCATTTTTCAGCTATAATATCTTTATCCTCAGCAGCAGTGTCTCTGACATCTCCACCTACACGCAGTCAGTCTGCTGCATACCTGCCTCCACCCAAACCCATCACGAAGGAATCCTGGAATAGTCACAGGTAAGAGTGAAGCACTTCTTTATGACTGTGCTTTAAAGTGCTGTTAATTAGAAATTTATCGTCATCTTGGCCGTCATGAAAGAATAGATGCAGCACAGGCCTGAGCTGCTCTTGAAGCTCCACTATCTGTTCATACCAGTGTGTGCTTGTGTCTGTGTTTTAGTCACATCTTGGAGTCTTTGCTGGTGTGTGCTTCGATAATGCTTCTTGTGGGCTTGGCCATACTGGCGAGAAAATTGTGGAAACAGCACAGTAAGGCAACTTCTCATTTCTTTGCATATTAAATCTGGGCAGAATCGTGCCTCTGACCTCCTTACAGGTTTATGAAATATTGCACATGCATTTAATATCTTCAGCGAGAAATTTGCATCATCATTTGTGGCTTAAAGATCCTCAATATCTATTTCTAGAGCAGGATCCTTTGCAGAGACAAGTTGAGGTGATAAAAGCAAGGCACAATGTAAGCCTCCATTATAATATCTGTCACTATTCTATTACACACTATTTAAAGATAAACTGCATTATCAAGGATATGCTTTAGCGATTATTGTACTCATTTTTCTTTCTGTCTCCCACAGGAGTACTCAGGGGATGTAGGTGACCTGCAAAACGCTGCTGTCGTTTTCCTCAACAGGGACTCCCAGGACGTACATATGTACTGAGCTTTGTCAGTGCAGTGTTTCTTGTTACGCTTTGTAACTGAATGTAATTTTGGTGTTAGTTCACTGCACACAGCACATGCTTTACTTCCAGTGTCTTTTTTATGTAACATACCAGCACAGTTAAGGACGTTTTGATGTTTTTTTTTGTATGCAACTGGAGAGCTTACAAGAGTATACTTTTCCTGTAAGGCGAATTTACCAAAACATTACAATGGGGTCCTCTATTTAATTTCATCAATCAAGAGCAGTGCTGTAACTACTTACAACACTAAGGTTTATTATCATATGATGTTGGCAGAGTTTACATTCTACAGTTAAAAATGTACATTGCAATTCAATGTGACTACATTTATTATCTTATATAGAATGAAGTCGGGTAATTTGGGACACTTTTTGGCACATTATCACTAAAACACAAAGTTCTGAATACTACCTTAAATGTTACTTTTAGAACCTGTTGTGGATCTTTGCTCTATTTTTATGAAGAAAATATGTTATTATGTAAAAAACTTTGGACCTTCAAACACATCAAGAACCCCTACCTCATTCCGATGACATGACATGTAATTCATTAAATCAGTAACATAACTTCTTATTTAAAAAGATAATGCAACTTTTCTGCCATGCTTGTACTGTTCTTTCGCTGCCTGTTTCCTTGTTGCCATATTATCTACAATGGACATACATGTATATGCTTCTGTGTATGTGACAATACTGGCTAATTCTGGACTATTGTGGCTGTCATGAACTCACTGTATCATCGTTGATATTTTTTAGGTGCCAAAAATGGCTGTAATATTACAGGATGGCATGCAATAACATAAGTCATGATTTTATGGCACTTGGTAGATTAAAACATGCTTGTTTCACTTCAGAAAAATGTCCAGTTGCATTAACTACTCACTCAAAGTGTAGTGTTTGTTGTAGATTTTTGTTGTAGGCTGATGCTGTTGGTGTCGTTAGTGTTGACCTGGTTCCCTTAATGAAAATCCAATGGGATATTTCCATTGTATTTTTGATTATTGCAGAAAATAAGCTCTGTGGTAAACAAAGGTTTATGATACTTACACATTTTGTTCAGCAAAATAATCTTCTCAAATAAACACCACTTTTATGATTTTTTTCAAGCATAAATGCAATTTCCAGAAGTAAAGAGTTAACCTTTGGCTTTAAAAGAACGACCCCCTGGTTGCATGACTTCAGCAACCACAATGAAGCTGTAAAGCGGTGTTGACATTCTGTAGTCGCATTTAGCCACTTCTTAGCAATTGCCTTTTTTAAATCATGTAAAAGCTTCAAATTTTACAAGTGGGTTATTTCCTGACATAGCTTGTGCTGTTGAACAAAATGTGAAAGTCTCTTTAGCTTGTGCTAACCACAGACCTTAATTGCAGGCATCTAACCAAACAAAACCCATTCAAAACCCAACTCACTGACTTTGTGAGGAGGGGATTGGAAATGCTAAAATGCTAACTCTAATTTAATTAAACCTGCAATAACAATTCTTGGCCGTTTGGGTGCAGCAGAAACATGCAAACACAAGTGACCTATCACCTTTGATATGACCAGCAGATGTGGAGCAACATTAGCATTCCTTTGGAGTCAGGTTTATATCTCCCTAATTAATGTAAGACCAACACTGTCAACTCTCCTTTTAGTTCTATTTTGGTCGCCACCAACTCCTGAGGGAAATATCTAGTGCTTTTGCTGCTACATTATGTTTACTAGCAAGTTGCCCACTGTGTCTATCTGCCAGCTGGTGCTGGGTAGGTAGAGCCATTTTTTTTCTTTACCTTTTCTACTGTAAACAGCCACCTGCCGAATATTATGAAAGCAGTGAGTGTAAACCAAAAAATCAAGTTGTGCACACCAAAACACTTAACACGAATGCTTAAGAAGATGTTATGAACAGAAAGAGTAAAGTGTGATTTGACATTCTGTTTTCCAGAAGAATTTCCTTGAAACAATTGCACAAAATAAAATTAAACAGCCAACTCAATAAATAACATATGCAAAATAAAAAATATTAAAACATTTAAGAGACTTGTTTTCTGGCTTATTTGGACTTGTGATTTCAGTATCTCTAAAATTCTGTCTACAGCCCTGTTTAGATGTCCAAATATCTACAGCACTGGTGTAGAAATGTATTAGACGTGAAGGAGAGTATAGTTTGTGCATTGCTATGGTTTGGTAATTTGAGAGGCTTCAGAGACCTTCACACCTGGAACACTTTATGCGAAGAGGCTCTGGGTGTCGAGGGGTAAAGATAAGATGAGGACCTTGTAGATGCTCCTGACTCCCATGATAAATAGTATGTTGTTTGGCCTCCTCCCTGGTGGCGCGATTATACGTGATTCTGTATGACATGGACATAGTGTATACAGTTCAGTATATGTAATATTACTTTCAGTGTTTTGGTATGCTGTGTCCATGCATTGATGCTTTACAAAGATCTTGTTTGACATCAGCTTTGTGTTGTAATAAACTTCTATTCAAGTAAGAACAACTAAGGCTCATCAAGTTTATTCTATTATCATCAAAGTGAAGACCGAAGATTATTTTAATTATGTGGAAAGCTCACACCATCATGCTGCTCAAGAAACAATATGCTCCTCAGGTCTAATGATTACACTAGTCATGCACACTGACAACCCCCTATTAGGGGATTGTTGTCAGCTCCAAACTGCTGTTTGTTGCTTCTAACTATTACACAGAAAAAAAGTGCAATATGAATGACTAATAAGTGTTTAGATGGTAAATCTTGTCTGCACAGAAACCCCATGGGACTGACAGTACTTTTTCAGTTTGGGTTGCTATTATAGCAAAATTAGACTGCAATGTTTATTTCATAGCAAGATAATGAAATGGCTAATTAACACATGGATACATGGTCTGTTTGACAGAAAACTTGTGGAAGCAAATTCAGGCAATGTGAACATTGTTATGAGACTTACTTTTTTTAAGGAAGAAGTGAGAAAATGAAGACAGAAACCATTAAAGGGAGTTCACAAATTAACTCTGAAAGAGAACAGCTCTACATTTCATGCTTGAACTGTCTGTTCTCATACTGAACCTCAAACGACGTGTTAGAATTGTAAATTGAACGAGCTAATGAGACGGCCAAAACTGCTGTGGAACCATCGCGGAACTCTTGGTAATAACTTTGTCTTCCCTTTACATAAGGAAAGGCCATTTTGCTGTTTGTGGTACATAAAAATCGAACAATAAAATTACATTCAATGTTCCTTTGTGGTGTCATATATGCTTAGGTTGCTTGCACTTATATGTCCACCTCTTTGGGCCACTTATGGTCAGTGCTGCTGCAGGAAATGTGGAATGCAGCTTCTATTTTTACATCGGGTTTGAGTCACAAGAAAGAGAATCATTTTAACCCTCCATTACGACCACTGAAAATTACTATTCTGCATTCAGTCACTTCTTGTTGATTAAGTCGACTGAGTCATCTGTATACATTTACTTATAACGCCATCCTGGGCAAACTTCTGTCATCTCTCTACCTTGCAGAGCTTATGCTGCAAACATTATCTCGGATCACAAAACATCTGCTGTCTGTTCCTAATGTCTGGACAGAAATGGGATGGAACGACTTATCAGACAGAATTCAAGACTATTTCAAATTCCATAGCAAATGACTCATTTGTTAATTATCTCTGCCCATAGCTCACTGTAGCCTTATTTTAATATCTCCATTTAGAAAGTATTGTTTAATCTGTTACCTGATTTTGTATGGTTTTATCCGCGGCCTCTTTATGCTGCAGTCTTGGCCAGGTCTCCCTTGTAAAGGAGGTTGCCTGCTTCAATGGGGCTTACCTGGTTAAAGGTCCAGTGTGTAGGATTCAGGGGGATTTATCAACCCATTCTTATCCCAGCTCATCAAATACCACCACTTTGTCAGTGGACCTTAACATCAAAATATGGAGCACTAGGTAGCCTCCTGCCTCAGTTTTGGATGCTCACAGATGGCACCTTAATTGACGCTTGTTAAATGGATTGTGTCTTTCAAAATACACCTTCTGTTTCACAGGAAATGACATGCATAGACTATAGGTAAAACACTTTGTTTTTAGGTTTACTACCTTAAGTCTAGACAACAAAATCATGGTTTGCCTTAAAATAAATACAGATGTACGTAAAGTCAAATCATGTGACATATATCAGTAGTGTAGCATGCACATGTTATTATCAAAATAACTCCATTAACTTTTGGTTTTTACAGGGAAACAAACAGTGGGCTCCTGGATGAAAGTCTGGTGTTTGTTTAACCCATCCACCTCCCCTCTTACATGCCCCATAGGGGCTTTTTCAGTCTTTATACTACTGTAGTTGCCGACGGCATCAAAAATGGCCGTCGCCAGGGTGCCTATCATACCACTGCAAACAAAATCTTGTGTGTTGGTTTCTGATGCCGACATCCACAAACAAAGTGATGATATTTGACAAGTTTGGCTGTCATACTACTGTGAAAGGCGCCTCCGTCCGTCGGTATCTGACACCAAAATCATTGACAAAGTGGCAGTATTTGAGAACGGCCTGGATATTTTAGCAGACATGGAAAATAATATAATAAGTATGTTTTCTTTAGTGTCACCCTAGACTGAGCCATCTATATCTATATCTTATCTATACAAAGATTGCCATGTTGCTCCTGAGCATTGCACACTGAAGGAATTCTAATAAGGAGAAGTTTCAGCTGGTTGCAATCTGCAGTTCTCACCACTAGATGCCACTAAATCCAACACACTTTTCCTTTAAAGGTTAAATTAGAGAAACGGGATACAAAAGATGATTATGTCTTAACTCAGGCTGAGTAAATTGGGATTTTTCATTCATATCATCCCATTATTGTAATGTAATTTTTGTGGCTGTAATTGCTATTGACATTGTCCACTCTGAAATAATTGCATTTAAAATGTCATGGTTGTTTTAGATTTTTATAATCTTCCATCCTCCATCCTTATTAAATACTTCGCTATTTACAGAGGGATTTGCCTTTTTTTAAATTAACTTACACATGGGACCATGTGGGATAGTTTTTTTTTTAATCAGTTTTATTATGTAGAATGCTTGTTAAAGGCGAAATGAAATAAAATCATCTTGAGAAGGTTTCTATAAATTACCAACTGTTTGCATTTTATTCAGTTCTGCTTTATTATATTTGGTTCTATCATGATCTTTTATTCTATTCCGTGCTATTGTATTATGATCTATTTATTCTATTCCACTCATCTTGTTATTATATTCTAGTTTGTTGTATTCTGTTCTGTTCTGTTCTAATCTATTATGTTTTAATTTTTTTTCCCATACTTATCTGTTCTCTTGATTCTGTTCTATATATTGTATTCTATTCTATGCACTCTCTGTAGCCCACTCTAGTCTTGTTGAGTTTCACCAGTGTGTCGATGTTACACGGTCTCAGTCATTAATCTAAATGCGTTTAAAGTGGAATCAGTTCTGCCACTAGATGGAGGTCAACCCTGTATGAAATATGTTCTTTTGGTTATATATATTGCTGATGTGTATGTGTGTGTGTGTATGTGTGTGTGTATGTGTGTGAGTGTATTCATGTGCAAAAATGTTCCTTTTTTCTGTGGAAAAAAAAGTGAAGAAAAGCCTGAGGCTGTCTTGTCACTGCTGAGCTCTACACAGAAAAATACAGGATTTAAACATCTTAACATTCATGCATTTTCTATTCAATATGAAAAACATTCCAGTTCTTGCTCATGCATTAGGAAGTACATTTCTGTAACAGTTCCCTTGAGTCTTGCCATTTGAGGGCGTCAACAATCAATAGATTTGTACTCTCCTTGTGCATGGCTGCTGCAGATAATAAGGCATCAGTGGGAAACATGGAGGGCCAGCATGAAGGATAAGTGACTCTTCCATGTTCTGTGACAATTGCTATGAAGGCCAAGCATTGCACGAGCATGCACGGTCCTCATTAAATACTGGACTATTTTTGTTCACTCCGACCCAAGTGGACAGAGGGATTAACTGGGATAAAAATAACTTAATATTCATGGCTATGAGTTACCTGAAAGCTTAAGGTACTGAGAGTATACCTGCTGTTTGGACGATGGTGGCTGTGTAAACCTTGGTAATAACATTGTTCACAGGCTGTTTTATGTAACTAAAAATGCTTATTCACACATCCATTTTTAGCATGTTGTAAAGCATGATTTTATTTTTTTACCCTGTGTCCTCAGTTCTCACAGGTCCATCATAAACTGCATGGAGAAAGAGGCATGATTTCCCCAGTGTTTCTATAGTAACGGCAGATTAAAAACAAAACAAAAACAAAATGAAATTGTACCTAGTTGCCAGATCCTATTGAGATCCACCGTGACTTACCAGAGTGCCTCTCACTGGCTGAGAGAGCGTGTCGAGGCTGGAAATGAAGGGCACAGGCTGATCCCCTGTGTGCTCCCCTGTGTACATTGCTGTTAAAGGTACATGTCCAAAGCAGACCTTATATCACACCTCCTGCAGAAATCCGTCCTGTACCTTCAAAAGGTTATCATTTCATTTTCACTTTGAACATTACCACTGTAGGATTGGACACAACACCTAACAAATGAATTTTGAAAAAATCCACTTCAATCGCCTGTTCATCTGGATGCTCCTAGTGAGGACAAACATGTTTTGTTTACTTGATCTGTTCTAGCTTCAAAAGAACACAATGTAAAGCCTTTCATTCTGTAAAAAAAAAAGTGTAATATCAAGTACAGTTTTATTTCAGGCACCTTGAGACATAGATGAGCTCTGAAAAAGAAAATGTTCATCTTCAGTTGCTACAGAAGAATGATAGAATAAAACCACAGGTGGAGAGCAACCTCATTAAAGGTTTTGCCTGTCTTATTAGATAATGTTTTATTCCTACATGATTACTTAGATGGATTAATTTTCTGAAGTGTTTTCTCCTGCTTTGCACTAGCTGTTTGTATTCCTACATGTTTGCTGTTAAGGGAAAAGGCTGTGGATTCAAGGGGGACTGTGAATAGTTTTACTGATGGTTTGAATTAAAAGTTAATAAACAAACACATGAGAGTTGTTCCTTATTCTGAGCACACACAGTATAGTTGTTCGGCTGAGCAAACATTGAGAGGTTAGCAGCTAAAGAGGACCTAAGATTGATCCCTGAGGAACACCACAATGTGCCTCGCAAACGCTAACACGTTATCAGAATATAGTATATACTATTACAGAAGTAATCTATGATCTTCTATTAAAATACCAATAAAGGTTTCTTCACAGCTCAGAGGATGCCATTAGAATTGAATGCCATATTATTTTAAATGCTGCATCCTCTGTTTAGGAACACAGGCATTTTAATGTCAGTTTCATTTGAAATTTTGCAGTGTTACACTTAAGGCCATAACCACCTATTTAACATTGGAAGGGGGGGACCATTCTCAATCAACATCATCAATTTTGAAACAAAAATCTTAGGTCAGGGGTTCTCAAAGTTTTGATGAGAGTTTTGAGTGCCACTTTAAGTTGTCAGCATATGATTGACGGCCGCACAGGAAACACACTATTACTTTTTAACGACATATTATGTGATGACATTGCTAATGACTTTTTTTATGACATACTGTGCCTTTTTAATGCCCTTTTTACATTTTTATGACAAACTAACACTTTACAAAAGCTATAACAATCGACAGTGATATAACACTCTAATTACATTCTAGTTTTTCATTTTTTCATACAGTCAAAAGTAATAAAACAGACAGACAGGTCAAGCAACAGCCTCTGCTGGGGTATGGCAACACCACTTGCATAAGACACATGCAGAACTGCTGTTCACTGGAAACAGCACTAATAATAATGGCAATTTGATACATATATTTATGAGTAGGATTACACTTGCTAATGGTTATTACAGACAGTGGTGGTTGCCTTTCATAGCATAGCAATTTTTCTTCTATGCATTCTATATATTTAACTATAGCCTAGGTTGTATTACAGACTGAAGTCAGCAAGAAAGACATCATGTTTATTGTAAAGTATCAGTCCAAATGTCATAAAATGCCACTATTACCATGCATCATAATAGCAATTTAACTATTACAGTGTTATTGACCTTGAAAACAATAGGTTATATTCATACACACTTACAGTTTAAGTGGAACAATAACAATAATATAATAAAAATAATAATAACTCCTTCAGTTTCAATAGGGTCCTCGCACCGGACGGTGCTCAGGCCCTAATAACAGTTAGCTGTGACAGAGAAAGCCACGAGAGGTGCTTTGTTTATATTCACTAACTTAATTAAACCAGGAACGTTATTTTAGAACATACAATATTTTCTTTACATTAACGCAGTAAAATGAGTGAGTGAGAACAGAAGCATTGGGGATGATACACACTAGACATGTCCAGTCCTTTTCTTTTCATAAACATTCAAAAGTGTCACAGACATCTGATTACTAACAAAGAGTAACATAATTTAGCCCTGACAAATGTTCTGATATTTCTTAACAGTCATTTTAGGTTTTTCTGACATTTAATTGAGGTTAAGATGGAGTGCTTTACTTGTAGCAGCATAGCTGCTTCTTATTGAAACAGTCCTGGAAAAAGCCAGAGGAAAAGAGACTGTTTTGACCATTTACTGATGGGGCTACATCAGGGTTCAGCTCCTTCAACAATGAGGATTGTGATTTTAAATGTCATTGCCAGCGTGAAGCAGCATTCCCGCAAAGTGGTCCAAGTGGGTCAAGAAGCATTGTGTTCTCATCATCTGCAGAAAATGCATAGCGATAACAAAGGGCACTGAGCGTAGGCAGAACCCTGTCGTGCATATGACATTGACTATCTCTACTTTCTCGAAAAGAGAAGAAAAAAGACTGTAATACTCAACATCTATATTCCATAATTTGGCACTTATTTTCTTACACATCAGAAAATATGAACAGTAGAAAATTGTTTCTAAAATGTTTGGGCCTAGTTCTTATTGTAGCAGACATGCAATGCAAAAATGGAACTCTTTGTCTTTTTAGATGTGCTTCCTCCTCTTGCAAAGTTGAATCTCTTTTAAAGGTAAAAATTTGTACACAGATGTCTTCCATATTCATGGACATAAAAATGCTCCAAGTACATTTCAGGTCGACTTGCTTGATGGAGCGGTGCCCTTGAATGACATAAATCAATTATGTGTGAAACATTTACTGAACTTAAAAGATATTGAGAGATTACTGTTATTTCTGTCAGCCTTTGACTTTGACAAGTTTGATGTGAGTCCTAACAGTGTGCTGACTGATAATGTTGGATTTCAGAATCCTATCAAATATATATGAATCCCTGATATTGGTTATTTGCATATAAAAACCTTTCTGCTCCAGAGACAAGATTCACTTGCTAAGGACTGTGCACTGCTGACGGATGCTGCATCTACAAAGTGCTATCAAATTCCAGAATATTCTGCATTGTGGTATAAATATTAGATTATAATGAAAACAGTTCATTTTTCACAATAAAAAAAACATTTTTATATTTTACAAACTGACCTTATAAGTCTTCAAAACATACTTTTAAAATATGTGATTTATCATTTAACCTGGGAAAGTTTACTTGTACTTTTACCATGAACTGTAGTTGTCATAAAATCAAAGAAAATCTAAGTGGAGTCTTGTTGGGGTAATTACCCTTGGCTGCAGTGTATGCCTAACTTCTACAACCCCTGCTCGAGATAAGATGTTGAAGAAAACAGAAGTACACCTGTGGAATCAATATCTATTTCATGCTTCCATAGAACCATTGACACTATGCAATTTATTGGTGCAACATCTCATTTTTGACCTGCTCTGTGCGTTTAACTTGATATTAAGGTGAGTGTGGTCATTTAGAGGCTGATGATGCCCAGGAGTTTTATGTTACAGTCAAGGAAATAGCAGAGTAATTTTATCACAAGTACAGCTCCAGCTCAGCAGGGGCCTAATGTTTTCTGGGACAGCAAGCTCTTGCCTCACTTTCTCACTGCAAAGCTACAGTGTAGCACACTTGGAAACGTTTTGTATGATTATATAACGATGAATTATAAAGCATTGTTCTGCATATCATGTTTAAATACTGTATGTCTTCATATCACTAAAATCGTTGCCAATTCACCACCCATCCACTCTGCCTGAGGGATGCTAGCTTTATGCAGGCCTTTAACAGACTGCTTAAAAGTTACATGAACACTTAATCTAGCAGATTAGGCTCTCAGCTTTTCAGTCATTGTGGTCATTTTAAAAAAGAATGCCCTGCTGTATAACTTATCCAGTTACAATGCATGGCAGAGAATAACACTGAAAGCTTAAAGCTGCATTCATGGGGTATTTTTGGCCACTGGGGAGCAGTGCACCAAAGTGATCCAATATCACTTAACCCCACTGCCAGAATAAACCACGGATATGTTATTTTGTGCATTATTATATAGTGGATATGTCAAAACCTAAGCCCTGCGGTATTCTGGTGACCTGTCCAAGGTGTACTCTGCCTCTCGCCTCATGCTGAGATAGGCTTCAGCGCCCCCACGACCCCCAGTGGGATAAGTGGTTATGGAAAATGAATGAATGAATTTATATGTCAAAACATTATGTGTCAACAATGCTGTGGTTATTGTGTGGCTATGTTTAGGCACAAAAACCACTTGGTTGTGATTAGGAAGAGATCATGTTTTGACTTAAATTACCTGGTTTTGGTTGCAAAATCGCTGCTTTCCATGGCAATATCCCCACAGTGTAATCACAATGATGGGGCACTAAAAAACTACCACATTTGGTGGCTAAAAAGTCACTGGAAACACAGCAATGACTCGCCAAAAACATCGCTCTTGAATAGTTACATCACATCACCCACCATGCCCTCCACTTCCCAATGACAACTTCAGTCCACATATTATGTCACTTTACAAATGTTGATAGGATACGACATACAAATGTAACATTTCCATAGTTTGCAGAAATGGACAGTACCAACATTTTCCTCTGGCGACTGGGCTATATCAATTTATAAAGCTGATACAGTGAAAGTGTTAGCAAACAGTTCTCTATTCAAACATCCAGCAGACATAGACCCATATCTGAATTCAACTGGACTCATTTTTCTTGACACCAAACAATATAAGTTCAAAATCCACTCACATTTTTTAGCTTTGTTTTGGTCTCCACCCACTTCTGAGAGGAAATATCAGGCTCTCGCTGGGTATTGTTCAGTGGGTTTTTGGAGCTTTTTGCTGAAAACAGCTGCCATCTGCTGCTAGAAACATGAGACTGAACTAACTGTAATGTAAGGCTTTACAACCAAAACAATCAGCTGAAAGACACTAAAAGCGTCTGTAGATCTGAGGGCAACTGCAGAGTCAATATGTAATGCTCCATGGGTTTGTCACTAACAGTGACCCCTTTCAGATCACACACAGTCATTTGATCTATTGTTAATCTAAAAACATATTTATATGTTGCAGCTTTTAAATTATTGTGTCTCCCAACCTTTCAGGCAGTCTGGCAGTCCATGGATGTATTAAATCCTTGATAGCATTCTGTCTAAATTCATTGCAAGAGTTAAACAATTAAAAATAGTCTATTTGTTTTAAATTAGGTGCACAGCCACCAACAAGTGGAGTGGGTGTTTAGGAGTTAAAGATATATGACATTTGCCATTTATATTCAAGGGATTTGTTGTTTTGTTCTGTTGAAACTCCTGTTTGTTATTTTAATGCTAATGCCTAAAGGATTACATGGTGCTCTGCAGGATGAGACAATTCTCTTTCTGCTCTTATGAAACCTTTTCAAATCCCATTAGAATTAGAGAAACTCAAATGTCTATGATCCATCAAAAAGGCAGTTATTCCTCCTAACATTTTTAAGATTTTCTACCTCACAATAGCAATATAATTGGTACATGACTAAATGTACCCACCTTGCAGTGACAAAGCAATTGACTCTCTTGTTAACCTCTCTTAATATCTGGATTATGATCATGTCAATGGCCCATTTGTTGCAGTGGTCAGCATTAGACAGAGCGGGCAGAGGAAGGCAGCATAACTGCTCAGTGTTCAGCGGCTCGATACTTAGCAGCTATCAGATGTGCTGTCAAGGTCTGCAATCCCGCACGGCCGTTCACATTTCACTGTGTGACATTCGCCTGCAGAGGGATGATGGGAAGGAAGCAGCCACCGTGACGGTGAGGGATGAAGGACACACCCTGGTGCTGGGATATCAGTTACATCAGTGTCACAAAGACAAATTCAGGTTTTACCTAGACTTTATTTACAGTCTTCACCGCCAAATGCAATACAGTACTTTACATACACTGTATTACTGTGATTCCCAAGTGTGACGTTCCCACTCAGCCCTGTCAGATAAACTCAAGTACATTTTTTATCAACACCACCCATCATGTTCCAAATGTATTTATTCCTATTGATTTTCAATGGGCTGTAATTTAACAGGAATAATTATATGAGAGTATTGACCTCATGTATTTCGGCAATAAGGAAGTGCAGGAGCTTTATCACAGCACACTTTAGGGGCACAAATACAGTTCAGATTGTTGTGTGAACCACCAAACACATGTAACGAAAACGCATTGATGTTCCAAATCTTGGTTCAAAGGAGAGAATCATCGCTTGTTCACTTTGTTGTAATAAGGCGAAAGAAAAGGAGAGGGGATCGATGGCAGCAGAGGAGACACGGAGGTAAATAAGAAAGGATCATCTTAAAGGTTGAGAAGGCAACAGCCTACATTCACCTAACGTTATAGATGTAGCCCGATGCTGTTCAAATATGAACAGTATTCAATAGTTTACCAAATTATCTCATGTTGACTCTTGTGGACTGAGTGGACAGAGAAAGTGAAGGAAGATGGAGAAAGGGCAAGCACAGGTGATTTGGAGGAGGTGAGTGTGAATAGTGTGATTTTTGGAAACTGATAAAATACATTGGAGTAAAAGTCTATCATTACTCTTTTCGGCTGCCTTATTTCGATCAATAAGCACACAGTCGCTGATGATTTTGTATTTGCTCCAGATGATTCAGGGAGAGAAGGTAGGTGAAGACAGGGCAGCACAGGTGATGTGGAGGAGGTGAGTGAGGATAGACACATTCTTGGTAACCATGACAGAATATAATAAAGTATTCGACCTTGTTTACTTGGCAATATGTTGACTATAGAACAGTCTGGAGATTTCTTGATCTCAAAAACTCTTGAATTATTGATCATATATCATTTATATGATAGCATGCATATCAAGACAGCTTTCAAAATGTGTTTGAATACAATATTTTCATCCAAAACACAGAGGAAAGATTCATCTGGTTAGTTACACCATTACACAGCCCAGTGTTTCCATGACATGTAAAAACTTAACTGTGTGCGACATTCAGAGCATTAACATAGCAGCAAACCACTATTTGATATATAAATATATAGAGGAGCAATGGTGTCCTGAAGAGAGAATGAAGTCAAGCTACCTCTGTGTGCTGTAATGGGAGTTTCTCTGTGGTTTGCTGTGGTAAGCCAGTCTAGCTGCATGTTAGTGCATGTGCGTATTCCACTGGCTTGCTCAGTGCCATCGTATTGTACTGCTCCCATACAGTTACAGTCAATATCAGGATGGCGTCATTGCAAAAACAGAGCGCCCACCCTCCAGTTCCCCCACTGTTAACTCTATCCAACCCTGTCTCCCAGAAATTAGCTTAGTATGTTACTAAACTGCTGTCTTAATTATAAAGATTTGTCAATGTAAATACTGCCTAGATTATGTTAAAAGACAACATTTCTTTGAAGTTACAAAACACTTCATTCATGCACCATGTACTGTAGGCTTCACAAGGAGGATGACGGCTATACAAATTTGCAAGAGAATTCTTGGTTCATGTCCAGACTCCTGTCTAGAGTTTAGGCAACAAGGTTAAGGTGACTGATTAAGGTTAGGGAAAGACTGTGATTTGGGTTACATTTTTATAGTAAATGTAACAAAGACTCTTGTCTTAGGATCAGGCGACAAAAGCACTTTCTTAGGTTAGGGAAATATTGTAATTTTGGTCAAACATTAATGCTGTCGTCACTATGTGTGGATACTGTACAGCAAGATTGCATATTCTGGCAACAGAAATTTGTTGTCGACCCGTTTTTTTATCCCAAAGTCGTCAAATACCGCCACTTGGTCAGTGATTTCAGCATCAGACACCGATGAAAAAAGGCATCCTATCACAGCGGTATGATACACTACCGTGCAATGTCAATGTGTAACACCACTAGATGGCGTCAATATGAAACGCTGCTGAATAAAAGTGTCATATAAAGAGCTGGAAAGTCCTGATAGGATGGACAGGAAGGGCAGTGGATAGGTCCAACAGACACGGGACTTTCAACCAGGAACCTAGTGTTTACTTCCCATATGAATGTTGAACCAAACCACGCTGTTCCTGTCTAAACCTAACTACGTGCTTTTGTTGCACAAGGAAAGCATCTAACAAGCAGAAAGTGTACATTTCTTGTGAAAACAGAAGTGTATTTTGAAAAGACACAATGCATGTAACAGTCAACAACAGACGCACTCAGGATTCCTAGCTGTGCATGTGTAAACTGTGAAAGTCCACTGACCAAACAGCAATATTTGACGAGTAAGGAGTAAGAGCATGCCGTTATCAACATTTTTGTGACTTGCCAGGTATGTTCAATAGCAACATTTCATCATTATGTAATTTGCTTTGCACTGAATTTCCCTCAAAACATATTTTCTGTTTGAAATTAGTTGTACAAAAGATAGGGCAGCACAGTGTTGTGGTGGTTAGCACTGTTGCCTCACAGAGAGGGTTCCTGGTTCGATCCTAGGTGTGGGAGCTCTTCTGTGTGGAGTTTGCATGTTCTCCCCATGTCAGCGTGGGTTTTCTCCGTGTACTCTAGCTTTCTCCCACAGTCCAAAGACATGCATATTGGAGATAGGCTAATTGATGTGACTTGCCCATAGGTGTGAATGTGAGTGTGTCTGTTTCTACATGTCAGCCCTGTGATAGTCTGGCAACCTGTCCAGGGTGTACCCTGCCTCTCCCCCAATGTCAGCTGGGATAGGCTCCAGCCCCCTCGCAACCCTCAAGGGGATAAGCGGTTAGAGGAAGCTAGCTCAGCCACCTCCATGTTGAGAATGGTGTCCAGACAACTCACGCTCTGAATTTCACACAGAGCCTCTTTAATTATTATAAACAAAATAAAATTTGTAAATACATTATTCTGCATATATGATTTTAATCCATGTTGATAAATCAGATTCCAGACCTTGAAACTCAGCTGGTTTAGTGATTGTGAAGAACATAATGTAATGTATTTGCCCTCTGGAAACTGGCAGTACCGAAGTACCCCTTAGGGTAGTACCTTAGGTTAGAAATCGCTGTTCAATTATGCCAATGGTGAAAATCTCTGTCAGTGATTACTGTGAAACGCAATGACATCTAGTCATTATTAAAGGCTTATTATCATAGTAATCATAATTATGTGTAAAAGACATTATGTAGCCATAAAATATAGAGCCTGTTGGGACTGTAAACAAACCAAATAGG
This sequence comes from Cephalopholis sonnerati, assembly GCA_019142605.1. Classification (NCBI taxonomy): domain Eukaryota; kingdom Metazoa; phylum Chordata; class Actinopteri; order Perciformes; family Serranidae; genus Cephalopholis; species Cephalopholis sonnerati. The sequence continues at coordinate 33,357,921 of JAGQAX010000010.1, forward strand.
CTGCACTATTAGAATCGCATGCATGTTGCATTGAATAAATGTATTAATAGATGTTTTTTGCACTTGCTGCCAAACACTCTTTTCCACAGGTGAGCAATTACTGTGATGCTGATGTGCAGAACTCGGGTCCATTCGAAAAGAAAACACAACTGAAGAAATTGCTCTGCAGATATCAAGCAAGACACTCAAGTGTAGCGTGATTCATTGACGATTTTCTTTTTTTTCTGTCTCTCTCCACAGGACTCTGCCAACCCTGTAGACTCTCTATGAGTGGGAAAAAACAGAGAAGTGTGTCTTAGATTTTCATATCTTTTGACTGTTTGACAGGCCTATTGTTGGTTAAAAAAATCTAGTTTTGACCTGAATCGATTTTTCAGCCTTCAATCATGTAATCCTTGGCGAGAAATCACATGCTGTTCATTCATGCCCTGAATAAAAACTACCATTCAAGCAAATCTATACTTTCTATTGGGGATTGTAATCAAGCAGTGCCTATTATTGATGTAGGACTGGAATCAGCAAACAAGACGGTTGATTGCTGTTTCTACTCTGAGTCTACTTTTGCTGCACTTTCTCTGCAGGTGCACATGGGTATTGAATCCTTTAGTTGCCTGCTCTGAAAAATATCTTATAATAATGAAACTTAAATATGAATAGATTTGACTGACCCTCGTGGTGCCTAACATCATTTCAACACCATTCAACACAGCAACATCAAAGCTGCATTATTCCAAAACAAAAACGCGAGGAAGACTTCTCAGTGACACCGGACATTAGACAGAAATTTGTACAAACCCTCCTTGTGAGAAAAAGCCACTGTAGAGGCCAGCTAGAAATGCATCAATAATTCAGTTCCACATATCTCATGTTTGACCTCATGCGAAAATTCATTCCCTCGTGTTGAACCGAGTTCGAAGAGAGATGAGAACAGATACTTGAAAGAAGGTGGATGGGTGAAAAAAAGAAAAGAAAAAAAAAAGAACAGCATCAGTATGAGAACCATGAGGTCTCACTCTTCCCCGCTGCATCCTCACTCCACGTGTTGATTGATGGATGGGATCACAGGCAACCTTCGCCATGAAAAGGGAAAGCGAAATTCAGAATCCCAGCAATAACGATTGGTATGCATCCACTTTCCATGTGTGTGAGTGTGTATTACCATTGTATAAGTGTTACTGGGTTTGTGTTGCTTCCTCTTTTTTTAATGAAAAGGAATTTGAACTCTTGACAGCTGTCCTTGACTGTCCTTGAATGATTTTAATACCCCAAACCCAAACTGCAATCTCCCCACAAGCATATAAAACACATTCAGATTTTAAAGAAGGCTCTTAAACGTGCTTACCAGAATCTTGAATATTAAATCTTTAACCATAGACCCCTTTCTGCATCACAAATGGTTGAATAATCCACTTACATATCCCACATACAGTGACCTATGTGGCATTACAAAGCACTAGTGCTTTTTTGGAAAAGGTGAGGCTTCTTAGCGAGGTACTCTCAGCAGCGGCAGTGCATTAAAACCTTGATTTCAACACTACTGCTATCATTAGTATTATTTCTGCATAATTTTCTGGCTGTTAAATCAATTATGGAGGTCTCTAATCAACAGCACACGCCTGCAGGTACACTGGTGGGGATCTTTGAAAATAATGTGGAGTGATTAGAGGAGGTGCATGCTGTATAAAAATGAAACAACAGTTTAGTTCACGCAGCGTGTATTCAGTGATAGAGGTGTTGTACACAATAACAGACACGCCTCAAAATGCCAATCAAGCTGTCGGTCTCACAAAAACTGGACATGTGGAGCTTTTGCCATTTGTGTCCATGACAACCATTGTAAGCAAGGCTTTGTTGAACATGTAATGACACAGCCTGAAAATTGTATCACAGTAGGCACAAAGGAAATCCATTTGCTTCATGGGACAACTGCAGTAAGAGCATTTCACATTGCACTGTGTGAGATAGGCTGCATAATACATCTTCAGCTGTGATAAGGAGCTGTTGGGATGGGCTTCGGTCAGGTCTGTTTTTTTTTGGTTGTTGTTGTTTTCAGTGTTTGGGAAATGTTCTACTTTTGTCCCTGATATTAGCTCAGCTGTCTGCTGTGAGGCTTCTGTGTTGAATCTGTACATACATTGTCATCTGAAATCCACTGCCGAGTTTTTATAGAAATGTCAGTGAAAAATGTCTCTGTGATTGGTCCATCCAGCTAAACTCTGGAAGGGGCTAGATAATACCTTCCGGCTACAAATAACATATATAAGACGTCATTTATTCCAAAGGCAATTCCACAGAGTATTTGTACTGTCAGTGTTGTTATGGGCTGTGTGTGTACGTTTCAATGATTGAATGAAATGGCAGATGAATCAAGACAATATTCCACCTTTGTGGGTAAACTGTATTGTATTGCATTCAACTCTGATGTGCCACTATTGTAAATGTCTGAACCCATCACCTATTGGTCTGACAACGATAATGCTCTGGTGGTAATGGCCAATATTTGGTTCCGGTGTAGCCACCCAAAATCCAAGCCAAACTTCCTCTTCCATGTGCAAGCTAAATCGTTTTCAGACAACAGCCGATGGATTTCGAGATTGAAATCTGGATACAACAGTTGAGACAGACCCCAGTTCATTCCTATAAAAGCTTCTCAGTGGCACATGAAGCCAAAAATGTTCAATTTGTGGGGCACAAATCCACCCATATCTTCCACACTGTGGGGCCCATAGAGCAAGCACACACAAGACTTATGGCAGCCAAGCAGCTAACTTCCAGTTTAGCCCTCTGTTAACTTGAATGGGATTCAAATGTTATCAGACCAAATGGATCAAATTCCAAGAGTGAAATGAATCATTTTGCAGTGGTCGTGACGCTCAAAAAATGTAACCACTGACTCACAGCCATCTCTTTTACCAATGTACATGTATGGGAAAAAGTATATTTGGGCCCCATAGCATCATGTAACAGACCTGAAAGTTGGCCTGGTGCTGTTCCTGGTGGCCTGGTTCCACCTCTTCACACAGACTGTTAACTTGCTGTTCAAATTGTGTTTGCTCAATATTACTACGGAAACCAGAATGCTTTCAGTACCAAAATCTCGTACCATTGCCTATAGATTCTCTACCATATGCAGAAATCTATTTAAAAACATTACAGATACTAAAATTACCTACAACTTTTCAAAGAGATGAGAAGATTGATAGACTACTGTTGTCATGTCTGTATGTTTAGTAAAAAAGCCAGCGCCAGAGGGCAATTAGCTTAGCTTAGCATAAAGACTATTTCTTTTTAAAACAGAAATATAAATACAACTTGTGGTCTTGACGAAAAGTGTCTCTGGGTATACGCCCATCAACTTCAATGACACCCAGAGTCCAGAAAGTCACTGTATCCAGATGTTTGCCGAGCTAACGCCCCCTAAGCTCATAAGTAGTTGTTTGCCAGGACTGTTTGTGTACACATTAAACACATGAGATACAATATGTTAACAAATGCTTAATAGGTGTGTGTAGGTATATTTTTTCCAAGTTAGCTGTTTCCCCCAGGTTTCATTCTTCATGCTAAGATAATCACGCTTCTTATCTAACTTTTTGAAAGCAATGCTAATTTTGACAGCTATTTTAGATTTAGTCTTAGGCTTGAGATGAAAATGCTTATTAGTTGTAGTCACATTTTAGTCATTGGTTTATCCTTCATAGTTTCAGTCTAGTTTTAGTTGATGAAAATGTATGACTTAGTCAACTTTTAGTCATTATGTTTTCTATATATTTTTTTTAATCTTTAAACTAATCCATTTGGACTAATTCATGTATCAGAAGTTTGAATCAATATGACAGGTTGTATAAAAATTTCATTCAGACAATTTTTTGTACAACTACAAATAATTTTTACACACACTTTACAAGCACACACTCACTGATCATCATTTGAAAAACTCAACATTTCTTTATTTATGGTCTCAAAAACTTTGACGTCACAAATAACTAATCTGCGACAACTAGGATTTGTACCCAGGTCACTGTAAAATCTGACTTATTGATACCTTTGTTAGGAAGCAGAAAAATAACTTTATTTCAGCCTGACTGCTTTCTAAATCTGCAACATGTTAGTCTGGAGGTTTATACTTGTGTCCTCTCACAGAGTTGGTGATAAAAACTCCTCTGAGTACAGACTGTATTCTTACAGCACAGCCTACACTCACAGATAACCAAGCTCCCTGCCTACCTGTCAAACAGCATCAACCCATAAACCTTTCCAAGACAGTCCAGCTCTTAGTGGAGTCGTACAGGGATTAGCTGTGAAGACCAGCAGCCGGTGGCTGCTTTTTTTGCTGCCATTCAGCAGCTACCAAGTGGAGCTGCTAACAGCCACCGCTGCAACTAACAAACCCCACAGAATCATTTGACAGCTCCACCATCCACAGTCAGACACATGGCTGTTTATTTACTGCTGAATTATAGCTCACAACTTGTACCAACAGTTGGTGCTGCTCTGGTGTGAGTGTTTTTGCTGGCTAGCGAAACATCCTGGAGCAGACTATTTACTGGAGGTTACCAGCCTGTTGCTCATGCGGCAGTTGAAGACAATTGCAAGCATGGCTGTTCTGGGCTTTCAGTGTCTGATAATCCACTGCTAACATTCTCTACACGTCTTGTCTCGTCAACGGAAATGAAATATAGATTTCATATTTGTTTTTATTGTCCAGATATATTTTTTTAGCTTGTCATTGTCCTTGTCATTGTTTTCATCATAAAAAACAATCTTTGTCATAGTATTGTCACCAATGCAGTTAACACTGTCTGAAGAAAGCAAATAAGCTTTTTAACAGAGATGTTTGCATGACTGTTTCTTTTATAGCTGCAGATAACATGTATGTACAGCTTTAAGATTTGTCTTTATGTTTATGTGTTTCATCTCAGAAATACAGTTCTAGCTTAACTCTGAGAAAAAAGAAAAGCATACTTCCCAAAATGTTGAACTATTCATTGAAATAAGATTTATCCACCTGGACTATATGGCACATTATGCAATACCATATCTCTGTATAAATATATAACTACAGGTCTGTGAATTGAAAGAATTGCAAACTGAAAGTTTGTCACCAAAGAAACAATAACAACAACAAACATGCATCACCAAATTAGGTCTTTTACCCAAATACATTTTGTGAGCTCTCATGAAATAACCATGGCATTTAATATACTTTTCACAAACTGAAATAGCGGTCCTTTTAAAAGAATATTGACATGTTTTTGAACGAGGATCAATATGGCTCTAGGTCTCGGTATGGAGCACAGATCTAGTGTTTCAAAACATTTTTTTCAATGGCATTCTTCATACTACTGTGCTTAGCATCAAAGGGACAAGATTTAAGAGTTTATGAAGCGTGGACCTCTCACAGACTGACCTCTACACAGTGACCGAAAGCCACAGTCTTTACAAAAGCATGTCTTTTACACTGACCTGCTACATGTAATGGGATGAGGGGAAGAATGAGAAGACAGCGAAAAATACTGAGCTTTTTGAGTACTTATTAGCAGAACAGCTGAGCTTGAGCGGCTGGTTGACCTTGTAAGGAAAAGAAGCATTGAATCTTTCAAAATACATTTTATTATGTAGAAATATTCACATTGGAATGGTTGGTACAGACTTAAATGGTAATGGAATTAATTCCACAAAAGACTCAAAGTCAGACAGTAGAAATATTAATTTCTTGTTCCAGTGTTGCAACAAATAGTAGTAAAAAAAAAAACACATGTTAACATCAAGGAATACAGTGCTATGGTAGAAATGTAAAAAAAAAAAAAAAAAAAAAGACTTGCTGCTGCATTCAAAATGAACCTCTTCAGATATATCCACCCACCCACACCCACTCACGCATATGGGTAATGACAATGTAGTTCAGTAAGAGGATCTGTTTAGGTCTAATTCTAACAGGATCTGCAACAGAGTCCACAGAACAACTGTACTTCACAGTGAAAATTAGCTTCATTATATTCACACAAAACACTGACAAAACACACAAAACAAAACCTAAAGAAAGAAAGAAGTACAAAATACAACTTACTGTTTTAATCCACATTGTTAGTTGCCACTGTGTGCTGCACAGTCTCAGCCTCTTTGTCAGGATTTAGATGAACTGTCATACAAACAGTTTCAGATAAAGTTAGCCACTTGTAATTATCTTTAAAGGGTTGATTTGGAGACAGACAGGTATGGTTACTTTTTTCCTAATTATCAATGTTCATCACTCTGACCCATCTTAATGCCGTACAATCAGCTGAGGATCTCTGAGAGGCTGATTGCGATCCCCAGCAACCACTAACTGATACTCTCTCCTCTTTTGAAGACCACATAATAATCTGATGCTTCAAACCATTGCACCATGGTGATTTCCTTTAATGTCTTTAATTAAGTCCATCAACATTGAATGTTAAATCACAATTAAAACCCCTTAGCAGTGGATCTCGTAAGCGACCTGTGATCCGAAGAGGAGACTCTGACTGAGAAAGAGCTCCTCTGGGTCTGTTGTTAGCGGGCCCTCTCCTCCATCTGCTGGGTTTCTGCGAAGCCCCAGTCCCCCCGATCTGGTCAGTGTCTGCACCATTTCGTGGTCCAAGAGAGCCTCCTTCATCCCCTTCTGCTGGACGAACCCGCTCATCATTGGACACCTGGATGAAGTGGAGCCCAGGACAGGCTTGGTTCGGTTGAGTACGTACATCTCGTGGCCGTGGTCGTCACGGTACTCCTCCAGCTGTGCAAAAGTGGTGGGTCCGTCTGAGTAGTCGTTCACATAGAGGATGCTCTCTTCTTTGCTGGTGCAGTAGGATCCGCCTTCTTCTTTGCGGTACTGCTGGTGACGAGTGTAGATCATTATCAAGAGGAGGACGGCAGTGAGCGCCAGCAAGGAGATGCCAACAGCAATAGCGGTCTGAGTAGCAGGGCCAAGAGCATAGAAGTCCATGCTGTCCTGTTCATAGAGCAGCTCCTGGCTAACATCCAGAACCTCAGGCTGATAGAAGGAGTTAGATGAAGAGGAAACAAAGGAGTGCATGTTCATACGAGGCCAGAACTGGGAGGAATATGAGGAGGAGGACATGTTGACAGCCAGATGAAAGGTAACTCTGGCTACACCACCAGGGTTCCAGGCTTCACACTCATAGCGCCCAGCATGCGCCACAGTCACATTGCTGAGGAACAGCATGCCACTGCCCATGTCCGGATCAAAGCTGTCCCTCTCACCGCCCTCCTCAGTCCCACGCACAAGCCCCTGGATTCCTCCAGGACCTCCAACCTTGATCCCGCCACTGCTGGGCAGAGCTGTCACCACTCCCCCAGCCTGCAGGCCTGAAGAGCTCACCATTGGGTCCCAGCTCTTGGACCAGGCCTCGAGGTGATAACTGGGCCTTGCCATGGGAGGCTTTCTTCCAGGTCACCTTGAGGCTGAGGGTATCCCGAGGCCTGGCAGGAAACTCGGAGGCTCTCCCCTAGTCTCACAGTCAGGTGGCTGGGCTCGAGCTGTACCACGGGTGGGATACAGACCAGGCTGTTGGGCGCTACCTCCACCAGGCTGAGGTGGGACAGGCGAGGCGGTTCAGAGCACATTAGGCGGCGCTGTTCAGCAGAGCTTAACAGACGCTGTCCGTCTTCGCTGATCCAGGTTCGCAGCCAGCCCAGAGCACAATCACAGCGCCATGGGTTCTCTGGAGAAGCAGAAAAGGGAAACAGGGATAAACCAAGTGTATAATTTTGTCAACTGCTGGACAAAAGTAAACTTTGAGCCCAGGGCTGTAGTGTTGTTTGTTTAAGAAGTGGAGTTGGGACTGTTCATACTGTGGCAAGTTTACTGCACATAGCTAACTATAACTGACCACATGATCAAATGTTTTAGATGGACTTTATGAATAGTTTTATCATGTTGAGAATATTAAGTAGCAGTCAGCCAAACATCTCATCGATGCTAGTTAGCTAGCTGGTATTAGTGTAAGCCATCCTGAGCTAGCCCAAAGTGGGTGTGGGCCTAGTTTTATCACTGTTTAATCTATGTTACATCATCATAAACTTTTACTTTTTTAGCTGTTCCAAAAAATGCAGAAATGTTTTGCCTGTCACTGACTTAAGGCCAATTCACATTTTTCGCATCCGCGTGCCCACGAGGATCCACTTTGTTCCGGTTGACATAAATCTCGTCATCGACCTATGTCTGCGAAGGTCTGCACGGACAATATGTGGACATCTGCATGCAGCCCATTTACTGTGACCACACAAACTGTATGCATAGCAAGCATGCCAGCTGTGCATGCTCCAATCTCTTGCTCCACACTCCAATCCAGTCTAAAACACTGCTTTCAAGCCAGCTGCAGCCACCTCACCACTATGAAGTTAGTTTTAAGTTGGATATTTGACAGATATTCACTCCCGACCTAGCAGTGTCATTTTGTTTTACATCACCTGATGTCAGCAGTTGGAGTATGGTAAGCTCACCTCTGCCAGGGGCTGGAGCAGACCAATGTCACGCATGTCCGCGTGACTGCACCCTCAGCTACTTTTTAGGTGGAATGTTTTCCTGCTTGTTACTCAACGGATGAGCTGACATTGAGAATCAGTCAACATACCTTAAAAGTTAATATGGCAACTTTGGTCCTTCCATTTGTTTTTATAGTTTGCATGAATATGCTTTAGTGATGATTTGATCCTTGCATGCTTAAATACATGTACATGAAATTTCAACTGGACTATGTGATCTGCAGATCACATTTTATTTCTTCACTTGGAGTAAAAAAGTGGTGAAGCATTGCTCAACTGTGCTCCAGCAGTACTACACGTATGTTTGGACCACAAATTTTAAGTCAGTATGGCAGAGAATCCCTTAAACTGCTCTGGAAAAGAAATCTACAATGTCATAAAAAAACTGAGCAAACTCCATTTGCTGATGAAGATCATGCGATAAGATTGAAAGCGCCAACTAGCTGCTAAATGGGCCTTGAGTCTGAATTGTTTTCCAATAAATAGCACCCTGACTTTTGAGCCAACATGGATGAGAAGTTCCTGAAGTGCTCAGAAGAAATAAAAATGCGAAGCTCCACAACTCTGTGACAACTGAGGAAACTCTAACAGCTATTGAAGATCATGTGTAGGATTAAAAGCTCCAGAACAGCTGCAAAAATGACCTTGAGGTGATATTATTTTGTAAACAAATTTATTTTGCCTATGATAATTTTAACTTTGTTTAAGCCTTTTTGGCGCCCATTGCAGGACTAATTGCCTCGGATAGGGGGCCCCTTTTCAGACAGTGTTCCTTAAATTTATTCTTTAAAATTGTGTCTTCAAGGGATTTTTTTCTCATTAAAGGTTTACGGTTGAGTGAAACCCTTTGATATGTAAAATGTGTTTAAGGGCACTTAATTTTCATTGACATGAGCCTGCAGGTTCTGGCTGTGGCAGCACATTCTCCAGCAGTGTCAGTTCTTCAGATTTGTGGTATATATGGGAACATTTTCAAGGCACTTTGAATTAAATTCAATCTTGAAGGGTAATGTCATATTACAGTGAGACATAATGTGTTGTATTCTGTCTTCGCACTGCCTACCTGTGACACGGAGCACCTGCAGGCTCACGAGCGGTTTGAGGGACGAGGCTCCCAGGGTGCGGAGGTGATTTCTGCTGAGATCCAGCAGAGCCAGAGATGACAAGCCAGACAGAGCTTGCTCTGCCAGCAGCTCTATGCTGTTTTCCTGCAAGTGCAGTTCTTGCAGACGCTGCAGACGGCAAAAAACGACACAGCAGAGAAAGGAAAATGTTAAAGGAGGAGGAAAAGAAATGTCAAATGTAAAGACAGGATGACTCAATTCTACCTGACTCAGTCTGTACTGCGTTACTGTATAGTAGGGATTAGCCATGTCATGTTGTCATGAATTGGATTTACAGTTCCAGGCGTCATTATATATAATCCATAAAAAGGCATCCCATATTGAAAAAGCTTTGCTGGAAAAAGCTAAGCTTTTTTCACTCTACCAAAAAAAGGATTAGGTTTAAGGTTTTTGGAATGCTTGAAACAAAATAAGCATTAAATATTTCTGTCCAACATCCATTTGTGCATTCATTGCTTTATCCCAGCTCTCCAACCTGCAGTCCCCTGAAGGTGTGGTCTTGCACTCGAGTGATCTGGTTCCCTGCAAGGTACAGGATGCGGAGGTGCTCCAGACCTCGAAACATGTCTGGGGTGACTAGGTGGATGAGGTTGCCATTGAGGGCCAGCTCCAGCAGCTGCCCTTGGCTGAGAAACGCGCCAGGCTCCAGGGCTGAGATGCTATTATTCTGAAGGTAGAGGTAATGGAGGCTGCCAAGGCGAGTCAGATCCTGAAGACGGATCTGCACTATAGCGTTGTCCTGGAGGAAGATGGTCTGCAGGGGAGACAGGGTAAATGAAATTAGGAGAGCGATCACAACCTGATTACATTAGAGAAACAGAGGAGGGGGTGTGATGTTAGAATTGGTGTGTTGTTTTGTACAAGAAAGTGAGCGTGGCCTGTTGCACTGCTGTGCTCACTGAGTAGAAAAATGTATTAACCATGAGGAGAGATTGCATTAACAACAGGGCCACCGTTAGAGCTATCTGCACTCACCGCGCTGTGTAGAGCTTTGGATATATGTTAATGTAGGCACTACAAACAATGTGGAATGAGCTTGCTCAGGATCGGCAGAGTAATGTGGATTGTGCACATTGTATTGCGCTGTGGTTCAGTTCTTGCCAAATGCTGCAGAAATCACAGATACTTGATTGTCGGCAATCAAAAACAGTTTGAGTGATTGGAGATACATGAGAGCGAGTGGCTGACCCACAATGCATGGCAGTCTGCTTGATTGCTGATGTGCATTCATTGGCAATGTTTTCAAAGAAGCAAATACGGGGCCGTGAGGTGAAGTATGATGGACGAGATAGACCTGCTGATTGAGGTTAATGGAACAATTTATGCAGGACATGCTTTTCATTAATATTCATGAGCTGCAGCAATGTTGGGGGGCCTGAACCCGAGAGGAAAAGACGGTGTAATGTTAAACATCTTCTCAACAGATGATCAGAGGGCGTGCGAGAGTCACTTTCTGAGCAAGAATGAATAATTACACAGCCAACAGCGCAGCCCCTCCCTCAGGCTTACATCAAAGAGGGTCACAGCGAATTGATTAACCACAATCATTTCAGGGTAATAAGAATGGATCACAGAGGGAGTCAACTGGTACAAAACCACTGATGCAGGCGGGGGCAGAGAAGGGGGTCGGCCGCAATGCGCTGACAGCTAGCACCCTAACTTATTGTCAATTGGCCGACTGACCTCAGTGACAGAGGAGACACCCTGTGGGATTTCTTTGACCCCGAGAGATCCGCACTCCACTGTGAGGCTGTAGCAGCGACAGCCGGAGGGGCATCCCACAGATGGTCGAGGGACGAGGGCCACGATCATTAGGACGAGTCTGGAGAACCGCAAGAGCACCATCGTGGTTTTACAGTAGACCTTCAAAGGCAAAACCTGGAAAGAGAGAGCGATCAATCAGTCAACTCAGTTAGAACAACAAACGTTTTTCCTTCACAGTAATGTGTTTCATCCACAAAGCAAAGATTGACACTGGCTGCAGATATGTTGTATATACAGATGGCTGTGAAATGGCAGGGGAACATAAGAGTATCTCCTTATCCCCGCCTGTTTTCCATTCAACTGTGTCTATTCAGTGGAATTGCAGCAGCTTCTATTATGGGCTTCAATTAATTAAAGATGTGATAAAAGATGTGCAGGTTGCCTCAAGGACCTCTCTCTTGTCTTTTTAATGCATGCGCAAACACACTCACACTCCCTCTATTTCCGTCTCTCTCTTTGTCTTATAAAGACACACACATGCGCAAATGTGCAGCAAAGAGACAGAGGCTCTGTTTTGACCCCTATAATCTCAGAAAGCACATTTGCTTTCTCAAAGCAAACCTCAAGTGGCAACCAGCTCTAATCATCTGATCAAAAACATCAGCGTTGGCTGCCTGCTGCACCTTACAGCAATATCTTCCTTTGATATAAACCCATCACCAAGCAACTCATCCGTACACTTTTTTTTATTTCTATACAGGCCAGAAGGGATTTATTGTTCCGCTCGACAGTTCACGTTGGACATCCAATATCATGCAGCCCAGCGGTGTTCACAATAGTTCATCTGCAGCAGATCGCATGAAGATACTGCAGGGCTGGAGATAAAATACATGTTGGAAATGTCACACTGAGCCCGTCATTCTGCTCCAGTGACAGCAGGTAGATTTATTGTGCCTTGCTGAGCCGCCCGCCTCGTTCGAGAGAATCTTCATCCGGTAGAGGAGCGCACATCTCATTGATCCAATCTAAAGTCTCACATTGTTATAAAACATTCATGTGCACCCACGGCCGTGTTTCCATACCCCATTAAGCCTGTCTGACTTATGAAATCTCTAGTTTGCTTAAGATTGCAGAATCACCCAGACAGATAATTGATAGCATTTACATCTCGCTCTCGGAATGATTTGGAGATCATCTAGTTTATTAATTATTAGAATGCACACAGATCTCATTACAGATGAGTGATGAAAGGGTCCTGTGCCTGAAATACACTGTGACTGATAAATATTCAGTTTGCACGCTGTTTGAACTGTTCTGTCAGATTGATATCAAACGTGTCTCATTTGTACTGTTATAATCCAGACCAGTAATTTACTGCCTAAGTGCAAAAGCACTACGATCACTATTTCGCCGACTGAGAAGTCATTCTCAGTGCAGCCACACTGCATTATTAAGCAAATGAGCAATGAACTGGATTTTAATATTGCATGTTTGATTTAGAGCGCGTTTACCAGGATAGCCGGCTAGATTAATGCAATGTGACCTACATAAGCTGTTCAATCGTCTTCTCTCTGCGAAAACACAGAGACACTTATTAACAAAAGCATGCCATTTCCTCTCTAGAGCTCTCCAAACAAGCGTGGAGCGAAATTATGTACTTCTATTGTTGGGGAGAGAAAGCACAAAAATTGAATTTTGAATAAGGCCTTGGTCTGTCATTGAGCTTTTGTTACTTCTCACGGCAAGATGACTTTTAAATAGCTTTGACTTGTTTGAAAAGTGTCAGAAGGGAAGCAGAGAGGAAGACACTCGCTCGCCCTTGGCTAAGAATACACACAGAACAGGATGCACGGTCTGATATTTGTTGTTAGAATATGAGGCCAACATCAATGCAAATGACACCCTGCCAGGTAGAGAAAATAGCTTATGCATTTCTCTGCTCATTTTAGTGTTGCTCCGTCTTTAAAAAGCCTGAGCGGTAATCGTGCCACGCATTCGGTGTTAGGACAAGGCTGATGAGATGTAGAGACAAGAATCACCTATGGAGTTATCGAGGTCTGCAAACAGAAACAAGACGAAAATAAAACATTCGGGGAGAGGTTTCTTTAAATAATGCTGCTGACTGCAACTTGTCTTACAGTACATGCTTCTACTATTTCAGATTTTGCCCTCACTGTGCTCATCTTTTGTCATGCTGATGTGGGATTTCGGTGGTAAGAGGTCAATTTGTTCATTTCAGTCTCAGTAATCCTCTGCGGAACATGCGTAATCTGCACAATCAGATGCTTGTTAGCTAAGCCGCTCTCGGCACTGTTGACGTTTTCATAGAGGGGGCTGCTTTGTTCGGTGTTAAAAAACGAGGTCAGCAATACATCTCTATCGACTGGGTAAAAATGTGTAAATAGGATGATTAGAGCGTAATGTTGTGTACATGGATCTAAAAGGGAGAGAGACTGGAGAGACCTGCCAGGGCAGATGTCAGTCAACAAATGCCAAAAGAAATCCATTAAACTGCACGTCACACAAAGCCTGTTCAGCATTCAGTATCAGCGTCTACCTCCTAACATGCATCCGCACACTGAGGCTCTGCAAACATTATTGTGCACTGGACTCCAGAGAAAGTTGCAGTTTGTTTGTTTGGGCATTTCTGAAATTACAATTGTCTCTTTATTCTTGACATAGCGCTTTGTTTTCACGCTCCAAACAAATCACCTTCTGCCGAACAATCACAGGGTAGCTGGCCAAACATTAACAGTGCGGAAAATTCACAGCAGTGTTATGATTTCCGCTTTATTTTTTTGCAAGGAGGGTGGGTGTTGATGTGTCGGAGGTGCAGCAGACAGTCAGGAGTGCTGGAGGCAGAAGCAAAGTTCACATCCCTGCGCTGCCACCGGTGCAGGTCGGCCTCATCCGTTGTTATGGTAACTCTTGTGATGAGAGAAGGTCTGCTCACGGGGCCCGAAGGCCAGGCACAGTTCCTGTGAGCTGGTGTTAGGCAAACAACTCAACAGAAATAGAAGCTGTCATTTCCTGGGGAAAATTGCTCACAGGAACTTGAGCTATGTGATGACCCCGAGCTAAATCGTAAATTCTCTTTTAGTCCAACTCTCTCTTTCTCCCGCTTGAACTTTTTCCTCTTCCTTTTTCCTCTCTCCTCCCCTCATGGATTCTCTGAAAGCCTCCATCATTTTCCCTTTCCCCCCGTCTCTGACCTCTTTCTTTTCTCATCTCTCGTCCTTCTGCGCTGACTGACAGGTGCTAAATCATTTGTCTCAGAGCATCCTTTTGTCCACAAATAGACTGAGGCCAAGGCACGGGGAGAACACTGTGGCACTAACCCAAGAGTAACACACTGACTTTGAGCGATAGTCTCAACCGTGCACACAAAAACACACACACTCATAAACATTCAGAGCACGCCTACAAAGTAGCACTTGTACACTAGCCACCGACATTCAGGGACACACACTCTGACTGGCAGACACACACATGCTTATGTACTCGCACATCCTGCCTACAACCGGCAGCAGCCATCATCATTCACAGACACAGACAGATACAAACTGGCAGCCGCATACACACTCTCTCACACACACACGCTCACACATATTTTTGTGTCAGTGGTAAAGGAAGCTCTGCTCAGTTAATAAGCCTGCATTGATTTCTTTATTTTGCCGCGACTACTCTGTCCAGCTGGGCTCCGCAGCCATTGATTTTCACCATGAAAGCAGATGTTAGGGAGGGGAGGGGGTTCGGGATTGTATTTGTGAATATCTGTGTTGAAGAGAAACAAAGTAAATGAGAGCATGTTTATTGCTGAGATGCTTGTGTGTGTGTGTGTCTGCTTGTGCATGTGTGTATGTGTGTGGCTCACTGTCAGGCTACCAGAAGCAGAATCACCCTCTGAGCAGCAGCGGCACTCTGCCACTTCTCCCAGAGGAGCATTTAGTCTTAAACCCTCACTCCATCTCCCTGTACTTAAACAAACTGGATAAATCTTTGCTTTTTAAGAGTTCAAATGATAAACTGCAGTGACAGGTCAGTCCGAGATGTAGAGACTGTTGTTGGGAATGTGAGCGGGCCAGCAGAAAAGCTCAAAGGTTATTGATATAAACTGCACAGAGGCTTAAAGCAACACAGAAACTCAGATTTTTTTCTGGAGAAATAAGATGCTTTATAGGCTGTAGCTACATTCATAGTTTCTACTCCATGCACAGCAACACTGTTACTCCAACCATAAGCAGGGGGATTTAGAATAATTAACATATGGCTGTGATTGTATATGAATGAGCACGTTTTTGTGTTGGAATTCTTGCGGTCCAATTTGATTTGCGACCGATAATTGAGAAGTAAAAGCACAATGGCAACTGTATGACTGCATAATCAATATCCATTTTCCACACAAGATTTACTTTTATGCACTCACTGTCCAGGAAGGGTGATTGTAACGTCACATCATCATCGCTCAAAGCTTAAAGAGAGATCGTAAACCTCTTCTAGCCTTGTGACTTTCTCTTTTTGTTATTCTGGGCTTTCTTTCCTATGAAAATCCAGTTCTTTATCTGCATGACTAAACAGAGGCAACGCTGCAAAAGCTGTGTAAAAAAAATGTATGACTTCAAAACAACTAAAATATTATGCAGAGATATCATATTGATTTCAGAGAGGATTGTATTTATACAGCTGAAACGAACATAATGCAAAAATAGGGCACCCTTTATAAAAGACGACACAATTTATGCTGCCAGGCTATTCACTAAATGCCTCCATAATGAGCAACAAAGAAGCACATACACAAACACAAGGCTGGAGTCTCATACACCATAACAACCATCAATATAATAAACACGCTAATACAGTATAGTTTAAGGATTGTACATTAGTTACATGTATAATGTAGAAAGATTCACTTTTAAATAAGATCACCTTTATAAATGATTTATAGATTGTAACTGATGGCTTTATTAATACTTCATAAGTCATTTACTTGAGCTTTATAAGCCAGTTACAAGCCATTATTAAGGCCAGCTTTTGGCTTGTCAAGTTATTAAAAATCCCTTTGACTGATTGGACTGCAGGAAATTATCCTATAGAAAAGGGCTGCAGAAAATCTGGACCGAAATCCATTTATAAGCATCTTGTTAAGATTGTATTCATAGCTTGTTAATCTTCATAACTGCATTATTAAAAAATGCAAGGGATAAACAGCAGTAAAAATGATTCTTTTAAACCTGACAACCTAGATTTTAATTAATTTTATTAATGGATTATTACTGATCTAAAAAAGGATTGTTAAAAGATTTATTAACTATTAATGAAGCCCTTAAATGCCACATAAGAACCCTGTAAAATGGAAGCCTCATTACAAAGTGGTTACCAAAATGGATTGGAGCAATCCTCTGTAAATCTTTAAAAATCAGATTTTCAGAGGAATAGTTTGTCATGTCTCTTAAATACAGCTACAACCAGCAGCTTTTAGCATGAAGGGCAGAAATAGGGAAACAGTTTTCTTTACTCCAGCCTACAAGCACCTCTAACACCAAAAACACACCAAACAGCGGCGAAGTACAGCGCACCGCAATAATCACATTTTTCTGCAGCTGGGAGATGTTCATGAGTTTCAGGCGGGAAAAAATTCTTTGTAATGTAGGTCAACATGTCACAGGAGTCACAGGACTCTGTTTACTGATTATTCATTCATTCATTTTCCGTAACCCCTTATCCTGTTAAAGGTCACGGGGGGCTGGAGCCTATCCCAGCTGACATTGGGCGAGAGGCAGGGTTCACCCTGGACACATCACCAGACTATCACAGGGTTTTTACTGACTGGCTGTGGGTGTTCTCTGTATGCAATTCACTGCTAAAAGTTAAGGTATCCCAAAATTTTAGTTTAGCTGCACTTTGACGGCAACTCGTCACAGGCCGCACTTTGACACTGCCTAGTGTGTTTTCAGCATTGGAGCGCTTGTTTTTTTTTAATCTGTAAAAAAAAGTGTAAAAATATGAAGTTGTGGTTTTACAGAAGGTCGTACTCCAGATCCGACGCAAAGCCATTATGGTGTCTTGTTGTCTCTGTGAGCATGCCATGCAACCAGATGAGACTTCAGAGAGTGGAATATTATATGGATTTTATTACTTTTGGACAGAGCATGGCCAGCTGTTTTCCTGTTTCCAGTCTTTATGCTAGGCTAAGCTAACCTAACCAGCTACGATCCCTTTAAGGTCAAAATGAAATGAAAAATGCCCTGTTACTCCCTTTGGATCACATCCCAGGTCATACTGTGCACTTATTTTTCTATATATGCCAAAAACATTTACAAAAAATAAATTTCTTTGTATTCTTACATGAAAATCAGATCGTGTCTTTTTTTCCTGTAAAACAAAATGCAACTCATGCTTGTGTAAGCTAGTACCAACCGATTTCAAGCAATTATCTCACCACATCCAACCAGTCTGCAACTTTTTGCCGCACAGTGGGATTCAGTTCTTAGCTTGCCAGCAACAGCATGCTATATCTGTGTGTCTTCAGATGTTCGCCACCTCAAACCATGCATGTTGTTTTCCAAAAATACCATGGTTACAGGCTGGAATTTATTCACTTTGAGGAAGGGGGTATCTGTGACAGCTCCAGATTATGCGCAAGGCATTTTACAGTGGACTGCTTCAGCAACTACATGGAGCATCCCATGGGATTCATCTCTCTTTCCCTGACGGATACTGCTATCGCATCTGTGAACACTGCCAGGGCCTCTCCATGTTTGTTATGATACGCCCACTTTTCACGATAGTTTTCCTAAAGTTGTATTCTGGCTGACTATCCTGTCTTAGTTGGAAACACGCAATGATACTGAAGCTGGATCCTCTCAACAGGCGTTTCATCTGGACTTTAAAGTCATCTTTTTTTCATTAGAAATCAACACAAGTGCGCAAGACATCAATGTCCCTATTTATGTATGTGTGTCTTTGTCACTCATTGTATTCAGGCAAACTGAATACAACATGCTGGCAGCAGCAGTAATTTATGTCACCTTTTGAAACACAGACTGTCAGTGTTTCCTGTTCTTCACATTTCAAATGAATCTGTGTCAGCACCGCTGGTCTGACACTCACTTCTGTGCTTTCGTATGTTTTCTCATGCCGCCCATTTTCAAATGTCAGTTTTCTCCAGTCTCTCTCTTTCTGTCTCTCTTGTACACGCACACTGTCCATTCTAATTGTCAAGGTTGGTTGATGCAATCGATCAGAGCAATTTCACTCACAGTAGCTTCATCTGACAGGCTGCAGAATTTATGAGTCAGTGGATTATGTCGGAGCAGAATGAATGGTTTGATTTTTACATTTCTGTTGCTCCATTTTCATTTATCTGTTTGCCCTCCACTTCTTTTTATATATACTGTATATGTATGTCACTGACTTGGGGGAGTGGGAGTGTGAAGCAATGAGGGAAGCAAAAGTCAAATCACATTTGACTGTTGCTCAGTAGTTTTGGTTTCACATCGTAATGGATGGATGAGATCAGACAGGTTGGAAGATGGATGTGGAGGGAGTCACATCCTCTTCTATTGAGAAGCAGAGCCACATGTTCCATTTTAATAGTATCGCCATTTGATAAAAAGTGTTCACATGAATGAATTTGTTGTTTTCTTTTAAGTTGTTGCATTATTGTGTTTCCCCCCGACGTTCCACATGGGTGAATCTGAATTATAAATATTACTCCCTTTTATGGCAGTTCAGTTGAAAGTGCAGGTATTACTCAAGCAGCAATAAAAGTGTGTGGGACAGTGTGTGTGTGTGTGTGTGTGTGTGTGTGTGTGCGTGTGTATAAGAATAAAATGCTTTGCAATGCTTCGATAACGATTGCTTATCATGCTGCTATATTGCATTTCAGTAATATTGGGTGTGCAGTAGTGTTTGCAGAAGGAGTCATTGAATCCTCATAAATTATGTTTCTTTGTTGCCATGGAAGTGACAGCGTCTGCTGACTGCAAGTGATGGATGTCCAATGTATGTCAAATAACAGTCTGACATGTAGCCCATGTCGTAGTTATCTGGGAAGTCTGGCATATAGACGGGAAATAATGAAAAATAATCTTTTTTTTTCTATTCCTTTTTCTCATGCATTTCTTATTTCAGCTGATCTTTGCCATCTGCCTGTATCGTTCTCGGCGCAGGCCAGAATTGGGGGTGCTATACAATTATGGCCAAGAGAGATTTCAGTCATCATTGTCTGGCAGACAGTAGTCAATGAAAAATTAAAGATCTCTGCAGGCGTAAGGAGTCAACTTGTCCGTACGGATCAGATACCCCACCCTCCGAGTTAAACAAACGAGGTCCTATCTAGGGGCCCGCTGTTTGGCTCCACACCGCTTCATGCGCAGAATAGCAATTAACCAGAGGGACGTGCATTAAAAGTCTGACATTAAGGAAGAAACTGTGACACTTAGAAGTCAGAATTAGAAAACATGACCATCTTCCCAGCATCTAACAGTGAGCCAGTAGTGACCTAATCACACTATATTCCTCCTGGCATCTCCCATAGTGTCACTGTAATATTCCTGCCAGATTCCTAGAGGGTGTGTGCTGTGCTCAGCAGTGATCTTATTATGCTTCATTTTTCCCCATCACAACAGTATCACTTTAATATTCCCATGTGATATGAATACACAGTGGCTCTGCAGTGAAAATTGCTATAGTTTGTCTCTAAATTGTATTCTAAGATTAAGACAGCTGCTTTAGTGCTATAGTGCTACAGTGCTGCGGCATGATGGGACAAACTATGGACAATCTGAAGTAACAGATCACTGCTGTGACACTGATTAGGGTGAAATTTTTTTAATAAGTCACCTTTTGAATTGTGTTTATAAGAGAAGCACAGAGACCAATTAACTACAACACATCAGCATGCTTAGTTAGTTCCTATTACAAGATATAAAGTAGATAGAGACTCAGTTGCCAGTTCATTAGATACACCTCACCAAAACAAATGCAGTCTAAAACTACAGCCCTGCAATGAATCCAAGATTCGACATGGTTATAATGTTCAGTTTTTGTTGTTTTAAAGAGGATTAGATTCAATTATCTAATTGTGTACAACTACATATATTAAAAAAATGCACTCAATGCCCACTTTAATAGGTACACTTGTACAGTCTACTGCAACTGTTCTGCCATTAAGTCTACATTTATAATGCTCAGTTTTTGTTGACACTGTCTCATTGGTGTCGATCCAATTGCATGTTTTAACACTGGGGTCTTAATTATTGATGGTGCTGTACTGGACTCCATTATATTCGGAGGTGTTAAATATTCTGTCCCCCACATGTGTGTGAATGAGAGGGATCTAAAAAATTGAAAACACCTCTCAATATACTGGACCACAGTCAAGTACAGCACCATCTTTAACCATGACCTCAGTAATGAACATATCTCAGAATTTATATGATAATGTCAACAAAAACTGAACATTATGAGCTTCATAATGATAGACGCTATGGCAGGGCTGTTGTATTGAATTGCATGAGAATGTACTAGACTGATAACTATCAGCATGGAATAATAACATTAAGCAGATGTGCTACTGGGAACAGTCTGCAGCAGTGATCCTTAATGTGGAGTCTGTAGTTTCTGCTGTTGTTCTATTGTTTTGCATTATACCTAAGAGGTGCCCACCCTATTCATATCAATAAGAAAAAGAGCCACAGTGCTGTATCAGATATGAATGTTGTATGTTTATTGTAACACATATTACCATGGAATAATAGGGGAATGTTTTTGCTGGAGCAGTGATGATTCAGTTTTGGGTTTTGGTGCCTCCAGGGCTACCTAAGTGTTTTTCATTTCACTTTTACTCATGTCAGCATGACATAATCCTGGACACAAAACACATCAGAATTCTTTTGTTCCACTCTTAGACTATAATCTCCTTAAGTGCACTGGAGACAGTTCAGTACTTCATTAGACATGAAAACAACCCTCATTCATGTTGTCTTTGAAATTAAATCGTATCAAATATAAATCCATCAAACTAAATGATGTCCATACACCGGGGTCCTTGACAAACAACATTTGAGAAGCTCTGTGTTACTATCCCATGCGCACGCTGTCCCCTTTTCCCCAACACATAACTGCGACCTACCGTTTCCCTGCGTGCGTGGACTTGATCTTGGCAGCAGTCTCCCCACTTGCTCGAGCGGCAAAAAAAAAAAGAAATAAATAAAAATCAAAAATGAAAAAAGATGAATCCCACTTTAAATCACTGCAGACAAATGAGCCAAAGCATTGTTTTGCCTCCCTCCGCTCCGCTGTTTCCACTCGCTCCTGACTGGGCAGCGGTTTAGAGTCCACACAGGCTGAGCTCCTCGTCCATTGTAATTGGATGCTGAGAGCCGGAGGAAACTGCTCGCTTCTGCCAACGCTGGACGTCAGCGCTGATGGTGGTCGATTTAGACTCTTATCTCCCTCCTCTGATATTGTTATGCGGCTTTGATTCGTTTTCCCTTTTTTTCCTGCCTTTTCCCTCAACGCGGATGTTATCTTCCAACAGTGACCCACTCCTCTAATTATCCCTGCTTGACTTGACTCCCTCCCCCTTCCTCTCTCTCTCTCTCTCTCTCTCTCTCTCTCTCTGAGTGTGTGTTGTGCGTATGTGTGTGTGCAGAAGTGAGAGAGAGAAAGAGAGAGAGAAGGGAGGGGGTGGGTGGGGGGGTGTGTTTTTATTCTTGCTCATTCACTTTCAAAACATAATTTGGGTGGTCTCGTCGCTGCGTGGTGCCGATTGTTGCATGTAACTTTAAGTGTAATTTCCGCCGCTGTAAAGCGTGATAAACAGCGACACTGTGATGTGAAACAACACACTTGCAGAGAGGCAGAGTGATTTCAGCACCACGGACAGCGGCCTTGTCTTTTATTATGAAAGGTTACGGGCGTAAGATTTGATCCTCCACGCTGTGCCACCGACACACACCCCCGTCCTTAGATTCCCTGCAGTGGCAATGGCAGGCTCAAGTGTGGAAAAAGCGCGCAAGGACTGAGTTGAAAAAGTGCCATTTGTGTCTGGGCAGGCAAGGGCAAGTGTATTCAGGCTGAACCGAGGCCCTTCGATATCCTGAATATTGCTCAGTCATAGCGGGCGGCTGAGTTCATTACTGGCTGTGGTGGAGAGAGGATGAATATGAGCAGAGGTTACAATCTATTTTCCAGCACTTTTAGGGCCTCTGTTGCTGATTGTTCAGCATGTGTAACACCCGAATGCCTCTTGAATAGACTTTTAGGTTATTGGGGCTCAATTCCTTATGCTGCCTGGAACAGTGTCTCTCAACCAGGGGTCCAGGGACCCACAAGGGTCCGTGAGGGGGGACCAGTGTATTAATGTGAGTAAGTGTCATCATTCTAATCACAGGTTTCACTTCCTCTCCTTAACTGGAGATGAGCTCTGGTCCTAATCATATCTAACAGCCTAAATCTTTTTCTGGAAGTCCCTGAAGCAAAATCTTATCAAATAAGGGTCCCTGACCTAATGTGTATCAATTAAGGGGTCCTTCACATGAAAAAGGTTGAAAACCACTAATGCCAAACCTCCTCTGTCTAAAGGTCGGTTTGAACTTCTGCATTGAATCTATTGCATAGGAATGACATAGATGCATACTTTAAACCAGCTGCTCTCATACATTGCTCAGTAATGTTCCTCCTTTGGTAGGAACACACAGTGAACAAACATAAATATGAAGGTGACTGCATTTGTTGCAGAGGTTTACGCCCACTAACGATTGCATTGAAAATAGGAATAATGAATATAAAATGTGGTTTATCTAGCTTACATTTACATTTTTAATGAACTTATTATAGTATAACTATTTTAGGAATTATGCATGACATTTTTTTAAAATTTACATTTAAAAAATACACAAGAATCAGTTGTAGTACTCTGAAGTGTGGGCACCTGTCCTTGTACCCCCAGGGGTACCCCAGTAATGTAGCTACATATTGCAGCAATGCAGATAACAGCAAATTGGCTGCTCCTTCTTCTCTGTGACAATGGACCCAACTGAGAATAGTAGTAAAGCAACAGGATAAGCCACTTGCATAGGCTACAGTGTAGGCTCTGCTTAGAGCCTACATACAATCATAAATCAACCTTTACATACCCCACAGTCCTGTCCTGTGAGGTGCACTCATGTCCTTTTATCAATGCCATCTGGTTCCAAAATTATTCATACAAAACAATAATGTCTCCATACAGTTGTGCAAATGCTTGGTTTGGTCAGGTTTGCGTCTGTAGGACCTTAGATCTAGGCGTGATCTTTAACATTTTGGCACCAAATCATCTATCAGTGTAGGAATAAGAAATATTGCCAATATTATTTAATTTCTTTCATTTAGCAATGCACAAATGCTCATTTATGTTTTTGTATCCAGCCATCTGGATTACTGTAACTCATTAATTAATTATTTGCCAGACTGCCCCAGAAATCAATCAACCGCCTCCAACTTGGAAAAAATATTGCAGCTACTGCAAAATCTGAGCACATTTCCCCTGTTCTCACCTCATTGCAGAGATTATTCATGGTGTTCAGAATTGATTTAAAAACTGTATTGCTTGTTTTTAAATCACTGAATGGCCTTGCCCCATCTTACATCATCGACCCTCTCACCCTTTACACCCCTGCTCGTACTCTCAGATCTGCAGACCAGCTGTTGAGCTCGGTCCCTGGGGAAAGGCTTGAGACAGGGGGAAGTAGGGCATTTGCCATGAGGGCTTCACAACTGTGGAATAACCTTCCACTGGGAATCAGACAAGCTACCTTAGAGTCCTCTTTAAATACCCATTTTTATTAAATTGCTTTTAATTAAAGTTTTAAAAATGCCTTTATTAGTTTATTCAGTCTTAAGATTTGTATTCATTGTCTTCTTTATGTTACCTTTTCTTGAATGCATTGAACTTGTGTGTCTGTCTTTATGTCTTTGAAGCACTTTGCAAACCAATTTTTGAAAAGTGCTATGCGAATAATTTCAACCATTTATTCATCAGTGACTTTTAGCAAACTATTTCAACTGTTACATATTTTTAGGTAAACATTTAAACTACTTTTCCAATACATTTTGCAATTTCAACAATTCATATGTCGACCTTTGCTTAATAATTAGCTTTAAAAAGGTAGACTAAGTGATAAACACTTGAAACAGTTAGCTAAAAGACACCTACAGTAACAGATAAACAGTTCTCAACAGTGTATCTGTCTTCTAGCTAGCTTTTAAACTTTTACCCATTAGTTTACTTCTAGCTATCTATTGTAATAATTTATCCATTAGCCTACTTTTAGCTATCTGCTCCAAACATTTATCCATTACTTGAGCTAGAGTTTTCAAGAATTTATCCGTAAGTACCATCCATCTGTCCCATTCTCATGAACATGATA